>CM053624.1:229383709-229399187 GCA_028646595.1 Phalanger gymnotis | reverse complement strand
AGATTGAAGCAAGTGGAAGCTAGTGACTTGATGAGAAATCAAGATATAATCAAACAGAACCAAAGGAATGAAAAAATGGAAGAGAATGTGAAATATCTCATTGGAAAAACCATTGACCTGGAAAATAGATCCAGGAGAGAGAATTTAAAAATTATTGGACTACCTGAAAGCCATGATCAAAAAAAGAGCCTAGATATCATCTTTCAAGAAATTATCAAGGAGAACTGCCCTGATATTCTAGAGCCACAGGGCAAAATGGAAATTGAAAGAATCCACAGCTTGCCTTCTCAAATAGATCCCAAAAAGAAATATCCTAGGAATATTGTCGCCAAATTCCAGAGTTTCCAGGTCAAGGAGAAAATACAGCAAGCAGCCAAAAAGAAACAATTTGAATATTGTGGAAACACAATCAGAATAACCCAAGGCCTAGCAGCTTCTACATTAAGAGGTTTAAGGGCTTAGAATATGATATTCTGGAGGTCAATGGAGCTAGGATTAAAACCAAGAATCACCTCCCAGCAAAGCTGAGTATCATTCTCCAAAGCAAAATATGGATTTTCAATAAAATAGAGGACTTTCAAGCTTTCTCAGTGAAAAGACCAGAGCTGAATAGAAAATTTGACTTTCCAACACAAGAATCAAGAGAAGCATGCAAAGGTAATCAAAAACAGAAGAGGAAAAAGAAATTGCAAGGGACTAAAGTTGAACTGTTTTGTTTACATTACTACATGGAAAGATGATGTATATGATTCATGAGACCTCAATATTAGGGTAGCTGAAGGGAATATGCATTATATATACATATATATATGTATATGTATATGTGAGTATGTATGTATGTACATATGTATATGTGTGTGTGTGTGTGTGTGTGTGTGTGTGTGTATAAAGAGAGAGAGAGAGAGAGAAAGCGGGCACAGGGTGAGTGGAAGATGAATAAGGGATCAGAGAGGAATATATTGAGATAGGGAGAAAGGGAGAGATAGAATGGGGTAAATTATCTCACATAAAAGTGGCAAGAAAAAGCAAGTCTGTAGGAAGAGAAGAGAAGGCAGGTAAAGGGGAATGAGTGAATCTTGCTCTCATCAGATTTGACCTGAAGAGGGAATACCATACACACTCAATTGGGTATCTTACCCCACAGGAAAGAAGGAGGAAGAAGATAAAATGGGGGGATGATGGAAGGGAGGGCAGATGGGGATGAAGATAATCAAAAACAAACACTTTCAAAAAGAGACAGGGTCAAGGGAGAAAATTCAATAAAGGGGGATAGGTTAGGAAGAAGCAAAATATAGTTAGTCTTTCACAACATGAGTATTGTGGAAGGGTTATACATAATGATATACATGTGTCCCATGTTGAATTGCTTGACTTCTTAGGGAGGCTGGGTGGGAAGGGAAGAGGGGAGAGAATTTTGAACTCAAAGTTTTAAAAATAGATGTTCAAAAACAAAAACGAAAAAAGTTTTTTCATGCAACTAGAAAATAAGATACACCGGCAATGGGGCATAGAAATTTATCTTGCCCTACAAGAAAGGAAGGGAAAAAAGGATGGGAGGGGAGTGTGGTGACAGAAGGGAAGGCTGACTGGGAAACAGGGCAACCAGAATATATGTCATCTTGGAGTGGGGGGGGTGGTAGAAATGGGGAGAAAATCTGTAATTCAAACTCTTGTGAAAATCAATGTTGAAAATTAAATATGTTAAAAAATTAAGTTTTAAAAAATTATTTCAATTTATCTTTTACTCTCTGATTCTAGAATATCAGGGTAGTTTTCTTTGATAAATTCTTTAAAAATTATGTCTAGGTTCTTGTTCTGATCACGGCTTTTAGGTAGTCCAATAATTTTACATTGTCTTTCTTGGATCTATTCTCCAGGTCAGTGGTTTTTCCAATGAGATATTGCACATTGTCTTTCATTTTTTTTCATTCTTTTGGTTTTGTTTTGTAATTTCTTGATTTCTCATAAAGTCACTAGCTTCCAGTTGCTCCATTCTGATTTTTAAGGCACCATTTTCTTCAGTGGTCTTTTGGACATCTTTTTCCTTTTGGCTAATTCAGCCTTTATAGCTTTCTTCTCATTTGCCTTTTGGAGCCATTTGGGTTAGTCTATTTTTAAGGTGTTATTTTCTTCAGTATTTTTTAGGTCTCCTTTAACAAGTCATTCACTCATTTTTCATAATTTTTTGCATCATTCTCATTTCTCTTCTCCATTTTTCTTCTACTTCTCTTACTTGATTTTCCAAATCCTTTTTGAGGTCTTCCATGGCATGAGACCAATTCATATTTTTTTCTTGGAGGCTTTGGATGTAGGATTTTTGACTTTGTTGACTTCTTCTGGCTGTATGTTTTGATCCTCTTTGTCATCAAAGTAAGATTCTATAGTCTGAATCCTTTTATGCTGTTTGCTCATTTTCCCAACTAATTACTTGACTTTTGAGCTTTTTGTCAGTGTATGACTGCTTTCAGAGTAGAGAGTGCTTTGTCCCAAGCTTCAGAGTTTTTGTGCTACTATTTCCAGAGCTACTTCCATTCTGAGTTGGTATGATGGTCCTCTCCCCACTTGCACTCTGGTTTGTGAGTGCTGGCACTCTTCTGCAGTGTAACCACCAGATGGACTCCCTCTCCACCGCCACCACAAAACTCTGCTACACCAGTCCTTTTCCTCCCCTAAGAACTGCTAACCAGGACTGCAACCCAGATCCAAGCAGGGCAAAGCAGGAGAACCTTGTCTCAGCACCATCAAAGCAATCTGCATTCCCATTCTGATCAGCTGCTTGATTCCTGCCACTGTGTGGGCCCGGGGCTAGAAGCAATTGCCAAGCTGCTGTTGTTGCTGCTGCTACTGCTGCCACCACCATTGCTGCAGCCACCTCTGCCAACCCTGAGGCTGTGGCCAGACTGAGCACTTCCCTCATGCAGATCCAGCAGTTTTCCCACTGACCTGCTAAGTTGTCTTTGGCATCTGGAGGTTGAGAAGTCTGGTAACTGCCACAGTTCAGTGATTCAGGGACCTGAGGCCTGCTCCACCCAGTCTACTTTGTGGTTGGCCTGGTCTATCCTTGGGTGGCCCATCCTAGGCTCCATTCCGCTCCCAGCACTCTGCGATAGACCCTTCCCAGTGACCATCCAGGCTGTCTTGGGCTGGAGAGTTGCTTCCCTCTGTTATTTCATGGGTTCTGTAGCTTTAGAATTTGATTAGAGTCATTTTCACAGGTGTTTGGAGGGATTTGGGGGAGAGCTTAAGTGAGTCCCTGTTTTCAAGCCACCATCTTGGTGCTGTCCCCAACTCCCAAGTATTTCATATTGTCTACAGTCATTTTAAATGTAATTTCTCTTTCTATCTCTTGCTGCTAGGTTTTGTTGGTCATATTTTAAAAATCTTGATGATTTATGTGGGCTTATCTTGTGTCCTGCCACTTTGCTAAAGTTGTTAATTTTTTCAAGTAGATTTTTTGTTGAATCTCCAGGGTTCCATAAGTATACCATCTGCAATGACTGATAGTTTTGTTTCTTCATTGCCTATTCCAATTCCTTCAGTTTCTTTTTCTTTTCTTATTGCTATAGCTAACATTTCTAGTCCTATATTGAATAGTAATGGTGGTGGAAATGGGCATCAGTGCTTCACCTGTCATCTTATTGGAAGGCTTCTAGCTTATCACCATTACAGATAATTTAGTAAATACTAAATAATAACTGTTTTTCATTTGGTCTTCCCCTCCCAGTCTGATTTTTTTTTCACTTTTGATTAAAGGGGCCATCCCATGGGGCTTCGAGGTGGTAAAGTAAGTAGAGCACCTGCCCTGGATTCAGGAGGACCTGAGTTCAAATAGGGCCTCAGACACTTGACGTGCTTATTAGCTTTGTGACCTTGGGCAAATCACTTAAGCCCAAAGTCCTGCTTTTCCCCCTTCAAAAACAAAACAAAACAAAAAAGCAAAAGGGGCCATTCCCTGATTAACTTCTTAAAGAGGCCTATTCACTAAATGGGTGTTAACCTCACTCAAAGTGAGAACCTAAAAAGACCTTAGCCTGAAAGTGTTAGAGACTCCCAATGCATCCTGGGCCATCTCCAGTGAATATCATCATCCTGGTGAATATCAGGCCACTGGATCCAGATGTCTCTGGAGGAGAAAGTGAGGCTGGTGACCTTGCACAGTCCTCCCTCACTCAAATCAAAGTCAACTGCAAGTTATGTCATCATGTCCCTGCTGTCATGGTCCTCTTTGAGAATGAAGGACAAACACAACAACAACAACAATGCAATTATAGATAATACTTGCTGATGGTTTTAGATAGGTACTGCTTATCATTTTAAGGAATTCTCCCTTTCTTCCTATGTTCTCTATTGTTTTTAATACAAATGGGTATTATATTTTGTCAAACACTTTTTTAGCACCTAATGAGATAATCATGATTTCTGCTGCTTTTGTTATTGATATGGTCAATTATATTGATAGTTTTCCTAATATTGAACCAACCCTGAAGATTCCTGGTATAAATCCCACCTGGTCATAGTGTATAATCCTTGTGATATATTGCTTTAACTGCCTTGCTAGTATTTTGTTCAAAGTTTTTGCATTAATATTCACTAGGGAAATTGATCTTCATTTTTCATTCTGTTTTTTCTCTTCCTGGTTTAGGTAACAGCACCATTTTGTGTCATAAAGGGAGTTTGGTAGGAGTCCTTCTTCACCTATTTTTTTCCAAATAGTTTACATGGTATTGGAATTCATTGTTCTTTAAATGTTTGCTAGAATTCACTTGTGAACCCATCTGGCACTGGCGACTTTTTCTTAGGGACTTCATTAATGGTTTGTTCAATTTCTTTTTCTAAAATAAGATTATGTAGGCATTATATTTACTGTCTGTTATTCTGGGTAGTTTATATTTTCATTGATATTCATCAATTTCACTCAGATTGTCTGGTTTGTTGGCACATAATTGGACAAAATATTTCTTAACCATTGTTGTCATTTCCTCTTCATTGGTGGTGATTTTGCCCTATTCATTTTTCTTCTGGATATTTGGTTTTCTTTTTTTTAATCAAATTAACCAATAGCTCATCCAAGTTAGTGGACTTTTTCCCATAAAACTAGCTCTTAGTTTTATTAACTCAATAGTTGTTTTGTTTCTTTCCTTGTTTTTACTTTTAATCTTACTAATCTCACTCAGTCCTAGTGGTGGTATCTGATGTGTACTGAGCCTGGTGAGATGTTTCTGCATTTCCCTGGGGCTACAATGAAGCACATCATGGTGGGGCCACTGAAGGTTGCCTGTTTGTCCAGGTCTACACTGGAGCACAAGTAGGTTCTCAGACCCAGAGTCTACCACTTCCTCTAGCTATGCTGAAGACATGTGAGGGGTCCTGGTGTTGTCTTTTGCCTTTTCTACCATGCTGGGGCTCAGGATCTACCACTGTTTTGGGGCAGGGCAGGGAGAGAGGGCTTGCTGCTGGCTTGCTAGGAAATGCTTCCTGTCCTGGACTGTACTTCCCTTTTGCTAGAGTGAGACAGACTTTTCCTGCAATCTTCCAAGTTTCTTAGGCTCAGAGATTGTCTTACCTCATCTTTTTACTGGTTCTGCTGTTCCAGGATTTGTTTTGGGGCACTATTTAATGGTTGTTTGGAAGCAAATATGGGAGAATTATGGCAATTTACTACTTACTCTGTCATTGTGGCTCCAAGAAGTCCTTCCTGGGAGATTTCATTTTGGAATCTCTTTCAGGAAGTGAGCAATGGATTCTTTCAGGTTCTATTTTATCCTGTGGCCCTAAAATATCAGAGCAATTTTCCTTGATAATTTCTTGAAATGTGATGTCTAGGCTCTTTTTTTAATCATAGATTTCAAGTGTTGCCATAGTTCTTAAATTATCTCACCTAGATCTATTTTCCAGTTCAATTGCTTTTCCAGTGAGATATTTCATATTTTCTTCACTTTTTTCATCCTTTTGACTTTGATTTAGTTTTCTTGATATCTTATGGAGTCATTAGCTTCCTGTTGCCCAATTCTAACTTTTAGGGAATTGTTTTCTTCAGTGAGCTTTCATAACTCTTTTTCCATTTGACCTACTTTGTTGTTTTTTTAAAGGAGTTCTTTTCCTCAGTGAATTTTTGTGCTTCTTTTACAATTAGGTCAATTCTCTATGCAAATATATATCAAAGGCAGGATATGAACTCAGGTGTTTCTTACTCCAAGGCTGGCTCTCAATCTATTACAACATACTGTGTCATATTGCTTTTAAACATGTTATATAAACTTCAATAATTAGTAGGCTCATACTAATATTCCAGTCTACAATACAATTACTTTTACAACCAAATCCCTGGCAGAGCTACCTGAGGAGCAATGGAAGCTAATTGTATTCCTGTACTTTTCTTTGATAGAGAATATGGTATTACATAAAATTTGAGCCCTAAGCAATATTTTTATCATTATTAATACAATTTTAATTGTAATTGTGGCCACATAAAATTTGCACATACATAATACCAAAGGGCATGGGAAGTTCTCTGTAAAGAATCTACTAGCTAAGCCATCAAAAATGTTAAAGGACCTATTCGTACAAAAATATTTATAGCAGCTCTTTCTGTAGTGGCTAAGAGTTGGAAATTGAAGGGATGCTGGTAAATTGGCTAAACAAGCTGTGGCATATAATTATGATGGAATATTATTTGTGCTGTAAGAAATGATAAGAATGATCATTTCAGAAAAACCTGGAAAGACTTCCATGAACTCATGCAAAGCGAAGTGAGAAATCATGGGAACATTGTACACAGCCACAGCAATATTGTATGATGAATAAATGGGAATGATTTAGCTATTCTCAGCAATACAATGATCCAAGAAAATCCCAAAGGACTAATGATGAAACATACCATCTTCCTCCAGAGGAGCTAATGTTGTGTAAATACAGACTGAAGCATGTTATTCTTTATCTTTCTTTTCTTTTTTTGAGTCTTCTTGTACTATGACTAAAATGACTAATATGAAAATGTTTTACATGATTGCATGTGTATAACCTTAAAAAGGAAAAAAGAAATCTACTGGCTAAGATGGGAATTTGACATGTATTTCCTGTCCCTTACATATATATTCTAGATTGTATTTTAAGTGGCCATATGTAACGGCAAGCAAAGTGGGACTTTTTGTCTTGATCCTTTTCCTTTTTGAGTTCTAGTTCTTCTCAGCATTCATCAGGTACATTTGATTGAGATTTGCCTTTGTTTGAATCAAGAGTCTTTGATTAATCAAGACCCTTTGATGACCTGCTTAAGGCACAAGAAATCCTAAGTCACATGAGTTTGAGTTACATACTTGTGACACCCTCTGTGGGCTGACCCTGAAGAAATGTGTATATATTCTGAGGTTAGCATTTTGCTTTGGGGCTCACTTGTTGGAAGTGTGTTCCTGTGATTTCACCAGACAAAACTCTGGGTAGCTGTTAAGGAGCCCCCTGGCTTTGAAAACCCAAATGCTGTTGCTTCTCCGCCTGGTATGCATGTATTGCTATGGACAGATAGTTAGAAGCCCTGTCTGTTGACTTGCATTATTTGCTCTATTTGTATTATTTCTGCGTGTAATTTTTGTTTGTGTTTTCTCTGAAATTCAGAGTGCTGACTTTTCCCTCTGAACTAAGTGAATGATATATGTGTGTTTAATTAAAGCGAGATTGTTAACTCCTTAAAGTTGCTTTCCTTAATAAAGCAGATCAAAGAACTTGTGCTAGCAGCCCTCCTGTGTGCGGGTGTTGTTGGCCTTATATCTCCACAGCAGCTTCTAGTAGCATTGCTGTTACATCATACCTCATTTTACACAAAAGTAATATTCATAAAATTGGATATGAATTGTATCACATTTCTAATTCATTGGGTAATCTTGGTATTTGAATGCACCCTACAAAGAATCTCTGGAAGCTTCATTTACTATGATGTAGTTTAATGAAGCAATGCCATTAGGGTCCATGGAGATATGGAAAGTTTTAGGTATATAGGACAGACTATCAAGTTACAGAGACATAAAATGGGATGTCATGTGTACAAAACAATAAGATTACATAATCTGCACCACAGAGTGCATGAAGGGGAGTAATATGCAAGGTACCTCAAAATGTTTTATTTCAGTTTTAAGCTTGGATAGTTCAAAACTGTCCCACATACTTAGAAGGCACTCTTTCTTTATATCTCTCTCTTGAAATCCCTAGTTTCCTTCATAGTTTGCCTCATATGACACTTTTAGCAGGAGTCCTTTTGTGATCTTCCTCAATTCCTAATGCTTTTTCCTAAGTTATCTTGTATTTATTTTGTATATAGTTTATATGTGCTTATAAATGTAGTTGCTGTTTCCTCCATTAGTGTGTAAGCACCTTGATGCCAGAGACTGTTTCATTACATCCTAAGCACTTAGCTCAGTATCTGCCATATAGTAGGCATTTAATAAATGCTTATTTGATTTGATTGACTGCTAAGTCTGTGAAGGAGAATGATGTGAAATAAATCTAAAGAACTGGAGAGAACTATATTTCAAGAGTATTTAACATTAAGCTGAGACTTTTGTTACCAAAAGAATTGCCTAAAGGAACCATTGAATGCTATTGCATGAAGGAGTAACATTAATCAATCTATTAACAAATGTTTATTAAGAGCCTCTTATGTGCTGAGCACTGTGTTAGGCAACAAGGATACAAACATAAAGAATGAAGTAATCTCAACTTCACACTTGTGCTTGAGGAAGATCACAGTTGTTAATAGTGTGAATTGGAGAAGGGAGAAATTGACTTGCAAGAATCCAGGTACAAGTCAATGAGAATCTGAACTAGAATGTTGGACACTTGAGCAGAGAGAGGGGAGATAAGTGTGATTTTTGTGAAGGTAGATTTGGCAGCACTTTAATGATATCTATTCATGTCCCCTTACCACTTCCACTTAAATCCCTATAGCTTCTCAATGCCCTTCCTAAAATGCAATGCCCCGAACCAATTACTTGAGAGAAGACTTTAGTAAGACAGAATGTCATATTCCTTGTTAAAGATACCATGATTTACACAAGTATTAACTAATATCACATTAGGTTTCTTTGCTTCAATGCCACACAGTTTACATCTGCTGAGCTTGTAGTACACTAAAATTCTTAGTTGTTTTTCACATGAACTGTTGTCTAATGGTTTGATTCAAGTTGGACTCTAACCTGAGGCAGCAAGGTAGTGCAGTGGATAGAGTGCCAGGTCTGGAGTCAGGAAGACTACTCTTCCTGAGTTCAAATCTGGCAAGTCAGTCTATTTTGTTTGCCTTAGTTTCCCCATCTTTAAAATAATTGAGATGGAAATGGCAAATCACTTCAGTACCCTTGCCAAGACAACCCCAAAAAAGGACAGACACGAATGAAAAAAAAACCAAAAATTGTCTATTTTTCTCCTGTTCTATAATTATGTGGCAATTTTTTGTTTGTTTACTTTTGAACCCAGTTCCTTTCCTGTAGTTTTATATCTGGGATTAGGAAATACTGAGTCAGAATTCTTGTTTCTCTTATTGTTTAAGTAGCCTCTGGTTTAGGAAGGCAGCAGTAGAGACAGACAAAGGTAAACTGGATAAGCACATATACATTTCATAAAAAGCATCCCCTCCCATGAGCTGAATGTTTTTTTTTCAATCTCAATATTATAGAAAGTCAATGTAATTTTAATTTGTGCAACCATCATATGATGTTCTCCTGTAATTCCAACTCCTCAAAGCAAGGATTGTTCCCTTTTTGTCTTTGCTTAGCACAATGTGCACCACATAATAACAGCATAATAAATGTTTTTTAGAAATTTGAAGAAAACACAATATACAAAAATACATGTGTGGGAACAGGATTAAGAGCTAGAAGGGACATTGTAGATATCTAGTCCAATCCCTTTTTAAATATGAGGAAATTTAGAACTGGATAATTTGCAAAAAGTCACAAAGTAAGTCATGAAGCTCAGACATAAAGCTATGTCCTTGTAATTGCAAATACAAGGTTCTTTCATAGTCCTAAGCACTGTATTACATATCTGTTACAAATAAAGCAACACCACTTACCTGTTGGTGTTTGACATAGATCTACTAGGACTTGGTTCTAACTCCAGAACTCTCATTGTGTTTTGACCCCATAGATAGAATATACAGACTATAGGTAGGTTTATTTAAGTTTAGACCTAGCTTTTCATGGCCTTTGCAACATTTCATCAATAAACATTTATCTATCATCTATTGGGTATAGAAAACCTTGCTATATTCTGTAATAGATATACAATTTAGATAAGACCCAGTCCATGCCCTTAAGATGTTTATAGTCTAAAGATAAAATAAAACATACACAAAAGCATAGATAACAAAAATATGAAATAGTATATGTTCCAAACCTCTATTTTATGTACAACTCAACTAGAGTTATATACAGTTACTATAGAAATTATTCTTATTTTATGGATAAGGAAGCAGGCTCAAATAAGTTAAAGATTTACTCGTGGTCACATAATTCTTGTGGCAGACCTGTAGTATATTCAGTAGTTTAGGTAATTCTCTATCAGAAGATATATGGGAAGGTGTGGACCAGCACTAGAAAGAGAGAAAAAATGACATGAATGATTTGTGACCTGCCAGGGCAGAAGAAATACCCAAATTGATGAGATGCATATCCTTTTATGTGTTAAAGTAAAGGGACAGCATGATACAGTTTTTTAAAAAAGTTTGATTTATAGTCAAAGGACCTTATTTCATATCCCAATTCTGTCTCTTACCACCCGTGCAACCTTTGGAAAGTCATCTAACCTAAGGTTAACTTCTTAATCTTCAAAATGAAAAGGTCAGACTATATAGATTCAAAGGTCCTTTCCAGTACTAAACCTATGGTCCTATGTGACATTTTGTAGGGAAAGTAAGAAATGCTTGTACTTTTAGGTTGACAAAATATATAAATGTAAATTCAGAGGTTTTTGTTTCCTTTTGTTTTGTTTTGAAATTTGACCATATAATAGTATTAGAATTTAAGCTCTGGCCAGCTTCAGATACGCCACAAAGGCATCCCAATGGCTTAGATTTTGTGGAAAGTTTAAAATCACAAAATTACCAAATATAAGAATTAAAAGAGGCCCCAATGGTCACTAGGTTCATTCTGTACCTTTCTGAAAAAGATTTATTTCTACAACATACCTAATAACTGTCCATCAGGACTTTACTTGAAGAATTCCTATACAGAAGAATCCTTGTCCTCTTAGGCAGCCAGTTCTACTGTCATAGTTGCCAGTAGGTTTATGCTGAAGTCAAGCCTAAAATGACCACTTTGCAATTTCTACCAGTTGTTCTTACTTCCAAACTATTAGGCCAAGCAGAATAAATCTAATCTTTCTTCTTCCTGACAGTCCTTCTTTTAGTCTTGCTACCTAAACTGGAAAGGGAACATTTAATTCAGCAAATATGGTTTTGCCTTAGGAATAGGCTTTAAAATAACAGATCTTTGGCATTATACAACTCTTACTGACCGCCCTCCCCAGGTGTGGAATGTGTTTTTGTTATTTACAAAGATATTGCTTGCCCCTGACCATATTCAAAGTCTAAAGTGAGGGAAAAACAACACAAAATAGTGAAGACCCTGAACTGAAAGTTGTTATACAAGTTTAAGTCAATGGGGAAAGAGTCTGTAAGGTAAAAGAGAAGTTTCCTCCTTCTCTCCCACCCCCAACAATTAAGTACTGTGAAACCCTACACTTGTGTTATTTGCAGAACATTCCTGTTCAAAAGACTTAAATTGCTGCCTAGTAATTGACTTTTCATGATTTGTCAGAAAAAAAAAATGATTGGAATTTTAAGAGTAATTTACCAGAATCTGACTATTGTAATGCTAAATAAGAAAAAACTAACAAAAAGTTTCTGGCTTAAACCTTCCAGATATGAACCTATTATAGTTCAGATTTTTGGCATACTTCTCTTTATCGTTATCACTTTTGGAAGCAATGAGTCCCAGGCAGTCATAAGGGCTAATAGGCTCAGGAGCTCATAAATACCAAGGCTTTTAAGTTATATGAAATCTAGATGTACTGCAGAGGATTTTATTTATTTATTTTATGTTTTTCATAGATATCACGATTTTCCAGAGTTTTATATAAAAATAGCTGATATATATGAAATGTTTGTCATGTGAGCTATGTATGTATCTAAGCTATGTAGAAATTATATATATATATATATATGTCCTGTTTTGTTTTGGTATCCTCAATACCTAATACTATACACTACTCATTGTTTTATAAGATTTTTTTGGACCAGATTTGCTGTCAGCGGTGTAGGGAATTCACATTGATGAAATTCTCATTACTTATATAGATCAGTGCTTGCTCTGATAATTTTAGTATTAGAGAGTTGCTTTGGTTACTGAGAAATTAAGCGACTTGCCTAAGGTCACATGGCCAGCACCTGTTAGAGATAAAACTTATATCCAGGTTTTATGGGCTGTCTGGGGTCTGCATTCTATCTGCTACTCTACATATGTTAAGCATTTATGGTGGGGGTGGTGATGATGATGATGATGAAGATGAGGATGTTGATAATAATAACAACAGATATCATTTATATAGTGCCTACTATGTGGCAGGCACTATGCTAAGTGATTTACAATTATTATTTCATTTGATCATCACAACAACCCTGGGAAGTAGGTACTATATCAGCTGAGGCAAACAGAAGTTAAGTGACTTACTCAGAGGAAAACAAGATTCAAACCCAGATATTCCTGAATCCAGGCCCAGCACTTTATTTTCCACCTAGCTGCCCCCAAACCTAATCCTGTATATTGATAATCATTGATAAATGTTTGATTTGATTCAACACATCCTTTTCTGGCAAGCGATCTGACCTTAGGGAACAAGTCATAAGATTAAGAAATAGAAGAGAATATGGGGCAGAGCCAAGATGGCAGCTGGAAAGCAGGGACTTGCTTAAGCTCTCCCCCAAAACCCTCCCAGCACCTGTAAAAACTGGCTCTGAACAAATTCTAGAGCTGCAGAACCCAGGAAATACCAGACGGAAGCAGGTCTCCAGCCCAGGATGGCCTCAATGGTCACCGGGAAGGGTATATCGCCTGGGGCTGGGAGCGGAGCACAGCTCAGAATGGGCCAGGCCAGGACAGACCAGACCAGGAGTTGTCCTGGAGCAGGCCTGAGGGCCATGAATCATCGAGCTATGGTGCATATCAGACTTTTTCAACCCACAAATGCCAAAGACCACAGAGCAGTTTAGTGGGAAAGCTGCTAGAAGGGGATAGAAAGCAGTCTAGACCCAGCCCTGGGGGTGGCAGAGGCAGCACAGTGGTGGTGACAGGAAGCTCCTGCAGCTGCTTCCAGAGGTCCAGCACCAGCTGCTTCTGGAGTCCCTGGCTCACGTGGTGGGAGGAATCAAGCAGCAGGCCAGAGCAGGAGTGCAGGGCTTGCTGTGTCCTACTTGGATCTTGGATCTGCATCACACTCCTGATTGGAAGTTCTTGGAGGAGAAGGAGCACTGCTGTGGCAGAGCTTGAGATGACAGTGGAGTAGATGTAGCTCTTAAAACAGTAGCACAGCCCCTAAAGCTTGGGACAAAGCACTCTCTACTCTATAAGCAGTCATACCCTGACAAAAAGCTGAAAGGTCAAGTAGTTGGCTGGGAACATGGCCAGACAATGATAAAAAAGACATAGACTCAGATTCAGACTCTAGAATCTTTTTTTGGTGACAAAAAGGATCAAAACATACAGCCAGAAGAAGTCAACAAAGTCAAGGAGCCTACATCAAAAGCTTCCAAGAAAGATATGAATTGGTCTCAGGCCATGGAAGAGCTCAAAAAGAATTTGGAAAACCAAGAGAAGTAGAGGAAAAATTAGGAAGAGAAAAGAGAGAAATGAAAGAAAACCATGAAAAACAAGTCAATGGCTTGTTAAAGGAGAACCAAAAAAATACTGAAGAAAATAGCACCTTAAATTACACTAACCCAAATGGCAAAAGAGCTCCCAAAAGCCAATGAGGAGAAGAATGCCTTGAAAGGTAGAATTAGCCAAATAGAAAAGGCAGTCCAAAAGACCACTGAAGAAAATACTACCTAAAAATTAGATTGGAGCAAGTGGAAGCTAGTGACTTTATGAGAAATTGAGATATTACAAAACAGAACCAAAGAATGAAAAAATGGAAGACAATGTGAAATATCTCATTGGAAAAACCGCTGACTTAGAGAGTAGATTAAGGAGAGATAACTTAAAAATTATTGGACTACCTGAAAGCCATGATCAAAAAAAGGGCCTAGACATCATCTTTCAAGAAATTTTCAAGGAAAACTACCCTGATATTCTAGAAGCAGAGGGTAAAATAGAAATTAAAAGAATCCACCGATTGCCTCTAGAAAAAGACCCCAAAAAGAAAACTCCTAGGAATATTGTCTCCAAATTCCAGAGTTCCCAGGTCAAGGAGAAAATACTATAAGCGGCCATAAAGAAATAATTTGAGTATTGTGGAAGCACAATCAGGATAACACAAGCTCTAGCAGCTTCTACATTAAGGGATCTAAGGGCTTAGAATATGATATTCCAGAGGTCAAAGGATCTAATATTAAAACAAGAATGACCTACCCAGCAAAACTGAGTATCATGCTCCAAGGCAAAATATGGATTTTCAATAAAATAGAGGACTTTCAAGCTTTCTCAGTGAAAAGACCAGAGCTAAATAGAAAATCTAACTTTCAAACACCAGAATCAAGAGAAGCGTGAAAAGGTAAACAAGAAAGAAAAATCATTTCGACTTACTGAAGTTGAACAGTTTTGTTTACATTCCTACATGTAAAGATGATGTGTGTAATTCATGAGACCTTTCTCCCTATTAAGGTAGTAGAAGGAAATATACATACATACATACATGCACATACACACACACACACATATATATACATTATATATATACATATATATATACATATATACACACACACACACATATATATATATATGGACAGGGACACAGGGTGAGTTGAATATGAAGGGATGATATCTAAAAAAATTAAATTAAATTAAGGGATGAGAGAGGAATATATTGAGAGGAAGAAAGTGAGAGATAGAATGGGGTAAATTATCTCACATAAAGGTGGCAAGAAAAAGCAGTTCTATTGGAAGGGAAGAGGGGTGAGGTGAAGGGAATGAGTCAATCTTGCTCTCATTGGATTTGACTTGAGGAAGGAATAACATACACTTTCAATTGGGTATCTTACCCCACAAGAAAGTAGGGGGAAGGGGGCAAAAAGGGGAGATGATAGAAGGGAGGGCAAATAGGGGGAAGAGGCAATCAAAAGGAAACACTTTTGAAAAGGGACAGGGTCAAGGGAGAAAATTGAATAAAGGGGGATAGTATAGGATGGAGGGAAATATAGTTAGTCTTTCACAAAGTGAGTATTGTGGAAGTGTTTTACATAATGATACATGTGTAGCCTATGTTGAATTGCTTG
>CM053624.1:229345532-229383209 GCA_028646595.1 Phalanger gymnotis | reverse complement strand
AAAGGAATGAAAAAATGGAAGACAATGTGAAATATCTCATTGGAAAAAACACTGACCTGGAAAATAGATCCAGGAGAGAGAATTTAAAAATTATTGGACTACCTGAAAGCCATGATCAAAAGAAGAGCCTAGATATTATCTTTCAAGAAATTATCAAGGAGAACTGCCCTGATATTCTAGAGCCACAGGGCAAAATAGAAATTGAAATTATCCACAGATCACCTCCTCAAATAGATCCCAAAAAGAAATCTCCTAGGAATATTGTCGCCAAGTTCCAGAGTTTCCAGGTGAAGGAGAAAATACTACAAGCAGCCAGAAAGAAACGATTTGAGTATTGTGGAAACATAATCAGAATAACCCAAGATCTAGCAGCTTCTACACTAAGAGATTGAAGGGCTTGGTTTTCATCCTATCTCCATTGACCTCCAGAATATCGTATTCCAAGCCCTTGTGGAAGGGTTATACATAATGATACACATGTGGCCTATGTTGAATTGCTTGACTTCTTAGGGAGGGTGGATGGGAAGGGAAGAGGGGAGAGAATTTGGAACTCAAGGATTTAAAAAAATAGATGTTAAAAAGTAAAAAAGTTGTTTTTTTTTTTTTCGTGCAACTAGAAAATAAGATGCACAGGCAATGGGGCATAGAGATTTATCTTGCCCTACAAGAAAGGAAGGGAAAGGGGGAGGGGAGGAGAGGGGAGTGGGGTGACGGAGGGGAGGGCTGACTGGGGAACAGGGCAACCAGAGTGTACGCCATCTTGGAGTGGGGGGTGGAAATGGGAGAAAATTTGTAATTCAAACTCCTGTGAAATCAATACTGAAAACTAAACATGTCAAAAAATAATAAAATAAAATTAAAAAAATGAATAAATGGCTGAACAAATCATGCTGTATTATTCCCTTCTTTAGAGATTCACCTCAAGCTCCACCTTCTACATGAAGATTTTTTGGACCCTATCCTTAGCTTTTAGTGTATTTATTTTGTGCATAGTCTATGCCTACTTGTATATGCATATATTGTCTCTGGTGGAAAGTAAGTTTCTTAAAGTCAGTTTTGGTCTTTGTATTCCCAGTGCTTAGCACAGTACCTCACATATAGTAGGCATTTATCACTGAATTCATTTGTAACTCTTAGGTTGTATGAGTAGCTCAAAATGTCTGTTATATCCATTGACAAACACAAGATAATCCTATATATGAAGGGCAGAATGAGAGTAGGCCTATGGTTTCATTCCTTTATTGTGTCTGTTTTATCTTTAAAAGGTACTGTTCTTTTTTATATTTATTGCTATCTATTACACATACATAACTGCATAAATATATAATGCATGTTCATACACTTATGCATACATGCATATGGGCATGCATATATTTATTACTGTGTATAAGATTCTATGATTCTGTGCCTAATAAGCTCATAGGAATATACACATGTACATATGTATGTGTGTATATATCAACACACATTTACATAGTATCTATATGCATGTATCCAGCATATACAGTGCATTCATGCACATATTAGGAACAGCTAGATAGTACAGTGGATAGCGTGCTGGCTGTGGAGTCAGGAAGATCTGATTTCAAATATGGCCTCAGACACTTACTAGCTGTGTGACCCTGGGCAAGTCACATAGCCTTATTTACCTCAGTTTACAAATGCGTAAAATGAGCTGGAGAAGGAAATGGCAAACTATTTTTGCCAAGAAAACCCTCAAATTGGGTCACAAAAAGTTTGACACAACTGAAACTAGTGAACAACAACATTGCATATATTTTCATGTATATATATTTATATGTACATTAGGTGTTCATGCACGTATATGTCTTGTGTATATATGTATGTATATACAAACATTCACACAGACACGTGTGTGTGTATGTGTGCGTGTGTTTCTGTGACTATTAAGCTCAGAGAGATAGATGTCTTTGCTAAGGTCAAGTAGGTTTTTAGTGGTAGAATGAAGTCTAGTAACTATTTCTCATTTATTAGTCTCTCCAACGCAAAAGATTGTAATATCATAGAATTTTGCTAATTTAATTTGGTGTAATATTATTATTTTTACTTATAGTAACAGATATTTGATTAACAAAATTTCTAAAATACAGACCTCATGTTTTAGCCTTCTAATACCTCTCCCTAATACCTGTTTCTAATATATGCATGAATGCATTGTATATGCTAGATATGTGTGTATAGATACTATGTAAATGTGTGTTCATATACACACATATGTACGTGTGTATACTCCTGTGAGCTTTAGGCCTCTAATACCTCTAATACCCCTCCCACCCCCATCCCCATTTCTTAAAAGAACAAATGTTTTCCAATTCAGATGACCTAAGGAAAGATTGTCCTTAAGAGAGATGGATTCTCAGAAACAAATATGGTTTGTTGTTTCAAAGTTACTGCTACCTTAGAGTTGTTACCCCAAGACCTCTCTTTTGTCCGATTCTTTCCTTTCCTCTTCTTTTCCCAAGGACAACTTCCAAGTAACCCCCTTCTATCTAGTCACACTGTGGGGAGATTATTCTTGGCATTGCTGAGCTGAAACTAAGAGCATATTTTCCTAAAGAATGATGGTTATAAATTATGATTATATCTATTTGAAATATCACTTGTTTGTATTTTTCTTCAGGTATGCTATGGTCTGTTTGCCTATATATATTAAAAAGAGTTGCCCAAGAGGGCGACATGAATGAACTGTGACTGGCCCCATAATATACAGTACAGATGCAGTAATATACTGAAATTCACTTAGGGTTATAGCTGCTTCATTGAGCTGGCCTGTTGTTACACATACTGCTTATGTTATTTCCATGTGGAAGTGAACCTAAAAACAACTCCCAAAAAACCTTTTGATACATAATCCGTTTACAAATTTGGGACTGCTACTAATTCCTTTCTTCCACTCTGTAACTCTCACTTCCTCTCTTCATTTGGTAAATTTTTATTAGGAATATTATACGTAAGAAGAGGCAGTTGATGGCTGAACGGATAGAGCATTGGACCTAGAGTCAGGAAGATGTGAGTTCAAATCCAATCTGACAGTTTCTAGCTATGTGGCCCTGGGCAAGTCACTTAACCTCTGATTGCCTGACAAAATGGATCCACTGGATTTACAAGAGGAGGAAATGGCAAACCACTCTAATATCTTTGCCAAGAAAGGTTTGGAAATGACTGAAATGACTGAACAACAACAACAATAGGAGAAGTTTATCGTACTCAGATGTCAAGAGCTGTTGTATCTAGGAAAAAGTCACTCTTTGGCTTCATTGATCCATAGTTGGTCCACAGGGCCTGGTTAGAGTACAGGACAGGGACTTTAATCTACAATTAATTTAGACAAGGTGCTTAAGAAAAATATTCTGAATCTGGTGCCAGAAAGTTCTGGGTATTGTCTTAGAGATGACTTTTCACTATTCTCTTCTCCATTCTATTTAATCTCAGAGAAGTAGAATAAAATTTCTCACTTTCAACTTTAACATAGCATAATCTCTCCCTTAGTGACCTGATTAGTTCTCATGGATATAATTATCTTTCTGCAAATGGCTCAGATCTATATATCCAGCTTTAATCTCTCTCTTTGAGCTTCATACTCAATTTGTCCATTGTCTACTTGACATTTCTAACTGGATGTCCTCTAGGACATCCTAGAGGTTGTCTCTAGACAACTCAAACTCAATTTGCCCAAAATGGAATTCATTATCTTTCCTTCCAAAACTCTCCCCTGTTTTAAACATTTCTATTTCTTTTGAAGCCACTAACATTCTTTTACTCTCCCAGCCACATAACCTTGACGTTATCCTCAGCTCCTCAATTTTTTTCCATCCCATATATCCAATTTGACATCAAATCCTGACACTTCTACCTCCACTTACTCTCTTGCACCTGATTTCCTGCCCCACTCCACCCCACCCTTTTCCATTCACACAGTTATCACCCTAGTCCAGGCACTCATCTAATTTTCTCCCCACTCCAATTCACATTCTTACTGAACAAATTCCATATTGCCTTTGGTCTAGTATTTAAATGCTTTAAAACCTTACCCCCAATTTTTTTCCAGCTTATTTTATACTTCTCATCTCAGATTCTTCACACAAGACTTTCTACCTTCTGTGAGCAGTTGCATTGATTCCTTAGTCTGGAATTCAGTCTTCTCTCATCTCCACCTCATAGAATCCTTCTTTTCCATCAAGATATAACTCAAATACCACCTTCCTCTGTCCGAAGCCTTTCCTCATCCTCTCAAAATGTCAATGCTCTTTCTTTCAAATTGCCTTGTATTTAACTACTTTGCATTTGTATTTATTCTGTACATTCTTATTCATATGTACTTTTCATCTCCCTATTAGCATGTAAGATCCTAGGGAGTAAGCATTAGTTTATTAGTTGTATTTATATCTTCATCAAAGTACCAAGCATATAGTATGCATTCAATAAATACTAGGTAGTTGATTGATTGTTAGATAACCGCTATTTCTAGGGCATCTGTCAGATGTTTATCTCCCCAACCACATACTTCCATTACTTTTATTTAAATCAAGGAGGTCTGAAAATAAAAGAACAGAAAAATCCACATCCAAGTCCTCATCACTTCTCATTACTTGACTTCATCCATAAACAGCAAAAATTTCAAGCTTTTTAGTTTGCATTTCTAATCAAACTCTCAAAATTTTATTTAATCCTATCTATTAAAAAAACTGGAGAGAGAGAGAGAGAGAGAGAGAGAGAGAGAGAGAGAGAGAGAGAGAGAGAGAGACTGTTCAGTGTTTAAATTTGGAACTTTGCCCCAAGTCACTAAAATAACCAAACCTTTGCCCTAGTGACATTGTTCATTATGAGGCTTGATTCATAAAGAGGTTACAGAAAGAGGAAAAGGAATCTTATCTACAAAAATATTAATACCTCCCCCTTTTAAAGTAGCCAAGAATTGGAAACCAAGGAGGTGCCAATCAATTTGGAGATGGCTGAACAAATTATGATATTTGAATAAAGAACCAAATGGATAGTTTCAGAGAAACCTACAAAAACTTATGTGAATTGATGCAGAGGGTAGTAAGCAGAATTGGGAGAATGATTTAAACAATAATAAAGCAAACAACTTTGAAAGACTTAAGAATTCTGAGTGACTAACCATTATTCCAGAAGACCAGTGATGATCTATACTATCCATGTGATGGACTCAAGATGCAGAACTAGACACATATTTTTGAATGAAGTCAATGCAGTAGTTCATTTTGTTTGACTGAATTTTTTTTAATAGCGGTTTGTTTTTCTTTTATTCTTTTTCAATTGAAAGGGGGAGGTTTAAAGGAGTGAAGAATTTTTATAAATTAAAAATAAAATTTAATAATTTTTTTAAAATGCTCTAGGAAATGAAAACTATACCCTTGGGTGGTTCCTGATTTGGTGTTAATATCAATATTACTAATATAAAAATATTAAGTTAAAAGAACTAAAAGCTATTTCCAGTACTTTTGATAAAAAAAAAAACCAAACAAACAACCTCTTGTGGAAAATGAATTGGTACTTGAAACTTTCCACTTGAAAAAGCAATTAAAATATTAAGAGTTTTCACACTCCACATAAAAAAATGAAACTGCTAAAACTCTTCTTAAAATGTTTTTGTAAGTTTTACCATCAGAATGAATTTACTCATATCCTCTGTTTTAGCCATTAATCTCCTAGAAATTAAAAAGGATATATTATGACATAGTGACATGCCATACCATAACTTTAAAATAGAACAATGACATGTAAAAGGTAGTCAACTAACAGTAAAAAGAATGTAAGCAGGTGCATCTATTCTTCAATCTTCTAAATAATAATTTCTATTTTAGAAAAGTTAACATTTTAGAGGAGGGAGAAAACATCAAACACTGAAACAAAGGAAAATAAAGCTAAACCGTCCTCACATTCATTTAGAAATTATATAGTAAACCAGTAAGATCCAGTAAAAAAGAATTTGGCCAAAAATGAGAGCTGAACACTTCTCTATAATTTCTAGCATTATGAACACACAAGAAATATTTGCACAAAATAATTCCATATGAAATATCCAGATTCATTGTGGTTCATAAAATGATTGCAATCAAATGGCACCAGTATACGATAGACATTTCTTCCATCATTTTTCTCAGAGGACTCTAAGTTTTTGTTTGGGCTTACCCATCAGTGATTGTTTTAGCAAAAGTAAAAAAAAAATCTGATGAATACTATATCTGAACTACTACTAACATTTGAAAAATCATGATTCACATGAAAAATAATGTAATACTGAAGAAGGGTAACTATAATACTTTTTGTTTTTTGACAGAAGAGGGTTGATTTTTTTAAATTATAGGTCAGGGAGCATTGCTTTTATCCCTGGAAACAAATTCTAGCATATATTGTAATATTAAAGTAATGATTTTAAAATGTTTAGAAAAGGAAGTGGTCATAACTTAGAACCAAAATGGTTTCATGAAGGACAAGTCATGGCAGATTTTTTTTTACAATGTAATCTTTATTTTATAGTACTATTAGATTGATATATTAGGGTAATAACATAAATGGAATGATATGTACTTAAGTAAGGTATTTAATGAATTTTCTTAAATGTGCATCCTAAAAACCCATCTAGTGCTAAAAGGTTGAGCTCTTAGACTTTCTTTTCCTATTTTGAAGTCTAAACCAGTAGACCACAAAGAATTAGAATTAATTTGGTTAATGCATATGACCTATATAAGGATACACATAGTTGTTTTTACATGAGTTACTGATAGATGCAATTCATTGTTAGAAACAGCTTTCTTTAGCAAAGGCTTATCCTGCCAAAATAAGGGAAAAGAAAGGGAAAGGAAGAGAATAAACATTTATATAAAGATTGTTATGTGCCAGGTGAGGCAGCTCGATCACTCAGTGGATAGAATCCTGGGTCTGGAGTCAAGTAGACCTGAGTTCAAATCCAACCTCACACATCCACTTGCTATGTGACCCTGGGAAAGTCACTTAACTTCTATTCACCTTAATTGATTGGAGTAGTATTTTCTCCTTCACCTGGAAACTCTGGAATTTGGAGACAATATTCCTAGGAGTTTTCTCTTTGGGACGTTTTGCAGGAGGCAATTGGCAGATTCTTTCAATTTCTATTTTACCCTCTGGCTCTAGAATATCACGGTAGTTCTCCTTGATAATTTCTTGAAAGATGATATCTAGGCTCTTTTTTTTTATCATGGCTTTCAGGTAGTCCTGTAATGTATATGTTATCTCTCCTGGATCTATTCTCCAGGTCAATGGTTTTTCCAATGAGATATTTCACATTGTCTTCCATTTTTTCATTCTTTGGTTCTGTTTTATAATATCTTGATTTCTCATAAAGTCATTAGCTTCCACTTGCTCCAACCTAATTTTTAAGATAGTATTTTGGACCTCCTTTTCCATTTGGCTATTTCTGCCTTTCAAGTCATTCTTCTCCTCATTAGCTTTTTGGAGCTCTTTTGCCATTTGAGTTAGTTTTTTTTTTTTATGGTGTTATTTTCTTCAGCATGTTTTGGGTCTCCTTTAGCAAGTCATTTAATTGTTTTTCATGGTTTTCTCACATCACTCTCATTTCTTTTCTCAATTTTTCTTCTATGCCTCTAATTTGCTTTTCCAAATCTTTTCTAAGCTCTTCCATGTCCTGAGAGCAATTCATGTTTTTCTTGGAGGCTTTTGATGTAGGCTCTTTGACTTTGTTGACTTCTTCTGGCTGTATGTTTTGGTCCTCTTTGTCACCAAAAAGAGATTCCAAAGTCTGAGTCTGAATCTCAGTCTGTTTTCACTGCCTGGCCATGTTCCCAGCCAACTACTTGACCCTTGAGCTTTTTGTCAGGGTATGACTGCTTGTAGAGTATAGAATACTTTGTCCCAAGCTTGAGGGGATACACTGTTGTTTTCAGAGCTATTTCTACACAACAGGCTCCACCATACCAGCACCACTCCTCTCCCAAGATCCGCCAACTTGGACTGACTCAGATCTAAGCTGGCTCTCCACTCCTGCTCAGATCTGCCACTTAATTCCTCCCACCAGGTAGGCCTAGGGCCAGAAGCAACTGCAGTTGTAGCTCTGTAAGCAGCCTCAGAGCTGCATCACCTCCACTGCCCCCAGGGAAGTGACCAAACCACAGACTCCTTTTACTCTGTGCCAGCAGCTTTTCCCACTAACCTTCTCTGTTCTCTTTGGTGTTTGTGGGTTGAGAAGTCTGGTGACTGCCACAGATCACTGATTCAGTGTACTAGAGCCTGCTCCACCTGGCTCCTGGGTTGGTTGATCCAGGTGGCTCATGCTGGGTTCTGCTTCACTCCACTCCCAGTTCCGTGTGATAGACCTTACCCCATGGCCATCCAGACTGTCCTGGGCTTCCCTCTGCTATTTCATGGGTTCTGCAGTTCTAGAATTTGTTCAGAGCCATTTTTAAGGGTGTTTGAGGGACCTGGTGGGGGAGCTCATGCAAGTCCCTGCTTTCTAGCCACCATCTTTTCTCTTCCCCCAGTTCCATATATTGAATTTAACAAACCTCTATTAGGAAGCTACCATCTATCAAGCAAGCAAGGAAATAAATAAACAAAACATGTATTATGTTCTGTCATATAAAATGAAATTCATTACTCTCCTAAGGGAGAAGGTAGGAAATATGAAAAGGGAAATCTCTGATACATCTAAAAATCTATCATTTTTAATAGAAAAATAATTTAAAATATCATTGATTATGGATGAGTAAAATCATTGCATACAATGGATACTGCATTGTGATTATTCCCTGTTTATGAATTTTACTATATTTTTCTGGGATAAGATTCACATTTGTGATATGATTTCATCAGTTTAATGTGGGTGTAGGGGTAAGGGAGTATAAGTTCTCTACATTCTTGCTCGTGTGTATCAGTGACTCCTACCCATATCTTCCAACCTTAGAGATCTATTTGAGACAGCCCACCTTCTCTATCCTAGTTTCTTTTTATCATGTCCTCCCCCCCTCAGATATTTGATATTTGGCTTCATAGCTTACAAAGTGACAGAGAGTACAAGAGAGAGCTCACTCTACTTTCTTCCCATGGCTCTGCTCTCAGTTGACAAGAGTATGAAACCTTAAGGAACCCTATGTGGAGAAGGCTCTGAAGCACAGGTGATATAAATGGGGAATGAGAACAAATATTAATTTATAGTTATATGGCTCTTCAAAGTTTATAAAGTTATTTTGCATTTTTTTTCTTATCTGAGCCTCACACTAACTGTGAGGTAAGTACTATAGGAAATTTTATCTCTCTCTTTTACTGCAGATAAAGAGACTGAGGCTCAGAGAGGTATAAGTGACTTGCCCATGGTCACAGAGGTGGAGTTGGGATTTAAACTTCAGTCTTCTTGACACCTCTTAATCCAGGGTGCCACAATGTCTACCTTGGCCAGTGATTCAGATACCTTTAATACCCATGACTGTGTTTGTGAATGCATATAAAACTCCTCCTTTGATTAAGGGAAAAAAAGATATTTATAGAAGGGTCTATGGAATCCAAAGGGCCCAACAAGTCTGTACATGATAGATGCTAGGATGACTGACTCTCTTGATATTTCTCACTCCTGACAATATCACCACAAGACATGAAATGTGGAAATCCTTTGTGTTTGCCATATAGACAAATGCTTCCCAGTCAAAAGCGGCAAGAACTCTGAAAAGTTTACAGCATAATTTTCCAAGACTTCTCAACACTGAACAAAATGTTCCCTAATCATAAAAAGGTAACAGATTGAAACCAGTTACAGCCATGAATGCTTTTTCCTTACTTAAAATGATTCTCTTCTTAATAATGTAATTTCACAGAACAATAAACAAAACGCCTACCTATTTGGTTTTTATCTTCCATCACAGCATCAGAAAATGCTTTGAAAGAATTCTTTGAGCGATCATTGGGAGAAGTGTTTAAGAAAAGCACAATGAGAATAATAACCATGTTAGGCATTGAAGATCTTGTCTGCCTTCAGCCTTCAGCTGATACAAAGCACGGTGTTGTGCATACCTCAGAGGAAGTGAACTGAGAGGTTCTTAGCATGGCTTTCTGTTTTGCCATTTTCAGATCAGTTTAAAGTCTTGGAGAGAGCATGAACCTGACGATCATGGATTTAGCCAACAGAATTACTCCCTCATGGTGTACTAGCATACTTGGTTCATGATCTATGGCCTAATCAATGGTTTGAGGTCTCAGAATGACTGCTAGCAAGCTATCTTATTCTGATATGATCTATTGCTTACGAAGTTAATATTAATTTATGCAGTCTACATGAATTGATCCCTACATGTGTGTTTTGATGTGCATTTTAAATACAATCTCTGTGTGTGATCATTCTTTTATAAAGGCCACTATTTTATTTGAGTCACAATTGGTCCATTTTTAAACTACATTGGAGATTTCATCTTTATAAAGAACTCTTCATGAGGAAACTCCCTCTATCAAAGCATGTTTGCACCTACTCTGCAACTTACAGTCTTAAAGAGTTGCCTAGGGCACCAGAGCTTAAACGACTAGCCCAGGATTACATTGCCAATATGTGTTGGTGGCAAAATTTGTAAAATTTGTAATTTTCCAGACACTGAGGCCAACACTACCCACTGTGAAACAATGCTGCACAGGACCAATTATAGTATTACTATATGTACAAAAGGGTTGGATTAATCAAAAATGAAAATAGTGATAGGAGTCAGGAGAATCTCATTTCTCTTCTCTCTACTTCGGGAATAATTTTGAGTCAAAAACATTCAACATTTTATTCATCAATATTATTTTTATGGTGGTTTCCACTGCATTGGAAAAATGAAAATGAGATACCTTTTGTAAAGCATTTTTTAAAACTTAAAGCAATATAGAAATGCAAATGATGATGGTGATGGTGACTGTGACGGTGATGATGAAGATTTTGATGATGGAAATAATACTTAATCTAATGAATACTTATAGCATATTTATCTATATACCTGAAAGCAAGTTTGGCATAGCAGATTGGAGGCTAGTATTATGGTTAAGTTCCACGTGTTACTCATGTTAGCTGTATGTCAGTGATCAATTTACTAAACCTATCAGTGTCCCAAGCAACTATCTAAGATTACAATTTATGTAGCAGTTGCCAATCATAGGATCATAGTATTAGAGATGGAAAAGACATAGCATCTTAGAATATAGATTTAGATGGAGAATGAAATTGGGGAGACACTCCAATATCCTCATATGAGAAATTATGAAACTGAGGCACAGAGAGATTAATTTATTTTCCAAGGGTTGTACAGATAGTAAATAAGTTAAGCAATATTTAAAACAATGTCCCATTGATTCCAAATTCAGTGCCTTATCAACTACATCATGTTATAGTACCAAACCCCTGATTTTATAGGTGAAGATTATTGACACCCAGGAAGGTTGGTTAAGTGACTTGTCCAGGTTCGCAAAGGCAGCAAATTTTACACACACACCCCTCAGATTTGTATAAGATTTCAATGTTTGTTTAATGTCTACATCTATATAAAGAAAAATCACACAGAGACACAGATTGATGATGATGATGATGATTTCATGCCAAAACACTGATAAATTCTTTGATATTCATGTATGACATTAAGCTATGTGGTTCTACCAAAAACATACTTAAGAACTATGTCATCTCATGGAACATTTGCTACTGGTTTTAAAAAAAGATCTATCAGTGGAACAGAAGCAAATATATTTAATCCCCTGGTATTCCATAAACAAAGAAACCCTAGCTATTGGAACAAGGATTCATTATTTAACAAAAACTGTTGGGAAAAATGGATAGCAGCATGGAAGAAATCTGACTCAGTCAAACACCTCACATATTAGATAAAGGTAAGCTCCAAGCAGAAATCTGGCCTAGATACAAAACACTAAATTATTAAAGAAAATACAGAAAAAATGGAAAAATTACCCATCATATCTATAGATAGAAGAAAAGTCTTTGGCCAAACAAGAAATAAGGAGGAACTCAAAAGATAAAATGAATAATTTTTAAGTTTTTGCACAAATTTAATAAAAATAATATTAAAAGAATTAATTGGGGAATAATTTTTGCAGCAAGTTTTTTTTCTGTTAAATGTCTTATTTCCAACATACTCAATTTATTCAAATTTATAAGGAAAAATAACTATGTGCCAAACCCATAAGTACTCTAAGGATCTGAAAAGTCAGTTCTTAAGGGAAGAAACTCAGGCTATCTTTAGTTATATGAAAAAATATATCCCAAATAATTGTAAATTAGAGAAATACAAATTAAAGCAACTCTAACATTCTAGCTCCCACCAGAGTGGCAAAAATTACAAAAAAAAATGGAATATGGGAAATGTTGAAAGTGCCATGAAAAAATAAGCACACCTTTGTACTGTTGCTGGAACTGTGAATGGTTAAAATCATTCTGGAAAGCAATTTAGAATTACTCACAATAAGTCATTCAGCTATACCCAAATGATACCAAACAAAGTGGAAAATACAAAAATACTTATAACAGCTACTTTTATGCTGTTATTCTCCCTACCTCCTCTCCCTCCACCAGCAAAAACAAAACAAAACTGTAACTCAGAGGGTATTCCACAGTTAAGGAATGGCTGAAAAAGTTGTGGTATGTGAATATGGAGTAATATTGAGCCGTATGGAAAGACATAGAAAATGATGCAAAGTGAAGTGATCAGAAATTGAATATTTTATAATATGACATCAATTATATAAATGTACTTAAAGTGATGAAGAATGAAAAGGGCAGAACAAGGAGAAAAATTAATATAATAAGAATAAAAACAACACTATGACAACAACAACAAAACCCTTTGTAAACCATAAGAACTATGATCAATACAATGAATTCATGATTCCAGAGGACCAATCTTAAAACAAGCTATCATGTAGAGAGAGAGAGAGGATGAAATATATAATTTTGTATGCAACCAGTGGTGGAATTTGTTTTGTTTGATTGTTTTTATTGAAAAAGAAAGTAGTTTTTTTTCTTTTTTTCTAGTGCAGTAGGGGATAGGATAGAGAGAAAATAGATTTCTGTTATTATTATTTTAATAGAGAGTTGGGGTGCTACATATACAAAATACTGCATGTACTTTTATATGATGTCATTATTAATAGTTTTACTTAACTGATTTATTTTCTTACAAGAGACCTCTCAAGAGACCTCTTTGTTTCAAGAGACAAGTGATCTACAAATGAATGTAACAAAATAAAAACTTATCAATCAAACTTTAAAAAAGGATTTCAAGAGGAAAGCTTCTAGTCTCTAAAGCAGGTGAGAATACAAGGCACTGGGGGTTGAGAGCTGGTGACAGATAGGAGCCTATAGGTTTCTTTGATTCATGTATAATGGAAGGATTTAGACTAGGTATATGGTATTTGGTAGAATGTCGATGCATAAAGCTGTACCTACATGGGGTACAGTGCCTCATTAAACCTGGCAGTTCTTCCACACTCTGTGAGCCCAAACCAACCACTGCTAGGAACTTGTAATCCATGTTGAAAAGGAAAACAAGAGGAGGCTGGCACTAACCAGGGCTAGGACAAACACCAGTACTATCAATATGTAGTCTTGCTCTATATCCTTACAAACTAAGTAAACCTGCTTTTAGGTACCCCTTGCTGTTACAATCATTTGCACCATTCCAATTCCCGGATTTAGAGTGGATTCTTGAGCCTTCTTAGCAAAGAGCCTAACAAAAGATATCAAGATCACGTGGGAATAGGTTGAAGTATATACCCTGTCTGCTCCTGCAATTATACCAAGGTTATTTTCAGTTAGACTACAGAAGATGAGCTTATATTTTAATACTTCCATTCACCTATAAAAAACTGTTAGATACCTTTGTGATGGTCTGTGGAACATTAAATAATGTTTTAACTAAATATTTAAATAACTTTAAATAAATTAATTAAATCTAATTTAAATAATTTAAATAAATAATGACATCAAGATGGTGATCATTTCTCTCTGAGCTGCATTAGACAAGATGAGAATTATTTTTCTGTAATAATGACAATTATGATGATAACCTAATATTTACAAAGAATTCTCCTCATTATACTTATAAATGAATGTTTATGAAGTGCTTTCCCCATAAACGCCATATGAGCCAAGCAATGAAAACATAATTTACTCCATTTTACAGATTCAGAAACTGAGGCTCAGCAAAGTCAAGAGAGTTGCCCACATTTACATAGGTAAATAGTACTGGATCCAGGACTGAAACACAGGTCTCTTTCCATACTTTCATGCTCCCATGCAAATTTAATGAACAACCTAAAAATTGCTGGGTATTAATAACTTTTTCACACATCAAACCTTTTTTTTTCTTACTAAAAGCACAGAGCATTCCCAGGAGACTTGAAATGGTCAGTCCAAAATAGTAATACAGTAATCAGAAAACCCATCCTCTTCCATTTGTGGCCTAAGGGCAGTCTGATACTTTCAAAGATAAACATTTACAAATGAACCATGTAGATGGAAAGTGCTCCTTCCCCTTCTCTGTTACCTAACAGTAGAGTAGGGCTCACTGAAAGCAAAAACAACTCCTTACTGATACTTCTGCATACACAGTAGAAATCAAAGTAGGAGTAGGGGGTGGGGATAGTTGTTATACTACAGCAATGATTCAGAGAGACAGCCTACTTGGGAGAAGGAGGTAGGTCCACATACTCCTGCTTTAAAAAAAATACAAAGGCTTGTAGGTCCTGAATATACATATAAAATATGATTGTACCTGTCCTTTCTTGCTTGTATACCATTAGACCTCCTAAGTCAGTCTTCATGGGATTGCTTTCTCCTGTGAAGCCTATTCTTGATGTTTATTTCAATTTCAATTTTTTTCCTCTATGAAAAGCTTGTGTCTTTGTTTGCATACGTGTGTGCTGGAACAGTGAAAGGAATGATGAAGGGAGAAAAGATGAATTTTGAACGATGAGACAATAGCAAAAACTATGGGTAACTTTGCAATAGATTATTATGTGAAAATGAAAGAAGCTATAGTTTAACAACTATTATATAGGACTGGAATAGAACCACTGAAGTTAGAAATGGAAATGATCAATTAATTTCATTCTCACTGTTCATATCTCTCTTTTGCAATGTATTTTTCTAAGGTTTCCAAAAGGCTCTGCTTCTAAAACATTGACATTTACAGATGTGGCATTATGCGTGAATAAGAGTTCAATTATCTTAAATGTCTTCAGTTAACTGTAATAATTTGAAATGTATATAAATTAAACCTGCTTCTTCTCACCCTGCCCCCCATACTCCCACCAAAAAAACCCATTAAAGTAAAAAAGTGCCCACACACATCTTATCCAAGATTTTAGCTTCAGTACTCTTTGATGATGTAAGTCCCACTCCACCATGACTCCTGGTTCTCAAAGTCTATGCCAATCATTTACAAAGTGAAACAGGCAATACCAAACTGGGAAGACTTGAAATACAATCACATCCTCAGGCTACAAATCTCTCTTCTGAGGAACAGCCTAAGCAGGCTTCGAAAGTAATTTCACCATAGGACTGGCCATAAGGTGATGAATTATTTTGTCCATGGCCATGCAAAATGCTATCTAAATTTTACACGACTTGCTATCTTCATCTTTGTACACATGACAATGAAGTCCACAAAGCCTTGAAATACTGGAGTTTTGTTTATCTGTTTGTTTTAATTGGATATATTAGATTTTTTGGTATATGGAACTCTCAATGAATAAAAACTCCCTCTGAAGCTTAAAAACAAGAGGGTTGTCTGACAATGAGGCTTGATATATCTTATGTATATCAATATACTTATATTTTGTTTATTTTTTATTCAAGCATAAAATGACCTGAGAGACAGGATAGCAGTAGTTGACTGCAGGCTGGACTTAGAGTTCAAGACTTGCTTCTGAAACATACTAATTATGTGACCATGGGAAGTCATTACTTCACAGGGCTCTATGAAACTCTGTGAGACTATAAATTACAGACCAATTTCTGATCATCTATGAAGACTTTCCATATCAGAAAATGGTCTACCAAATGAAGATGAAATAAAATAATCTAGCGCTATAAATTAAAAAAAAGTAATAGAACAAATAGTGTGTTTCAAAATCCTTAAATACAGTTGAAATTTTGGAGTAGTTGAGATCTCACTTTGACTTTAAATATTATTATTATTTGAACTAATATTCTTTCTTTTTTGGAGGGAAAAGACAAAACAATTGGGGTTAAATGACTTGTCCGAGGTCACACAGGTGGTATCAAGTGTCTGAGGCTGGATTTGAACTCAGGTCCTCCTGAGTCCAAGGCTGGTACACTATTCACTCACCACCTAGCTACCCTTTAAATTAACATTCTGTGGCATTTCAGTATCATTAGTTCATTCTAAAGCAGCAGGAAAATTTTTGAGAATATTACAAAGTATTTCCCCAATTAGTCTGAAATGAGTGTATCTACTCCAATTCACTGTATATCAATGGAAAGAATGATGTGATGTGAGTCTCATTACTACCATTTTGAATGGCACATATTATTTTACAAATTAATCAGGACTGATTTGGTGACATTTGCTATACAAAAGCAATTTCCCCCCATTTGCTGAAGGAGACCACAGTTTCAGAACTAATAAAAAACTGTTTGAATGCTTTTGGACTAGGATTCTTTCTCTATTTTCCTCTACGTTTTTGTTAATATTGGAAGCAGAATAGGGAAAAATATTATTATGAGACAAATTTTGAGCATATTAATTGTACTTTTAAGACACAGGGAACCTAATGCTTGTGTTTAATTTAGATTAATTTCTATAATAGAATATTTCAAATAAAAGAGATTTTAACTTCAGCTTGACTACATTTTCAATTTATCATAAGCCAAATGTACTAAAGATTAATCATAGTTCCACTGATAGAAAACTAATGTGGCAAGGGATTTAATTTTAATCTTTTTGGGGAGGATGGTGAGGGAGGGAGAACAACAATAACAAATAATTGTCACATTGGATTGTGGTTTGATCGATGAAAAAAATGGTAGTTTTAAAATTTGTTTTTGATTTGGGATCCTTGAATAATATTGAAGTACTAAAATACTATGACAAACTATTTAATTACTGCTTTCAGATTTCAGCATAGGAATTCTGCTCTCTAAAAAAGCAGAAAAAAAAAGATGGATTGCTGAGGGTAGATCATATGATGAGAAGGAATGCTCATAAAAGTCTGGTGGAAAAGTTCCTCTTATAAAGACCTATGAAATCAACTTTTTTTTCAGACTAAGCAACCAATCCTACCATAGCAGGAAATTAAATGAAGAAAGACCTAAGAGAGAGATATCTCTTGCTCTTCTGTGGCATTTAATGTTTTGTCCTTTCTTTTCCACTATAACTACCACAATCTAGTCCCTCAAGACCTCTTGCCTAGATTCTTGAGTCTTTTAATCTACCATTCATATTGTTTTCAAATAAAATTTTGCTTAAAGATTGTTTTCATGATATCTCTCCCTTTCTCATGAATCCTTAATGATTGCCCTACTTTTCAACTATATCAAATAGATCTCACTTCATTGACTTCAAGGCCCTACCTAATCTGACAATGAAATCTGTAATCATGATAGGACAGATTGGGCTTTGCCACAGTGAGCCAATATAAAATTAAGAGTCCTCTCTCAAAGGCTGCTGTTTATACAGCCACCACCACTCCCATATCTGTGCTTCCAATCTAGCCTGTGCCACTGAGGAACAGAACTGCTGCCCCGGGCCAGGATCACAGGACTCCGTCACTTTGGTACCCATCCTGAGGAATTTGACTTCTCTTGAACTCTTGTAGCAAGACCACAGGTTTACAATAGAAAATAAATTGACATACCAATAGATAATAGCAGGTAGGTTAGAGATAAGGTGATACAGATAAGGTGATACAGACACTATTCTCACAGTAGAATAGATTGATGAGTGATAGAAGGATGGTGTAGAAGTGACATTGAGTCATGAATTATATCAAGTACTCCTAGCCTAGCATATCAGAGAGCAGGGTAGCTATGAGAGATTGAACAATCAGCACTGGAAGAGAGAAAATAAATGTAACATCCTCTAGATTCACTCCACCAAATGATACATTCACTGGTGAGCTGGATTCTCAGAGTGACAGTATTACTGATGATCCCCAAGAGACTGAGGTTTCTAGTATTGTCTCTTGTGAGTCGCCATCTGTTGTGCATCTTGTTGTCGATCAACCAATATGATTCCACTAACTTTTACAAATGGGAATTATTGAGAAGATGTGCCAAAGACAACTCTTATGGGATTATCTCCTGGAACTGGGGAGACATCTTCCTTTGCACACTTTAGGTGCCTAGAAGACAGTGGGCTTCAACTTAGAGAACACACACGGTCAAAGGGTAAACTCATGGCTGTTACATTCATCATCAAGTTCTGAAAATCCCCTTGAATACAGCTCTCGGCTGAGCTCTAAGGATCAGTATTCTTACAGAATCCTGAATTTGCCTTTCCATGGTGGAGATATCTAGCTTGCCCTTCATCATATGTCTCTTTAGTTCCCCATGTATATACTACCATCAGATACTGCTGCTCTTTGCTTTTTTTGGCACCTCAGATCATCTCATGTTTCAAGTTTCACAAGGTCAACGTTTGGTCAACGGGAAGAAAGTGAGAGAGATTGACTTCTCCTTCACTGCTAGAGCAATCTTCTTTCAGGAGTCCTTGAACACTGGATTTAACCACCATTTTACTAGTCTGCTAGTGGAATTCAAAATGATGAATGGACTTGCTATGTTTTTTATGGGCCTGAGGTACATATAATTTACTTAACTAATCACAAGCTATTTTCTTGTGTTGCTCCCAATCGATTAAGAATTTATTCACATCTGATTTACACTTTGATGGATTGAATGATTCAGTGGAGCTTTCTCTGACTTTTATGAATGTCTTAATTTGGGTGGAAGGTATAAATCCTCAGCCTTACTCAGTGTTTCCATGGGCACAATAAGATAGTGTTGAATAAAGATTCTAGGAATAATCCTGGTGGGTTCCAGAGAGCATAGGAGGAGGAAATAAAAAGATAGGGACAGGGAATGGGTAGGACTGAACTAAATAGGGAGAAGAATGTTGGGAAAGTTAGCAATGGAAAGAGGACCCTGCCCCAGTAGATGCCAATTCTGAATCACAGGAATTAAGGAAGAAGAGGTTGGAGGTTTTCAGCCATTGGAGAAGGGAAGTACCACTTAATTGTATACTCAGTTGATCAGAGTGTAGTATGGGAGTTAGAAATTTCACATGGCAGAGGAAGACAATTTAAGGTAGGCAGCTAGAACCACCACTCCACTCTTTTGTCCCTTAAGTACTCATTGTCCTGTGTCTCTAAGTCTACAAGCTGCAGAAAAGGTGCTGATGTGCTTTTACAGGGGAAATTCTTGAGAAATGGAAACACACCACACTCATGCAATCATGAGTCCATTAAAAAAATCTGTTTTTCTACGCGTATTAATTCCCCACTCTTCAACTACATTATAAACCCCATTGAAGGTAGCAATTATGCATTTTAGGGTTTTTCGTATTATTCATAATGCCAAGAATAAGCACATCTTTAACAATAAAGTATACTTCTTTTAAATTTTCTTCAATAGTATTCACTTTTCTTCCTTCACCTTGACTATCACCACAATGTGATCTTTCCATATTTCCATATTCCATATTCCATTTTCTTGAAGTTATCTAGCTGTTTGTTCTCCCTACCACAAGTCTCCCCTCTCCAGGATATCCTTTATTTAGGTGTTAAAGCACACTCCTAAATTGATGTTTTGACCATGTCGTTCCCTTGCTTAGTGAATTTCAATTGCTCCGAAACTCCTAGGATGAAATGTAAAATGTTCTGTATAGCATACAAAGCCCTTTTTTAAAACTTCAAACCTTGCCTTTCCAATCTTATTTTTATACCTCACATCTACTAATATACTCTGCAGTTCAGTGACATTGGCCTCTTTGCTGTTCCTTGAACAAGACGCTCCATCTGCATCTCTAGACTTTGTGTATTTTCACTGGTTGTTCCCCATGCCTGGAATATTCCCTCTTCTCAGCTCTGGCTCCCAGCTTCCCTGAAGTCCTAGCTAAAGGTCCTCCTTCTACAGGAAGCTTTTTCTTTCTCCTTTAATGCTAGTGCCATCCCTCTGTTGATTATTTCCAATTTATACTGCATATAGTTTGAGTCTACCAAGTTATTTGCATATACCCCTCCCCCACTCCATTTACATTGAGCTCATTGGGAGAAGAGTCAGATTTTTAACCTTTCCTTGTATCCCTCACACTTAGCCCAGTGCCTGACACACAGTAAGTCAAAAATATTTTTGATGACTGACTACCAAAATATGAATTCAATTCAATTTCATTCAATTTATTCAGAACTTATTCCAATATAATTCAATATGTATTATTGCCTATTTTGTGCCAGGCACTGTGCTAAATGTCTAAGCATACAAAGATGAAAATGACAGCTTCCATTATCAAAATGCCTTTTAAAAAATATAAAATATGCAAACAATTCACTAGGACAGAAGTTAGAATGCAGCCAATCCATGGCAGTGATAAAAGAGAAATGAAAATTAACTTTGTGATAGTCGAAAGAACACTGATTTGGAGGTAGAGGATCTGGGTTTGAAAACTGAATCTGTTATTCATTACATGTCTGACTTTGGATTATTCACTTAATTTTTCTACATTATAGTCTATGCATCTGTAAAATGAGGGTATTGGACAGTATAATGTTTTAGGTTTCCCCCTACTTCTACATTTTATATTTCTAAAGTCAGAAATTCAGGAAAGGAACATTTCTTACTGGGAAGAGAGTGCCTGATCTACTTATCTATGTATCTCTCTACGTATCTATGTATCTATCTATCTATACACATTGAATGAAAAAGAAAAGACTGAGCTCATTGCACATGCATTTCAGATTCTTAAATTTCCTACCTTTTATGAAGTTTGACTTTACCATAACTACAGATAGGTGGTGCACTGGGTAGAGTGCTGGACCTAGAATCAGGAGGACCCAAGTTCAAATCCTTTTACCAAACACACACTCTCTGTGTGACCCTGGGCAAGTCAGTTTCTTATTCTACAAAATTAGGATAATAGAAGCATCTATCCTCTAGGGTTGTTGTCAGGATAAAATGAGATCATATATGTAAAATGCTTTGCAAACTCCCTTAATTAAGACACTATCATATACTTTCTCTTTTGATCCTGTAAGCTTCTTACTTGATGACTTCTTTAATGCTTTATTTGCTCCCCGCTCCTTTTTTACCACATATAATCTCTTACTCTCTTTCTCTACCTGGTGAATACATTGAGGACTGACCATCGGTATGTCTCTTTGTAGTCCATTATATACTTTGTGTGAGGGGGACACTTCAGAAGAAATTCATAGCATAGTGAAAAAAAATGCTGGACTTTGAAAGAAGCAGCCCTTTGTTCAAATTAAACCTCTGATATTTAGTAGATATGTGATCTTAGGTAAGTCACTGAAGCTTTTAGAGACTCAGTTTCCCCATCTTTAAATTGGAAATAATAACAGCACCTACTTCAGAGCTATTGTGAGGATCAAAAGAGATTATGCACACGTACATATTATATACATATAGACAGCATTAAAAATATTAACATGCCATTTACTTTTTACCTGCTATTATTATTGCCAGAACAAACTCATTGAAGGAAAATGGGCACAAGAATTTAATTACTATTACAAGTTTCAATGTTCCGTAAATATGACTTTGAACTTTTTTTTCTTTAGAATAACCACCAATTAATTAATTTATTGATAGATCACCATTCCCATATCATTGCAGCCAAAGAGGACCTATAACCTGAGCTCAGTAATATCACTGTAAATAAAAGAAAATTCTATATTTAAGGCACTTGCCAAAATAGAGTTTCTATGAAGTACTTAGCACTAAATAAGTCATGTGTAAGGAACTAGATAAGAGAAATAAGAGCTTATACAAAGTGGTGGTGAGGGGTAGAGGTGGAGGGGAAGTGGAATAGCACTTTGAACTCCAAAATTCTAAGTCAATATCTCTAAAAACAGGGTTTCTCTTTCTAATTTCTAATGTTATCCTGGAACTAGATGATGATGAGTTTAGTAGTTGTTGGAACAAAGAACTGAAGATGTCTCTTGATTTCCTTTCATTGTTTACTGGATGATTCTGGCCAAATGCAACCTTACCTTGTGTTTTAGGCTTTTCTACCTACAAAGAAAGAAATGATAATCTCAAGTCCATGCCTCTCCAAGATCTCCAGAAGAAGGAAAATAATGAAAAACTGGGCATGAAGGGGGTGACAGGCTTAATGGAGTATGCAGTAGAAATAAACATAAAATGTAACCAATTTAATGAAGTAGAAGAAATTCTTCTATAAATCAATGGGGAAATTAGCAAAAGGAACTAAAAAGATCATATTGTATACATAGAAGTTATTCAATAAATGCTTATCTGATCAATATTATTACTTTCTAGAATTTTTATATCTGTTTCGTTTACTAGTGTGTACAAATAGTAGAGTTGTCACCTACTAAAATTTAAATTTGGGGATTTATGCCAGTATTTAGAATGTATCCTACTCCTTTATGGCAGGAACCATTTTCATGTTTCTTTGTATCATCAGTACTTAGTACAGCGCTCAAAATGTAAACAATTACTAAATGATTGTTGACATTACTTTATTTCCTAAAAGTAGCAAAATGAATAGACTTGTTTCTCAAGTCCTTAAAAATACCCATAGCTGAAATGTATATCATGAAGGTCTACACATAATTCTTTTTGCTGACTTGATAAATCGAAGTCAACCTTTGTGACCTTCATCTTTTACAAATCCATTTCATGAATAGGTTCTACCAGGATTTGTGAAAGTTCAGAGAACTCTTCATTTACATTTACAAACAACTCTTTGAGGTTATCTTCTGAAACAAACCCTTTTATTACAAATCACATGAGTGAATCATTTTCACAAAATGGAAGCTCCTTAGCATTTATCTTTTTTTTAAACAGCTGACACACCAGATCAAATATAAATCCTGTAAACTCAAAAGATAAGTTAGATTAGCATAGAAAATCTGGCTGCTCTCCTCCTTGGAATATTATAAATCCTGCAAAACTGGGCTCATCCTGGACAATACTGTCAAGTAGGGAATGTTTGCCTTTATGTTCCAGGACCCCTGTCTTATACCATTTTTCTTCCATCACCTTCAGGGTTCTCTCCTACAGTGTCCAACTAGAAACAACAGTAGACATTTCTTACTTTGACCCAATCATCAAAACTCACTTGTCCTGGGTTCCATTAAGATCTTTTTCTATGCAAGAGGTAGAAATTGGATAATTAGGAAAAAATTATGGCAATAGGTCATAACGTCCTTATGGACTAAGGTTTGTGGGGTTAGAGAAAATGCTTCAGCACTTAGACAGCCATGAAAATGTCCCCAAGTAGCAAGATCCTTGGATGACCATCTCATTTTTTTCCTACTAAATTTCAATATATTTCCTTTACAAATGATGTTCTCTTTAGTTCAAAATGTAAAGCTCTAAAAAGCAAAAGAATATAAACATATATAGCAGTGTATATACATCATGAGATAAGTCTGAGATGCTTGGCCTCCTGAAAATGGATAATGAAGTAAATTAATGAAAGAGTAGATATGGAAGACTCTGGTTTTAAATTGATACCTCAGGTTTTAAAGAAGCCTTTGTTTTTAAGATAAGAAAATTTGCTCACATTTCTATACTGTGCATTAAAATAAAGAATGGGATCTTAGTCTTATGCAAACTGGCACATATTCAAACTACGTAGTGAAAAATTATGGACTACTGAGCAATATCTGAGACTTTTAGTGTCTCTTTTCACATTGTACATATCCTTTCTTGAAACAGCAAAACTTTGGATTAGGAGATTGCCAGTCTTTTATTGGGGTGTTTTGTGTGACAGTTGTATCTTTTAGAACTGCCATCAAAGGAAAGAGAAGAAAAAAAAGCTTGAAAGAAATTAATCTAACTTCAGCCTTTCATAATAACAAAAGGGACTTAAACAGCCCAAGAAATTGTTGTGGGGACTTTGTCATGAAAAAATGTACAACAGAGAAAATTTGAGATCAGACTTAAATCAAATCAAATGAAATACACTATGTGCCCAAGAGTACTTTATGTTTATTGGTCACACCACTGATAGCAAACTTTTTAAATTTTTTCCTCAGTGTATTCATTATTTTTGAAGATGTATGTGTATTTATATGCACTTATGTGTGTATATACACACATACACATACATACACACACACTTATATACATACATATGACAACGTGAATAAATACATATGACCTAGAGGGATAGTAACATAAAACATTTTTTTGTTTTTTGAGGAAATGGTGTTACAAGCTGATCAGACTTAAAAATAAAACAAAACAAAACTGATCCATCCTTCCCACCTGGAAACAGGTAGGTAGGAAAATAGAGATAGATAGATAGATAGATAGATAGATAGATAGATAGATAGATAGAATAAACTAGATGTTTCATTAGATTTGAAGCTTCAGGGTCTGTGTAGGTATTGTGTTTTTTGGTCTCTTCTTTGAAGAATACTGCTCCTTTGGTAGACATAAACGCTTATCTGCATGCACTGATCACTGACTACTTTTTACATATTATATTTCAAGATTACCACATTTTATAAAAATATCTAGTCCAATAACAATAGAAGAAAAATGAATGTAAAAATAGTACAAGAATAAAAGAACAATTTATCCTATTGATTTATTACTTTTGATAAAGAGTAAATTATTCTTCCACTTACTATTCTAGTCAGCTATTTCTTGAGATGTATTGGAAGCAAATACCTCTAGAAGTATCTCTGTTTGCAAAAATTAGCTCGTTCTTGCTTATTGCATTTACCATTGATAGTAATTGTTTTTGACTTCCATTCACTCAAATGCCACTAACATTATTGAACAACTCTTCTGTGTTCTAGCTCTACACAAGTAAATGTGAATCATCGCTTATCATTTTCCTTAAGGCATAAAGCCTCCTCTTTACCTACTGGATGGGGAAAAAGATTATGTAAGAAACATTTTTCCCCTAAAAGTTTAAAGAACAAGTTCAGCCCTAAACAGTAATAATTACAAAGATGATGACAAAAGCAACAATACTTTCTAATTTCCAAGTTGGTATTTGCCTTTCCAAATTTTTTTGTTTTGTCATTTTCTCTTCAAGTCCATATACACTTTCTTCTAGTTCTCTGAATCTTAGTGAGCAAACAGATGCCCATATTTGGAGCAAAACTATTCATACTTATTGTAACAAACATTAAAGCTGGAAGGGATGTTACAGAAAAATGAGTTCAATAGAAGACAAAAATACTTACCAGAGAGGAAGTGACATAACTAAGGGTACAAAATGTTTTTGTCAATTCCTTTAAAAACACAGATTTCCCTTTGAATAGTTAACCAATGTGGAACATTAGAGAGATAGAAGAACTATTTCATTGTTTTTAGGGCCACTTATGTATTGTAATTAATCCTCAACCATTATCAATGTCTATTTTCCTGCATGAGTCAGTTCAATATTTTCCTATAAGAGAAAAAAGGAAAAACCCATTTTGTAGAAGATATTGATGACAGTAAAATGATGACTTATAAACTTTGTGGCATGGTGTTTGCCTCCATGACACATGTCTAAAATGAAGTACTTTACAAAAGACTTACTTTTGTTAATATAATTTAACTATTTAGTATTTCTTTTCAAAACTCTTAACATCAAATGTAGTTATTAACTTGGAAGATAATACCATCTACAAACTGGGAATCACTTTTATTTCATTATTTTAGGATGCTAAATGCTTGCATAAAACCTTTTTGTAAGCCAACTTGCATTTAAATGGCTAATACATATATAAATATGTACATATATATATATATAATACATATATATGATAATGTGTGAGAGGCAGAGGGATATGGTATGAGAACATTAGGTTAGCTAATGGGATTTGTTGAATGTGTCAGAGAGATTGAAGTGAGAAAAAGAAGTAGTTGCCATCTTGCCTTTGCTACCTGTAACTATGGTTACTTGTTTCTTGAAATATGTTGGAAAGAAGAGTGGACTGATTCTGTAGCAGCAAGTGAGTGAGAGCCCCCTCAAATAGCTCTGTTCTAGCTTTTTATACCCTCTTTAGCCATCATCAAAAATCATCTGAGCGACCACAACTTAGGTTCCTACTATTGGCTCTGGTCTTAGCAACTCCCCTTAGGACCCTAAGGGCTTCACACCCACATAGGCTCAAGGAGATAAGGGTTTAGGCCTGGGGCTTTGCACCTAGTAAGGCTCAATCAAAGCCATTTAATTAATAATTTTGAAACAGTAAGAAAATCCCAATTTAATTGATATTACAATCACCCATAGGTGCTAGGTTGTGAAGACACAAAGACAAAAGCAAAAATGCCCCTGCCCTCGATGAGCTTGGTTAGTTTCAGTCAAGGGAAACAATATACAATACGCATGTAAGTAAATATTTATATACATATATATCATATATATCACATACATATGGAATATAAATACAAATAATTTCAGGGGGCAGCTCCTAGCAGAATCAACAAAAACATCAAGTAGGAGGTAATACTTGAATTGAGCTTAGAAGGAGTATAGAGATCTAAGAGGCAAAGGTGAGGAAGGAGTGCTTTTCTGGCAATGGAACACCATGTACACAAGTATGGAAATGGAGATACAATATGTATAAGGGATTTCAAGCAGGATATGAATAATACAGTGTGTGAAGGCTAATTACATGTCATACATCTGGAAAGGTAGGCTGGAGCCAGATTGTCAAGGACTTTAAATTTCAAATAGAGGAGGATGAATTTTATTCATATGGCACTAAGGAGTCATAGGAGTTTTTTGAGCAGAGAAGTGTCATGGTCAGACTTTTATTCTGGGGAAATTATTTTCACAGTTCAGAGGAAGATGGGGTTTCAACAGTTCAGCTAGCAGCTGCTGTGAGGATGAAAACCAACAACAACCAGCACACAGAATGCTGCAAGCCCAGATTCTTTTGATCTGCTTTACTAAGGAAAGCAACGTTAAGGGGTTAACAATCTTACTTTAATCCAACATACAAATATCATTCACTTAGTTCAGGGGGAAAAGCTAGCACCCTGAACTTCAGAGCAAATACAAATTACAAAAATACATTTATGAACAGACCAAATACAATTCATAATTACCAAGGAACCATCAATATCTGAGTCCAGCCGAGAGCTCGACAAGGCTGACTCAGAGACACATACCATTCTTGCTGTGGCTCAGAGCTCTGAAAGACAAAGCCAACCTCTGCACTTATATATCCTGTTTGGGCCAAAGGTGAGTCGGGCTTATGATGCATATAAGATACCTATATGAAAATAATCTAAAAACAAGTTGGAAATATAGGACTATAGCTCAGAAGAGAAACTAGGGCTAGAAATATAGATCTGGGGATCATCTGTTAACATATAAGTGATAACTGAATACATAGGAGCTAATAACATCACCAAGAAACAGAATTTAAAGAGAAGAGAGCCCAAGGACATAGTCACTTAATGGATAGAAGACTGAATAGGTTATTGGGAAGACCTGGCTTTATATCCTGCCTCTGATATATTGATGAATTGGATACTTAATCTTTAAGTGCCCAGGCAAGTCTCTAAAACAATAAGTTATAAATGAGTTGTCAATCTGCATTGGTAAAGGGAATTTGCGTGTGAGTAATCTAACAGGACCAAAGTATACATCAACAGTACATTTTTCAAGTATTTCATATATACAAACTTACATGTATAAAGGGACTTTGATAGGCCCTGACCACCTAAAATGGAAGTACTGACATGGGAAATGACAGCGACTTGCTTCTGGGAGATAAGAGAAATAGAGCTGGTATGGACCTTCTTCATTGGTCTACATTATATTCTTTCTGATAAAGACAGCAAATTTTGTTCCTATTATAGTAATTTCACAGATTCAAAACAAAAATTGAATTAAGAAGCTTAATAACCTTAAAGTGTAAGAATTTCTCCACAGAACGTTTTCTTTTTGTAAAACCTTTCTAAGGTTTACTACATTGTAGTTGGGGTCAGCTCTCTGTGCCTTCTCCACCCCCTCCCCTGCCACCTTTGCAACATCTCTAAATCTGTTTGAGTGTGACAAAATCCCTATCTGCCATAGCCATGGAAATAAGAATGTTTATGATACCTATCTCACAAAGCCATGGTGAAGAAAACATTTAGCAACTTTACAATGCTATAGAAATATAAAGTATCTATATAGAAATTTTTCTTTAAGCTCAAGTTGAATGACCTTAATTTTTACATGACTAAATACATTTACATTTGTAAAAAGTAAGATACTTTAGCTCTTCTCTACATTGCTTGCTTTTGCCAATAAAAATCAAAATTAAAATATATTTGTATTTAAATGAGCTGTGCTATACCACAGAATTGAAGCAAGTCAAATGTAAGATTTCCCTTTTGTTTTTCATAGAAGCAGTTTTATGGACTTTCCTTAGCTTAAATGGGGCATTATTGGAAGAGTGTAAGTAGTAACGGTTGCATCTTTGAAATGATAGAACGTTTTTAATAGAAACTTGGAGTTGGTGACGACTTATTAGGATATGTCATAGCTCCAAGGGTCACTAGCCTTTGAAGGTCTTTCATTAGTTCTATGCCTTTAATTCTCCCACATGTGTTTGGTAAGGGCTAGAATTCAGAATAGGGTCTGAATGAATCATTCAGAAACTCATCAATGGATACTCTTCTCAGACAATTTCCTTCTTCAGGATGAAATGAGCAAGAAAAGGTTAAGGGTTTTGAATAAATTCAAAGGAAAGCCAAGGCAGATTGGGAATGATAGTTGAAACATCACACACCATGAGACTTCAATGAACACGTGAACACTGATATGTAAATGCACACACATATGCATACTGGTACATAATTGTAACAACAATGCTGTTTGACACTATTGTGTCTGTGTAAGGCCACTAACACCAGCACACAAGAGGGCTGCTAGCACAGATCCTTTGATCTGCTTTTCTAAGGAAAGCAACTTTAAGGGGTTAACAATCTTACTTTAATTAAATACACATATATCATTTACTTAGTTCAGGGGGTAAAGCCAGCACCCTGAACTTCAGAGCAAATATAAACAGAAATTACAAACAGAAAATATAAGCAGATCAAATAACATAATTTAGCACACAGGCTTGTAGCTGTCTGTCCAACATCTGGGTTTTCAAAGGCGAGGGCCTGCTTCAACGGTTTACCCAAAGTCTTATCACCAACACTCTTTCAATGAGTGTGTCTCCAAAGGCAAAACACTAACCTCTGAGTTTATATACACTTCTTCAGGATCAAAGGGTGTCACAACCATGTAATGCTTATTCAGGCTTCACAATCATGTGACTCAAACCTATGTGAACTAGGTTTTCTTGTTTCTTAAGCAGGTTAGAAACTCTTGATTCAATCAAAGAAACAAAATACAACACAAAGTCTACTTTGCTTGCCTTTACATTTGAAAGGCAAAACTCATCAAAGTTCCTTGGTTACCTTAGCATTCTAAAAGAGAAAACATAAAAGTCCTGCCCTGATTACCATTACAACAATGGAGCTGATCACATGAAATACATATACATGTGCATACATGTAGATATGTATGCACATATATGCACATGTGTATGTGTGTACATATATAAGTGTGTCCTTATGGAAATAAGGTTTTGTTTAGTTCACAAACACCAGTTAGGTCTTTTTAACTTTTAATTGTTAACTAAATGGATGAATTGATTCAGTCAAACAACTTGAAAATAATCTACTTTCCATATCTGGGTTATGAATCTGAAACCAAGAACTTATGGCAAATAAACAGTGGGTAGAGGTTTGGTCTCGAAGGCCTCAGTCTTGCCTCTGACACACAGTATTTATGTGACCATAGGTGATTCATAATTTCTTCCTAAGTATTCTCTAAGACTACAAAATGCAGGCGACTTGCCAATCAGATAGGTACATAGAGTTTCTACATTATAATAGGACCTTATACATAAAATCGTTGTTTTGAAAAACTCCCCAATAAGTACAGGAATAAATCAATCAATATTACATAAACAATAAAAATTCAAATTTATTCAAGTTTACAACCTGTTGGCAAAAGTTTTTCTGTGAGTATGATGAAAGTCAATTTCTTTTTAACTTTTGCACTAGTCATCCCTGCATAATGTTAGAAGGATTTTGTGCATTTAGTAGCTTAGACCTCTGGATCATAGGAGGGGGAATATGGTTTATTAGATGCTTTCCTTAGTTTCTACTGACTTAAAGAACAACTCAAAAGAGTAATTATATGACAGATATGGAATGATTATTGCTGAATGGAGGGGGAAAGGGAAAAAAGGGAAGAGGTGAAAGAAGAAGGAAGAGGAGAAGGAGTACTTTAATAAGGTTTTCATTAAATGTTATAAAAAATTAATGTCAAATAACTTAAATGTTGATAGGGTTTTTTTTTCATTCAGAGAAAAAATACTGACTGATAGAGTAAAACAATCAAGATCAATGAAAAAAAGAGATAAAGATGTTAGAGGCATTTAAATAAAAGAAAGTGGAAGAGCAGAACTAAAGCACTATGGACTACTGCACTACCCCTACCCTCCTTACAGATAAATCAATATATTTTGTGGGACCATTTTCCAGGGTAGGAAGATGCATAAATAGGGGTTGAGGAGGTTGAAGACAGAGAAAAATGGCTGATATACTGATCAATTTCATGGGTGAACAGCAAAGGGATGATTACTCCTATGTTTTTTTCAGGAAGAAGAGGGACTGCAGTAAAGTGGAAGAGCTGACAGGAGAGAGATATTGCAACTGAAAGAATGAAAGTAGAATTGAACCTCAACCCAGCAGTGGAAGGAATCACACTGGAGATCATTCTCATATGGAAAGAAGTGTATGTCTGTGATAGTAGATGAGCAACTAATGATGAATTGAATTGTGGGGAAAGGGGAACTAATGAATTTTATATAAATAAATATCCATGTTCTATAAGAGTGTACTGTACCAACATGAACAACACACTCCCCAGGTGAAGGGATATTCAGTTGACTAAGGGCAGCTATTACCTAGAATGAGAACACAAGAGGGGTCACAGACTAGAATAAGCTGATATGGCCTATAGCAAGGAGAATGATTGTGGAGAGTTTTGAGAGATATAATTGAAACACATAATTTTGGATGTATGGAAATTTCTACCATGGAGCACTGAATCTGTTTATGTTATTTCCCCCATAAATTGGTGCTTCTAAAAATTAGGAAAATTAGAAAAAAAAAAAGAAAAAGCAGGACAAGATCTATAAAGGTGGTAATTTGAAATTATTGGTAAAGACAAGGATTTTAGACCTGGAACTTCAGTCACTTTTACTTCATAACAAACACAGAGATAAGTGGAAGAATAAATAAGAATATGGACCATAAATCAGATATAGAAATTTCGGGATAGGTAGGTAGGGAAGATAGTACTAGGGACTCAAATTCAGATTTTTCTATGGAAATTTTAAATATCAGAATGCATATTTTTCTTTATGTAGGTACAGGGATGTCAAAGTACAGGATTTATTTTTAAAGGAAATGAACAAATATACAGATCAAAGGACTGGAGATTTAAAGCTATAATGGACTGTGGACAACATGTAGTTTAGTTCCCCTTCCTAACCGCCACATTTTATATGTAAGGAAACTAAAGCTCATAGCTGTTAACTGACATGTCTGAAGTCATATAAGATGTAAGTAGCAGAGTCAGGATTCAAAGCTATGCGCTCTGAATCTAAATATGGTACTCTTTCTACTCTACCATGCTATATGATATAACATTTTACGAGGAAGCACTACAGTCCAAGGACTCACCACAGGTTTAAACAGGCTTTTGTATTTGACTATCAAAGAAATGAGTGATTTTTTTTAACAGTAGATAATCATAAACATCTCAGAAGTACATTTTTCCTTTGGGACAAGTTGAAGAAATATGGATGATTTTTTGGGGAATCAGCCAATTAAAAAAAACTTCTATTTAGCCATCTGCCAGAACATGCCATAAATATTCTCTGCTTTTTCAGCATTCTTGGTAGGATTTTGGAATACAAACTTTACTGATAATAGCATGGCCAATGAAGTTCCCAATATTGGACTGTTTTTTTTTATCCTTTACATATCTATTATTCTTTTGAAACCTGTCATGTACCTTTTCTATACATTTTCAGAGCATAAAATTCTAAATTTCTTTTCCTTTTAAGTTCATCTGTTAAAATGAACTAATGTGCTAATGTTTAATTCAAAAGGTTGTGTATTTGACCTTTGTTCTCATGATATCAGAGAAACATGATTTGTGGTTGACTTTGATTTGAGTGAGGGAGGGCTATGCAAGGTCATCAGCCTCACTTTCTCCTCCAAAGCCATCTGGATCCAATGGCCTTATATTCACCAGGAAGACTGGAGATGACCCAGCAATGCATTGGGAAACCCTGACCCTTTCAGACTAAGTTCTTTTCAGGTTCTCATTTTGAGTGAGGTAACATCCATTCAGTGAATAGGCCTCTTTAAGAAGTTAATCAAGGGATGGCCCCTTTAATCAAAACTCAAAAAAAAAGAAAAAAAAACCATCAAACTGGGAGGGGAAGACTCTCTGTGACCTTGCAGAACTCTCCTTCATTCAAATAAAGTCAACTGCAAGTCATATCATCATTTTCCTGATGTCATGGTCTTCTTTGAGAAGGAAGGACAACACAACCTGTGAGTAGCCTCTCCTTCTCCCTTTCCCTCTCACTTTTCCTCTGTAAGGGCAAGTACAGTGGGACTTTTCACTGTTTTTTTTTTCTTTTGGAATGCTTCTCAGCACTCAGACAATCCAGTGCCTTTGATTGAGACTTGCCTCTGTTTCAATCAAGAGTCTTTGATGACCTGCTTAACTCACAAGAAAGTCTAAATCACATGAGTTTGAGTCACGTGGTTGTGATGCCCTCCGACCCTGAAGAAGTGTATATATACTCTGAGGTTGGCATTTTGCTTGGGGGCTCACTCATTGGAGGAGTGTTTGTGTGATTTGGCCAGACAAGACTCTGGGTAGCTGTTAAGGAGCACCCCCGCCTCCAACTTTGAAAACCTAGATGTTGGTGCTTCTCTCTCTGGTAATTATGTGTGTATTGCTATGGATAGATGGTTAGAAGCCCTGTCTGCTGATTTGTGTTATTGGCTCTGTTCGTATAATTTCTGCTTGTAATTTCTGTTTGTGTTTTCTTTGAAGATCAGAGTGCTGAGTTTTCCCACTGAACTAAGTGAACGATATATGTATGTTCCATTAAAGTGAAATTGTGAACCCCTTGATGTTGCTTTCCTTAGAAAAGGTGATCAAATAACCTAAGCTAGCAGCCCTCCTGTGTGCTGGTGTTATTGGCCTTACACCTCCACAGCAGCTGCAAACAGCATTGTTCTTATACCCTCTTCCTCTCCCTCTCTCTGTCTTTCTCCCTCTCCCTCTCCCTCTCTCTTTCCCTCTCCCTTTCCCTCTCCCTCTTCCTCCTCTGCCCAAATGAAGGTACATTTCATTAGCTGAAGGCTGCCTCCTTAACTTCAGGTCTACTGGCTAGATCTCTTTCTTAAAAACCAAGCCTTAAATCCAGTTTACTCTGGAGCTCATAGATTGGAAATAAGTTCTTGTCCTCCTAGCACAGACTGAATTTAAATGCTAAATAGTAACTATTTCTCTTAATTCAAAAACATCTCAAATCAATAAAAATTTAAGTGTTTACTCAGTGATGCTATAAAATATAATCTAATCATTATTATCACTCCTTGCTAAGATATGCTAAGCATTCCTGACTACTTGTGATTTCACTGGTTGAAGAAATTCCTTCCACTAGTACAGATCAGGACCATCTCTGTAACTTACAGTTTTAGACAGTTTCCTAAAGTACTGAAAGGTTATAAATAACTTGTTCAGGGTTATACAGCCTATCTGCATCAGATATGCCATTACTTACTAGCTTCAAGGCCAGATATTTAACTACTTCTTCAAGTTGCCTCTTAAAGGCTGAATTGAAAATGGTGAAATGAGAATAATAACTTGATGGTGAGGTAGAGAAAGGAGGAATAAGAGAGAAGAAAATTGGCTTTGCAACTATTCTAAATAACAAATAAAATTTTCATCTAAGGTAACTTTCACTGAGAAAATAGTGCATAAGGCCTACCTCCTCAGAAATGCTTTTCCTATGCTCAGTGGCTCTCTGCTACTCCATGACTATGAACTGAAGATCTCTAGGTAAATTATACAAAGCTCATACAAAAAGGAGAAAAGAGATGGATCACTCATAACTTAAGCATAAAATAGTCGACTTCAAAAAAGTCCTCTGCAACAAGAGTCTAGCCTATGAACTATCGGACTGGACAATATCATGAAACTGAAATAGTAAAGATGAAAACCAGCAAGTTTCAACCTGCCTACTGGCCATTTATTTCTTTTTAATGTTTACTTATATTTTAACATTCATTTTTTATTTTGAGTTCTATATTCTCTCCTTCCCTCCAGGCTCTCCCTCACCTATTGAGAAGGCAAGCAATATAATATCCATTGTGTATGTGAACTCATGCAAAACATATGTCCATATTAGCCATGTTGTTATAAAAAGCAAGAAAAGTGAAGTGGAAAAATATGCTTCAATATGCATTCAGAGTTCATCAGTTTTCTCTCTGGAAGTAAATAACATCTTTCATTATGAGTCCTTTGGAATTGTAATGGATCATTATATTTATCAGATCAGATTATCAGATTATATTTATCAGCTCAGATCAGAGTACCTAAGTTTTTCACAGTTGATTATCATTACAATATTGCTGTTACAAGGAATAGTGTTCTCCTGGTTCTGCTCACTTCATTTTGCATCATTTCATATATACATTTCCAGGTTTTTCCTGAAACCATCCCCCTCATCATTTCTTATAGCACAATAGTGTTACATCATAATCATGTACTATAACTTGCTCAGCCATTGATGACTATCCCCTCAGTTTCTAATTCTTTGTCACCACAAAAAAAGAATAGCTACAAATATTTTGTACATATATAACCTTAGATCTTTTTGGGATATAGACAAAATAGTAGTATTTGGGATCAAAGGATATGCACAGTTTTCTATCCTTTTGGGCATAGTTCCAAATTGTTCTCCAGAATGACTGGATCATTTCACAGCTCAACTAACCAATTCACAACTCCACTATGCATCAACACACCTATTTTTCACATCCCCTTCAGCATTTGTCATTTTTTTTCTGTCATGTTAGCCAATCTAATAGGTATAAGGTGCTACGTCAGAGTTTTTAAATTTGCATTTCTCTAATTATTAGTGAGTTTCATAATATTTTTCATATGACCATTGATAGCTGTGAATTATTCTTCTGAAAACTACCTATCTATTTTCTTTTATCATTTAGCAATTGGGAAATGACTCTCATTTTTACAAATTAGACTCAATTTTTCGTATATTTGAGGAGCAAGAAGAATGGCAAGAGCTATTGGAATAATGGGAAAAGGAACCGTTGATCGGCTAAGGAAGGAGCACAGAAAGATGATTCTATGGTTGATTTTGCTCCAGGACACTATTTTAAAATTATATTATGTATCAACAAATAGTTTATGGATGTATCAAGCAGCTGTTCTGGCATACTAAATCACAGAATTACTGAAACTCAGAGATGAAAGGGAACTCAGAAGCTTTCTAGGGCAAGGCAGACATGGACAGAAATATTTTCTACTATCCTAAAAACATGCGATCATCTAGGTTCTGCTTGAAAATATTCTATGAAGGGGCACTTATTACTTTATGAGCAAAATTGATTCCACATTAGGACAGCTCAAAATATTGGGAAATTTTTCCTACATTGAGGCTTTCTCTCTCTAAGCAATCCTAGTTTTATCCTCTGGGACCAAGCTGAACAAGTTGATTACTTCTTTCATGTGATATTTCTTCATTAAAATACTTGAAAATAGCTATACTGATCCCCCCACCCCTGTACATTATGATACAAGTTCATCAGGATCAAGTTACTGAAGACAACTCAATGAGGACAAATACATAATTTTTTTAACATCTCACTTAACTTACATTTTGATTCCTATTAACTTTAAAAATGTTTTTTTGTTTCATCCTTCTCTGTTCAAAAACCATTAACCTTGGAAGATCAGGATAAAATACGTATGATGGTTCAGTTTGCCACAAGTAGAAACCCTATAACTTCTCTGATAATCTTCATGCCTGCAATATAGGTTTAAAATACAATTTTGTTGTTTTTGGCAGACTTATTTTCAGCTTTAGTTCTTAATCATACCATTTTAAAAACTTCAGTCATTGCTATCTGCCTTTGTTTCCATCTTCTAGATATTTCTTTTTAAAGATCTAAGTTTGTGAATGTATTTTGTGGGCATATTCATATAAGTTTCTTTAGACAGCTTTCTCTATTTCTTCTCATCAAAACCATTCCCATTTATGTCTCCAGAACATCATTCTTGAGAGCTTTCTATTCCCCTTGGGCCAACTTATGCTGTACAATTTTAGTCTATTAGATCTTTCCTCTTCTTTCTCTAATCACTTCAAAATCTACTCTCCTAGAATACATGCACAGCTTACAGAGAACCTCTCTTATTTCCTCCCTATGCCCAATAGGCCCATGCTGTCCCATAAGTATGTTACCAGCTTACAGGCAGAAGACAGAAGTGAACATGATGGCTTCAGTACTGCCTTTTTCTTTAAAAAATCCCACAAGCACCACAGGCTGGTCACTAACATGGCAGTTTCAGGAATACCCTAAAAAAGTCCCATTAACGCTATGGGCTGGTCATTAATAGGTGAAGAATATTGGCAAGTTAAGCATTTATAAATTAAGAAGTGTTATAAAGGTATATACAACACTTTGGGCAGCTAGGTAGCACAGTGGATATAATTTCAGGTCTAGAGTTAAAAGAGACCTGAGTTCAAATTTGTTCTTAGACACTTACTAGCTGTGTGACCCTGAGTAAGTCACTTAGCCCTGTTTGCCTCAGTTTTCTCAGATGTAAAATGAACTGGAGAAGGAAACGGCAAAACACTTCAGTGTCATTGCCAAGAAAACCCCAAAAGGGGTCATGAAGAGCCAGACACAATTGAACAACAAAATACAACATTTGAAATTTGTACATTATTTTGATTAGCATAATATTTAATGTGTTTGTGAATAGCTCTGCTCCGTTTAGTCATTGAAATTCATTGAAATGAAAAGCATTCATTGAAATGTTTTTAGGTCTTTTTTTTTTCCTTTTAGTCTATTCTCTACCCTCTCCCTGAACTCCATTGTTATTCCTTCAATCTACTTTTAAGGCCTTGAGCCTCCTAAGAAACACTTTATCTTTGGGAGATATATGTAATTATGAGATTATTGGAATTAAAATACAATTTAACTAATGAGTGTTTGTGCCTCTCCCCCACAGATTTATTTCCCAGAAGCAATACACCTAAGTGCTAGCTCTCAAAAGTATATTCATTTTGGGGGGGGGGGGGAGCCAAGATGGAGGC
>CM053624.1:229329652-229345032 GCA_028646595.1 Phalanger gymnotis | reverse complement strand
CAGGCTGTCCTGGGCTGGGGCCCCGCTTCCCTCTGCCACTTTGTGGGTTCTGCAGCTCTAGAATTGGTTCAGAGCCATTGTTTTATAGGTTTTTGGAGGGACTTGGTGGGGAGCTCACACCAGTCACTGCTTCCCAGCCGCCATCTAACAACAGTCACAGAATTTTAAAGTTGGAAAGAATCATTGGAAATCATTGGAAAGAATCACCAAGGATAGATGACAAACCTGAGACCTGAGGTGGTAAAGTGTCATAATCATGATCATAAAGTTAACTAGCAGCAAAACTGAAACAACAAAATAGATTTTCCAACTCTGCCATTCCAGAATGCATCTAACCAATGAGAGTTAAGAAAATGTTTTATTTCAAACACTTTTTAGAACAGGTTCCCTATCCTTTATTCATTTCTTTCTTATTCATTTTTTCTCCAAAGACATTTGTTGAATATCTACCATACGCAAAGGTTTGACATTGCACATAAATATATGCAACCTGGGTTTCAAAGTAGTAGTGGGAAAAGCTGAAAAATTAAATTGGGACCCAATTTTGAGGAGCCATGGACAACAAGAAGTGATTTTTTATGTTTCCTGAAGGGTTACAAAATGTCTTTCCCATTATCCTCTAAAGTAGTACTGTCACATACATTTTGCAGATTAGGAAACTAAGTCTCAGAGAAAGAAAAAAAAGTGATTTAACCAGTCAAGAAAGGTTTGCAGGGATTGCAGTCTGCATATGTGGATGAAGCACATATCTACTAAGCATTTATTAAGCACCCCCTATTTTCTAGGCATTGGCTATACAAAGAAATATAGAAACATCCTGTACCCTCAAGGAATTTATATTCTGATAGATATCTGCAGGTATGACAATGAGAAATTTATGAGGCTATTTGAAAAGGAGAGTGACATTGTAAGAGCCTTATTTTAGAAAGATTAATCTTTTCCCAATAGAATGTAAGTTCCAAGATGTGAGGGACAGCCATACAAATGTATTCATATTTCCTGTGTTTATAGGGGTGGGGAACCTCATACATAGGCTATGCTTAGCAAATACACTGAATTGAACTGAACCATAAACACTACTGCCTGATCAATGAAAGGAAAAGATTAAAGACAGGGAAATCAGTTAGAGAAAACTACCTTAGCAATCTGGCGAGAGATAAAAATGGCTTAAGCTAGAGTGAGGTCAAGATAATCATTCAACATCTCTTAAAGTTGTAGCATTAAATTTTGATGAACACAATATACTGAGTAGATGAGGTTAAAACAGGTTTACAAGAACATGCTTAAACGGGTAAGTTTTCACAAATTTTTGACTCATCACATAAAATTAGTGATTGTTTTATCTATTTGTTTCTCAAGGAGAAAGGTTTGATAAGGATAGATAAAAGTGACAGAAAATAAGAAGAAAATAATAAATTGTAACTTGTATTGTTGGAGGGAGTAAAATCATGACTTCACAGATCTATTGATGTATGACATGAATATATATATATGTATATAATGTGTGTGTGTGAATATCTGTCACACACAGAGTTATCTGCACAGAGATACATTGGAATGAATGAAGTCACCAAGGAATTTTGAGAGCATATTAGAAGTCTGATATAGATCTTTGGGGGAAGTCCATTCTTGGCCAAAGGGAATGGAAAATTCTCTATGAAATGTGACTAAGAAGGAATGGTATGGTAGATAACAGAAGATCTAAGAGTCAAAAGTGTCACAGATGCTAACATAGGTGATAGCCAACAGGCATTATAATAGGGCTTCCAGGTCACAGGAGCAAAATTGATATGATAATTTCTCCAGACCCCTTTATGTTTGAAACCTCAAATAACATATGTTCTAGATAAAAGAAATTACAGTTTAATCCACAAGAAAAAATAGAAAATCCCTACAAATTAAAGCTTTTATGGACTGACAGGAAAAAAAACTCAAAAAAAAAAACCAAAATAAAAACAAAAAATAGCTAATTTGATCTTGGGTGGTGTTAAGAGCATCATGGTACCCAGAAAGGAGGTAATGCACACACTGTATTCTGCTCTGGCCAGACCACATCTGAAACACTGAGTGAAAGTCTTGATATTGCTCCATATTATGAGAAGGGCATTGATTATATAGTTTTCAAAGGATGACAAGTGGGATTGTAATAATCCTGAAGACTGTGCTATACAATGATTAGTAAGTGGAACTTGGGATGTTTAACTTGAAGAACATAAGATTTTGGGGAACATTATAGCTGTCTTCCAGAATTTGAAGGGCTGCTATGTAGAAGAGGGATTAGACTTACTCTATTTGGGATCAGTGTGGCAATGGGCAAAAGTTATGAAGAGGGACATTTGGTCATGATGTAAGATGAAACTTCCTAAAAGGAAAACTTCTCCAAGGTAGAACATATTTTGAAGTTAGTTGTTTCCCCTCCACTTATATTGTATTCAAACAAAGATAGGTCGAATATTTACTGAGTATATTAGGGCTTTCTTGATTAAGTACAGGCTGGACTACATTGTCTCTGGGTCACTTATAAATCTGAGATCTTGTGATCTAATATATATGGAGCAATGAAGGCCCAGTTAATTTTCAATGACATGAATTTATAAATCAACGCATTCAGTACAGTTACGAGAATTATTCCATCAGTATTCAGAAGCTCTGGATTATATGTTGAGTCAATGACTGTAATTTAGTTAAGTAGTCATTTAGTAAATGCTTACTGAACTAAGGAAGTTCAGAAATATTTAGAAGTAGAAAAAAATGAAAAACAAAGGCCTAGGATAATTTTCAAACTGGGTTTGAAGTCAGAAGAACTAGAGTCAAATCTCATTTTTGGGATTTATGACCTGTGTGACCTTGGGCAAGTCACTTACCCACTCTCTGTGCCTTAGTTTCCTCATCTACAAAATGAGGGAGTTGGAATGAATGGTTTCTGAGGTCCCCTTCTGCTCGATACTAGGATATTATATATAATCAACATAGGAATATTCTGAATATTTACTAGGTGCTCAATTATCCAAACTGGAAAAGTCCCCAGTGTAACCTCATCTTTCTCAGGAAGAAGCATAATTTCATTATGACCAGATTGTATCTGGATGTATCTAGATCTTAACAATATGGTTCCAGCAAATGATCCAGACACTTGACTACACATTATCAAATTATGCAGGCCCTGAGAGTCTTAAAAACTGTAACAACCAAGCCATTTGGAGACAGAAATTGTGATGAGCCCTCAAGTGCATCACAGTAGGGAAAGTATGTAAAATGATAAAATCATCTAACATTCCACATCAGTCAGAATATTAGACAAACTGTCATTTTCATATTCTCCTCTAGATAATTTTCATTTCTGGTTCATACATACCATCATTCATCATAAATGGCAGAATAAATAATAAAATTTAGGGTTACTGAAAGTCGCTCTACATATCAAAACCAGATAGCCACTCTCTGAGCAGAAAACCCAAGGTCATCACACTTCAGCTGTGCTTACCATTTGACAAGAATATTATGTGGAAAATATTGGTACAACACAAAAATATGAACTATGCATTTTATACTGGTACTGAATGTGGGCCCACATGTAGACTGAGTAAAAACAGTGAATTGACTCCAAGGAAATACCAATGTTGTGTGTGTGTGTTTGTGTGTGTGTGTGTGTGGGGGGCCTATTTCCATGCAGAGTTTCCATTTATCTTAAGAGATCTTTATTTTAAAAATACATCCTAATTTTATTTTCAAATAATTATGTATTTCCCAGAATATGTTCATGAAGCACAGGATTTTCTATCCAAATTCTTAGCTGAAGCCACAATGTACTAAAGACAACTCCATTCACTTTGTCATTCACAAATGTTCTCATTTACCTACCCAAATGTCTATCCACATGGCAGTATCAGGAAATCCTAAAAAAATGCCTAGCCTAGTAAGGAGATGTTGCGTTGTAACTAATATGGCACCAAAGCAGGCACTTTCATTGTCTATGGGAGTCTCTGGTCTGAGAAGAAGGGTGTTTGGAAGTTGAACAGGAAGGCTACCTCTGACAAAGCAAATAATGAATACTTCCCATGACCTTAGTAAATTAGAAAGTTTACAAGTCTGACAGATATTCCTCTTCCACTGAATATAAAACAGGAGAAATACTGGTTTCCTTATTGGCAGATGGCCAGATATCCTCAGTAGTTATCCAAATTTGAAGATGCATTTTATTACTGTTTAAGGTAAACTCTTTAAGAAGTTGTAATTTCCATATATAAAAAAGCAGTCTTTCTGGCTGATAGAAAGTTTCTTATTTACATAGAGCATACTTAATTTCTTTCATTTCCAGACCTGTGGTTTTATCAGTATTGGGAACTCCTGATGAAGAGTTTTCGTTAAGAGACCACAGTATGAAGATGATGATAACTAACATTTATATAGTATTTACTATGTGATAGAAGTTAAGTGACTTGCCAAGGGGTCATATGACTAGTGAGCATCTGAGACTTGATTTGGACTCAGGTCTCCCTGACTCCAGCACTCTATCCATTGTGTCAACTAGCTGTGTTATTAAGTGACTCTCCCAGAACTGCATGGCTTATATGTGTCAGAGATGGCATTTGAACCTAAGTTTTCCTAACTTTGAGGCCAACTCTCCATTCACTATGCCAGTGGTGTCCAAACTAGGTACTCTTGCCCCAGTGTAAGAGTCCTGATTATGATCATTAGGGGTATAGTAAGAAAATATAGCCTGGAACCTCTTTTCCCAGAATGGCCAATTTTCTGTTGAAAGTGATTTTGGGTGACTGCTATAGAACATCATATAGTAAATACTTGTTGACTGACAACCTTGTAGTTTGTAATTTCTTTTTTCCCTACTTTCTTTTCAGAGTTGGGCAGCACTGGAAGTAGGGGCAGATGCAATATGAAGAAAGTTCATCTTTGGAGCAGCACTCCACTGAACTGGGATGTGCAGTAATAGGAACTAGAGCCTTTCCAGGAAAGGGAGCTGTTATAAGAAGTAGTAGAGAGGGATGAGCCTCAACACTGAGGAGGCTCTGGCCAGAAAATCTGTGGAGGCTGAGGAGATAGCAGGGGTATGGAGTTCAGTTTCTTCTTCCTTCCCTAATGTACTTTCCTTTAAGGCCTGAATATCCCGGGTAGCAACTAGACCAGGGCATCTGGGCCAAGACATGGAGAAGGTGTTGATCAATCACCAAACATTTGGTGATTACTTCCTTTATGGCAGGAATCATTAGGTACTTGGGAATACAAAGGAGGAAGTGAAATAATCCATGCCTTTACAATCTATAAGAAGATATCACATGTACATGAATAAGTGTATGCAAAATAGATACAAGAATATTTTGTGGGCAAAAGCATTAATAGTTCAGTAGATTAGGGGAGGCTTCCTATAGAAGTTGGAAACTGAGCTGAGTCTTAAGGGGATTTGGGAATTCTAGGATGTGGAAGAGGAGGAAATGCATCCTAGGTGTGGAGAACCATCAACACAAAAACATGGGAGATGGAGGATCATTTGTGAAGAACACAAAGAAGGCCAGTTTGGCTGGACAAATGAGGTCTTGAACATAAGTAATGCGAAGTAAAGCTGGAAAGATAAGTTGGATGATCTGGTTTTTGAAGGATTTTATATGCCAAAAAGAGGGCAGTAATGTGCAAACCTATGAAGAGAAGAAAGAATGGGGAAATTAGTACAGAAGAAAGATTGTCTCTAACTGGGATTGATATGAAAATATTGAGAAAAAAAGCAGGAAATGAAAGTGGACAATCACAGAGAGGGGCAGATTTCAGTGTACTACTTAGCTCTCCTGGTGACTTCTTAAAGGTTCGATCTGTAGAGGAAAAAGAGTTGGGCACTAAAGCTTCATCTAAGCAGATCTTTGTTTCCTTATTTGGATTATGAGTCATTGCTCTGAAAACATTAACAACTACTTTGAGTTAAGTGTAACTGATGGGTTAGTCCAGGTGATGGTCCCTCTGGAATGCTAAGAGACGAAACCAAAGAACATGGAAGATAAGAAAGAAATGAGTATGTAGATGAGATGGCCCCTCAGACCAGTCTCTGATGTAGCCTCTGATACTTCCAGTTATCACTGCCAAAAGGTAAAGATTGACTCATGGCATACTGTTTGAACACTCGTCAGACAGTCATTTCCACAGCGCAGTCAGTTGTGAACCATATGGCTAGAGGACTAGATCTGCTATTCAATTCAGATTTCTCCATAAAAGACAGCAAAAAAACTACAGACAAGACATTTTAGGATTCTTAATCCAAAAAAAAAAATAGGAAAGTGATGCTGCTCAATTCAGATGTTCCTAGAAAAAATAACACCTACAGATCACATATCTCAGGAACTTTAATCCAAGAAAAACAGGAAGGAAATTCAAGAGAAAATAAAATATTTCTGTAAAACTCTGGAATTTAAGAATAGAATTTGTAATCTGAGCAATCACCAAGTCTCATACAGAAATGTTACTGAGGAAGAGCTTGAAGACAAATTTGAAGAGCTTGAACAGTATGATTCCTTAATGATGAAACAAAAATGCTTAAAGAATCATCCTTGCCTTGTTACATTATAGATGGGTTAAAAGGGAAGCCACAAAATAATGGAATACTCCAGGGGCAGCTAATTTATAAGCATATTTCAAATCAGTGTGTTTGAGCATGGTCACTATGGCACACCTACTTCTTTATTTTAGACAATATTTAACATAAAAATGTTCACCCCAATCAAGGATTTTTGTAGCCTAAAATCTTGACTTAATTAAACAAGTAGAATAATATTCTATACATCCTCTGCTCCCTATCTGTTAAAAGTAAGGTCCAGCTTCCAACTAGCCTTGGGGGTCAAGGGAGGCATTGTAGATTAACAGGATGTAAATAGAGCAAGGTGTGATTGGTGCCTTATTTGGCAAAATTAAATCCTATTTAAATATGAATTGAAACTGATGTCCCCAAATAATTTGTATGTTAGTCACTCGTCATGTAGGGTATATGTTGTGTCCTGAGAGAAGAATAAGAGTTCCATAACATGGAGGGATGGACTGTGGTGCCCTCATTTATTAGTTCACTTTTAGCCTCAACACTTTCAGTGTTGCTGCATCACAAGTTGTTAAAAAAATATTTCAAAACAAAATAAAAAGCATATTTAATCAATCAATAGTGAGATATATATATACATGAATATATGCACATGTATATATTTTCACACATTATGTGTATACATATATGTATATATATATTATATACAATATCTAGAATATAAAAGAAATATACTCCATATATCTCAAGCGAATATCTTTTGGAATTATTACTGTAACCTTGGTTTTGAAGGAGGATTTTATCTCCTTCTGCCTAGATGTGAAACTATGTGTGTCTATGTGAGGTCCAGTGTTTGAGTGATAGCTTAGGAGAAGACAGACATTCTCCTCCCTTCCTGCTTTGAAAGAGTATACTGATAATTTGAAGCCCACTTCTGGAGAAAGGAGAGGGGAAAGCGGGCAAAGAGGGAAGGGTGGAGGGGAGAATATATTTTGGGAGGTAGGCATATGGGGGAAAGCAATTCTAAATTATTTCCTTGATTTCCTAGCTCCTCCTCCCCACCCTCTAGAGATTTTAGAAAATGTCCCCTTGCATGAGATTGGGAATTTTCTTCACTGAGTCATGATATTCAGTCCCAAAGAGAATGCCTACTTACTCTGTGTATCGTCTGGTATTTTCTAATATGCATTACCTCCTCCTTTTTCCTACATGCCTAACCAAATAGGCTTATTTGGTATTTACTATTTGCGATGGTCCTTTTGTAGTTTCTCATTTCTCACCTAGTTGTACTACTTTGTGACTTCTCTGACTTTTCCACCAAATCCCCATGTCAAGTAACTTCTCCAGCCTCTCCCCTCCTCCAATTTTTTAGCTTTCTTTTGTTCTGTATTCCCCCATTAGACTGCAAGCTCTTTGAGGGAAGGGATTGTTTTTTTTCATATTTGTAACCTCAGTCCTTAGCACAGCAGCTGGCACATATTTATTGACCTTTTGACAGTAACTAGCTTTTGGTGGAAAGGAAGCAAGGCTTTGAAGACAGTTGTGCCTACTCTTATTTAAAGGATAGTGGTCAGGAGAGGATTCTGGGAAGATGGCAGAGTAGGTCAGAAAATTTCAAGCTCCTCAGATTTTCCCCACAAACAAGACAATAACACCTTAAGGTAAACATAGAGTGGAAGAATAAGCAAGAGTTGAGGCAGAACCATAGTCCTCCAGGGACAGCCAGAGAAGAATGGAAGAAAAATCCCAGTGGTCCCTGTGAAGTGTAAACACCTTCAGGCTAGCTCTACTGAAACAGTAAGCTTCAAGCCCTGTGGCTAGCTAGGTTGGGAGGTAGCCTCAGCCAGGAGCTTTCATCTCCTGGATAGTGTGGGGAGTTGGGTGTCTGAGCAGGCGAAGATTGAGGGAACTCCAGCTGATAAGAGATGCCAGAACCAGCAATCCTGACAAGAAGCAACCCTGGATAAGAAGAAACCAGTTCAAACCTGGTGAGTACAGAAGCACAGGGATGTGGGCACTTAAGTGAAGGTGGATTTCTCGGTTTTGGTTCCAGACCAGAGGGGAGAACTGAAGGAGGACCTGAGGACAGAGGCACCATCCCTCATACCCCAGGACTAGAGGTGATTACAAGTTGCTATTACTTTTTTTTTTTTAAATGAGCAGGTAAAGGAGAAGGAACTCAACCACAGAAAGTTACTGTGGAAATAGAGAAGACTGGGTTTCATTTTCAAAGGAGGATACTGAAGGAAAACAAAACAAAACAACCCCTCTCCTACCCCAAAGAGTGATGTTAAATGGTCACCTGCCTAAAAAGAATTCATAGAAGATCTTTAAAAAGACTTCAAAAATCAAATGAGAGAGATTGAGGAAAAAGTTAAAGGAAAAAAAAAAACAATCCAAGAAATAAAAGGTTATGAAAAGAAAGTTAACCAATTAGAAAAGGAGATCCACAATCTTAAAGAAGAAAATAACTATTTAAAAATTATAATTTTGCAAGGGGAAGCCAGCAAAGTTACAAGAGATAATAAAATATAATAATAATAATAAGATGATAAGAAATAAAACAATACATAAAGAATGAAAAATAGAAGAAATATGAAACATCTCATAAGAGAAACAACTGATCAGGAGAACAGAACAAAACAGAAGCATAATCAGACTACATGAAAGTTATGAAAAAAAAAAGAATGTTGATACAATAATACAAGAAAGAACTAAGGAAAATTGTCCTGAAGTGTGAGAATGAGAGGAAAAAGTAGAAGCAGAAAAAAATCCACCACTCATGGCCTGAAAGAGAACCTATGAGGAAAACCTCCAGAAATATCATAGCTAAGTTCCAAAACCCCCAGCTTAAGGAGAAAATATTATGCAAAATGAGAGAAAAAAAGCAATTTAAACATGGCAGACCCACAATTAGAATAACACAAGACCTAGGAGTGTCTACACTAAAAGACTGCAGGTCTTAGAACACGATACATCAAAGAGCAAAAGAACTGGGGTTGTGGCCAAAAGATATCATACTCATCAAAATTAAGCATAATCTTGAATAAAAAAAAAAGGTATATTCGATGAATCACCAGACTTTCAGGATATTTTTTGCAAAAATACCTGGACTTAATAGAAAAACTGACATAAAAATCCAAGAGAAATAGAAGGTAAATATCAAAGACTAATTACAAGGGCCTCAATAAGTGCAGAATATTTACTTTTTCTATGAGGAAATGTAAATTGTGTGTCTAAGATTGTAATTAGTAATTGAGTAGTTCAAAAGAAAGATTGTGGTAGAGCTGAGTATGATGTGATTCTAAAAAGTAATGGCATCCAGGAAAAGGTAAAAAAAATGAGGTGCAAGAGGAAAAACTGACAGATAACAATTAGATAGGGGAGAAGGGCTGGTAATTCTGGAACCTTACTCTCATTGGGAATGGGTTAAAGAGGGGACAATATGTATAGCTCTAGAAGCGAATAAAAGTCTTCTAAATTCAGAAAGAAATAAGACTAAGGGGGTAGGGAGAGCATGGGATTTTTAGAGGGAATCCTACTCACATCAGATCCGTGTTAAAGACAGAACAATATATACATTTAGAAGGGAATAGAAGTCTTCCAAATTTATAAAGAAATAAGAGTGTAAGGGAATAGGATGGGGGGTATGGAAGGTGTATAGATTAATGGGGGAAAGGGTGGAACCAAGATGGCACTGTGAAAGGAACAAACTATCAGAGCGCTCTCACAGATTCTGTCAGATATATCTAAAAAAAGTGAATCTGAGCAGATTTGAGAGAGTTAGAAGCCACCGAGAGGGGCAGGAGCGCCGAGCACATGGAAGGACACCAGACCAAACCAACCAGCAACAGCAGAGCAATCCAGCCAGTCCCTGGTCTGGGAGGTTGCTGGGTGAGCAAAATACAGAAGTATGAACTGCCCTAGAGCAGAAGTACTGGCTACTGCCACTATCCAGCCCCAAGGCTCTCAACCCATTACAAGAGTCTGTCAGAGTGCAGAACACATAATTGGGCCATGGGAGCAGCTAGCCCAGAGGCCTCCAACCCACAGACTAAAGGTTTGAAATTCACCTTCTTGAACTTCCAGGAGCCATAACATGCAGGTAAAATGGCTCTCATCCCTCCCTTGAATAAACCCAGAGAATACTATCTCAGGAGACACAGAGGAGCCAGAAGGGGGACTTCAGTAGTGAGAGAAGTTGGGGAGAGGACCCCTCTTGTGATGGCAGAAGGAGACTAGTACAGAAAGAGAGGTGTCCCAGCAGGACACACCTCAGCAGAATGAGAGAAACTGAGCCCCAGGAGGGTGAAGCTAACTAACATCAATGCCAGGTTCTCAGACTTGGCTTTGCATAGCCAAGGAAAGTGGCAGACACCAACACAGAAAACAGCCGAGACTACCCCTGCTGCAGAGCAGTCCTGGGGTAGAGGAGACTCCCAGCAGCCAGACCACCCATCTCCCACACCTCACAAAACCAGAGGCTATATAAATATATATAGCAATAAAGCTATATCCCAACAGAAGAAACTTGAGACAGAGACTCCTGAGCCCCTGAAGCAGAGATCCACTTTAGAAACCAGGAGGAAAAATTACCATGAAAAAGAAAGTAAGAAGCATTCAAAGACCATTGATTTGTATTATGGAGACAGGGAAGATCAAAATACCAATTCGGAAGAGGACAGCATGGACATTACATCCACATCTGAAACCTCAAAAAGGAAAGTGAACTGGTCTCCAGACCAAAAAGCATTCCTGAATGAATTCAGGGAGGACTTTAAAAACCAAATTAGGGAGGTAAAAGAAAAAATGGAAAAAAAATTCACAGAGGAAAACAAATCTTTAAAAAGTAAAATCAGTGAATTAGTTAAGGAGAATCAGAATATAAATGGAGAAAATGGAGAAAAGTAAACTAAATGGAAAAGGAGGAAGAGAAGGTAAAGGAAGAAAACAAAACACTAAAAATTAGAATTGAGCAAGTAAAAGCTAATAACTCTTTGAGACATCAAGAATCAAGCAAACAAAATCTAAAGAATGAAAAAATAGAAGAAAACCTGAAATATCTGATTGGAAAAACAACTGACCTGGAAAATAGATCCAGGAGAGACAATCTAAGAATTATTGGTCTACCTGAAAGTTATGATGAAAAAAAGATCCTAGACAGTATCTTCCACAAAATACTTAAGGAAAATTGCCCAGAGCTCCTAGAACCAGAGGGTAAAATCATCATCAAAAGACTCCATTGATCACCCCCTGAAAGAGCCCCAAATTGAAAACTCCAAGAAATATTATAGCACATTCTAGAACTACCAGGTCAAGGAGAAAATACTGCAAGCAGCTAGAAAGAAACAAATCAAATATTATGGAACTACAGTCAGGATCATGCAGGATCTTTCAGCTTCTACATTAAATGACAGGAGAAATTGAAATATGATATTCTGAAAGGGGAAGGAGCTCGGACTACAACCAAGGATCAACTACCCAGCAAAACTGAGCATACTTTTCCAGGCAAGGAGATGGACATTCAATGAAATAAGGAATTCCAGAACTTCCTAATGAAAAGGCCAGAGCTCAATGGAAAATTTGATCTCCAAAAAAGAAACTCAAGAGAGACATAAAAAGGTAAACAGGGGAAAAAAACCCTAGTTAATCAATAGGGCTAATTAGTTACATCCTTATGTAGGATTACTTTGTTTTATGTAATATATATATATATACATATATATATATGTGCATATATGTGTGTGTGTGTGTTAATCTTGAAAATAGTATAGTTATTATGACGATTGAAAGGGATATTCATAGACTATGGGTGTCAGTATAAAATAACTGATATAATGATAAAAATATAGTTAAGAGATGTAAAGAGAGAGTTCTGGGAGAAGAGGTAAGGAGGTAGTAAAAAAGGGCAAAAAACATTGCATGAAGAGGAACAAAAATATGTTATGGTAAAGGGATAGAAGGAAGGGAGAAGAGCAGTATTTGAGCTTTGCTCTCATCAGATTGGTTGAAGAAGTGAATAACGTACCTTGATAAGTATATAAATCAAACTTTTCCTACAGGCAGTAGGAGGGGAAAGGGGAAAGAAAAGGGAGGGGGGTGGTCAGAAGGGAGGGAAGAAGTAGCAAAGGGAAAAAGACAAGGGAAGAGAATCAAGAGGGAGGGTAAAGTGAGGAAGGCAGCAATGAAAAGCAAAACTGTTGAGGATTGGAAGGGAAAGGGAAAAATAAAAGCATAAATGGGGGCAGGGAATAGGATGGAGAAAAAGACAAATGGTAATCATAACTGTGAATGTGAATGGGATGAACTCTCCCATAAAATGGAAGCATAAAAACCATAACCCTACAATATGCTGTTTACAAGAAACACATTTGAAACAGGGGGATACTCAGAGAGTAAAGGTAAAAGGATGGAGTTGAATATATTGTGCTTCAGCTAAAGTGAAAATAAAAAAAGCAGAGGTATCAATCCTAATCTCAGACAAAGCAAATGCAAAGTTAGATCTAATTAAAAGAGGTAAGGAGGGACACTATATTCTGCTAAAAGGCACCAGAAACAATGAAGCAATATGATTATTTAACATATATGCACCAAGTGGTATATCATGCAAATTCTTAGAGGAAAAGTTAAGGGAGTTGCAGGAAGAAATACACAGCAAAAATATAACAATGGGGGACCTCAACCTCCCCATCTCTGAACTTGATAAATCTCACCTCAAAATAAACAAGAAAGAAGTTAAGGAGGTGAATAGAATTTTAGAAAAGGCAAATATGATAGACCTCTGGAGAAAACTGAATGGGGATACGAAGGAGTATACTTTTTTTCTCAGTGGTACATGGCATATACTCAAAAATTGACCATGTACTAAGGCGTAAAAACCTCACAATCCAGTGCAGAATGGCAGAAGTAGTCAAAGCATCCTTTTCAGATCATGATGCAATAAAAATTATTTGTAATAAAGAACTATGGAAAGATAAACTAAAAATTAATTGGAAACTAAATAATCTAATTCTAAAGAATAAGTGGGCCAAAGAACAAATCATAGAAACAATTAGTAACCTCATTCAAGAGAATGACAATAATGAGACAACATACCAAAACATATGGGATGTAGGAAAGCAGTTCGTAGTGGAAGTTTTATATATCTAAATGGTTACATGAATAAAACAGAGAAAAAGGAGACCGATGAATTGGGCATGTAATTGAAAAAGCTAGAAAAAGAACAAATTGAAAATCCCCAATTAAATACCAAATTAGAAATACTGAAAATCAAAGGAGAGATTAATAAAATTGAAATCTAGATTAATGGGAATGGGATAAAGAGAAAACAACATATATTTGGAAGGCTATAAAAGTCTTCTAAACTCAGAAATCAGAAGGCAAGTGGAGGAGTGGGAGGATAAGGGAGGGATATTTGCAAGGAGGCATTAGATTGAGTAGTAGGAGGGCAAGGTACTGGATAGAAGTAAAGTAGAATCATCAGGTGGGATAAGAAATAAGAGCTATTCACAAATATAAAGTAAAGATCAGAGAAAGGTAAAGCTAAAATAAATTTAATCTAAAGGGAAAACAGGGAAACTACACTAAATTCCAGCCATATTAATCAATATTATTTTAAGACTACTTAAAATAACTAGACAGTATAAGCTTGGAATATTGCAGTGGTGTAAGAAATCATGAGTTGGTAGACTTAGAGAAATCTGGAAAGATTCAGACTTATGAAAGAAGAAGTTATCTGCCCTCAGAGAAACAGAATAATTAAGTACAGTACAGTCTTACATAGATGCATATGAATGTGTATATTTATATATCAGCATGATGATAGATATCTAAGTATAAATATGTGTCTGTAAGTATGTATAGTATATATGTACGTATATATGTTTGTGTATATGTGTGTATATCTACTATCTATCTATCCATCTATATCTGCACTTAATTGTAGCCCTTTTGGGGGAAGGAGAGTAGTTAGGGGGAAAAATGAACAAAGTAAAAAAGTTCACAGCAGAAAACAAAAGAAAACGTACAAGGAAGCAAGAAAAGATGGACGGGTCTGAACACAATGTGTAGTATTTATTATATGGGCTTTCTTGAAATGGAAATTTACTGCTTCATATTTCGAAACCTGCCTTACCTTCTGCTGTGCACATGGCAATGCTTTTATTTCTTTTTCTTATTTAGGCTTATAATGTTTCTTTTTTTCCTTTTCTTATTCTGTACTTAGGTTTCAGTACTTAAGTTCAAAATAAGAAAAAAAAATTAAAAAAATAAGGATAGTTGTCAGGGAAGCAGCTGAAATTTGAGAATGAAATGATGTGCCTTAGATTAGCAATAATGAGAGGAACAGTGAGATATAATCCCATTCAGATAACTGTCTAAGGACAGTGGAGTTGCCAGCCTTAAAACTACTTCTTGACATAATGGCCAGGTAAACAGCTCTAATCCGTCCCCTGCCCACCCAGAGAATTCTTCGGGGAAAAAAAAAGAACGCTGGAACAGAGGAGACAGAAGTGGGGCTTCAGTGGCCGAGTAGATGGAGTACCTGAGTCCCAGAGGGGCAGAGCCAGCAGGGGTCAACACCAGGAGCCCAAACATACTCTTGCTCCCCCAGGGGAAGTGCCAGACACCCAGCTCAAACAACAAAGTGCTGAGACCATCGCTGAAGAGCAACAGTGCTGGAAAACAACCCCAGGGTAAGAGATTTCAGGCAGCCAGACCCTCTCCCCCACACCTCAGGAAACTGAAGGCTATAATTCACGAAGCCAACAAAGAGACTCACAATCTCCAGAATAAGAAAGCTGGGACAGTGAGCCCTGAGCCCCAAAAGCAGAAATTTACTGTAAAGCCA
>CM053624.1:229312748-229329152 GCA_028646595.1 Phalanger gymnotis | reverse complement strand
CTCCTGGTTACTCTTGTGAGATGGGCTTTCTGGGCCTGGAGTCTTTTTGTCAAGATGTTGGAATGGGGAGGCTGGTTCACGGTTCTGCTGCGGTGGGGCCTAAATAAATTTCTTGTTGTTTTCTCCTTAGAGAATCTCTCATACCTTGCGATTTCAAACCATTCAAACATATACATGATTATATTTGAGATTATAAATTCGGCCTTCCTACTACACAAAGCAAAAGCAAAAGTAAATCTAATTAAAAGAGATAAGGAAGGAAATTGTATACTGCTAAAAGTTACAATAGACAATGAAGTAATATCATTATTAAACATATATGCACCAAGCAGTGTAGCAACCATATTCTTAGAAGAGAAGTTAAGGGAGTTATGGGAAGAAACAGACAACTAAACTATTCTAGTGGGGGAACTCAACCTCCCCTCTCAGAACTAGATAAGTGTAACCACAAAATAAACAAGAAAGAGGTTAAGGAGATGAACAGAATTTTAGAAAAGTTAGATACGGTAGACCCCAGGAGAAAACTGAATGGGGATAGGAAGAAATGTCGCAGAAAAACCTGGAAAGACTTATGCTGTATGAAGTGAGCAGAACCAGGAGGACATTGTACACAGTAATAGACACATTGCGTGATGACTAACTTTGATAGACTTATCTCTCCTTAGCCATGCAAGGATCTAAGACAACTTTAAAAGACTCATGAGGGAAATACTGTCCACATCTTGATCAAAGCATACCATTTGTGCTCTCTCTCTCTCTCTCTCTCTCTTTCTATCTCTCCTTTTTGTTTGTTTTTGTTTGTTTCTTCTTTCTCATGGTTTCTCCCATTGGTTTTAATTGTTCTTTATTACATAACTAATGTGAAAATAGGCTTAATATCAATGTATATGTAAAGCCTATATCAAATTATAGCCTGTCTTGGAGTGCAGGAAGCCAAGAGATGAGGAGCAAATTTGCAACTCAAAATTTTATGGAAGTGAATGTTGAAAACTAAAAATAAGTTAATAAATTTAATTTAACAAAAAGATTAATAACTTGGCATTACAGTTGCCATAGAAATCACTGTTCATCTTAGCGTTTTCCATTGTCAATCAAAATTACATAAATTTTGGAAATTTATTATTCATTCATTCAAATAAACATTAAATAAGTACTCACTACCATGTTAGTCTTCAGCCTGAACATTACTTCATAGGCCTACATAATACAATGGCAGCTAACTTGGAACCATTACCTTTAATCCCTCCTCTTCTTTAACTCTGACTCTACTAATGAATGATCAGCTCTGTTAGGTCAGCTATTGTCTCACCTTGTTGGGGTCCAGGTCTCAGAGGCAGGTCATCATGGCTCCAAATACCATTTGCTCACTCTCTTTCCAGCTCCCTAGGTGCTGTCTCTTAGGCTATAGCAAGGATATAGCTTCAAGGCTATAGCAAGACTTACATAACTTTTCCTGATAGAATATTTACTCTGGGGGTTGGCTTAAAGTTTAAATGGGGGAAAGGGAAGGAAAATATTATTTCTATTGTTTCTTCAGTAGCAGGGCTGTGTTGGACCCAGCTCAAGCTGGCTCTACAGTTTGTTATATTTTCAGTGTGAACATTTACAAATTGGAAATCCACAAATGCCACAAATCAGGGTTTGATTTACAGTTTTGTTGACTGTCTGAACTTGTGAAAATGATAGAGAAAATGTTAATAATGAAGATTAAACTTAAGTGTGTGGTGAGGACATTGTTTTGAAAGCTGGTTGCTAAACACTTACCAACATATTCTTGATAAAGACTATAGGATTTACAAATGGAAGGGGAATCATAAATCATCTGATACTATGCTATTATTTTATAAATAAGGTAACAGGCCTGGATAAGTTAGGTGATATTTTTTTTAAAGTGTAAGTCTGACCATGTCACCCTCCCCTCAGTGAACAACATACTGTTGATACTTTATTAGGATTTTAATAATTTCCCTTTTTCCTATCTTTCACATCTTTTGATATTTTACTCTCCTCCGTGATTCAGCTACACTCCTGCTCTATTCCTGGCAGGTCCTTATACATTATTCTTCATCTCTTGTCTCTGTGCCTTTGGAATAACTGTTCCCTAAGTAGGAAATTTTCTGCTTTCTCACTTCTGCCTCTTTGATTTGACCCCACATCCCACTCTGGCTTTCTTTAAGACTCATCTCAAAGACTTAGGAGGAGCTAGAATGAAATTCTGGTTCAGACATTTGATAGCCCTGTGACTCTGGGCAAGTCACTTAACCTCTCTGTGCCTTGATCTTATTAGGTAAAATAAGGAAGTTGGACAGTGGCTTCTAATTTCCCTTCTAGTCCAAATCTATGATTTAATGGTACTATGACCTTGAATTCAATGCTTTTACCCATACCTCATGCTGCCTCTTCCCTTCCTCTACATTACTTACCTCTATCAGCTCCCTCAATACCTCTCTACCCTCCCTTTTCTCCACCCAACACAAATTTCCCATCAGAGGGAGAAAAAGGAAAAGATTGTAGATAGTGTTGACTCTCAACACATGACACAGGTTTGCTTCCAGTTTTTCTCCTACTTTTATGATTACTGCTTCTCATTTTCTATCTCTGGTTTTTGTTCTCATTTCTAAATGTGGAATCTCTCACTATCCCACTCTCTTCTCTGTTTATAATTACCTTAGTAATCTTATCTGTATCTCTGGTTTCAAAGACCATTTTTCTTTTCTTTCTCTTCTTCCCTTCCCCCATTCTTCCCATCTACCCCCCCTGTCGCCCCTCCTACTCCCTCCATGATTAGTTAGTCATATATTTCTATCTCTCCTCTCTACAATTCAACTGGAATATCCTGGTCCTATTATCTCAAATACAATACATCTCAAAGTGAATTCCTAATATTGCCACCTTTCCCCCACCCCCAAATCTTCTCCTCTTCCTAAAATCCTTAGTTCTCTTTAAGGCTCAGGTTAAGATCAACTTCCTAAGAGATGTATCTACTATTTGCCTAGTTAGTGCCTACCCTTATCCCTTCCCAAATCAGTTTGTATTTATTTCCAGTATTTACTATGTTTTGTAATTAGTTTTTTACTTGTTACTTTCCCCAGTAGAATAGAAGCTCCTTGAGGACAGATGCCATTATATTTTTGTCCTTGTATTCCCATTTCAGTGCCTGATACATAGTGTATACTTAATATATGCTTGTTGAGTTGGAATGAATTGTATTAGGCAAGCCTGAGTGATGCTTTTTTCTTTTCAAAATGAGTAGGGATTGAAGCATTAGGCACCACTGCCAATGCATTGACATTTACATTGTTTTTTTTTAATTCTTCACTCTGTACCATGGTGCATATAGTTATTGCCAGCTATCAATGTCCATGTACAATTAGTTATGATATTTGGCATGTCTGAAACCTATTGAGCATGACTACTGGTCAATATTCACAAGCCAAGACCAAACATTTATTTGTTCTGTTTTTTATGGCTGGAATTGTGTAGCCACAGAGGACAGCTATGCCATAGAAAAGAGGGGAGCCAGGAGAATGAAATTTTAGCGCCAACAGCTATCAGTCACTAGGGAAGAAAGCCAACAGCATTAGTTGCAACCTTATTATTTCTAGTGAATAAAACTTGGTTTTAATTACATTAAAAAAAAACTATAAAAATCCTATCGACATTGTTAGTGACATTTTCCCCACTGAATTGCCTAAAGTAAAACGAATGCCATACTACAAAGCCTTGTAACTACACCTTCCTCATGCAAACCAAGTAAGAGATGTGGCTGACTTTTTGCAGGATTTGACTTGGCTTTTACTAAAGAACAGTCATGAACAGAACAATAAAAAGCCAGTATTTCAACTCTGTTTCAATTTTTCAATGGTGTGTATGTACATGCAAGAGAGCACATGTGCATATGTGAGCATACAATACAACAGAATAAAGGGTTTTCTGTTAGGGATGAACAACACCTACAACATAGTGATTACTTCCAAGTATAAATTGTGAACAAACTCAGATTGTGATTTATAGAAAATCATGTGATGAACAACACAATCACTAAATAATCAGTTAATAAATCATAAATGCATCTGCTTAATTTTGTCCCAGGGAAACTTTACAATTTAATTATGTTTCAGAATAAATGAGGTTCTTATCCGCTTGGACAAAAGGTACATGCAGTGAGGTAAAATGCTCCATAATACAGATTTACAATGATGAAAGGAAATGTACATGTTTGAAGCTGCTCTGGCAAGTAACAACATGGTCACGGTATATTATGAGTAAGAATATTATGAGTGTATTATGAATAAGAATGTACAATCTTTTTCTAGGATAGAGAAACTTTATAGTATAGTGGATAGAGAGGAGGCCTGGAAAACTTGGACTCATTGAGTGCTGCCTCTCACATATAATACCAACCTGGACCAGCTATTAACCTATCTGTACTCTAGGCAACTTTCTAGAATTATAAATTGCAGATAAGATGCTAACTTGCTTTAGTAGCAAGAGGTTCCTCATCTGGAAGTTCCCTGTACTAGTGAAATAACAGGTCCAGCCATTTTCCTTTCTCTAGGTTAAATTGTTTAGGAGGAAATTAATCATGATAGTAATGATGATCATTATCTTGCTTGTATCACTTACTACTCATGTAACCTTGGGCAAATCACTAACCTTTATGGTCTTCAGTTTCCTGTATTTAAAAAAAAATGAGATTGGACTAAACACTCTCTGAGGTACCATCCAGCTTTAAATCTTTAAAAATTTCCTGTGAGTTATTTTTAAATCAAGTGAAAACTTTTAAGGTTGGGGCAACAGTTTGTGGGCAAAAGCCCTTGGGGGCTGCAGAAGATGGAAAGCTCAATAGGACTGAGTTGCATGTGTGATAGGAATGCCAAATAAAAGCTAATATAATTATAGTCTCTTTTAATAAAGGATCCAGAGTGAGATAAACAATGGTTCATAGGCACTGTATTTTGCTCTGATCATATAAAGCACATTGAATTATTGTTGAGAATCACATTTTAGGAAGTAGATTTATAAGCTGGAAAGTGTCTAGGGGTGAGGGCAGCTAGGTGACATGATAGAGTGCTGGGCCTGAAGGAAGGCTCATCTTCCTAAGTTCAAATCTGGCCTCAGACACTTATTATTTATATGACCCTGGGCAAGTCACTTAAACCCATTTTCATGTTTTCTCATTTGCAAAATGAGCTGAAGAAGGAGGTGGAAAACCACTCTAGTATCTTTGCCAAGAAAACCCCAAATGAGCTCACAAAGAGTTAGACACAGCTGAAATGACTGAACAATAAATATAGGGGTGAGCTATCAGGATAGCAAGGAGAGATGAAATTGTACCAAAAGATAATTTTTTGAAGTAACTAATGATGTTTAACCCAAAGAAGAGAAAATTTACCGTAGACATCTACTAAATTAAAATATAGTAACTTGTCTAGTAGAGGCTGGTTAGGTATGCTCTTTTGAGCCCCAGATGGCAATACTAGGCAGAGTATATAAAAGTTAAATTTCAACTGAAAATAAGGAAAAATCAACTAAAATTTAGAAGTATGTAATAACAAAATGAACTACCTTGGGAAATCTTCAAAATTAACATTTGTTGGAGATATTGATGAGGGTATTTGTGCTTCAGGTGGGGTTTGTACTAGATGACCACTAAAGTTTCTTCTAAATTTAAGACTATACGATTAATAACAGCCAGCAATTATATAGTGTTTTATGTTTAGGCAGTACTGTACAAATTTAATCTCATTTTATCCTCACAGCAACTGTGGGAGGTAGGTGTTATTGTTATCTGCATTTTACTGATGAAAAAAATGAGGCAGACAACAGTAACGTGAGTTGTCCAAGCTCACAGTTTGTCAGTATCTCAGGTTGGATTTGAACTTGAATCTAGGTCCGGGAGTCTATCCACTCTGCCACTTAGGTGACTGGTCATCATCATCACCATCTCTATCATCCCCTATAAATTTACATTTGTATTATACTTGACTATTTACAAGTTCATTAAATGTTTTATTAAAAAACTTCTATTTATATGGCAATGTGCTTTCTTACAACTTCCATATTTGTTTTTGAGGGTTTTTTTGCAACAACTCTGTGAAATAAATATAAATGATAGAATGTTATTTCCCCCCATTTTATTCAAGAGGAATTTCAGTTTAAGAGAATTTGTGATTATTTCAGGGTCGAAAGAATAGCAAATAGCAGAGATAGAATTTAAATCCATGCCTTCTGATTACAAGCCATTGGTCTTTCTTTTAACACATGGGAACACAGTGATAGAGGTTCAGGGAAAATTTACATCCTCACTATAGTATGTGTTGGAGGATAAAAAAATAAAAACAAATAGTTCTTGCCCTTAAGGAACAAAACTTAAGGAAGGCGAGGATGGGGTGGGGGTACGACATGCACATAGTTAAGTGAGTACCAGGTAATTTAAGGACACTCCCAACTGAGATATCAGAGAAGATTTCTTACAAACTATAATGGTTCCCTTTAGCCAACTAAGTCAAGCTAAAACTTCTCTTGCTGACTTAGTTTTTTTTTCTTTTCTTTTATGAATTTGACAAATATTCACAAACACAAACATTTCCTCGTTCAAAGAACAGCAAAAAGATGACTGTGCATGAAATGTAAAATGCTACAAAATACAGTCTGATGTTTGTTTGCTTAGTATATTTTAAACGTAACAGTTTTGGGTATATGTAAATGTAAAAAGTTTTTTTTTTCTTTTTTCTTTTGCATTGCTTGTCTTTGTCTCACTCTGAATTTCATTGAGCTTTCTTTTGTTTATTTCTTTAATAATTCAGTGGTACTATTTTCCAAATGCCCTCCTCAATCTATCTTTTAAAATGAAATAAATGCCTTGCCTTTTGACAAATAAAAAGATATACAAAACAAGTCCATGAACCGGCTATGTCTGAAAATGTATATGTTTTATCTTGAACTTCTAGCTCCTCACTTCTGGGTCGGTCGAGAGGTAAGCAGCATGTTCAGTTTTCTAGAGTTGTGATTGGTCACTGAATTGATTGTAGTTCTGAAGTGTTCCTCAATTGTTTTCCTTTACATTGTAATTGACCTTCTATAAACTCATTATTATTTTCATTTCATTCTGCATCAATTCATGGAAACCCAGTTTTCTAGCAGTAACTAGTGGCACAGTGAAAAAGTGGTTGGAGTCAGAAAGACTTGAATTCAAATCTGGTCTTATACACTTCCTAGCTGTGTGACCCTGAGTTCATCATTTATCTTCTGCCTCAGTTTCCTCAACTGTAAAATGGGGATAATAATAGCACTTACCTTGCAGGATTATTATGAAGGTCAAATGAGATAATGTTTGTAAATGCTAAGCACAGCACCTAGCACATATTAGGTGCTATAAAATTCTTATTCTTTTCCCTGCCTAGGTTTCTCTGAATTTACATTTTTTATTGTTTTTTTTTTGGAGGGGGGAGAGGAGGTAATTAGGGTTAAATGACTTGCCCAAGGTCACACAGCTAGTAAGTTCAAGTATCTGACTCCAAGGACAACGGTGTATTCATTGCACCACCTAGCTGCCCATTTTATCATTTTTTATAGTGCATTAAGTCCATATAGTCCACTGAATCCCTGCACAAGATTTTTTTGGCCATCCTTTGACTGATGGACTTATTTCCAGTTTTTTGCTACAATGACATTTTTATAGTATCACTGGGTCAAAGGATACATCCAGTTTAGTGATTTTTTGGATATCATTCCAAATGGACTTCTAAATTATCTAAAACCAATTTATAATTCCACCAATAGTTCATTAGTTTGCCCATTTTCCCACATCCTCTCCAACATTCATCATTTTCTTTTTTCTCTGCCACACAATGTAGCATTAAAAAATGTATTGTTGGATAGTTCGAGTTAATTACTTCAGTGTCCATAAAGAAAGGAACAATGTCTTAAACATTTACATCACAACTAGTACAATGTTAAATAGGTTCTAGGCAACAAGCCTGAATACAGCTTTTGAAATCGGAGACTTGAACCAGACCAGATAATTTTAAAATCACTGACAATAAAAAGTTTTAAAAATTTTAACCTTCTATCTATTTTTACTAGGATTAGTTCAGACATTTTCTAAAGACCAAGAATGACCCATGGAAATCACAGGTAGAAACAGAAAGTGCAAGAATCTTTTGACTTTATTGCCCTAATAAATTTGAACATGAATGTAAATATATTGCCTTTTGCTCCTCTAGTCCTGCTCCTGACTGTTAGGTATTGTTGAGGAACTGAAAAAAAGTACAGACTGAGTCCACTACAAATTCATGTCATTTAATTTCACCTAGATCTTGATGACTGCTTAGCAACTCTTATGTTTATTTCTAAACTAACTCTCTCCTCAACTCCCCACAACCCTATACACTCACTCGTTACTGATGATTGCTTCATAAACTATTAAGTCTTGTGTAGTTTTTGCCTTCTCAACGAGTAGAGGAAGAAATGGGAAAGGGAGAGAATCTGGAACTAAAAGTAAAATAAAATTGGATTAAAAAATATTAGGCCTTCCAATATTAGTTCCTTTAACTCACTTCTCAATGACAGACTCCTCTATTTACTATGTATTTATCCTCTCTTACTTCTCTACTTTCTCAGAGGCTCTCTTCTCACCAAGAAAAACCCATCTCCCTTTGACATTGATACCATTTCTTGGAAAGGATCATCTATTCTTGTCTAACGCTTTCATTTTAAATAAAAGAAAGCTGAAGCCTGGAGAGATTAAATGATTTGTTCAAGTCACACACCTAGTAAGTAATGGAGTCATTATTCAGAAACATTTTTAAAAATTCTCAATTGAGTATTCTTTCTTCTGGTGCCTCAATCAAACATTCTCTGTCTTATATTTGAAATATCTTCCACTCTACTTGTTCCTTCTCTTGTGTCTACAATGCCTTTCCGATCTTCTTTATCATATTAAAAAAATCTTCCTTTGACCTTGCTATCCTCTCACCTTTCCTTTAAGCCAGAATCACAGAGGATTATAGACATATAAACAGAAGGGATCTCAGAGGTCATCTAAGCTGAACTCTCCAGTTTTCAGAGGTGAAAGCAATTTGCTACCTAGAGAGGTTAAGCAATTTGCCAAGAGTTCACAGACAGTAAGTGGCAGAGCTGAGAATGAAATTAGAGTCTTTTGACTCCCAAGCTGAGCACATATTCCACTATCATTCTACAGTCTTTAAATGCCCTCTCTGTCAAAGCCTTCTTAGCAAAGTCTACACTTGGTGTCCCATTTTCCATAGTATCAACTTATTCCTCAACCCCCTGCAATCTAGCTATTGTCTCTAGTTCTCCACTAAAACTATTCTTTTGACAGTTACTAATAACTTGTTTATTGCCCATCAAATGGCTTTTTTATAGTCCTTACCCTATTTGATTTCCATATAACATCTGTCAAAATAGACCACCTTCTCTTTGCAGCATGGTGTAGTGAGCCAGGAACACCTGGGTATAGGTCCTGCCCCCAACACATATTTCCATGTGAACCTGGGCAATTAATCTAACCTTTCAATAATCTACACAGCTAGCTGTCTTAGAGTATACATTTCAGGAAACATTACTAACATGCTTTGGTAAGGAATTTTCTCACTGGGACTTCCCTATACCAATCTCTATTCTTCTTCCGTTAACTTAGGTGATACTGAACTCCCTTGATTATTTGTACTTAGGTGTTTGTATTTCTTTGTATCTTGGTATACATTGTTCTCTATTTAAATTTGTCACATTAACAGGATGTAATTAAATATGTTCTCATTTAAGCAAAAAGTTCTACTTTTAGATAAAAAAAATCAATATCTGTTATTATGTGCTAACTGTACTGAAATTGAGCTAGCCATTCCTGAGAAATGTGTAACCTATTGTATACCAATATAATTAATCCAAAGTACCACTGTTGACTTGACAACAACTACATAAATTACAGACACATAGTGGTTAGAAAAAATTAATCAGCCAATATAAGAACATACATACACCTTATAAAAGACTGAGTGGAACAAAATGTCAAAACACTCTTTCAGAAATTCAGGCTATCAGATGTCTTTGGGACAGAAGATTGATTTAACATATAGAAGAGCTTTTCTTAGAATTAAGATTGTTTCTCCTTAAGATATTTCTTCTCATCAATTGTCTACATTTTCCCCCAACCATAATCTCCCTGGAATTCACATCTGCAAAGCAAAGGACTGTCTGTTGATAAAGTGCTTTTTTGTGTACTACAGGCATTTTGGAAATAGCTTTTGGATCAAACTAAATGAGTTCTGGTATAAATAAAGAACCTGAGAAATTGCAGCCAGCACTCAGCAAGATATTGGTGTGACAGCTAGACAGATGCAGTGTGACCCCCTGCAATTGATGTTTTGTATTGAGTGCAGGGTCTAATAAAATGAGTTCTATCATGGAACTCGTGTACTCAATGAAATCTGTATTAAACCTTAAATATGAGCTTTGACTGCTGCTATAGGGATGGGAAATAATAAGATGGAAAGCCATAACTAGAATTATTATTTGGATCCTATTCAAGCCTCAAAAAACCATGTTAAAATATGTGCTTTCTATTCTAATCAAGGTTAGAGGTGAAAAAGTGTTTGTATTTTATATGTTGCCTTCTGTGAACATTATTTCAAAGTACGCTGAAACATAATTTACATTATTTCTTTTCAAGCCTCTAGCATATTTTCCAGCATTGTAGATTTTACAAGAGTCCCTTCAAAGTCACATTTCATTAAATTTAGACCAATTTCAAATGGACCTCCCTGCATAGCCACTGTTAACCTACAAAAATTGGGGGCAAAGTGTTCTTTTGAGCCTTTTTGCCTTCCCATGTGGAAACCAATGCAGTTGGTCTCCTAAAAGACTGCACCATTCATGAGAATAGAAAAATCTTCTATTTCTTGCGAATTAAATAGAAAGGTCAAGAAAGCACATGGAAAGCTCAGAGTAGCTGGTATACACATTATAGAATGAAATTCAATGTATCACAGGGTCATTTTGAAAAAATAAGTACTTTCTTAGAATATAGTTTGAAAGTTCAAGTCTAATATCCTCATTTTATAGATGAAGAAATTGTGGCCCACAGAGATTAAGTAACATCCCCAAGGTCACATAGCTACTAAGTGACTATTACGAGATTTGAACCCAGTTCTTCCTTACTCTAAGACCAATGCCTTACCTACTTTATCATGGCAAATACATATTACTTGCATGTAGGTTTGCAATTTTAACCAAAACAAAGTAATGCTAATATTTCACTAGTGTACAAAATTCTTCACATATACCGAAGAGAAAAGAACACTTAAAAAAGAAACAAGATGTCCAGGTTCAAATTCTTTTCATCTAAGGCAAAGTCTCTGGTAAGGGTAACAGAGTTTAGTTAATCTTGTATAGAAAGAATATTCTTTCATTGTTTACAATTCCCATATGTAAGAAATAGAGAATATGCATAATTATAAGATATGCCTATCAATCATCAAATGTAGCATTATAACTTGATCTAGCTATACATATGCATGCATATGCATACATAGATTATATACACAGTCATAGGTATACTCGTCAAATTTGGTCATGCCAACATGAATATTCTGTATATAAAGACAGTATGATACAATGGAATCGATACTAGAACAAACACGATTCTAGTTTCAAATATATCATTCATATTATACTTGTAACAGCATGACTTCGAATCCAGATTCTGTGTGAACTTGAGTCAACTCTTCCTCCACATCATCATCATGATGTAACTTAGCCTTGTTATTATTGATAGTAGTAGGAGTAGCAGCAGCAGCAGCAGCTAACATTTATATAGCACTTAACTATGTGCCAGATGTTACAGTAAGCACTTTACAATTATTTTCTCATTTGGTCCTCACCACAACCCAACCCTGAGAGGTAGGTACTATTGTTTTCACCTTGCAGAAGAAGAATCTGAGGCAAATTGAGGTTAAGTGATTTGTCCAGGGTCAAACAGTTGGTAAATGCCTGAGGCCAGAGCTGAACTCAGATCTTCCTAGTAGGACAGGTGCTCTATCCACTGTACCACATACATGTCCCTTCCTCCTTCTTTTCCTCTTCTTTCTTCTTATGTTCCTTCTCCTCCTTTTTTCCTTCTCTGCTTCCTTTCTTCTCTTCTTCCTCCTCCTTCTGCTGCTATTAATCCTAGTATTTCTACTAGTTATATATTTTTATATTACTAGTATATACTTCTACCAATATATATTTACTGTTAGATTCCAGTTATACTAGAAAAAGAGAAAGAGAAGGAGGTGTTATATAGTTTGTAAAGTGATTTACATGTAATCTTACTTCATCCTCACAAGTCTGTAAGGTAAATGCTATTATCCCAATTTTATAGATGAAGGAAACTGAGGCTCAGAGAGATTAAGTAACTTACCCAAGGTCACACAACTAGTGACTGGGTTAGGTTTTCAAACTCTGACCTTTGTGACTTCAAGTCTAGCTCTCTATTCTTTGTGCTACCCAAGTTTTCCCACAGTCTGACTAGAGCACTGAGACTTTCAGTAATTTGCCCGAGGTCACATAGTTAGCTTCCTTTTATGTCATCTTCCTCCGTTAGAAGATAAGATCTTTGAAGGTAGAGACTGTCTTTTCTGCTTTTGTTTATATCCCTGGTGATTAATATAGTGCTTAAAGAAGTAGCAACAATAATAAATGCTTATCGTCTGACTGACTGATTATCCTCTTTACAATGAAAGAGTGAATACTATAATGGGAAGAACTCTGAATTTAGTGGCAGAAGATTTAGGCCCACATTTCAGATATACTTTTTATCTTTCAGATGGCCTTGGGCAAATTAACTAACTGCCAAAGGACTCAGTTTCCTCATCATTGACAATGTTAGACTAGACAACCTTTAAGAGACCTTTTCCCATTTTCTGATGATGTTATGAATAGAAGCTAGGCACCCAACTGATAAAGGCTGATGACATTAATTAACCATAGGAATTTAAAGAAGATGGAAGAATGACTCCTTATGAACCTCCACTGTCCTATAAACATTTGTGGTAGTGGTAGAGCTAATGTGAAAAACCAAACCCACCAAATCAAAGTACTCCTATGAAACACAGAGCTGTACAGAAAATCAATGAGTAGTGAAGATGACACCAAAACAAAGAATCAGAATGGGGTAATAGGAAGGGTTTAGCAAGAACAAATATATGATAAAATAGTAGCATGGATTAAACATTTCAAGACTGATAGCTGACAGGGACCTGAAAAATTATCTAGTCTAAGCTCCTTATTTTTTATAGATGAGAAAAGTGAGCCCCAGAGTGAGCCCTAGCATATATATGGTGAATATTATTATCGTTGTTGTTGTCATCATTTTTACTGTTATTACCACTGTTCAAGGACCTAGATTCAAATGTGATCCATGATGTTTACTACCTACCTATTGGAGAAGTTACTTAAATTCTCTTGGTCTCCATTTCCTCATCAATACAATGAGAAAGACGGATTTAATGATATCTCAAGCCCTTTTCTTCTCTAAATTTATGGTCTTAGATTATTAGCTATGTGCAAGACACTTTTTCATCTTATTTTGTTTTTAAGTGCATTTCTACTAGTAAGCTATCTTCTGAGGTTTTGGACTGTTCACATAGAACTCTGGAGTACTTTAATTGTTAATTACCCTGTTGGCATCATTCACAACTATGTGATTTGAAGTATTCATCAAAGAACAGATTTTTATTCTTCGGTTCCATCCCTGAGTGATTTTGGAAAAAGGTGATGGATCCCAACTCTGACATTTACTAATTGTGTCACATTGGGCAAAATCTATAACATCTCAGAGCCTTAGGGTTTTTTTTATCTGTAAAGTGGAAAAAATAGTGCTGGCACTTCCTACTTTATAAATGAGAGTTATTGTTTGCTAGCTGATATATTTAAGCTCATGCGATCATCAATTCATTTTCAGTGAGCATGCCTTAAGGACCAATGCTATTATTCTTTCTTCCTCTCATGGCATGATCCACAATTAGGATATTGATATGCTTATCTTGGCTAGCTTTCATTTTTAAAGGTAACTTGTCTATACTATAATAAAATGATATGATATAATTAATGTAATATAACATTTAAATTACCAAAGTTCATATGAGAACAAGTTGAGTGGTCCCCCGCCCTACAAATTTCTTTTAAATGTAAAATTGCCCAGCTGAACTGTTTTTAGCAGAATGTGCAAAAAATATTCATGATGTAGCCACAAGGGAGACTGATCTAAATAGCATCTTAACTCTTAATCTCCTGGATTGTGATATTACTGGACTGGGGCTCCAATTAACTATATTCACTTTGGAGCTCAGCTTTTGCTGCTGTTGTATAAATGCTAAATACCACTAGCCTAATCATAATCAAAACTTGTAAAGTTTTTGGAAAATTATGATTTTTTTCACTTTAATTTACAAGATGTTTTCTATGCTTCTTTAAAAGGACTGTTAGTTACTTACTACATTATGCAGTCCATAGGCTTTAAAAGGTAATGACTAAGGTTTAGCAAGAGTCCAAATGATATATATATATATACCTGTCTATGCTACAAGATTTAAACAGTGAAAATATAATAAACTCCAAATATGAAATATTTATATAAAATATAAAAATAAGCAATTAAACAAGCATTTAGAAAGCAATCAATAAAATATAATTAAAATTATATTCTAGGATCATAGATCTAAAAGAGAACTTTGAGGCCATCAAGTCTAACCTCTACATTTAACAGATAAATAAACTGCGGTCCACATAGGTTAAACGACTCACCCAAGGTAATACAGTTAGTTTTTATACAAATATTTATATATGTAGAAAAAAATATATATATATGGCGTATATATATATATATATATATATATATTTGCAGAAACTACATATAACGTGTGTGTTTGTGTATGTGTGCATGTGTGTAACAGAGTATACTGGCTTATAATTTAAAAAAGCTATGCTGAAATTTCACTAGAGCATAGAATTCTCTACTATAATTATAGCTGCTCTATACAGGAAAAGTGCTAGAATAGGAACCACCAGAAGATCATAGATTCCAAAGTCTAGATTACACCATTTAATAGGTCTCTGACTATGGGCAAATTGCTTCATTTCTCTGGCTGAGCCTCCGTTTCCTTATATATAAAACAAGGGATTGGGATTAAATTGTTTCTTATTATCCATGTTTTGCTGCGCATTCTACTCGAACTTGTCTATTTGCTATTTCCCTACCCCCACCTTATACCTCCACACCTCTGTATATGTTTTCACCCAGGCTTATAATACAGTACTTCGTCTTCTCTACCTCTTAAAATCTCTATTGTCCTTCTTGGCTCCACTTGACCACCATTTCCTATAAGTCAGGGGCCCTTTCTGACACTCCTTGCTTTAATGTTCTTTCTGTCTTCAAATTATTTACTTATTTCTTTATTTTATGTAATGGGGTTAAGTGACTTGCTTAGGGTCACAAAGCTAGTATGTGTCTGAGGCCTCATTTGAACTCAGGTCCTCCTGCCTCCAGGGTCAGGGTGTACTATCCACTGCACCACTTAGCTACCCCTCTATTTAGCATTTGTTAATATGTGATTATCCTCCATTATAATGTAAGCTCCTTAAGAACTAGAATTGTTGTTCTTTTTTATCCCCAGGGATAATTTTTTCCTGTTCAATTCTGAGGGAGCTCATTCTCCATTTCAGTGTTTTTTCTAAGATCTATGTGGTGAAAGGTGAATTGTACAAGCTGTCTCTTTAATTGAATGATAGCTGAATACTAGAAAAACTTCGATTCCCTGGTTCTTCCTCTCTGAATAAATAGGCTGGACTCTTTTGAATGATTACCAAGCTAATTGATGAGGTTCTTCAATGTTCTGGATTTGAAGCAATCAGCAAAATGTCACTGACAACCAGAAGCCTTTGGAGGAAAGACAGCACGGTACCAAGGAAAGAGCAATAGATTTGGACTCAGAGGACATGGATTCAAGTCTTATGACTGTTATCAATTATCTTTGTGATCTTGTGTATATTTATATCACTTACCCTCTCTGGGCCACTCATTTCTCCATTGTAAAATGTGGGGTCTATAAGGTCCCTTCTGTCTTAAAATCCATGCTTCTAAAACCCCAGCATCTAGAAATAATACTTCTTCTCCAGGACCTAAAATGATACTTTTTTTTTTTGAGTGCAGGCTCAATAACATTTATTAAACTTCCATCAGTGACAAGGCTTTGTTCCACATATGAGTCATACAAAGATAAAAAGAATGTCATTCTTGCCTTCAGAGAGTTTGCTACACACAGATAACAACAGTTTGACCAAATAGTAAGAACTAACAATCCAGGTGAGACAGAAGAACTTTACACAGTAGATGACATTTGA
>CM053624.1:229281532-229304395 GCA_028646595.1 Phalanger gymnotis | reverse complement strand
GCAAACTTACTTGACCCTTGAGTTTTTCAGCAGGGTATGACTGCTTGTAGTGTAAAGAGCACTTTGTTCTATGTTTGAGGGGATGCGCTGTTGATTTCAGAGCAATTTCTATACAGCCAGCTCTGCCACACCAGCACTCCTCCTTCCTCATGAACCACCAACCTGGACCTGATGAAAATCTTAAGCAGGCTTCTGCTCTGATCTTCCACTTAATTCCTCCCACCAGGTTGGCCTGGGGCTGGAAGTAACTGCAGCTGTAGTTTTGTAGCTGCACTTCCCCCCACTGCCCCTGGGGTTGTGGCTGAACTGCAAACCCTTTTCACTCTGTCCTCTGTAGGTTTTCCCACTAACCATCTCTGTTTTCTTTGGTGTTTGTAGTTTGAGAAGTCTGGTAACTGCCACAGCTCACTGATTCAGGGTGCTAGGGCTTGTTCCGCCCGGCTCCTGTTCTGGTTGGTCCTACCGCCGCTGGCGCTGGGCTCCGCTCCCCTCCGCTCCATGCATGATAGGCCTGATACAGTGACCATCCAGCCTCTCCTGGGCTGGACCCCTGCTCCACTCTGTTCTTTTGTGAGTTCTGCAGTTCTAGAATTTGTTCAGAGCCATTTTTATAGGTTTTTGGAGGGACCTGGAAGGGAGTTCATGAAAGTCCCTGCTTTCCAGCCACCATCTTGGCTCTACTCCCTAACTATTTTCTTTTAAGCGTATAATAAGCCCCTAATTTTTCCTGTCCTGTCTGCAGATCATGTCAAGACTCTTCTCCTCTCTTTGGAGCACTTGTTGAGATGGGGGTGGTGGTAAGGATGTTGCCTTTCATGAACCCCATCCATGTGCTTATGGTTGTAAGCACATGGCAGCTAAAGCCCACAGCCTGCTTAGGCAAGCCTGAAAATGGATCTCCAGAGCCTTATGTTCCTTTTCTATTTTCTGTTTCTTTTTTTCTGATCATAGGTAACTAAGCAGCAATCCTATGAAGTGATAGGACAGTTTGTGGACCTGACCTTGGAGTTACCTTGTGAGTTGTAGAGGTCAACAGCTCCTAGGCCTTGAGCTGATGCATGAAATGCCCTTTCTCTATATATCACAACACTTCTTAGAAAAGATAACCACTAGCTGGAGGATGGGCCCAATTCTTGGCCTACCTTCCCATACCTGGAGGGAATTGTTTGAAAAGTTCAGAGCTGAGGTAAAATGAGGTAAAATGCCTATTCAGCTGGCCTGAAAATTGCTTCATGTTTAGATCTTTGAGGCCTGTCTGAGAAAGCTAAATTAATTACTGTATCCTGTTTTAAGTCTGTCAATTGTGTTCTTTTTTTTTAAAAGCATTTCTTTTGTGTGGGAGAAATATATACTTTTTCTATACCTGGTATTGTACATTGGCTATTTTCTACTCTCCCCTTCTATGAATACCTTTAGCTATAAAACAAACTTAAGCTTTAAGTAATTTCCTCCAAGGCTTTGGGAATGAGGAAGTAAAAAGCCAAGGGGTAAGAGAATGAAAGTTTGACCTTTCCTAACATGGTCAGCCTCTACCAGTATTGAAATGGGTCTGTCTGCTTGAGTCCAGAGCCAAGAAGGTCCCCTTAGCAGAGAAAATAAATCCTCCCTTGCTCTTCTCCCCCAACAATGGTTCTTACTTTTAAATCTGGAAGAAACAGGTACAAAATACAGATCTGAAGAAAGAAACTCCATTAAATGCTTCTAGTCACCTGTCAGGAAGCTGGGTATTTCTATTTACTAACATTTTCTAATGGAACATTTTCTTGATTAGAAAAAGAAAAAAAACTAGTTAATAGTAAAACATAGTTAATAAAAATGAGAATGTTTAAGTATCCTTATTGATCTGAGATATAGATATGATTTAATGTTCTGACCAGGAAAAGAAAAAGAAATATTTCATAAGCATTAAGAGCAAATAAAGTTTGGTCATTGCTGATAAAGCAAAGTATTCAATAAGAATATCTTTTTGTAGTACTTCAAGATTTATAAAACATTTCACAAGTATATGAGTCAGGTTCTGTAGCATAATCATTTTTATGTATGAGATAACAGACGCTCAGGGAGAGCCTCACACAGTACTAATGTTGAAGCATAACCTTAAAGCATCTGACTAGAAATCCAAGGCTTTTTCTGCCATACAACATGGCCAAAGTGCATGTTGTCACCCATTTTGTGTTTAACTTACAGCAGCAGCGACTAGATGGTGACACGGTAAAACCCCTCAACTTCAGTCTCCCCACATCTCCTCCATCCCTATTCTCCTTTGAGAAATCCAAGGAAAAGGTCAGTGAAGGGGCCTGGTCAGAGGTAAGTGAGGACTCTTTAATTCTAGATGAAGCTGGCCAGCCTACTTTACTGACAGCCTTTGAAGGAATCTGCTAAACAGAAAAGAAAATTATTTGTCATGGCCACAAATGGGATTAATCCTTTTTTTTTTTTAATTGCTTCTAGCTGGAGTGCCAGAAAGCTCCTTTCAGGGACATCTTTTCTGAATCTTTTGACTTATAAACCTTTCCTTTGACACTTATGGTTGCCTGGAAGCCTTCTCAGATATATCAGCCCAGACTCCTTTTTTTAAAAATTAATTTATTTTTAACTTAAATACTAAAACTTAAATATACAATAAGAAAAGAAAAAGAAACACATTATAAACTGAAATATTAAAACTTAAATACAAAATAAGAAAAGAAAAAAAAAACATTGCCATGCACATAGCAGAATTGAGAGGATTCAAAATAAACAATAATAAATTTCCATTCAAAGAAAGCCTATGTAATAAATACTATACACTTTGTCCAGAGCTGTCTATCTTTTCTTTGCTTCTTTGGAAGGCTTCTTTTGTTTTCTTCTGTGCACTTTTTACTTTCTTTTTTTTTCTGCTTCCTCTCCTCTCCCCCAAGAAGGCTATGTTTAAACATGGATATATCTATCTATAATCAAAATCTATATATCTATACACATGCACATACATATATACACATTTACACATGAACACATATATGCATATATATACATACACATACATATACTTAGATATCTATAATCATACTCATATATATACACATACATTCATATGCATCTATATAAGACTGTACTATATTAGTTTATCCTCTATTTCTCTGAGGATGGACAGCATCTTCCTTCATAAGTCCAAGTCTTTCTCTATTTTTCTAAGTCCACCAAATCATCATTTCCTACACCATAGCAATATTCCAACCTTATGCTGTCATTTTAAATAATCCAAAGAATATTGATTAATTTGGCTGACATATAGTGTAGCTTCCCTTCTTTTTGGGCAGGTGACCATTTGGTGTTACTCTTTGGGGTAGGAGAGACATTTGTTTTTGGCTATAGTACTCTCCTCTGAGGACAACCCCGGTTATTTCTATTCCCATAGCGACTTTCTATAGTTAGATTCTTTCTCTTTTGTCTGCTCATTTTTTTAAAAATAGCAACTTATTGCAATCCTCTCTAGTCCTAGGGTATGGGAGATAGTGCCTCTGGCCTCAGGTCCTCCTTCAATTCTCCCTTCTGGCCTGGAACCAAAACCAAGAACCCTCTTGTAAGTGTCCACAACTAGAGGCATCCCTGCCCCACTGCTTCTAAGCATGTGCTGCTTCCTTCTTGCCAAGGGGTTCTTCTCCACAGCACAGCTAGGCCTGTTGTCCCTTATCAGCAGAAATTCCCTCTATCTTCCCTTGCTCAGATACTCCACTCCCCACACTGTCCTGGAGGTGAAAATGTCTGTGGCTGGGGCCAGGCTACCTTCCCACCCAGTTAGCTCTGATTCTCACTGACCACTGTTTCAGAGGAACTAGCCTGAAGATGTTTATGCTTCACAGGGACCAAACCTCAGTCATGGGATTCTTCTTCTGTTCCTTTCTGTTGTCCCTGAGGACTACTGTTCTGCCCCAACTCTTATTTATTTTTACAGGTCTATATTCACCCTAAGGCACTATTTTGTCTTGTTTGTGGAGGAAATCTGGAGAGCTTGGAATTTTCTGACCTATTCCTCCAACCTTAGCTCTGGTTTTGCCTCCAGGTTAAAAATCTCTACTCTACAGCAAGATGTTCCCAACTTTTATTCCTCTGAACACATATTTCCTCTGAACATATAGTTAGGGCAAAGAAGCTTTTAATTCAGGTATTCCCTTTTGTGACAGGGTTAAAAAAAACCCAAAACAAGGAGCACTGATCTCTAATGAAGGTTGATGTAGAGGAGGTAGACTGAGGCCATACTATGCTATTGTAACATACTATTACCATTGGGGACTACCTAGTAAATGGTGCTTTCCTTCCCTTCCCCTAATTTTCTTTTTCTTTCTGTCTCTCTTTCATGTGCTGGTCAGGAATGTCAAGAACCAAATCTATAGTATGATATAGATAAACTTTACTGGATAATTAATAAGGTGAGATAACTATAATTATTAGTCTCTAGTGAAGATGAAATTCTAATCCAGAAGTATTTACTTGGTTTCAATTATATATCAGGCATTCATGCAGTTGCTGTGGAGGACACAAATGCAATATAGGACAAGGCTCCTGGCCTTAAGGCATTTACAAACTTATTGGGTACCCATGGAATGTGTAAATAAATCCCAATAAAGAGAATTAGAGGAAAATGAAAAATAAAGGCATTAATTGAATGTAATTAAGAGTTAAATATATATATATTCCTAGCGATAAATCCAGGAAAAGACATAGTTGTATAAATGACTACAATAACATGCTGCACAATGAATCAAGCAATCTCCTATAATGGATAAAGTCTTTCCTTGAAATCAGGAAGAGCTGGCTTCAAGTCTTACTTATAAAAAATACTGTCTGGTTGACTCTGGGGAAGTCACTTAACTTTTCAATACCTCAAACAACTCTCTAATATTAAATTACAAAAGAGAGATTTGAATCACTGGAGAAATTTTCCCTAATAGGTGATCCTCAGATCCAGACGAAAAAAAAAACTAAAATGAAAGACAAAAAAAAGATTAGGTCTTCCTGGAATCCCTGTGTATTATTTTGCCATTTAAGAATTTCATTGAATAATTTAATTCTTTGAGGCTAATAGGTCTATTTAATTGCCTCTTTCAAAATGATAAAGCTACCAAAATGACTTAAAACTGTTAATGGACATGAAAAAATAGGAACAAATCCCTTTCCTAGAACTGAATCAAATATATTGAAGAAAAATACAATCATAAGAACACTAAAATTATGATGGTGATTTTCCAGATTCTGACTCAGTTCACTGATTACAAAAGTCCAAATTTAAGGCAAAGAGGAGAGTGTGAATACATGCTGTTCTCTTAGAATTTTAAAACTCCAAAAAGTTTTGTTAACTCTACTGAAAATATTCTTATTTTCTCATTAAAAAAAAAAACAAAGAAACTACAAATGTTTCAAAGTATTCTCTTCATGAATTGCCAAATGATAGATGAACATTATTTGCAAAGCTGCAAGAAACCCTTAAATCAATCCATTACCTGGCATGTATTTAGTACTTACTATATGCAAAACCCTATGCAAAGCATAGGGTTTTCTTAAATGAGCAATGGAAAGAAATAGAACACAACAGCATAGGAAACACAAGAGATCTCTTCAAGAAAATTAGAGAGATCAAGGGAACTTTTATGCAGAAATGGTCCTGATAAAAGATAAAAATGGTAGGGACTAAACTGAAATAGAAGATATTAAGAATAGATGGCAAGAATATACAGAAGAACTGTACAAGAAAGATCTTAGATGGTGTAGTTACTGATCTAGTGCCAGACATCTTGGAGAATGAAGAACATTGTTTCAGCAATATGTGAACCAAGAGCTGTCAAAAGAGCAGGCTTGGCTTTTGAAGAGACAGAGGAAGTAGAGACCAAATAGCCAACATTCACTGGATTATGGAGAAAGAAAGAGAGTTCCAGAAAACCAATATACAAACATCTACTCCTACTTCATTGACTACACTAAAACCTTTGACCATATGGATCACAACCAAATGTGGCAAGTCCTCAAAGAGATGTCTCCTGAGGAACCTGTATGTACATCAAGAGGCAATTGTTAGAACCAAACCAAATTGATTGGTTTAAGATTTGGAAAGGAGTATACAAGGTTGTATGTTGCTGCTTTATTTATTTAACTTATTTGCAAAGCACATCATGTGAAATGCCAGGCTGGATGAATTAAAAAAAAACAGGATTAAAGTTGCTGGGAGAAATATCAACACTCTCAGATATGCAGATGATACCACTTTGATGGCAGAAAGCAAAGAAGAATTAAGAAACCTCTTGATGAGGATGAAAGAAGAGAGTATAAAAATTGGCTTGAAACAATGTAAAAAAATAAGATCATGGCAACTGCTCCCATCACTTCTAGGTAAATAGAGAGAGAAGAAATAGAAGCAGTTTCAGATTTTTTTTTTGGCCTGGAAGACCACTGCAGATGGTGATTGCAGCCATCAACTTAAAAGACACTTGCTCCTTAGAAGGAAAAATAATGGCAAATCTGGAGAACATACTAAAAAGCAGAGATATCACTTTGCCAAATCTATGGTTTTTCCCCCAGAAATGTATGACTGTGAGAGTTGTACTGAAAAATAAAACTGGCTGCTCCAGAAATGATACTTTTAAATTTTGGTGCTACAGAAGACTTTTGAGAGTTCCTTGGCCAGTAAGGAGATAAAATAAGTCAACGCTTAAAGAAATTAATCCGGACTATTCATTGGAATGTCAAATACTGAAGCCAGGACTCATTGGAAAAGGACCCTGATGTTGGGAAGATTGAAGGCAAAAGGAGAAGAGATGGTGGAAGATTAGATGGATAGATAAGGATAGATAGATGAAATGGGAGCAACAAACATGTGCTTGGACAGACTTTGGGAGATAGTGGAGGACAAGGGCCTGGCATGCTATGGTCATGAAGAATTGGATGTGACTGAATAACAACAACAAAATGCAAAGGACTAGGGATAAAAAACATGAAAAAGGCCCTGTGCTTAAGGAGTTTATATTTTAATTGGGGGAGACAACATTAATATATTTAAATTTATATGCAATATATACAAAATGAATTCAAAGTAGCTATGGAGATCAGGAAAGATTTCACATATGAAATTGGGCCAAATTTTTAAGGAAACCAAGGATTACAGGGGGTAGAAGTAGGAGGCAGTGCAAGAAAGTGATGGGATATCCAGTCTTTCCCACACCTTAAAGATATATATATATATATATGTACATACATACATATATATACATATATGTGTGTGTGTGTGTTTATTTACTTAGGTATTACAATTACTAATGTGACCACCAATATGTCTCTTTTCATGTCTAGGTCTTAGTTTCCTCATCTGTAAATTGAGGAAGTTAGACTACCTAACCCCTAAAGTTCTTGCCAACTCTATATTTCTAATATTATCCTATCTTGCCCAATCCCTTCCTATAGCATGAATCCTTTCCCTTCCCCACTCCATTACATGCCTAACAAGTGGTTATCTAGCCTCCATTGTAAGGATTCTAAAGACAGGTTTACAAACATTATGTGACATGTTTCATTTTTCAGTAGTTCAATAACCTAGAAGTTCCTCCTTTGTTTTGAGCTGAAATCAGAATTTCCACACTTTCCATGTTTTGATTTGGTCCCAATTCTTCCCTCTGGGGCCAAAAATCTAAGCCTTCCATTGGACAACTCATCAAGTATTTGAAGACATTTATTTTATTATTCCTAAATCTTCTCATCTCTACAATAAACTAAATACCCCTTGTTAGTCAACTGTTTCTTATATGCCATAATTTCAAGTCCATTCTCTGTACTAATCATTCTCCTTTGGAGGAACACAGTTATGCTTTTGTACTTCCTATAACTTTTTTATTCAGAACTAAACACAGTAACCCAGGTATAGTGTGAGTAGAGCAGATTACAATGGGACTATCACCTCCTTAGTTCTGGATTTTATATTTCTATTAATGCAGTTCAAGATTGCATTACTTTTTTTTCTTCTCAGCTATATCACATTGTTGCTTCACATTGTGCTTTTAAGCCACTAAATCCCCAGATATTTTCTTTTCATTTCTTTATAAACATGACCAACTTTCTTGTTATGTTTTCTGTATCCTATACATTTGAAATCTGGTTAGATGGGAAAGTTGAAACAAATGACCCATCATTTATTCTACCATGAACTGCTTTAAGTGATGATGATTTTCCAAACTAATTAATAGCTATCCCTTAAATAATGGTAGCTGACGCTGATAGGATGTTTTATAGTTTACAAAGCATTTTGCCCATTTTATTTCATCTGAATAACACCACGGAGGTATGTATTCCGTGAGGTGAGTACTCTAAATATTATAGCCTTATTTCACAAGAGAGGAAATAAAATGTAGAGATTAAGTGGCCTCTCTAGAGTCATATAGCTAATATATGCAAGAGGAAGGATTTGAATCAAGTCTTCTCAACTTTGGGACCAGTACTTTATTTACTAAAACTTGCTGTCTTTTAGGGTGAAAGAAAATAAAACCCTACTGTCAGTGTGTGTGTGTGTGTGTGTGTATACACATAGATACACATGCATGCATACATACCATACTTCTACAACTACATCTATATATCTATATCTATAGCAAGGATAACTCTCGAAAGCCAAACAATATGAACCCAAATTATATAGATGCTAGAAGGAAGCAAGATACTTTTGCTCCCACACTATGTAAAGAAGCTTAAAATATTTGCATGTCAGTCTTTGATCAATAATACAATGCAAAAAATCAAACATGGAAGGTTCCTAATAGTTTAGACATAGGCTACGTCCTTGTTTCTGATTCAATGGAGCAGTGGCACATGAAGAAGAGTAAGCATTTTTTTCAACTGAGGGGAAAATGGAAACATTTCACCCCTTTTTTTCCGAACTACTTTAAGTTGAAAAACGCAAGATTATTTTTGTTTTCTTTTGCTTTTTTTTTAGAGAAAAAAGCCATTTTTCATAGAGGAAATCAATATTTCTAGATTGCAAATAAACTTCTCTATGTTTAGATGCAGATTAAATAACATTCTTGTCCAACTGAAGTAAAATAAAATTAAATACATGTATAATATACATATAGCATGTATATTATACATACATACATATATATATATATATATGTTCATTCAGGAGATTCAGGTCATCTTTGGGTTATGAATTTCGTATCATCAATAAAGATCTGTATTTCTTTTCCCCCCATGCCCATGAAACTGAGGAACTCCACTGATGAGGAATCTGTTGATTGTTCTCTAAGGCAGCTTGTTTTTATATGACTCAATCAATTAACAAACTTTAAAAAAAAAATTTCAATGTACTAGGCGCTGTACTAGGCACCGGGGATACAGAGACAAAAACCAGAACAGTCCTGCCCATAAGGATCTTATGCTTGATGGAGGGAAAAAATAAAACACATAAAGTAAATTCAAAATATACAAAATAAATACAAAGTAATTGAGACAGGGCACTCGCAGCTAAGAGAAAAATTCTTAACCTGGGGCCTGTGAAATTGTTTCAAAATATTTTAATAATATGACTAACATTGAAATATATTTTCATGATTATACATATACAATCTATGTCAAATTGCTTACCATCTCAGTTGTGGGGGGCAGAGAAAGGAGGGAAGGAGAGATTTTGGAACTCAAAATTAAAAAAAAACACAAATGTTAAAATTGTTTTTACATGTATTTGGGAAAAAGGAAAAAAAATTCAAAATTATTTTGATAGCTGTACTTGGACATAACTAATTTCTTTTGTAAAGTTAGAAATTTTATGTAAGAATTTAAAAGTATTATTCTGAGAATAGGGTCCCACAGGCTTCCGCAGACTGCTAAAAGGGTCTATGGAAGATGGAAACAAACATTTATTAAATGTCTACTAGGTGTCAGGAACTATGGTAAGTTCTTCACAGGTATTCTCATTTTATCCTCATGGGAGCTAGTTATTATTATGCTCATTTTACAATTTGGAAACTATGAAGAAGTTAAGTGACTTACCCATGGTTCACATAACTATTAATGTCTAAGGCCGCACATAACTATTAATGTCTAAGGCCGGTTTAGAACTCAGTTCGATTCTAGTAGACCCAACACTCTATTCACTGTGTCACCTAGTATCTCTCCTTTTCACACACACACACACACACACACACACACAACACACATCCCTTAGGGAAGAGAACAATTATTTATTAAAGACCTACTGCAAGTCAGGCACTGTGCTAAACATTTTACATATATTATCTCATTTGAGCCTTACAAATACCCTGGGAGGTAGGCGCTATTACTATTATTTTTTTTTGCAGGGGGCAAGGCGGGGCAATTGGGGTTAAGTGACTTGCCCAAGGTAACATAACTAATAAATGTGTCAAGTGTCTGAGGCTGGATTTGAACTCAGGTACTCCTGACTCTAGGGCTGATGCTCTACTCACTGCACCACCTAGCTGCCCCAGTCACCTAGCTGCTCCTGGTAGGTGTTATTATTAACCCCATTTTATAGTTGAGAAAACTGAGGCAGACAAGTGACTTGTTCAGAGTCACACAACAAGTAAGTGTCTGCGACAGAATTTGAACTCAATTTTTCATGATTCCAAGCTCAGTATTCTATCCACTAATGCTCTTGAGCTAAGGGAATCAGAAGAGCCTCATGTAGAAGGTGGTACTTGAGATGACTTTGAAGGAAATTAGACTTTTTAAGAGGCAGAAGTGAGAAAAAATGACTGTAAATGTAAGATAGGCTATGGAAAAGAAAAGAGATGGGAGATGGAATGTTGTACAAGAAGAAGAGTAAGCAATTAAGGTTTTGTCCTGGGCCTTCTTATCCTCTCCTTCTATACTATGTCAGTGATCTCATCAGCTCATGGATTTAATTATCATCTCTGTGCTGATGATTCTCAAATCTACCTTTCCTTCCCCAGTCTTGCTGCTGATCTCTAATCTCACATCTCCAATTGCCTTTTAGACATCTTAATCTCAATATGTCTAAAGAAGAATTCATTTTCTCTCCCCCAAAATTGTTCTGCCTTCCTACCTTCCTTTTTACTTTAGAGGGCAACGTCATCCTCTCAGTCTCTCATGCTCAGGACCTAATAGTCATCTTGGATTCCTCATTATCTCTCACTCACCACATCCAAGCTGTCTCCAAGCCTGCTGCATCTCTCAAATATTCCCCCTTCTCTCTTCTGACACTGCTACAGCTTTAGTGTAGGCCCTCAGAACCTTAGTCCTTGATTACTACAATAGTCTGCTATAGTTATGATCTATATTTTGCCATTGGAGCTAGATGACTCCAGAGGAGAGAGGGAGGCTTTGCACAGCCCTCCCTCATTTAAATCCAATTTGCTTGCAAGTCATGGCATCACCTTCCTAATGTCATGGTCCTCTTCAAGAAAGAAGGACAAACAACAACCTATGAGTAGTAGTAGCTGCCCCACTGGGGACAGTTCCAGTTGGGCAATGCAGGTCCCTCCTTTTTTCCTCCCTTCCCTTCCTTCCTTCCTTTCCTTCATTCTTTCCTTCCTTCCTTCTTTCCTTCCTTCCTTCCTTCCTTCCTTCCTTCCTTCCTTCCTTCCTTCCTTCCTTCCTTCCTTCCTTCCTTCCTTCCTTTCTTTCTTTTCCTCCCTTTACTCCCTACCTCCTGTGGCTCTGTCCACATAGGGTATCATTATCCTTATCTGCTGGTGCTCCGCCCAAAGGAATATAAATTTTGATTGCTGAAACCTCACAAGATATCTTGGGGTTTACAAGCTAGATTTCTTTCTTAAGGACTATGCCTCAAACCCAAATCACTCTGCCTCTCATTGATTGGCCAAAAATGGGCCACAGCCAAAGCCACACTTGGTCATTGTTTGGGTCCTGATGGCTCAGAGTGAGTGTCAGTAGAAATTGTTTCTGTTTTGGCTAGAAACTCTGAGAGTCTTCCTTTTTCAGATTGTTTTTGGTTAGGTAAAAGAAGCCATTCTTTGCCTCATTTCTTGCCTAACCTTAATCACTGAATAGCCTTTGCCTCAGTCTAACTGAGACCTGCAAAAGACCTTAACTTAAAAAGGCCTAGGTCTTCCACTACATCAGGGGCCATCTCCAGTCATCCTGATCTATATCTTGCCACTGGACCCAGGTGGCTCCAGAGGAGAGAGTGAGGTTGGTGACCTTGCACAGCCCTCCCTCACTTAAATCCAATTCACTTGCAAGTCTTGGCATTATCTTCCTGATATCATGGTCCTCTTCGAGAACAAAGGACAAACAACAGCCTGCTGGTAGGTCTGCCTAGCTCAAAGTTTCTTCCCACGTCAATCTATTCTCCATTTAGCCACTAACATAATTTTCCTAAAACACAGGTCTGATCATGTCAACCTTGCCCCCACAATCCAACTAAATAAGCTCCAGCTGCTTCTTATTCCTTCCTGGAGCAAATTAAAAAATTCTCCATCGTCCACTCAAAGCCCTTCATAACTTAGTCCTTTCAAATCTTTTTATTCCTTACTGCCCAACATATATTCCTCAATCCTGTTCCACAAACAAGAGACTCCATTTCTCAGCTCAGAGCATTTTCTCTGGCTTGTCCCCTTGCCTGGAATGCTCTGCCTCCTCCTCTATGACTACTGACCTGTCTGGCTTCCTTTAAGTCCCAAATAAAATCTTACCTTTTCCAGCAAGCCTTCCTATCCACTGTACCACCTAGCTGCTCTCTTGATTTGGGCATCCCCTCTTTTAATTATTTCCTATTTATCCTATATATAGCTTGCTTTGTATATATATATATATATATATATATATATATATATATATATATATGTTTGCAAGTTGTCTCTTCCATTAGATGGTAAATTCCTTAAAGGCAGGGACTGTCTTTTGTCCTTTTTTTGTATCCCTCGGAGTTTAGCACAGTGCCTGGCACATAGTAGGTGCTTAATAAATATTGCTTGCTTGATTGAATTAGGCCAGTTTGCATGGAATATAGAATATTTGAAGTAGGATAAGAGCGCTGGGCCTGGAGTCAGGAAGACTATCTCCCTGAGTTCAAATCTGGCCTCAGATACTGATTAGCTGTGTGGCCCTGAACCAGTCACTTAACCTTGTTTGCCTTACTTTCCTCATCTGTAAAATGATTTTGAGAAGGAAATGGGAAATCACTCTAGTATCTTTGACAAGAAAACTCCAAGTGGGAGGGAAGGGGTAGAAGACTGAAACAACAAAATTTACAATACATATGGAAAAGGTAGACTGAAGCTGGAATGTGAAGGACTTTTAATTACAAATGATAGACTATATTTTCTCTGGAAGGTTAGAAAACTACTGGAGGTTTGTGAGCAGTGGAGTAATGTGGTCAGACCTGTGTTACAGAAATATCGCATTAAGAGCTGTGTGCAGAATAGCTAGAGTGAAGGGAAGCTGGAGGAAGGGGACCAATTAGGAGGATATTGAAATAGTAAGAATGGTTAGATTCAGAAAAAGAGTAGCATAAGTGCAAGAGAGGTGATGTGGAGGAAGAATCAGCAAGACTTGGCAACTGATTAGATATGGAGGAGTAGAATATGGAGTTGAGAATTATTTAGTAGTTACATACTAGGGTGTCTGGAAGGATAGTGGACTCCTTTAAAGTAACAGAGAAATTAAGACATATGGGCTTGGGAAATAATTAAAAGAGGGAAATTACTGGAATCAAGAGGGGTTAGGGAAGGCTTCTGTTAGGTAGTTCTGTTTTGCACATGTTAAGTTAGATATGACTATGGACCAATCAGTTGGAAATGTTTCAAAGCAGTTAATGATGTGGAGCTGGATTTAGAAGAGAAGCAAGCTATGGCTAAATAGAGAGATGTGGGAGTCATCAACCTAGAGATGATTCTTGAACCCATGTGTACTGATGAAATTTTCTTATGTTATAGTATTTCCTTATATCGAGGAACATTATCCACCTAATGAGGTTGTTATAAAGAAAGCTATATAATTATATTTGATGTTATTGTCATTTTACTCATATTTGACTCTTCATGACCCCATTTGGGGTTTTCTTGGCAAATATATTGGAATGGTTTTCCATTTCCTTCTCCAGTTCATCTTACAGATGAGGAAACTTAGGCAAACAGGGTTAAATGATTTGTCCAGGGTCACACAGTTAGTAAATATCTGAGCCCAGATTTGAACCCAGGAAGATCCGGACTTCGAGACTAGAATTCTAACTGCTGCACTGCTTAGCTGCCCTATATAATTATTTATTGTTGTGATCACTGAGACAAAAATCTGCAACTTGTAACCACTGTTCCTCCTTTTGACTTCTGGTGTCATGCAGATCCAATGTAATAATCCTTGCCCCCTCCCCTGCTCCCTCTTTCTCTGACATTTGACAGCCCTTAAAATATTTAAAGATTACTCTGGTGAAAGGGTAGGGCAGGGATGCTGTCCCATCTTCAAGTTATAAAACAAATGCAGTACTCAATACTAGATTTAACAGGCACAGCTGATTCAGCAGTAGCCTTGGGGACTTGGGGACCTTCTCTGGAAGGTCAAGGGATCTACATCTACCCCAAGGTGAGGCACACAAGCTTCCTGTATAAAAACACAGGCTTCAGGAAAGCAGCTTGTGACTTGACTAACTCTGTGGTATTTCTTGCTTCTGACTTCTGTACCTCAGCGGAAACTCTCACTGCTGGACTCCCCAATGCTTTCTTCATATGCCCATGGAACAAAGCTACCAGATTTGAGATCCACCCCTCAGGATAAAGCACAAAGATGCAAACCATCTGCCAGAATGTTAGGGCTGGGGAAGGAGAGCTCATGCTGCACAGTTCCAATTAGTTACTGATCCTGCATCCATACTTAACTTTAACGATCAAGTGATTAACTCTTCATAAAGAAAGGAATACTATTACACAATAGCAACACTCTGATCTTTCTCCATTCCTTCTTTCCTCCACTCCCCCGCCTTTTTCACTAGAAAAAAGTCTCTTCGTCTGTTCTCTTCCTGATAAAGCTTTTATAGTCTCATTGTCAAGTTCTTGGTACAGCGACTCGGAATGCTTTTTCCCTTTCTTACAAAAATTGCCCTTCTGTCCTTCTTGGAGGATAAGAGCCTCTTTCTTCCCAGAGATATACTTATGCATTTGAGGAAAAGATGTGTTGCAAAAGAATGCACTTTGATGACAGCCCTGCTTTCATATACGGCTTTTAGAGAACAGTGGGCCTCTCCTATTTTACTCCCTCCTAACTAAAAGGACACAGGAAATGCACAGAAACTAGAGGAATCATTTTCAAGACACTGAGATTTCTGTTAAGAAATCTTCACTCCTTCTGCCAGACAGGGCCACCTGTTTGAGCTAGATAATATGATTGCTAAATTACAGGGACTGTGACTCATACCAATGAAATTGTTGTGAAGTATCATGCCTCCACTCTCCTCTTGGCTTATTTAATAATGGCATAGGGTGTATGAATAAATCAGTGGTCTTGTTTAGCTGAGTCTCTAATGCTAAAAGGACAAGGTGATCTTCAAATTCTGTTTTCAGTGTGATTATGTTGCTGTCTCCTTCACATTCTTCAACAGCATCTGTTGAGCACACAGTATGAATTGTTAATTCACCTCAAAGCTGTAAAATTAGTCCAGGTTCAGAAAGGACTAGAGTAGCAGCTGGCAAACAATGCTAATGCTTCCAGACTTCATCAGCAGAATGTAGCTTTGCAATAAAATGCCCAGGTCACCCAGTATTTTGTTGCTGCTAGTCACAACTTCAAGTGACGATTAATTAGGATTAGTGCATTGTACATATGGGGTTAGTGCTCAATAGTTATGAGGTTAGCATCCCGTTTTTAGACTGTGCCTTATATTAGATGTCTGCTTCCAGGCTAGGATTTGGTTTGGTATTGGTTAATCTTAGTAGATATAGGTTCTTAACCCTTATATTAGAGATGGGCATGACTCTAGGAGCCATCCAGTCCAACCCACAGATAAGCAAGTCTCCCCTTGTTTTGAAGTCAGAAAACCTAGGTGCAAATCTTCCTTCTCTCACCTACTACCTTAGTGGCTTTGGGTAGTCACTTCACTGTTTTGTGTCTCGGTTTTCTCATCTATGAAATGGGGAAGTTGAACTAGATGATCTCTAAGGTGCCTTTCAATCCTAAGGCTATGATGCTATGATCCTATGTCTATATGCACACACACACACACACACACACACACACACACACACCCCTCTCCAAAAAGTAGGCACCCTAGGAATGCTAGAAGGCATCTAGTAACATATAACTAAGGCTGCTCATCCCATCCTCAGAAAGTTTCAGTGGATTTCCTCTACTTCACAGATACCTTTTATTATTCCTTCCCATTGCCTGTCACTTCTTGGTCTGTCTTCTGAGACAAAGTCTAACCTGTCTTCCAATGGAAATCACCAAACACTCAAAGATATCAACTATGTTCCTAGCCCCAAGATTCTTACTATCTGGGCAAAACACACACAATTCCTTCTTTAAATGGCATGTTCTTTTCTTTCGATATCTTGGGCATCTTCCTGCCTAAAACTCTAGTCTGTGACTTACAGAGAGGTTGCTAGTACTCAAAAAAAGTTTTGGTAGTAGTGGCAGTATAGGTTTGTATCACACTTCTTATTTCAACTGAAAACATCCTATAAATCACACATCATTTTTCTCTCTTGGGCAGCTGGTGGCAGAGTAGATAGAGAGCTGGACCTGGAGTCAGGAAGACCTGGGTTCAAATCTGCACTCAGACATAGCTGTGGCAAGTCGTTTATCCTTGGTCAGCCTCAGCTTCCTCAACTGTAAAATAGGGATAATAATAGGATCTACTTCCCAGGGTGATTGTGAGGATTACATGAGACTAATATTCACGAAAATACTTAGCATAATCCTGGCATATAGGGAGTGCTATATAAATGCTTATTCCTTTCTCTTCTCCTCCCTTTTCTTTAATGACTGTATGACCCTGGACAAATCACTTAATCACTTTGGTCCTCAGTATCATTATCGACAAAATAGGCACAGTAATAGAATCTACCTCACAAGGCTGTTTGTGAGGATGAAATGAGCAAAAATATGTAAAGCATTTTGAAAACCTTAAATCATTTTCTTATTATTAATTATTAATGGTATTACTTGCCTTTTGATTGACTACCACAGATATTAACATTAAAAATAGGAATGTGGGCAACAGTAATTTACTTAGCTTTAATGAATGGGTGATATAGAGCTATGATATCATATAAAGTCTTTAAGATTCTTTAGCTCTAAATCTGTGGCCTTAGGTAGTAAAAACATTTACATACCATTCATATGGTATATTTTTAAATTGGGCTTAAAAATATGCCATTCAAATGAAATTTTTTTCTGTTACTCTTGCTGATACGTTGTCAAACATGACCTCGACATGCATTAGGATCTTTGATTTGAGTGGACTCCCTCTTACACATCAGATTACAGATCTGCAGTGTTGCAAGGCTGTTAGAGAATAGTGGTACACCACCCTCATCTTACAGATGGGAAAACTGAGTCTCAGAAAAGGAAATGCCTCTCCCATGATCATACAGCTAATAAATGACTCTGCCATGATTCAAACTCAGTTTTGTTATGTTGTTGTTTGTTTTCCCCCACACATTTCACTTACCTTGGCAGATGAAATTGAGTTGTAATTGGCTATCTTTAAATATTTTTATTATACTTCTGAGGCTCTGTAAAAAAATGGGGGTGGGGTCAAGCTCCTCTCTTTATAATAGCCCAAATAAAATGTGTTCTACCTTGATGGTGATGATTTATATTTATAAACATTTTTGGGGTTGTGGCCACACAATTCTGAGTCCTATAATTGAGTTGAAGCTACAAAAAGGAATAAAGTTACACCTTTCCTTATATGTCTTAGTCCTAAAATACGTAATTCATAATTAGAAATTCAGTTTGTGATTAACAACTTGGGAAATCTCTTCATTTGTACCATGTGAATAAATTTAAAGAGTGTCATGTAGAACATCTGAATAATTTATTTAATGCTTAGGTCACTGGGGATTCTGTTGTGCCCAGATTTGCATGCCTAAGAACTTTACAGCTTTTTGGTTTAATTCTAGAAATCAACATTCTGCTAAGAGAAATGGGAAGAGGTGGGGAGAGAAAAAGCAGAGGCTAGAGGGAAGAAGTTGTCTCAGGCTAAAGGAAAGTAATCACAAACACTACATTCCCTTATTAATCTGTATGCATTTTAAAAATTTTAATATGTAAAATTTAAAAAAAATAAAATAGTGTTTAAAGTAAAAGACTTTGATTTTTAATAAAATCTTTTTTATTCAGTGTCTTAAATCAATATTTTAAAAATGCTAGAAATAAAACTTGCCTTTAGATGTACTTCATTGGTATTTTAACTTTTCAGACACTGAACCTTTTGCATGTGTTTTAAATGAAAAATATCAGGTTCTGCTCTATGCATTTTTTCCTCTAAAACCTAGAAGTAACAATTTCAGGTTGTAAGAATAAAAAATGATTTTGGATTTCACATTTTAATTCAATGAAGTTGATAATTATATTCTCCACTGATTCCAAAAAACGAAAGCCCCTGAATCTGAAGAACTTTCATAATGCTTTTGCCTGAATAACTCTAAGTTTTGACCTACTTACCCATCAATTTTTTTCCCAATTAGCCTTGGATTTATGCTCTGGGCTGCATAATATTGAGATATTAATATACCATATAATATATGATGTTATGAGAGGCAGGAAGGAAAGAAAGGGGTACTGCTGTAGAAGCAAAGTATGGGCGAGGGTGAAAAATTAGATACAGTAGCATGGTCTTTGGGAACTTATCCCTTATTTGTTCCTTCGGTGATGGGATTTAACATCAACAACAACAACAACAAAACCCTAGTTCTACCAGCATAGGAATTAAAGCACCATAACTTGATTTGGTAAGATATTAAAACATTATCCATTCTTACACTACAAGATTTATGAGGCTATGGAAAAAAATGTTGTATAATGGCCAATAAACTAGATTGAGAGTCAGAATAGCTTATTCTGACTCCTGGCTCTGTTATTTACTATGCAACCTTAGACAATTTGATGTTCAACTGCCCCAGATTCAGTTTTATTATCTGCAACTAAGTAGATTGGACCATATGATCTAAACTTATTTTCTCTTGTACCTCACAAAATAGGAAAGTCTATTTTGATATCTCCACAATATAAAAACCTATTATTATTGAATAACCCTATAATTAGGATTTCTTGTGGAAAAATAAGTTGAAACAAGTCTTACAGTGAACTGAAGCTTCTAGAGTAATCAAAATATAAACTGAAGCTACTGCCAATTCATTATGAGTAGGAGGAGTATAAATAGATAAATGGTAACTAAATAATGACATGCAAAACAGCTTTTTCACAAGTTTCAGTTGATTCCCCCTTTTAAAGTTCCTAGAGTATGAAAATAAGATTTCCAATATCTTCACAATTTGGTATTTGAAAGGGATTGACAGCATTAAGTAGTAGTGTTTAACATGGCAACAAAATTAAGCTAAAAATAAGGACAAGATGAACAACAGCCTGAAGTTAGAATGAAGAGAACTGGATTCAAATATTGATCTTGACAGTACCAACTATATGACCAAGAACAAGCTATTCATCCTCAGTTTCTTCATCTGAAAAATACAGATAATAATATTTCCCCTAACTCACATGATTATTATGAAAAAATACCAATTTTAAAGAAAAAAATTATCTTAAACTCGATACCCTTGAATGGAAATGGCAGAAAAAAATGCCAAATTGCATTGATTGGGGGAGTTTCTCCATATGAGGATTCCATACACCAATGAAATTACAGGTCCATTCCCTATCCTATCATTGTTATTAATGTTTCATTTGAGGAAATTTAAGAGGTTACTGTAGTTTCAGCCCCAAGGAAGAAAACAAAAAGGCCAGGCAGCAGGACCTAGACTAATTCTTTAGAAGAAAAGAAAAAGGATTAAAAACAAAAAAAGTAGTTTCTGAGGAAAGACAGGTTCTTTGTTCCATTAGGAAACAATGATGATAGATGGCACATACCTCTTTTCCTGTTAAGATGGTAGAGGAAAGCCCATCATTAAACATACACACACACACACTCACACACACACACACACACACACACACACACACACTTTAACTAGAAACTATTATTTTTATTAAACATTATTTTATTATTATTGTTATTATTTTATTTATTATATATATAATTATTATATATTTTATTAAACACTAAAAAATAATGTGATATGTGACACCATGCTGAATATCAGAGAATTGCCAGTGTGATAAAAATGTTAAATAAATAAAAAGTGTTACCTTATTGTACTGGGGCAATGAGAAGGTTGCATTGAAAGCCGAAGCTGCATAATATTACTGACTTTTAGAACTGGAAAAGACCTTAGATATTACCTAATATAACATCTTTACTGGACAGAGATTGGAATCTGAAGTCTCCAGTCCTTTGTAGACCCCTTTCATCATGACAGTGATAAAGTAGTGGAAAATGAGGCAGAGATACTTAGTTATGCAGTTTTATGCTGTTTGTAAAGATTCATTTAACTGTTGTTACACTTACTGTGATATTTTTGTTCAATGACCAAAAAGTTAATACCATTGAATTAATATATATATTGACACTAACTACAATGGAAAATAGAAGGTACACTAACTAAAATTGAATGGGAAGCTGACTCATAGGTTCTTCTCTTCATCTACTTCACCTTCTGTTCACTCTCTAGTCTGTTCCATCTCCATACCAGCTGCCTTATTCTATTAACGATGGTTGTCCTAAGGCCTTTTCATTAATTAACAAGTTAATCGCTGGGATCACCATATCATGAGCCATTCTTTTCACTTCACTTGTACTTCACTCTGCAATATATGTCATATCTACAAAATTATCTTTCCCTATGTAAGTACCTTCTCTTTCAGATCAGGAGATCCTAGGAGGCTTTTGAATATTATGGCTTTGGTGTCTCCCAGGAACAACAATGGCTGACAACAGGGAAAACATTTGCATTGAGGAAGGTGATCACCAGAAAGAAAATCAGGCTGGGCTGTTGATTGAATAGTCTTCAACAGGGGTAAAAGATAGTGATGCTTTATGTTTTAATGAGGCTGAATGCCAGACTTCAAACTGCTTGTAACCAGAGCTGTAAGTCTATGTTTAGTATTTCTTTCTGTATGGTTATAAACTAGTTGCCTCATATTTGATTCCTATTATACACTGAGAACTACTTTTGCTGCTCTGTTGAAGAGCTCCTTAGCAACCCAATGACTGCGACAATTATCAGCTTTTCTAATGTGTATGTCAGACCTTGCCCAATTTTGATTTAATCTAACATGCATTATAAAGTAGAATGGTCTTCCTACCCAAAAATTCTAATCATCATCATCATAATTATTATGAAAACAAGCATTTATATAGTGCTTTAAGGCTTAGAAATGACATATACATATTATCTTATTTTATCCTCATAACAATCCAGAAAGGTACATTTTACAGAGGAGGAACCTGAGGCAGACACATACTAAGTGTGTGACCTTGCTGCCAAATCAGTCCCTCCTTGTGGTATGGATTCAGCTGAAGAATAAAAGTTCTCTTTGTCATTCCATCTGTCTTTTGAAGGACTGAATAGTTACCAAAATAATTTTCTTAAAGTTATCTGTTCTGCTTTTTACACACAGAGGGAGCTTTAGCAGATATGGATAACTAAAGCCACCTGACCTCCACCTCTACTACTAGTACTAGTACTAGTACTAGTACTAGTACTAGTACTACTACTACTACTGCTTCGCTTCATGACAAAGTCAGTGATCTATTTCCCAAACTCCTCGTCTATGTTCTCTTTCTGTCCTGGTGGTCAATAATATATTCTAACTAATAACGTTTAATTATATCTTCATACAATTTTTGCCCAAATACTCCCTACCATACTTTCCTCCTCTGGGTCCTGGATTTGCTCATGAGTTTATTTTAATATATAATACTATTTTCTACCTTTCCTCCCTTATCCTTATCCATTATATTCCTTTTGAAGACAATGTAGCCTTCCAGAACTTTATCCCAATCTTGGCTATCATCCCACTAAACCACAATGAAAACTTTAAAGACAAATTTTCCTCCCACCTTTAAAATCTTTAACTTATCTTATTCTGTACTTACATTTCATAGCTTTGTGTATGTAGACTTCTGAATTCATGAGTTCCACTGCTGACTTTTTTCTTGGTCTTTGTCTCCTATGAATTACTTAACACTTCTATTAATCTTTTTGCATAACCTGTAACCATGGTCGATATTATCTATATTGGTAAGTAGGCATAGGCAACTTTTTGTCCTTACTTTTCAGCTTAAAATCTCTTCTTTCAATTAAAACTATCTTGATAGGTTACAATCACAATTCTTTTCTTTCTTTCTGTGTAAGTTTTAGCTTATGGGGGGGGGCGGAGCCAAGATGGCAGCTGGGAAGCAGTGACTGGCGTGAGCACCCCACCAAGTCCCTCCAAAAACCTATAAAAAAATCGCTCTGAACCAATTCTAGAGCTGCAGAACCCACAAAGTGGCAGAGGGAAGCAGGGCTCCAGCCCAGGACAGCCTGGATGGTCTCTGGGTAAGGTCTGTCCCACATGGAGCTCCCAGCCCCCAGCTGAGGGGAGCGGAGCTAAGACCAGCGCGCATGGCATGAACAGACCAGACACGGACCTACCAGACCAGGAGATGAGCAGAGAGTGCCCTGGCATCCTGAAATACTGAGCCGTGGCATCCACCAGACCTCTCAACCCACAAAGAGCAAAGACATCAGAGAAGGTTAGTGGGAAAGGCTGCGTGACTGAGTTTGCAGTTCAGTAACTGCCCCTGGGGCA
>CM053624.1:229261953-229281032 GCA_028646595.1 Phalanger gymnotis | reverse complement strand
GGAGGGCAGACTGGGGAACAGGGCAACCAGAGCGTACGCCATCTTGGAGTGGGGTGGGGAGGAAATGAGGAGAAAATTTGTAATTCAAACGCCTGTGAAAATCAATGCTGAAAACCAAACGTCAAAAATAAATTAAAATAAAAAAAAGAAAGACAAAAAAAAGTTTTAGCTTATGAAGTTAAAGGAGGATTTGTATGAGAATTTGTAGCAATTTCAAATAATGAAAACACTTAATTTGGGGGGAGACTCTCTCAGAATATTCCATGTCCAGAGCACCAGAATAAATTTCAAAAGCAAAGGCCCAAAAGCAATGAGGCTAAAAGTACCATTAGTTTAAGATAATTTTTCTTTTAATGACAATACTAAATTACTGCTTTTTCAACTGAACACTATTAAACAAATTCAGTTTCTTTCAAAGAATGAAAGGAAGCCTAGTATTTTTAAAGAGATATTTTATTTTCATTTGCCCTTGATGACACATCTAAATTAAGAAGAGCCTCCCATTAAGTAGATGACTGCAAGAAATGAAAGAAATCACGAATAGTTATTTCTAAGCACCTAATTTCAAAAATAGAATATGGATGCAATTTATAATAAACAAAGTAGAAAAAAAGCAAAGGAAAACTGGGCTTAGTGCCAAAAAACAAAACAAAATTGAGAAGCATCACAGAAGGAAATTTTGAATGAATGTGGGTGATAGTCATGGGGGGAAAAGGCCAAATTAATATTGTCTTCTATCACAACTTCATGGTTAGTCTGGAAGATTATCACAGAGGAGGTTGGAAAGCCCTAAATAATATATAGCCTTGGTTATCACCAGGCCAGTGGTTTCCTTCTCTTTAAAATGATGTGGTTCAATTCAGTATTTTCTAAGGTCTACCACCCTCTAAAACTACAATTCTAATCCAATAAGGGAGAGAATTACACCTATCAAATTTGTGATTCAAGATGGCTCTATTTAGAAGTCTATGTTGAGTTGAAAATGGAGATCACCCAAAAATAAGGGCAAAAGAAGAGAGGTCCAATTAATTATTAGGGAATACGACCATTGGGAAAATATTATTAATAATGTCTTTCTTATCTATAAAGTTTTGGTTCAAATTTTTGTCACTGCCTTGCAGATCCATCAGAATAGCAATTAAGTATTTCTGGATTTTTAATCTTCTTATGTACTATAGTGACATTCCAAAATACAAAGCAAAACACTGTCACTTATCAGTTTCATTATTTTCTTTTGTAATAGTTTATTGCCCTGGTGATAAGATATAAAATCTACCCTTCAAAGGTTAGAGAAAAGCATCATGGACCAATTTAATTTCTCTACATTTTTCTATTCTTATTCATTGGAGCATAGTTTAATGCTGTAAGCAACCTCAGAGGTCATTTAGTTCAACCCTCTCATTTTTCAGGTGAAGAAACTGAGATATAGAGAAGTTTAGCGATTTGGTAGTGAGAAGTGGACTCATGATCCAAATTTGGGCCTTTTGACTCTAAATCTAGAATCATTTCACTGCCCCACAGTGGCTCCCTGAAAATTTTAGGTTGAGTCTAAATAAATGAATTGCCCATAATCATACAGCTAGTAATTGTCTGAGGAAGGATTTGAACTCAGGTCTTATTGAATAAAAGTTGAACATTGTGCTCATGATGCCTCTAAAATTTCTCTTATTGCAACTCTTCCAATTCTTTTTTTTCAAGAGGTCCACAGTTTAATAGCAGGGAGGACATGCAAACAGTGATGCACAAAGATAGAGATGATAAATTAGAGCTAATCTCAGAGGGAAGGCACTACGATTATGAAGGACTGAGGAAAGCTTCTTGTAGAAGAGACCTTTAGCTTGGAATCTCTTTAGCTGAGTTGAAGGAAACCAAGGAAGCCAAGATGCAGAGTGAGGCAGAGAATGCTTACTACTCATCTCACAGCCCAAGGCTCTGTCCTGGCCTCTCTTTTCTTCTCTCTACACTGAGGTGACTTCCTCAGCTCCCTAGATTCAATTATCTCGATGCAGATGACTCCAAGAATTATATATATCCAGTCACAGTCTCTCTCCTGAGTTCCAATCCTGAATCACTGATAGCCTTTTCATGCTTCCCTTGATTCTTGTGTTTGAAAGAGCTGCTAGATCTTGTGGTATCCTGATTGTTTTCCCACAATTCTCAAATTGTTTCTTTCTGGCTGCTTGCAGTATTTTCTCCTTGACCTGGGAGCTCTGGAATTTGGCAACAATATTCCTAGGAGTTTTCTCCTTGAGGAGGCGATCTGTGGATTCTTTCAATTTCTATTTTACCCTCTGGCTATAGAATATCAGGCCAGTCCTCCTTGATAATTTCTCGAAAGATGATATCTAGGCTCTTTTTTTGATCATGGCTTTCAGGCAATCAAATAATTTTTAAGTTATCTCTTCCAGGTCAGTGGTTTTTCCAATGAGATATTTCACATTGTCTTCCACTTTTTCATTCCTTTGGTTCTATTTTATAATATCTTGATTTCTCATCAAGTCACTAGCTTCCACTTGCTCCAATTTAATTTTTAAGGAATCATTTTCTTCAGTGGTCTTTTGGACCTCCTTTTCCATTTGGGTAATTCTGCCTTTTAGGGCATTCTTCTCCTCCTTGGCTTTTTGGAGCTCTTTTGCCATTTGAGTTAGTCTATTTTTTAAGGTATTGTTTTCTTCAATATTTTTTTCAGTATTTTTTGGGTCTCCTTCAGCAAGTCCTTGACTTGTTTTTCATGGTTTTCTCACATGATTCTCCTTTCTCTTCCCAGTTTTTCCTATACTTCTCTAACTTGTTTTTCCAAACCATTTTTGAGGTCTTCCATGGCCTGAGACCTGTTTAGGCTTTTTGACTTTGTTGACTTCTTCAGGCTGTATGTTTTGGTCTTCTTTGTCACCAAAGAAAGATTCCAAAGTCTGAGACTGAATCTGAATATGTTTTCGCTGCCTGGCCATCTTCCCAGCCAACTTACTTGACACTTGAGTTGTTTGTCAGCGACTGACTGCTTGTAGAGTAAAGAGTACTTTGTTCCAAGCTTGAGGGGATGTGCTGTTGTTTTCAGAGCTATTTCTATACAGCCAGCTCTGCCACACCAGCACTCCTCCTTCCCCAAGAACCACTAAACTGGACCTGACTCAGATCTTAAGCAGGCTCTGTACTCTTGCTCTGATCTGCCACTTAATTCCTCCCACCAGGTGGGACTAGGGCCAGAAGCAACTGCAGCTGTAGTTCCTTAGCTGCACCACCCTCACAGCCTCTGGGGCAGTGGCCAAACCAGAACTCCTTTCATTCCAGGCAGCTTTTCCCACTAATTTTCTCTGTTGTCTTTGGTGTTTGCAGGTTGGGAAATCTAGTAACTGTCACAGCTCACTGATTCAGGGCACTAGGGCCTGTACCACCTGGCTCCTGCTCTGGTTGGTACTGCCGCTGCCCATGCTGGGTTCTGCTCCCCTCTGCTCCCAGCTCCATTCATGATAGACCTCATCCAGTGACTGTCCAGACTGTTCTAGGCTGTATCCCTTCTTCCCTCTGCTATTTTGTGGGTTTTGCAATTCTAAAATTTGTTCAGAGCCATTTTTATAGGTTTTTGGAGGGACCTGGCAGGGAGCTCATGCAAGTCCCTGCTTTCCAGCTGCCATCTTGGCTCCACCTCAGTATTCCCAGCTCTTCCAATTCTTAAACTCCTCGAGAAAGTCATTTACTGGACTTTCCACAATCCTCATACTTCTATAACTTTGTAATCTTTGACATCATTAATCATACTCTTTTCCTTAATACTTAAATCCTTTATAGTCCTTTGTGCCACTATACTCACCTGGATCTCTTCCTACCTATTGGATCATTTTTTTCTCCATGTACTTTACTGGATCTTCATACAGGTAATGTCTACTAACCATGGGTGTCTGCCCTGCTCTGTGCCCTTTACTCCTCTGTTTCTAAGTTATTTCACTTGGTTAGCTAATGAACTCCCATGAACTCAGTTGTCATTCCTTTATAAATGATTGTAAGACACATTTATCCAGCCCTAACCTCCCTCTTTATCTGCAGTGTTGTATTTCCAACTATCTTTTGGACATCTGAAACTCGATAACACATTAACACTTTAAATTCAACATATCAAAAACAGCATGTATCTTTTCCCCAAAACTTTTCCTTCTCCCAAATGTATTTTTATTGTTGAGGATACCATCATATTACCAGTCATCTAGTTTTAAAACATAAATGTCATCTCCAACTGCCGACTTTATTAATTCCCACATTTAATCTATTTTCAAGTCCTGTCAATTCTATATTTACAATATCTCTCATATATGACCCTGCTCTCTGATAATGCCACTACCCTGGTGCAGGCCTTTATGACCTCAAGCCTAGACTATTACAAAAGCCTTTTAGACAGTCTTCCTGACTCATCTTTCTCCACTCCAATTCATCATAAACTCTTCCCATAATTATCCTCAACTGAAGGTCTGACTACTTTATTCCCTTATTCAATAAACTTCAATGACTCACCATTACCTCCAGTATCAAACATGAAATTCTATGGTTAGTTCTCAAATCCTTCACAACCTGGTCCCTTCTTGCTTTCAGAATTTTCTTACATTTTACTCCCATCCACGTTTTTCATGATACAATGACAATGACACTGGCTTCCTTACTACCCCCAGTATAAGATACTTCATCTCCCAACTCTGCATTTTTGCTGGTTGCTTCTCATGCCTGAAATGTTGTCTATCATCTTTGTCTTTCAGCTTCTCTTGATTTTTACAAGTCACAGCTAAAATATTGCCTCCTCAGTGCTGGCACATTTTCTCTGAGATTACCTCCAATTTACCCTGTATATAGCTTATATGTACATACCTCTTTGCATGTTGCCTGACCCATTAAAATGTGAGCTCCTTGAGGGCAGTGACCATTTTTGTCGGTTTCCCCCCCCCCCCAGTGCCTAGAATGGTTATATTTAATAAATGCTTGTTGACTCAGCTTAACTGAATGTGGATTCATATATGTACTCTTGTATATGCACACATCATTCCATCTTATTCAAGCATCAGTAGATGTTTTTCCAGATTCCCACATGATTTCAACCTCAAAGATAAATGCTCAAGATAGTTCTACCTTTCCTTAATCCCTTCTGATGATTCCATTAGATAGTTACATATCTGAGTCATTTTTGAGCATATTCATATTTTTATCTCATTCCGGTTCTTGTTGTAATGATTCCAATAAGTTAATAAGGTAGTCATAAGCAATCATTAGCTTGAAAAATACTACTACCACTTTCTTACATGAATGTAGTTCTTTGGAATATGTGAATAATTTTCTTCACAGCAATCCTTTGAAATGTGGGGCATTATTATCATCAATTTAAAGATAAGGAAGTTGAGCTAAGGGTCAACTTAAGATAATTCATTGACAAGCCTAACATTACAGAGCTAGGAAGTAGCAGTTAGGCAACATCCAGTGAGCTTTTCTTTCTTCCAAGCTGCCCCCTTAAAAGTGCCTTTGTTCATGCCTCTTTGACACTCAAACCCTCTGGATTGTCTTTTTCAACAGAGCTTACTAAGCCCCTTTTCTTCAGAAGGCCTCTGAAATTCCATCACCTGTAAGAACACTTTCCAAAAGTTTTATTTTATTTTTAATTTATGGAATAAAAAAGCATTTCCATAACAGTATAATTTTTAAAATATGATTTCACATGAAACTGCAAATCTATTATGTGCAACTTTCTATTTCTATTAAATATATAATGAAGTTAACATGTAAATTTTGCCCCCTTTTCCCTCCCCTGACAACACTTTATTTCAGAAGAATTCAAATGCTCCTCAGATTCTCAAGTCTAAAATGCGGTACTAATGATGCTTTCCTCTCTTGCCATCTCTACAAAATGTACTGATTGATTCACTGTGTACAGAATCAATATTCTTCATTTCATTATTTGTTCAGTCATTCTTTTATTTTCACATACCCCTGTTTCTTCCTGCTTAAAATGGGCATAATAAAGATACCCATTTCAAAGGGTTGCTAAGAGATAGTACAGTGAGTGGTAAACTTTAAAGGAACATTTATTTACCTTGATAGTAGAACAGAGAGGCCTCAGTCATACTCTTTAGAAAGCCTAAGGCATGATTCACTTGTCTCCCTCTTCTCCGGCTACAAACTCCATAACCTCATCAAATGTCTTGCTGCCCACAACAGAGACCACATTCTTGAGCTTTCATTCCTAACCTAGGTCTGTAGATATATTTAATAAGAATCTCTGAACTTGGATGGGAAAAAAATGTTTATTTTAAACAACCTTTGGTTTCTTTGGTAATCTTATGTATTTTATTTTATGCACTTAAATATATTACTCTGAGAAGTGGTTACCTGATTGACAGAGGAATCCAGGAAATCATAAACATTAAGAAACCTTACCCTAGATGAACTTATATCTTGGGGAATTTTTTTCCATATTATTTCTTCCATTTTTTGATTCTGGGAATGGGTTATTCATTATATTTTTCTGTATGAAAATTCATTTTTGTTGACTGACTGATTATTGAATGACATCTGTTATCTTTAACTCCATAGCTAAAGCTACATCACTGTTGTTTTGCCTTGTACAGAATTCTTGTGTTCAATTAATAATCTTGTTTTTTGCTTCTTTTATGCTAGGTATTCCTCCATTTGTTTTTTTTTTTTTTTACTAAATTTGGTAATCTCTTCCCATCTTTAAAGGGATTTTTGAATATAGATTTGATATTTTTTCTAATCTGCTAAATGGAATTTTAAAAATTTGCACTGAGAGTTTTAAGTGCTGACCTGAATTCTTTCTGTAATGGATTTCATTTCTCTTTTGAATGATTTTGAAAATTCCTGCTGTTGCTCCATACTGTCATAGGAGTACATAGAATTCTGTATTTCATTAATCAATGCATCATTTTCATTTGTATTATATTTCTTAAGAGAACTTTGCATTTTCTTTGTGGATTCATATTTTTAGGAACTCTTTAGTTGATTTATCTGCTTAGAGGTTAGAGGTCTTTAAGAGACTTTTTCTCTTGAAATCTTTGGTGTTTCAGCATGTGTGTGTGTGTGTATTCTTGAATCTAATTTTTGAGTAGATCCTTGAGCTTAGTCTACAAGTCAGCCTTATATGCCTCACATTGGGGAACAGGTCCGGATCAGCCCTGACTAGGCTTCACTCCCTCTTTTTCAAGACCACAATCTGCACTGGAATTCCTCTCTGATTTCCCTTTCACCTCTCCAACTTTTTTTCTCAGGTGGGATGAATTAGAACCTGCCACTTTTTGTAAGAAAGCAGAATGGTAGGAGGGTAGTCTGGGAAGAATCTCTATAGCTTTGGAAGATCTGTAAGCCTCTGTTGGATTTTGGGAATACAAAGGCAAAAATAAAAAGGTATGTGTGAGACACAACAATTTATACAGATATAGGCATATACAATTTACATGCTGTCTCCTACATTAGGACTCTAACTTACATAAAAAAAATTTAATGGGATTTAGATGACAGATTTGGGGCTAAGATGGACCTTAAAGAGTCCTGTTTTACAAATAAGAAAACTAAGGCCTAAGCTATTAAAGTAATTTGCAGAAATATACTCATAAAGTAAAAGGAAGAATGGAGATTTGAACCGAAACCAACTGAATCCAAATCCGGAAACTTTTCTAGCACAGCACTGATTACTGTGCTCAACTCCTAAAATTTTTTTTAAGAAGTAGGTATAACACACACACACACACACACACACACACACACACACACACACACACATTAACAAACTGTTTTCTTCAGTTAGCTTTTATACCTCCTTTTCCATTTGGCTAGTTATACTTTTTAAAGAGTCATTTTCTTCAATGTACTTTTTTTTTTTCCATTCTGTCAATTGCATTTTTAAAGGAATTGTTCGATTTTTCTTCTACCTTTCTAATTTGACTTTTGAAATCCTTGAGCTCTTCAGAGAAGGCTTTTTGGGCTTGAGACCAGTTCATATTCCCCTTTGATGTTTCAAATGTGGGTATATTGACAATGCTGTCCTCTTCTAAATTTGTGTTTTGATATTCCCTGTCCCCATAATAAGAATCTATGGTATTTAATTTTCTTTATTGCTTCTTGCTCATAGTATTTGACTTTTTCCTGGCTTTTAAAGTTGTTTTCTGATACTGGTGCCCAGAGGGCACCATCCCACACTTTCTGTGCTGGGGTCTAGGGTTCTGGTTTTTGCCTTTATTGGCTGAGGCCTCAGATTCTGGCAGCTGGAAGCTGTAGAGGCTGTGGCTTACCTGGTGCTGAACTGGAGCTTGTGATTGGGGCTGGTGTGTGCCAATACCAAGTGAGGTTTTACTGTGTTTCCTTGGGGTTATGCTGAAGCTTATGGGTAGGCTCAGCTGCTGGTTGACACCCATCTGACCAACCAGTGGTGGTTCTCTTTTGTGTCTGCTGGTTCCCCCATCTGTGCAAAGGCATATGGGGGTTCTGATGTTGGTGCTTACCTGCTCCACCAACCTGGGGCTCAGGATCTACCATTGGTTTGCTGAGGTGGGGCTTACTGGAACACCTCTCATCACATACTGATCTGCTTCAGCCACAGCAAGAGGGACCTTTCTCTCTCAAGCTAAAAAACTTCTGAACCCCATCTTTTTGCTGGCTCCCCTGTTCCAGGATTTTTCCTGGGGTGGTATTTTCAAGGTCAGTAAGGGAGAGTAAGAATAACTTATTGCTTAATCTGCCATCTTGGCTTCTGACAAAAAACACATATTTTAGGAAATATCAATCCAGTTTCAAAGCCTGAAAGATTCACTACAAAAGGTGGCTTTGGGGCCACTTCCAAACACAGTCCCTGGCAAGTTTAAGAACTTGATATCAGAATTTCAAGACATTCCAAGAAATCCAAATCCCACACCAGTGGAAAAAAAATTAAGTGTTAGAAACAGTTGATAATAACTTTCTGTCTATATTTAAAGAGAAATGTTCATGTTACTAGTGGAAACTTGTCTGAAAGAAAAATTGGTTTATGTGTTATGCATCACTAAGCTGTTCCAAATAGTTGGATAATATATTTTAAGCTACCTGAGGTCAAAGCAAAGTGGTAAAAAAATATACAGGCACACATACAGGCATATCACCCCATATATAAGATTATGCTCCTGTAAATGAATTTTCTGGGTGCTGAGGGAAGTTAATATACACTTAATGAGAACTTCTGCTGCTTACCTTTCAAATATTACCCACTGAATTTAGAGTACTACCTCCTCCCCATTTTTATTACAAACCAACTAAGACATCCTCATTCTACCCTACTCCCCATCAGAATGTTGGCAATAGTCTTTTTTTAATATCACTAGGTACAATGTCAAGTTATTTCATGCAAAGGGTAGTGTGCCCACTTTAAAAAGGTTTAGAATAATTTAAGAGGAAATCCAAATGTAATACACATAAAAGTGGGTATTCAACATGTAAGTAAATTATTATATTAGCCAATGGAAAATGCCAAGCTGTATATCTACATATTGGTCCATTTCTAGGAGTCCAGTTAAAGGACAACGATTACGTCAGACAAAGAAATTTTATTAAAATAAGCCATTTATGAAGATCAAAATAAAGGATTTGACTATTTTGAGTCTGTGTATCTAGGGCAGAGGGGTGGCAGGGGTGTGTGAGTGCTTAAACTTTTAATGATTTAAGAAGACAAGTAGGTTATGAACCACCAGGGGCTTGTACAGTGGGAAGAATTCTAGATTTGGAGATGAAGTTCTTGGATTAGAATTTTGGCTCTGCAAACTATTTTTCCCTGTCTTACCAATTTCTATCCCCTACAGCCAAAGACTTCTCTACAAGAATTACATAGTATTCCCCAGGAAATAAATAATATATTTTCATCCTCAATTGAAAGAAAATATATTTTTCTTCTTCATAAATCCACCAAGGAAATTCATCCTTTTAAAATGTATCAGTCTAAGAAGCATCATTTCCAAGTAGCATTTATGCATTAACTTAAATTTTAATTGATGAAATTATCTTGTTTATACTGGTACCATGCCTCAATAATGAAATTAGTCTTCTTTATATCCTGTGGAGTAGATTTTTTCCACTTGCTGAAAGTCTTGTCTATTCTAGAACTATTTATAAATATTAATGTGACTGGGGGTAGTTCTTTTTTTTTGAATAGTCTCATTTGTAATACTCGAGGGACATGAGTTTTCCTTACATTAAGGTGAATGGGGGAATCCTGCTGCATCGTTAGTGACTATTAGTTATCAAGGTTTCTATTTTTATCTAAGGAAGAAAATGAGCCATTCAGCACAATAATAGAATAATCCTCTTTGATGACAGACTTTGGCAAAGAAAAATGCAGTCTAAACTTGCTTGCAGGACAAAAATAGAAACACATGTACTCTCAAATTAACTGGCCTATTTGTCCCTTGCAGTTCCATGGTAATGCAGAGATGTACATTATATGCAAAGGAACAAGGCATTGAGAGTGAGTAAATATGTAATTATGTATATGACCTTTTCTTCCTTCCTTCCTTCCTTCCTTCCTTCCTTCCTTCCTTCCTTCCTTCCTTCCTTCCTTCCTTCCTTCCTTCCTTCCTTCCTTCCTTCCTTCCTTCCCTCCTCCCTCCTGTCTCCATTCTCCTCTTTTCCTTCTTTACTTTTATTCTTCTCATACCATATGTATTTGACTTGCCCAGGTTCACACACATATATATCCATCTGTATATAAACATATATGAGAGGGTGGTAAAAGAGAGGGGCCCTCAAAACCAGAAATACTTGGATTCAAGTTCTGCCTCTGACATAAATTGGATATTAATATGGGTAAACTACTGAACCTTTTGATGTTCAAGGCAACTTTCAAAGATTACAAGTTGCATAGACAGTATGTACTTGCACTGGTAAAGGGAGTTTCCTCACCTGGGAGCTCTGTATATTATTAATAAAATCACAGGTCCAGTTTCTGTTGATGATAATTGATATTTTGCTTTATAATTTGATATTCAATATTAATCTGTAACTTTCCCTTTCTCAAAAACCACATTTCTTAGCCTGGCTCAAAAATGACCCCTCCCATTCTAGCTGAGGAATGTAAGTATTCCCAGCTTCCAAGATTTTATTCCATAAATAGAAGCCACTTTTAGGTAAGACCAACCTATCCAGGGGATGACTCTTGTGTCCTTGCTTTCTTATCATGATTTAGGGTGAACTAGTCTACTCAAGGGGAGAACAAAATCCTGATTGAGATGGGTTATTTTTTTCTAATAAAGATTGCTGATGGCAGCTGTCTCTCATGGATCAACTGGCATTCTTTGAGAAGGGTATGATGTGCCCCACTTGAAGGCCAACTCTCCCACCAATCAGAGTTGCTTTACATTTATTATGTGATGTCCCAATGAGATATTGTCAGAAGGAAGACACCTGGATTTAAAGAACCCTATGAGCCTCACTCAGGGTCTTTGAACAGAGAGATCAATGAATTCAATTTATTGGTTATTGCATACCTGGAACTATGTCTCTTGGAATTTCATTCAGCACAATGTCTCTGTCTTTCTTTCTCTCTCTCCATCATATGATATGTGCATATATAAATATATACACAGATGTGTTTATGTGTGTATACACAAATACACATATATATATATAAATACAAGCACATATATACATGCATATATATATACATATATACATACATATACATACCTGTATATATGCAAATATATTACATGCACAAATATATAGTATGCATTTATGTGTTGGATATGGTGTTTAAAAGTCTTGATATAATATTATTATTTGCAAGATACTTTTCAGGTTTTGCTCTCTTTATGTCCTATTTCCCTATTATTATTTCCTTATTTCCCAAAGACATTCCTGTTCCTATAAAAAACAAAACTATTGCTTGGAGTGCTACTTATACACCTCTATGGTGGTGCATTTTAGGTTGTCTCCTCTTAGCAGCACAAAAATAAACTAGACCCACTGTGAAGAAGGTACTGTAGTCATATAGCAAGGACAAGGGATGCCAAAGGACAGATAGAGTACTAGTCAGGTATTCTCCTTATGTACTTTTTTTTGTTGTTGTGAAAGACTGATTACATTTCCCTCCATATTATCCTGTCCCCCATTTATTCAATTTTATCATTTCACTCTGGCCCTTTTCAAAAGTATTTACTTCTGACTATCTCTCCCCCAATATGCCCTCCCTTCTATCATGCCCCCCATGCCCTTTCCCCCTACTTTCCTGTAGAGTAAGATGCCCAATTGAGTATTTATGTTATTCCCTCCTTAAGCCAAATCTGATGAGAGTAATTTTCACTTATTCCCTTTCACCTACCCCCTCTTTCCTTCCATTATAACAGCTTTTTCTTGCCTCTTTTATGTAAGAAAATTTTATCTGTTCTATCTCTCCCTTTCTCCTTCTCCCAATATATTCCTCTCCCACCTCTTGATTTTATTTTTTTAGACATCATCCCTTCATATTCAACTCATGTTGTGCCCTTTGTCAACATGTGTGTATTTATGTATACATATTCCCTTCACCTACCCTAATACTGAGAAAAATCTTGTGAGTTACAAATATGTTTTGATGTCAGAATGTAAACAGTTTGACTTTAGTAAGTCCCTTGTGATTTCTTTTTCTCTTTCCTGTTTGCCTTTTCTTGCTTCTCTTGATTCTTGTACATGAAAATCAAATTTTCTATTCAGCTCTGGTCCTTTATCAAGAATACTCGAAAGTCCTCTATTTCATTGAAAATCCATGGTTTGTTTTCCCCTGAAGTATCATACTCAGTTTTGCTGGGTAGGTGATTCTTGGTTTTAATCCCAGCTCCTTTGACCTTCAGAATATCAAACTCCAATTCGATCCCTTAATGTAGAAGCTGCTAGATCTTGTGTTATCCTGATTGTGTTTCCACAAGACTCAAATGGCTTCTTTCTGGCTGCCTGCAATATTATCTCCTTGACCTGAGAACTCTGGAATTTGGATATAATATTCCTAGGAGTCTTCTTTTTCAAGAAGCAATTTGTGGGTTCTTTCAATTTCTATTTTACCCTCTAGTTCTAGTATACCAGCACAGTTTTTCTTGATAATTTCTTGAAAGATGATGTCTGGGCTCTTTTTTTTTGATCATGGATTTCAAGTAGTCTAATATATTTTTCAAATTATCTCTCCTAGATCTATTCTCCAGGTCAATGGTTTTTCCAATGAGATATTTCACATTGTTTTCTATTTTTTCATTGTTTTGGTTCTGTTTTATAATTTATTGATTTCTCATAAAGTCATTAGCTTCCATTTACTCCATTCTAATTTTTAAGGAATCATTTTATTCAGTGGTCTTTTGAACCTCCTTTTCTATTTTGCTAATTTTGCTTTTTAAGGCATTTTTCTCCTCATTGGCTTTTTGGAGCTCTTTTGCCATTTGAGTTAGTCTATTTTTAAGGTGTTATTTCCTTCAGTATTTTGGGGGTCTCCTTTAGCAAGCTGTTGACTTGTTTTTTAATGATATTTTTTTTGCATCACTCTCATTTGTCTTCACACTTTTTCCTCTACTTCTCTTAGTTGATTTCCAAACTCCTTTTTCTACAGCCTGAGACCAATTCATATTTTTTCTTGGAGGCTTTTGATGTAGAATCTTTGACTTTGTTTTCTTCTTTTGGCTGTAGGTTTTGATCTTTTTTGTCACCAAAGTAAGATTCTATAGTCTTGAGTTTTTTACTCTGCTCATTTTTCCAGCCAATCCCTTGACTTTTTATTTCTTTGCCAAAGTAGAACTCTGCTTCCAGAATGGAGAGTAGTCTCTCCCAAGCTTCAGGGGTTTGGCCCAGCTGTGTTCAGAGATACTTCTATGTACCTGTAAATTTTCAGTTCTTCTGAGGTGGTATGGTCCTATGAGAGGTGTTTACTTCTCTCCTGGCCTGTGCTCTGGTCTGGGAGTGACTCTTTTCTGCAGCGTAACTACTAAGAGGACTCCCTCTCACAGCCACCACAAGCCTTGCCACATCAGCACTTCTCCTCACTGCAGGACCACCACCCAGGACTGCAACCCAGATCCAAGCAGGGCAAAGCAAGAGAATCCTGCCTTGGTGCCAGCAAAGAGATTCCCTGTGCTACTGCTCTGATCAGCCTCTTGATTCCCCACATCATCGCTCTGGAAGCAGCCCCATTGCTCCTGCTGCCACAGCTGCCACTGCAGCCATCTCTAAGGCACCTGGGGCTGGGTCCTGGACCATGCCCTTCTCTCACCCAGGTCCAACAGAGTTTTACCAGTAATCTGCTAAGTTGTCTTTGATATTTGTGGGTTGAGAAGTCTGGAAACTGCCACAGCTCAGTGATTCAGGCCCCTGAACCCTGCTCCTTCAAGTTTGTTCTGGCCTGGTCTGTCCTGGCATGGCCCAGGCTGAGCTGGGCTCTGTACCAGCATGGTATAATAGACCCTTCCCAGAGACCCTCCAAGCTATCTTGGGCTAGAGACTCATTTCATTCTGTCATTTTGGGTGTTCTGTAGCTCTAGAATTTGATCAGAGTTGTTTTTTACAGGTGTTTTACAGTAAATTCCTGTTTTCACTTCATCTTGGATCTGTCCCCAAAAAATAAGAATAATTTACACATTAATGAGGTCGGATGACATGTTTGTTTCACAGTTCTCCAAATTGTTGACTTAAAATTTACTTTGGAGTGAAAAATAATAGATAGACTGTCCACATGCTACTTTAATCTTCATAAAACACCAAAAGACTCAGTGGAAATATCATAGACTGATGAATGGACTCCTTCATTCTCTAATTTACAGGATGTTATAAATAAGATAAAAAAGGTATGAATGAATTTATACTGCTGGAGAAAAATTCATTGACTTATGGAAGTACTGAAGGGCTAATTTATATACAACTTTTCTGAAATATATATGGTAGATCATGAACTTTTCAACAGCTGAACAGTTTGGTTGCTTGTCTATTGTTGGAATAATGCCTCATGCATTAATATGCAAATGAAAACATTCGAGAAAACTGTTCCCTCAGATGCTGTATTCTGAGGAATTGATCCTTTAAGTGTGAAAATCTTTGTAGGTTGGCATTAAAATTTTATTTCCAGAAGTGCCTATGAAGGGAGTTTTTTTTTCTGAAATACTTTTTTTCAGCATGGCTGACTGTCTAATAAAGAAAAAAGAAACAAACAAGTAAAGAATATTGTGTTCTCTGCACAGCTCAACATAAATGGGCAAAATCATTTCATTCCCTTCCATGAGCCTCTTGTGCTGAAAATTCTACTTTTATTGTCTTATGAAAGTTTCTGATGTTCATGCTGATATGATACATGAGTTTTTAATATAGAGAATTTTAAAACACTGCTGCTAAAGCTTAAAGAGAAATTTGTCTAAATCCAAAAACAAATGCAACTTCTCTATCTTGATACCATTATTTCTTTTTATGGGAATGGAGAGCATTTTTCTTCATAAGTCTTTCAGAGTTGTCTTGCATCATTGTACTGACGAGAATGTCTAAGTCATTCACAGCTAATCATCTTATAATATTGCTGTTACTTTGTACACATTACATTTCAATTTGCATCAGCTAATATAAGTCTCTCCAGGTTTTTCTGTGAGCATCCTGCTCATTGTTTCTTCTAGTACAATAGTATTCCAACATAATCACATACGAAAATTTGTTCAACCATTCCCCAGGTCAAAGGGTATGTATGGTTTTATAGCCGATTGGGAATAATTCTGAATTACTCTACAGAATGGTTGAATCAGTTCTCAAAAACATCAACAATGCATTAATGTCTCATCTTTCCCACATCCTCTCCAACATTTCTAATTTACCTTTTCTATTCCAACAGACAATCTAATAGGTATTTCATAGTACCTCTGAATTGTTTTAATTTTAATTTCTCCAATCAATAGTGAGAGTATTTTTTAATATGGCTATAGATAGCTTTGATTACTTCATCTGAAAACTGATCATATCTTTTGATCATTTATCAATTGGGGAATAGCTCCCATCCTTATAAATTTGACTCAGTTCTCTATATGTTTGAGAAATGAGGCCTTTAGCAGGGAAACTTGCTTCAATTTTTTTCACAATTACCATTGCTAACTGTATTTCTCTCCATCCTATCCCCCCATTTATTCTATTCTCTCTTTCTTTTCATTCTGTCTTTCCTTAAAAATTTTTGCTTCTTTCTTCCCTTTCTCCCAATCTACCCTCCCTTCTATTGCCCCCTTCTCTTATCTCTTTCCCCTTCTTCTGTACTGTGGGATAAGATAGATTTCTTTTGCAGGTTATTCCCTCTTTGAGTCAATTCTGATAAGAATAAGGTTCACTCACTCTCCCTCTTCCCCTCCATTGTAAAAGCTTTCTTCTTGCTTCCACTTTGTGAGACAATTTATTTCATTCTATCTCTTCCTTTCTCTTTCCCCCAATATATTCCTGTCTCACTCCTCAATTTTATTTTTCAGATATCACCCCTCAATATTCAATTCACAACTATGCCCTCTGTTTATATGTACTCTTTCTAACTATCCTAATAATGAGAAAGGTCCTTTGAGTTAAAAATATCTCCCCATGTAGGAATGTATACAGTTTAACCTTATTAAGTCCCTTATGATTTCACTTTCCTGTTTGCCTTTTAGGCTTCTCTTGAGTCTTATATTTGAAAGTCAAATTTTCTATTCTGCTCTGGTCTTTTCATCAAGAATGCTTGAAAGTCTCCATTCTCATCGAATGTCCATTTATTTTTTCTCCTGAAAGATTGTAATCAATTTTCCTGGGTAAGTGATTCTTAGTTGTAATCCTAGCTGCTTTGCCCCACAGAATATCATACCTCCAAGCCCTCCAATCTCTTAATGTAGAAGCAGCTAAATCTTGTATTACCTGTGCCTCCATGATAATTTATTTTTTTTTTCTGGCTACTTGCAATAATCTTTCTTTGAATTAAGAACTCTAAAATTTAGCTATATTATTACTAGGAGTGATCCTTTTGGGATGTGTTTAGGAGAGGATCTGTAGATTCTTTAATTTCCATTTTACCCTCTGGAACTATAATAGAAGGGCAGTTTTCCTTGATAGTGTTTTGAAAGATGATGTCTAGGTTCTTTTTTTTTTTGATCGTGGCTTTCACATAATGCAATAATTTTTAAATTCTCTCCCCAGGACCTATTTCCCAGGCCAGTTTCTTTTCCAACAAGATATTTCACATTGTCTTTTATTTTTCATACTTTTGGCTTTGTTTCTTGATTTCTCATAGAGTCATATTTGCTCCACTCTAATTTTTAAGGAATTATTTTCTTCAGTGAGCTTTTGGACTTCTTTTTAAGGCCAATTGTACTTTTTAAGGCATTCTTCTCCTCATTGGCTTTTGGACCCCTTTTACCATTTGACCTACCCTGTCTTTTAAAGATAATATTTTGTACAGTTTTTTTGTACCTGCTTTACTCAGCTGTTGACTCATATTTTTGTGATGTTTTTATATCCAAATTTATTTATTTTCAGTTCTCAGCATTCACTTCCACAAAATTTCGAATACTAAAGTATCTTCCCATATCTCCTTTCCCCCTACCCCAGGACAGTGTGCATTTTGAATGCCCCTCCCTCCAATCTGTCCTCCCTTCTATAACCACCTTCCCCTTTTCATCCCCTTCTCTTCTATTTTCCAGTAGGGCAAGATAGATTTCTACATCGCATTGCCTGTATGTCTTATTTCCCAGTGGCATGTAATAAAAGAAAAAAAAACAATTTTAACATTCATTTATAAAGCCTTGAGTTCCATTGTTTCATTATGGCTGCTTATAATGTTTTTCTCCTTCTGGAATTTGCCTATAATATTCCAAGAAATTTTCCTTTTCAGATCTATTTCAGAAGGTGATTGGTGAATTCTTTCCATTTCTATTTTACATTCTGGTTCTAGAATATCAGGGTAGATTTCCTTGATCTTGAAGGATCCATCTTGAAAGAATCTTGAAAGATGATGTCCAGACTCTTTTTGTAATCGTGGTTTTCAGGTAGTCCAATAATTTTTAAATTATCTCTTCTGAATCTATTTTCCAGGTGAGTTGTTTTTCCAATGAGATATTTCCCATTGTCTTCTATTTTTTCATTCTTTTGGTTTTGTTTTAAAATTTCTTGATTTCTCATAGTCATTAGCTTTCATTTCCTCCATTTTAATTTTTAAGAACTGATTATCTCCAGTGAGCTTTTGGACCTCCTTTTCCATTTGTCCAATTCTGCTCTTTAAGGCGTTCTTCTCCTCATTGGATTTTTGGAGCTCTTTTCCCATTTGTGATAGTCTATATTTAAAGGCGTTATTTTCTTCAGCATTTTTGGGGTCTCCTTTATAAAGCTGTTGACTCATTTTTCATGATTTTCTTGCATCGCTCTCATTTCTCTTCCCAATTTTTCCTCCACTTCTCTTACTTGATTTTCAAACTCCCTTTTGAGCTCTTCCATGGCATGAGACCATTTTGTTTGATTACATGAAATTAAAAAGCTTTTGCTCCAAACAAAACTAATGCAGCCAAAACTGGAAGGAAAACAGGCAACTAGGAAAAAATTTTGTAGCAAGTTTCTCTGATGAAGACCTCATTTCTCAAAAATATAGAGAACTGTTTCAAATTTATAAAAATAAGAGTCATTCCTCAGTTGATAAATAGTTGAAGGAGGAGGGCGGAGCCAAGATGGCCGCATGAAAACAGCGTCTTGACGGAGCTCTCTCACCAGTTCTGTTGGATTCCTATAAAAAAGTGAATCTGAGCAGATTTGAGAGTTAGAAATTGCGAGCATTCTGACTGGGGCAAATTTCCCAGCTGGGAGAATCTGAAAGGCTGAAGGAACGATTCTGTAGGCTAGGTAAGCGCTCAGCCTGCGGAGCTGCCCCAGACGGGACCAAAGCAGAAGTGGCTGGCCGGGAAAACCCACGTGGGAGACAGGCTGGGAGAAGGCCGGGTGCCTGAAACCCGCGCAGATCCCCAGGCCTCCCAACACAGGACGGCACTCTGTGGAAGCGACGAGAGGCAGCGCAACGCCACCGACTGTGAGATACCAGCCCCTGAGGCTTGCAGCCCAAAGGTTTCAAACGCTTCTTGAGCTTC
>CM053624.1:229244736-229261453 GCA_028646595.1 Phalanger gymnotis | reverse complement strand
GCTTTCTGGGCCTGGAGTCTTTTTGTCAAGATGTTGGAATGGGGAGGCTGGTTCAAGTTTTTGCTGTGGTGGGGCCTAAATAAATTTCTTGTTGTTTTCTCCTTAGAGAATCTCTCATACCTTGCGATTTCGGACCATTCAAACATATACATGATTATATTTGAGATCATAAATTCGGCCTTCCTACTACAGAAGGCAATAAGAGGAGGGATGATAGAAAGAAAAGCACATTGGGGGAGGAAGTAAACACTTTTGAAAAGGAACAGGGTCAAAGGAGAAAATTGAATAAATGGCGACAGAGTAGGATGGAGGGAAATACAGTTAGTCTTTCACAACATGACTATCATGGAAGTGTTTTGCATAATGATACATGGATAACCTACATTGAATTGCTTGCCTTCTCCAGTAGGGTGGGTGGTGAGGGAAGAAGGGAGAGAATTGGGAACTCAAACGTCTTAAAACAAATTTTAAAAAAATGTTTTTTACATGCAACTGGGAAATAAGATACACAGGCAATGAGATTTAGAAATCTATCTTTCCCTACAAGGAAGTAAGGGGAAAAGGGAGTTCAGGTAAATCACTTGCCCATCTTGGATTTTAATTTCCTTATATGTGAGTAGGTTGAGGTAGATGATTTCTAAAGTCCCTTCCAAACTCTAGTAATATATGAATGTATTTAGTTTTGTTATGCACAATTTTAATTTTAAATAGAGGTGCTTTAGTATAATATATTGTCTCATGTTAAATCTCTTCTCAGCAGTGTGTTTGTATCAAACTATCTTCCAATTATTTAAGTACAAAAAAAAATCTAATGATTTAAGACCCAAAGGAAGTCCCATTACTCCTTTCCATATATACTTTCTTTGTCTCTAAAGTCTCCAACACAGCTTTGAAAAGATCTTAGTTTTCTAAAAATAATTTACATATGCACTTAAACCAGGAAAAGATATAAGGATAAAAACTTCTGAAAATAACATAGTGACCTTCAGGTAGCACCAACAATCTACAGCTAAAGTTATGGTGGTATTTCCTTCTCAAGGGGAATCATTAATTAGCATTCACTAGGAAATTTAGAAGAGGCAATGATTGATCTTAATACTTAGCATGAAGTAGATTGGTTTTAACTGAATGTCTAATCATAATGTTTGCTAATGAGGAGCTTCTCATTTAAGCTTTAAACTAAACTGTTTCATTTGCTGAAAAAAGTACCTTTACTTTAAAGCAAAGTAATCATTTCCTGACAGCTCCCAAATACTGCCAAACTTCAAAATGAACTTTAGAAGGAAATTTCTACTACAGATCAATGTGTACAATAGCAGATAAAAAGAAATATCAACAACAAAAAAGATGTATTTGCAATCTGATAGAATGAATTCAGTCTGCATCTTGAGGGAGTCTTTAATGAGTACTGATAATGGCTACTAATAGTCTGGAGTCAGAGAAACACCTGCAGGTGATAGAGTAGTTATTAGTTGTCTAATTCAAACGTTGTGTTAAACCTAGAACAGTAAAAGGAGAGGTAAGGAGAGAGTGTATGGCAAGTTACTGCTAAGGATTCTCTCTCCCCACACTTTCCCCCTACTAATATAACCCAGAGAGCTCTTATTACTTTATCACTTGCATTTCACCCTAGAAGAGGCAGCTTGGCAAAGTGGTTAGAGATCTTCCCTTAAAGCCAGGAAGACTTGTGTTTATGTCCTCCCTCTCACACATACTGGATGCATGACCCTGTGCAAGTCACATAACCTCTAAGTACTCTAAGCAACTCTGTAATAGCATAAATTGTGGGCATGGTGCTTACCTGCATTGGAAGAAGGAATTTAATCACTTAGAAATTCCCTATATCAATAAAATCATAGGTCCAGGCCATATCCAGAGCTTTTTGTTAATAAATGTTTCTTTATTTTTGTATAAAATAATTATTTAAAAATGTGCATTCTTCTGAAATTCTTATCAAGTACTTCCTTTATCATGTAGCTCCACCCTCTCATGTCCTTATCTTAGTTCACAGTATATATGTTATGAGGAGTCTAGCAAGAAAGACAGCACTCTAAATCTAATTCATCTCAGTAGCTAAAGAATATGAAAGGTAAGTATCCCCAGTGATTTATTACAAATTAGTGTTTCCATATTTCAGTGAATCTGTGATTTCTGAGACATGGTCACTTTCTCCAGCAGTGCAGATTATAAGTCACCTAGAATTTCTCATTTTGTCTGTGTCTTACTATAAGAAGTCCATTCATCCAAAATTGCTAGGACCTTTCTTCTACTTTACATCTGTCAATATCATGTGGGAACCAATCAGCATACAGGTTGGCCATTTGTATGGCTGATGCTAGAAAAATATTCATGTTGGGTGTGGGGGTTTTGTACTAGGGGAAAGCTTTAAGGATATTTAAATGTTCTTTGATTTCTCAAGAGAAGTCCACTGGACTTTCTTGATCCTGTTTAATTCTAGAGCCAGATCACTATCCACTTTCAGTAGATAGAGGCAACTAGGTAGAGTACTGGATCTGGAATCAGAAAATCCTGAGCTCAGATCTGGGCTCAGATACTTACTGGCTTTACGACCTCTGAGTAAGTCACTAAACTTTGCCTGCTTCAGTTTCTTTATCTGTAAAATGGGGATAATCATAGTATCTATCTCCCAAGATTATTGTGTGGATAAAAATACGAGAATATTTGAAAAGCATTTTGCAAACCTTAAAAGGTTATATAAATACTAGTTATTGTTTTTATTATTATGCATACAAAATATGTGTGTATATATATATATACATACATATATATTTATATATATTCTCAGAAGAGAAGGATGACCACAATCATCCTAATAGCCCCTTTCTTCCCACTGCAACATCCTCTGCCTAGCCCCAACCAGTCTAGCCTGGAGGAGCAATGTCCCTAGTCTTTGCATGAAATACCACCCTAAGGACACCGTAAACACTCTAATTCACATGGTCGCCTACTACTATCCCTTTTCTTAGTTAACTTCCACTACTTGTTGGTCTTCTATGCTTGATTACTTAATCACAAATGTACCTAGCAGTAAATTACAATCTTGGTACACAAGATAAATCTCTATACATCATCTTAGTAATTATCTTTCTTCTCATGTTCCACCTTCCAGTGTCTGGCCTAAAACACCCCTTCCAGAGTCTCTACCTGTGGCCTCCTTAAAGGACACTTTAGCACAAGACTTTCCTCCTTTTACTACACTTATTATTATTATTATTATCAACTTTGAAAAAATATAAGAATTATCATTAATGAAATGAAAATCTTCAATTCCAGAAGACCAATGAGGAAACATATAATTCACCTCTTATAAGAGTGGCAATGAATTTAGGGGGCAGAATGAGGCATATATGTATGTGTACATCTCATTCTGCATCCTAAATTGCACCTTAAACATATACATTTGCATTTATACATATGCATATATATGTATTACACACACATACATATACGTATGTGTATACATATATGTGCATTTGTACATATATGTATGTGTATATATGTGCATATATAAAGTATGTATATATGGTAAATAGATCAATAAATACAGTCAATGAGAAACTTTTTCTCCTTGCCTTTACTCATTTGTTCTCCCCCCGAAAAGTTTTCCTTCTTGCTGTATCAATAGGGTGGAGGTAGGAGGAGATAATAGATTTTTTCATTAAGAAAAAAAAAACATTACAAACTAGGAAAAAAAATCACTGGAGTGATTTCTTGATTTCTGACCCATGCTTTCTGGTATGAATGATAGTTTTAAGATTACAAAGCTGCTGGTAAAGTAGTGGCAGTCCTGGAACAGCTTCAAGTCTTCTGATTTTGGGTTCAGGGCTCTTTCTACTAATCAGCACTTAACCGTCTGCAGAATCAATAACAAGTGTACTCTATAAGTTTTTATGTGGACCAATGAGAGATTGTATGTATCAATGAACTTAATTGAGTTTAAAGGAAAAAAGAACTAAGAAAAATTGACAAAGAAGCAAAGCAGAGATGGGAAAGGGGAGATTTAACAAAGATGAATTCAGTGACTCATGGTACATAGGTGTTTATGAAATAAAAGCTGTATTCTTTATAATAGTCTAGTCTAGTGTCTGTAGTTTGAGCTATTCTTTGAGGACTTTCCTTAATAAAAGCATAAATTTATGTTATTTAATCAGCATGGTGATAATTAAACTGCAAATAGTGATTCTTTAAAATAACATTTGGGGAAGAGCAAGTCTTCTTTGGTGAAGGACTTGATTTTGCTTTTTATCTTGGATTCTTAGTAAATTTTCATTCCTAGTTTTTACATAGATATTATAAATTACAGCCTATGTGTCACATAAAGGCCAATATTTACATAGAAAAATATTTTCTGTCCTGTATCTACATAGGTTTATACAGGGTGTTCCTAAGGTCTGGAAACATAGGCAAAAATGCATATATCTGATGAATGAAATTTTCAACATTTTATTTAATTGGAATATTAACAAATAAGATCTTTAATTCACTTTTGATGCAAAGGTTGATGTGCTTTGCAAAATTCATGTGAATTCTATGCAATAACTCCACATTGCCATCAATTGCCTATGTGTCCAGACTTTAGGAATACCCTGTAAGTTTAGAAGTGTAAGGGACCTTAGAAGGCATTTAGTCCAACTACCTCCTATCACATATGAGGAAACTGAGAGAGATAGAGGTTGTGATTTTCTTGAAGTTACACAGTAAGTATCTCTTGGGGAAGTCGCACTTAGGTCTTTCTGACTCCAAGCCAGCACTCTAGTCACTGTTCCATGTTGCCTCTTCATGTAACAGTAATCAAATAAGTGTTTTAGCTATTCCCAGAAACCTAAAAGACAGGTAGAAAATTGTTACTTCTTGGGTGCTTTGCCCAAAAGGTATCTGTTTATTTTTCCTGAGAAGAATTGAAAGTAAAGTAACCAAAACAGACCCTCTAAAGAAGATTAAAGCTATTTTTGATTAATTTTCTTCAGTTCTTAATATGAGGATATGAATGACAAAAGCAGATAAAGAAGGTATAGTAAATGACTCCAACATGATTCCAAATGATCACAACATATAAAAACATTGGCCATTTTGTACATCTATATTCAGAGTCAAGACATGTACCACAACCCTTTAGTGATATAGTTTTCAACTCAAAGGGAGTCCATGAGACAGCTATTTTAATTCCATGTACAAGAACAAAAGTCCATGGTGATTCTTCATTAAAGAATCTATTAGGGCCTTCTGCTGTGGCTGCCGTTGGGGCTGCGTAGCGCCGCAGCCATGGCCATCCGATACCCCATGGCCGTGGGCCTCAACAAGGGCCACAAAGTTACCAAAAATGTTTTGAAGCCGCGACACTGCCACCGCCGTGGGCGCTTGACCAAACACACCAAGTTTGTGAGAGATATGATCCGGGAAGTGTGTGGATTTGCCCCTTATGAGAGGTGCACCATGGAATTGTTAAAGGTCTCTAAGGATAAGAGAGCACTTAAGTTCATCAAAAAAAGTGTGGGAACTCACATCCGGGCCAAGAGGAAGAGAGAGGAGCTCAGCAACATCCTAGCTGCCATGAGGAAGGCTGCTGCCAAGAAGGACTAAACTGGACCCTGCGCCAATCTTTCCCACTTACCCAATAAAGATTTGACAAACAAAAAAAAAAGAATCTATTAGGAACAAGAATCAGAGTGGAAATTTTATAGTAGTTCAGCCTGTAGCATGGGCTATAGACAGATTTGACAGCCGTCAAAACAAATGCAGTAGGGCAAGATCAAACATTTAAGCCAGCTCTGCAATACCTTCCATGTTCATATACTCGGGTTAGACCTCATGAGGGTTAATCTATAAAAGAATGAGGTAGTGGATATCAAAGTTAGGGTAAGAGAAGATTATAGCAGCTCAAAAACATTAATCTAGAATCTGTCCTCTCCTGTTTTTCCTGGTATTAAAATGAGTAGCTCAGAATGCTGTGCTTATGGACAGGTAGGAGCCTGAATTATGTCTGTTTTTGTTTGTCATTCTTACCTAAGCTTGGGGTTTTATGTGGCTCATGGTAGTAGGATGAAGGAATGCAAAGAGGAAATCTGAGTGTCCTGAAGTTTGAGTATCAAATCTATTCAGTATTTCATGACCAAGATCTATCTCCCATTGCTTGGGAGCAATGCTCATGTGAGAGCATTTTGTGATGGTTTCTAGGGAATTAAGCCTCTAACATGGAGCCTACACACATAGTCTCTCATTAGTGATTTATTTCTTCACGCTGTAAAATTATTTATAGTGAAAATACCTTGGTCTTAGTTTAATTGTATGCTTTCTCACAAAGCAATGAAATGGCCATGGAAATTCAAGACATGGTGAAATGTGTCCCTCTAATTAGCAGAGGAGAAACAGGTCAAAGAGGTTTATTGGGATGTCAATTACAAACTTTTCTTACTTTACAATTTTGTATAGATCCAAGCAATGGAACTGATGAATGAGCCGTGACATGTCCTGACAGGATGTGCAATAATTTCATTTTAGGAAAACTTGCCTGTAGGAAGGACATTTCATTTGCCACAGAAAGTATGGTTATTTCAAGCATGGTAAGCACTTGGTGCAATACAGTATAAAAAACACTGCCTAGAGAGGTGAAAACATGGAGTTCAATTTCCACCTCTAAAACTTACTACCTGTGTAACTTAATCTCCCTGGGTCTCATTTCCCCAGCAGTAAAATGTAGGTGTTGGAATATTTTGACTTCTGAATTTCCTTTGAGCTCTAGTTATATGATGCTATGATCTTTTCATTCACTAATCAATGAAAACTTTGAAAATATAGGAGCAGTAAAGGATGGCTCTATTAATAATATTCTATTTCCATTATCTGAATTAGGTAAAATTTTCTGATCATGAAAAATGTATTAATAACATAATTCAATTTGCCAAGTTTGGCCAGTAAGTTTATTGCTTGCTATGGGGATTGAAATTGATTCAGTGTACGTCTCTGTGGATTTGTGTCTATAAAATGTTTTCTTATGGCAAGACTCCCAAGAGACACAGTGTAAGAAAGTTATAACAGTATCTCTCAAGGGCAAAGATCCTTTCAAAGAATGGAAGTTGTCATGTTCTATCAAAATATAACTATTCTTGTTAACCTTTAAACAAATTTATTTTTGGTGGAAATTGTACACTACCATACATAGGAAGGGCATCATTTCTTTGATAACCTTGAATTTATCTGTTTATTTAAGCTATACAAGAAACTTACCACAATCTTATACTGTTTATTCTCCCAACATTCATGTAATATAGGAGAACTGTATACTAGTTTATTTTGATTAATTATATCAATCAAAGACATTCTATAATTTTATCCATTATCTTATATTTTTCCCTAAAAACTGAATGTTGTTTCTATTTTCTGTTTGTTTTCATTATTTCTTTCTTGTTGTTTTGATTTGGTTTTGTATCTCAGATTCTGAATACTGTTTAGTAATTTTTAGACACATTGATAATTAATTGAGTGCATTATTGGAATTTGACACTTGCCTTTAGAAGTATTTATTGACAGCTTTACCTTTCTTTCTGTGATTCTCACCTTAGCAATGGCTGCTGCCTGTACTATTGTGAGCAGATCCTGATTTTTTTTCTTTACATTTTCTGTTAAATACAGTGGAATAATGTATTCATCAATGATGGTTGCATTAGATATTAGCTTTTTAGAATTACTCTATTCTTGGCATAGGTGGTGTCTTAGCTGGGTTCAGGCTATTCAACTCAAGGAGTACTTTATGGAACTCCAGTTTAAATAGCCCCATCCCATTTTCAAAATAATTTGAAACTTTAGTGCTATATCTATGACATTCTGATATTATGTATTAGTTCTGGAGTTTAAAATGAGTGAAGATTCTCAATGAACTAATTTGCTTTACCATTCCCCACTTCAAATTTTGATTATGCTTTTATTTTATATTTTATTTCTTCTAAGTTTACAAATAAAATGCAGTGGTTTTGTTGTATTTTGTTTTTATGATGTCTCTGGAGGAGAAAAGGAAGCTGGTGACTTTGCACAACCCTCCCTCACTCACATCCAATTCATTTGCAAGTCATGTCATCATCTTCATGATGTCATGGTCCTCTTTAAGAATGAAAGACAAACCACAATGATTTCCTTGAACTGTTCAGCAATATGATGTTCTATGACTTGGAGCTGAAACAACTATTAATAAAAGTAGTATAAATCCCTTTCCTAGTATGATTTAGCTGGTATGTTCTCTAGTTTTATGTTGAAACAGTATAAGTACATAATAAAGTATTAATATGTAATGAGGTATTAATAAAGAATTATTAGCATTAAGTATGAGTACATAATTAAATAATAATTAATGAAGTGTCTTTAGCATATGAATAGTTTCCCTGATCTGAAGGTCAGAATCATTTGCTCTGAATATTTCCAACAGGTGCAGTATTGGTATTTCTCATTTGCTTTGGTGTATCTGGTGCATTTGTGATACTAAAATATAAAATGCCTCCACTCATTCCTCTATCCTCTGTGTCACACATCTCCATCACAGGTTTTGAGTCATGCTAGCTTGAAGTTCTATGTCATCTTGCCAATTTCTTTCATTCTTAGGATCACTTAAAATAAGAAGTATCAAATGCGAGGTGGCAAAACTCCTGGAGGGGAGAAGCGGATGTTGAACAAAATGTAATTGGGAAACATTTAATAAAATAAAATAAAGATATAGCACAATATAGAAATTGTCAAGTATGTTATCCTCAGAAGCTCATTTCTATTTGAGTTTGACACCAGACATAACACACAGACTACGGAGTCAATACAGTAATGTTGCTGCAGTGTTTCTGGGTTTGTGCCAGACTTTAACAGCTACTGTAATGGTCACAGGTTGTGCAAACTTCCTGCTGTAAGTAATTCCGGCTGGCATTCTCTTACTTTGCAGTAGCCCAAATTTTTACGTTCAACATTAAAAATGAGTTGGACTTTGAGAAGGTTATTATTGTTACTATCATAATCATTTTATAATCATTATCATTAAGGGTCTCCAGGTGTGGGAGCTGCCTTCACTGATGCAACTGTTCATCTGTATAAATGTTAGAACTTTTAGTTACTTTTTTGTTAGAGAATAAAAGGGTCTCATCCATAGCATAATAGACAGTATGTGTCAGAATCAGGACTTAAAGCCAAATTAAAGTTACTATTATGATCGTTATTTTGTGATGCCCTTAGAGGTGCTTATAGGAGTTTCACTTTATTAAATAACCAAAATTATGCAATGTCCTCATCTCTCAAGTCCTCCTCATTGCTGATCTTGTCCTGACAAACCCTACTTTTGGATTATTCCCATCATGTGCTGTTTTCATTCCTACATATGTGTTGCTTAGTGAAAGTGGAGAAATTCATAAAACCATGTTAAGTAGGTCCATAATCTCAACTGGATCCTCACTGTTGAAAAAATAATCCTTTTTACAGTTCCTTAATTAATACCCCAAACAGTGGCTTTTCTAAATCTTTTTACCACTTCTCTAATATTCAATTAGTTAACAAAGCCTCAATTGAGGTTATATATCATAAAATTATAGTAGACCCATTCATCATGGTTTCATGAATTTCTCCACTTTTGGTCATCAGCATATGTGTAGGAGTGAAGGTAGAAGCTTGTGGGAGTCATCCAAGGCTAGTGCCTTGGTGAGAAAAGATCAGCAACAGGATGAAGGGGTAAAGTATTTGAGAGAAGAGGGCAGTACAGAGCTAACTGGTGCTCCAAGGAGTCAAGATAAGGAAGGGAGGAGAGTGTAGCCAGTGTAGTGGTGATTACTTAAAGACTCGAGAGGTTTCAGATCACAGTAAGGATGAAAAAGACAGGGTTTGCAAGGCAGAGGAAGATTTATAATGACAACAGATTATGCATCAGACCAGAATATTTTGGAATTCATGATTATGGAAATGGCACATTAGAAGGTAATGACAGGTGGGGTAGAATAGTTCATGGGAAATGAGTAAATTAAGGAAATGGGAAGTTTGCATGTGTGAGGGAGTATTGGTAGGTATGATGGAGTTCCCTAGTTCGAAAGCAGGAGTTGGAGAGGAGAGAAAGACTGCAAGCTAGACGCTGAACTCATTAGTAAAAGAAGAGGATTATCCTGGAGACTGGTAGAAAACAGTGGCCAGAATCTTGATTGAGTGGTAGATACAGATTGAATAAACTGGAGAGGATACTGAGTAATGTTGGTAGAGGGAGAGCTTTGAAGTGGAAATGAAGAGGGGAATATTCAAAATTTTTCATCTCAACCAGGAGGGAGTCATTTCTCGATGAGAGACAGAAAACATGAGAAAATATTTAAGATAAAAGCAAGTTCGTTATCTATGGAGCAGATATGTCAGAAAGTATGGTGAAAGTGTCAAATAACTTTAGAGGTAGTTGAGTTGATGGGGAGATGATGATAATAATAGTTAACAAATAGCTTTTACTATGAACTAAGTTGTGCTAAGCTCTTTAAAATTATTATCTCATTTGATCCACACAACAACTCTGGGAGATAGGTGTTATTATCATCCCATTTTACAGATGAAGAAACTGAGGCAAATAGAGTTAAGTGACTTGCCCAGGGTCACACAGCTAGTGAGTGTCTGAGGTAGGATTTAAACTCATGTCTCCTTGACTCGAGGTCCATTGCTTTATCTACTGTGCTGTGAATAAAGGTGATCAGTGAAGGACAGAAAATTGGACTTGAATAATGATAGCTCAAGATTCAGTTTCACTCAGATGAGGAAGGAATAATTGAGTGGGAGTTTATTAATAATGTTTTGTTGTTGTTCTTTCCATTTACATTGTTTGTAGTCATTGTTTCCCCAGCCCTACTTACTCCACTTTGCATAAATTTTGTAAGTCTTTAACATGCTTCTCTGTACTCATCATGTTCATCATTTCTTACTATATAGTAATATTCCATTATGTTCATGTACTCTAACTTGTTTAGTCATTCCACAATTGATGTTTGATTACTGTATTTCCAGTTCTTTGCCACTGCAAAAAGTGCTATTATAAATATTTTAGTGAATATGGAGTCCTTTTTTGTCAATTACCTTCTTGTAGTAAATAGAATCTCTGTGTCAAAGGGTATAGATCTTTTAGTCATTTTCTTTGAATAGTTCCAAATCTATATAAAGCTCCACCAATAAAATATTAGTGTCTCTGTCTTTTCACAACCCCTCCAACATTTAGGATTCTTCACCTTATCGTCTTTACCAATATGTGGTTTTGTAGTGAACTTCAGGGTGGTTTTGATTCATTCTTAGTGATCTGAAGCATTTTATATGGTTGTTAACTGTTGTTTAGCAGTTATTATCAAAACTTTTTTTTTTAATTTCCTTTCCCTTTTTATTTATTGGGAAAGGCTTTTGATATATTGCTTTTTGTGGTTTGTATGCCTTGGATCTCTAAGACTTATCAGAAATATTTCATACAAAGATTTTTTTTCTCAGTTAATCACTTCCCTTATTAACCTAGATGCATGAATTTTGTTTGTACAAAAGGTTTTCAATTCCAGCTATTCAAAAGTAATCTCTTATATCCTTTAAAACTGCCTCTATGCACCAATTCTGTAAATTAAATTTGATAATATAGTCCTTTTACTATATTGATATGGCTAAGTCATGAATCATGAATATCACTTCTATTATTTAAATGTTCATTATTTAGGGATAGTTTATTATTAAATCTACATAAATTAGTTTCATTTCTCTTTCTGATCAGTACACTTCACACCTAGATCTCTAAGCTAATTAAAATTGTACCCATATTAAGAATAATTAAGGTATGAGTAAAAATATAAGATCTTTACTGTTTGATCTCTAAGCTTACTATAATTATATCCAAAAGAATAATTAAGATTAATGAATGAAGATCTGAGGAGTCTAAATACAGTTTCGATTCATATATTTTCACTCTGAAGGGGCCTTTTCTGTTTATATGTTGGTTCTTAGTGATATTGCTGATAACTTAAGTTGTTAGAAAAGTGATCTCTCAATGAATGAGACTGCTCCCTCTCAGTGTTACTGTCTGTTGGAGATTTTGTCCTTTTATCTAAGTACAAACACTTGATTCTTCATTAAATAAGTTAAAGAGAAGAGAATTTTCTGCCAGTAAAAACATCTGCCATTGCATTCCCCCATCATAATCCTCCATGTTTCATCCCAAGTAGCTGTCTACATTGCCTACCCCAATTCTGGATATCTTTATGGAAAATAAATAAATAATAAATTCTGCCATCTATATAATCCAACTTTGAAAAACCATGCAGAAAGATGCTTTGGTTGTTCAAAGTTCAAAATTTTTAATTTCCTCTAAATATGTATCTCTTTATCTCGAGTTTTGCAATTCTAGGACACTGAAGGGCAGCCCATCATATATTAAGAACTTATGTGGAAGGTACTTAGGATCATAATTAGAAGGGACTTGAACAATCACTCACTAGGTCCTTTTCTAAATGGAAATGTTGAAAGCTCTAATGACTGGTACTATTGGAGAACAGAAATAAAATTGCAAATAACAAACCAAATGAGTAGTAAAATTTACTGAAGTTTACTCAGATTTGCTTATAAATGATAAATCTGTGTGTTGGCAATCAAAATGGACTCTTAGCACTTACTTGCACTAAGTGCCCTTGAAGAGTTTGGCCTTTATTTCCTTGGTCAAATTAGGAGTCCTTGATGACCTCCTTGCCTCAAAGGAAAGCCTAGGTTACATGGGTTCGAGTGACATGTTTGTGATATCAGAGGCTTTTAGACCACATGGGTTTAAGTTGCTTCTTTATGACAATTTTAGGTCACATGGGTGAGTTGCATGTGTAACTCACCCTTGACCCTGAAAAAGATATAAAACCAGGGGTTGGCTTTCTCTCTTTCAGAGCTCTGACCAACAGCTGTGGTGGTGCCCATGACTCTGGGCCACCCATTGTTATGAGCTCTTGGGCTGAACTTAGATGTTGGTAACTATGAATTGTATTTGGCTTGTCTGTCGATGTTTGTAATGTGTTTGTATTTGCTCTGAAGTTCAGGGTGCTGGCTTTTTCCCCTGAACTAAGTGAATGGTATTTGTATGCTGAATTAAAGTGAGATGGTCAACCCCTTAACATTGCTTTCCTTAGTAAAGCAGATCAAAAGAACCTGGGCTTTTGCAGCGTTCTGTAAGCAGGTTGTTGTTGGTTTTACATCCCCACAGCAGCTGCTAGCCAGATTATTGAAACAGTCTGTATGTTCAGTTCTTTACAGAGCAACCAGAGTATTTGGGAAGAAAATTAATAGAAAAGCAAATGTTGCATTTACTTAACAAACCAGAGGCCCACGCTGGGCTGTGGTTAAGCCCACGATATGAAAACCTACCATGATATAATTTGGTCCATTAGTTTTATTTTTTGGACCTTATATATTTCTTTATTTAATATTTTTTAGTTTTCAACATTGATTTCCACAAGATTTTGAGTTAAAATTTTCTCCCCATTTCTACCCTCCCCCAACCCCAAGATGGCATATATTCTGATTGCCATTTTCCCCAGTCTTCCTTCCCTTCTGTCTCCCCACTCTTGCCCTCACTATCCCCTATCCCCTTAGTTTCTTGTAGGGCAAGATAGATTTCTATACCTCATTGCTTGTATATCATATTTCCCAGTTGCATGTAAAAAACGCAACTTTTTTTGAGCATTTATTTTTAAAACTTTGAGTTCCGAACTTTCTCCTTTTCTTCCCTCCCCATTCACCTTCCTTGAGAAGGCAAGCATTTGAACATAGGCCACACATGTGTCATTATGCGAAACACTTCCATAACAGTCATTTTGTGAAAGAGTAACTACATTTCCCTCCATCCTATTCTGTCCCCCTTGATTCAATTTTCTCCCTTGACCCTGTCCCTTTTCAAAAGTGTTTGCTTTTGATTGCCTCTTCCCCCTATCTGCCCTCCCTTCTATCATCCCCCCTTTTTATCCCCTTCCCCCTACTTTCCTGTAGCGTAAAATACCTAATTGAGTATGTATATTATTGCCTCCTTAAGTCAAGCCTGATAAAAGGAAGATTCATTCATTACCTTTCACCTGCCCCTTCTTCTCTTCCAATAGAACTGCTTTTTTGCCACTTTTATATGAGATAATTTACTCTGTTCTATCTCTTCTTTTCTCCATCTTCCAATATGATTTTCTCTCACCCCTTAATGGTATCTATTTATTTATTTTTAGATATCATAACTTCATATTCAATTCACCCTGTGCCCTTTGTTTATATATGTGTGTGTATGTATGTATGTATGTATGTATGTATGTATGTGTGTATGTATTATGTATGTATGTATGTATATTCCCTTCAATTACCCTTATACTTAGGAAGGTTTCATGAGTTACAAATATCACATTTCCATGTAGGAGTGTTACCAAAACTGTTCAACTTTAGTGAGTCTGTTATGATTTCTCTTTCCTGTTTACCTTTTTCATGCTTCTCTTGATTCTTGTATTTGAAAGTCAAATTTTCTATTCAGCTCTGGTCTTTTCTTTTTCAAGAATGCTTGAAAGTCCTCTATTTCATTGAAAATCCATACTTTGTCATGGACTGTTATACTTAGTTTTGCTGGGTAGGTGATTCTTGATTTTAATCCTAGCTCCTTTGACCTCCAGAATATCATATTCCAAGCCCTTCAATCCCTTAATGTAGAAGCTGCTAGATCTTGTGTTATCTTGATTGTGTTTCCACAATACCTGAATTGTTTCTTTCTGGCTCCTTGCAATATTTTCTCCTTGACCTGGGAACTCTGGAATTTCATTATAATATTCCCAGGAATTTTCTTCTTGATATCTTTTTCAAGAGGCAATCAGTGGATTCTTTCAATTTCTATTTTACACTCTGGTTCTGGAATATCAGGGCAGTTTTCCTTGATAATTTCTCATGAGATGATATCTAGGCTATTTTTTGATCATGGCTTTCAGGTAGTCCAATAATTTTTAAGTTGTCTTTCCTGGATCTATTCTCCAATTCAGTGGTTTTTCTAATGAGATATTTCACGTTGTCTTCCATTTTTTCATTCTTTTGGTTCTGTTTTATAATATCTTGATTTCTCATAAAGGCACTAGCTTCTACTTGCTCCATTCTAATTGTTAAGGTTGTATTTTCTTCAGTGGTCTTTTGGACCTCCTTTGCCATTTGGGTTAGTGTATTTTTAAGGTGTTATTTTCTTCAGTATTTTTTGGGTCTCCTTTCGCAAGTCACTCACTTTTCATAGTTTTCTTGTATCACTCTCATTTCTCTTCCCAATTTTTCCCTTACTTCTCTTACTTGCATTTCCAAATCATTTTTGAGCTCTTCCATGGCCTGAGACCAATTCATATTTTTTTCTTGGAGGCTTTTGATGTGGGCTTTTTGACTTTGTTGACTTCTGGCTGTATGTTTTGAACTTCTTTGTCACCAGAAAAATGATTCAATAGTCTGAGTCTTTAGCTGCCTGGCCATGTTCCCAGCCAACTACTTCACCCTTGAGGTTTTTGTTAGGGTATGACTGCCTTCAAAATGATGAGTGCTTTGTCTCAATGTTCAGGGGTGTTGCATTGCTATTTTCAGAGCTACTTCCACATGGCAAGCTCTGCAACACCAGCGCTCCTCCTCCCCCAGGAACAGCCAACCAGGACCATGACCCAGATCCAAGCAGGGCAAAGCAAGAAAACCCTGTCTCTGCACCAGCAAAGTGCTGCCTGCACTCCCTCTCTGATCCATGGCTTGACTCTTGCCACCAGGTGGGCCTGGGGCCAGAAGCAATTGCAAGTGGAGCTCTGGAAGCAGCTGCAGGAGCTTCCTGCTGCTGCAGCCTCAGTACTGCACCACCTCCACTGCTCCTGGGGCTAGGGTCTGCCACACACTCCTCTCACCCTGATCCAGCAGTTTTCCCACTGACCTGCTAAGTTGTCTTTGGCATTTGTATGTTGAGATGTCTTGTAGCTGCCATAGCTCAGTGATTCAGGGCCCTATGGCCTGCTCTGCTCCATCTCCTCAGTGCCTGGTCTCTCCTGGTAAGGCCCACACTGGGCTGTGCTCCGCTCCCAGCACAGTGCAATAGACCCTTCCCAGTGACCATCCAGGCAGTCTTGGGATGGAGACCTGCTTCCCTCTGTTATTTTGTGGATTCTGTAGCTCCAGAATTTGTTCAGAGCCATTTTTACAGGTTTTGGGGGGTTTTGAGGGAGAGCCTAAGTGAGTCCCTGCTTTCCTGCTGCCATCTTGGCTGGTCCATCGGTTTTATTTTTTTTTAAATTTTTTGTTTTGTTTAATTTTTTTGGCAGAGCAATTGGGCTTAAGTGACTTGCCCAAGGTCACACAGCTAGTACATGTGAGGCTGGATTTGAACTTGGGGCCTCCTGACTCCAGGGCCGGTGCTCTACTCACTGCACCACCTAGCTGCCCCATGGTCCATTAGTTTTAAATAAGCATGTTTATATACTGGTAAAAGAGACAGAGGCATAGCCAAGATGGAAAATTAAAGGCAGGGCCTCACCTGAGTACTCCCCCAAAACTTGTCAAATACCTTTAAAAATAACTCTACACAGCGGAGCCAAGATGGCGACTGGAAAGCAGTAACTGGCGTGAGCTCCCCTCCAAGTCCCTCCAAAAACCTATGAAAAAATGGCTCTGAACCAATTCTAGAACTACAGAACCCACAAAGGGGCAGAGGGAAGCAGGACTCCAGCCC
>CM053624.1:229216779-229244236 GCA_028646595.1 Phalanger gymnotis | reverse complement strand
GAAATGGGCTTTCTGGGCCTGGAGTCTTTTTGTCAAGATGTTGGAATGGGGAGGCCGGTTCAAGTTTTTGCTGTGGTGGGGCCTAAATAAATTTCTTGTTGTTTTCTCCTTAGAGAATCTCTCATACCTTGCGATTTCGGACCATTCAAACATATACATGATTATATTTGAGATCATAAATTCGGCCTTCCTACTACACACACTTACTAGCTGTGTGACCTTGTTTGAGTCACTTAAGCCCAATTGCCCTGCCTTCCCCCCTCAAAAAACAAAACAAAACAAAACAGAGAGAACAGTTCAGGGCTGCCAATTTGATGGGATTTGTTTACTTTAAAGTGATTTAGAGGCAGATGATAAATGGTATAATGTCTATAATATTTTGTTTATATGCTTCCTTATTAGAGAGAAACTTATGAGCCAGTGGGAGTAATGACTTAAAGTGGCTTCTATGTTAGTACTCGAAACAACATGAGGAATGAAAAAGAACAAAACTCATTCAACATTCTTAGTCAACTGAGTTTACTTTTCAAGTGTCTCTACCTTCTCAGATTTTCAAATACACCTGGGCACATACCTTTCTACCATCAGCCATCTGTAATCTTTATTCCTTAATATAAGCTTCTCAAGAGAAGAAAACAAACTGATTTTTAAAAATTTTGTCTTTTGTTGTATCCCTATCACTTAACACAGTAATTGACATATAGTAAGCACTGAACAAAACCTTGTTGAATTGAATCTGCACTCCTATGTCCACAGGGACATAAAGAGTCTGTCTGGAGAAAGCTTTTATTACCATATGCTAATGAAAAAATGTATTTGAGACATTTTTCATTCTTTTCATCTATCTCTCCCTTCTCCCTATCTCCTCTCTCCCTCCTTCCCATCTATCCCTCTCCTTTCATCTTCCTCTTGTTATGCCCTGCCCCACTCCAGTTTCTCCATCTTGCCCCAGCTCACCCCACTGTTTGTACTCCCATCCCCATGGACCACACTGTTTTTGTTCCATTCTCCATGGAAATAATCCTGCCCCAGTTTGTCTCACTGTTTGTGTTCCCATCTTCATGGGAATCAAATTGTGTTCTTTCCCTTTAAGTACCCTTTCTTTTCCCCTGCTCAAAGCTGTTCGATTTGAGTTATTACTCCAAACAGTCGAACAGTCGTGCACTTGAATAAATCCACATCCAAATTTATATCCGGGTCTCGCTTGCTTTTTTCGGCACAACACTCTACCTCCCTTGCCCCTGACTCCCTCTCATTCCATCAATGTAGGAACACCTTCTATTGATGAAAATCAGCAAAAACTCTTTGGAGTGTTTCAGTGTAGAAACTGGCTCTAAGGAGTTAAGTGGCTTATCCATGCTCACATAGCTAATATGTCCTTGTGGATTTGGTATCTTCCTTGCTCCGAGGCCAATTCTCTATCCACTATACTATTCTCTCCTTAAAACTCTCTATAAATATTACCTACTACTACTTCTACTACTACCTCCATGCCTAATTGCTCATCTAGCTACTAGGTAGCGGTTATATAGCCCTAAAAGTCTATAGTGCACTTGACAAATATTATCTAATTTTATTTTTACAAACAACCTGCAGGAGGTAGGTGCTATTATTATCCTCATTTTACAGTTGAGGAAAATAAATGAGTGTATGACTTGCCCAGAATCACACAAGGAGAATGTGTCAAGGCCATATTTGAACCCTGACTCTACCCCACATCCAGGATTCTCTCCACTGAACCACCCAGCTGCCACTACTACTGCTACAACTACTATAACCACGAACATCACCATCATTGTCAGGGTCAACAATAATCATAAATGTATTGCATATACATGACTTGAAGAATATTGAGGCCTTCTGACATGTGCTGATGCATAAAATTCAACTTTTAGATATTAATTCATTTATGTGAGACAGTGCCCATAACATTGAAAATAAAAGAGAGCCACATATAAAATAATTCATAGTTACCAAATTTATCAGGTAACTGGAACCCAGAGCCTCATGAAAAGAGCAGATAAGTATTAAGGGGAAAATGACTGAGATAGGGTTGGGAGAAAGATGAAGAAAATTAAAGCTGAAGATCTGATTATACATTTACTGCATAAGAGCCACACCTGTCTACTGATAAGGATACCAGTCAGCTTCAAGTTGGCTTTTCCTCAGGTGTCAACTGCTGATATAATGATGCACACATTGACTATTACTTGTGAAATCTTTATCAAAATTCTACTTCTCAAGGAGCTGAAGATTGTTACACCTAGAATGGCCTATAAACAGCCTGAAATCCAAAATGAAATGTGGTAAGTTACCTTTAAGTAAGCTTACCATCCATACAAGGACAAATTATGCTCAAACATTTATGATTTGAAGTTGATTTAATAAGTTACTAATGTTCTTTCCAAGTGAAAACAAAGGAAGCAATATCATAACACTCTGGATTTAGTATAAATGATGGAAGTATTAATTCAATATTTCATAAATGTAACCCTGTATTTGAGCAAAAAACAAAATCATAAAGAAGAAGAAATAAAAATAACAAAAGGCTCCCAAATTTCTAGATTTAACCTTTGTTGGAAGTTCAAGTTTGTCACACTCAAAAAACAGTAATATATTTTACAAAATGACAAGGAAAAAAGGTGGTGCTGAGATGGCAAAACTATCTTAGTAGTAGCTTTTTACCCATCATAGAATAACTACAAAGCATTTCCTCATTTTACATGAGCAATGGTCTAGTTCCCTTCAGGGTTCCTTAGCTCACTCTTGTTTAACAGTGTTGGAATGTGGCTAGAGACACAGATGCACAGAATAGATTCTGGAAGAACTAGTTTACTTCAGGGAGTAGACCTGAAGGATTTCCTCAATATTCAGTTTCCTTTTATGCCTAAATGAATAGTTATTTGATTAAGAGAAGAAAAATGGAGAGGAGCATCCAAAACGAAAATCAGTGAGTCCAGAATTGTCTTCCCCACTCTTTTACTACTCATAGTTTACCTAGACTATATTGGGAATATATAGCACAATCTCTTAACATGTTTTGGAAAGGAATGAGGGAAATAGGTTAGGTGGAGGAAAAGAAAGACGGAAGCATTGAAGGGAGGAAGAAAATAAAAGAGGCATGGAGGGAGAAGGGAAGAAGAGAAAATCAGAAATTGGGCAGTGCAGCTGTGTCTGATCAGGCCTGTGTCGAGTTGCTAGAGATCTGGGGATCAACATCACAGGAGATGCTGGGGATCACTATCAACATCAGTGCAATCCAATTGATTTGGAATCTCAAAAAACTTCATACACCCCAGGTGAACTCATCAACATGCCATCCATCTCCAATCTCACTCATTTGAATTTATATCAGGTCCCAGAATTCTTAGTTATGGCTCTATGTTTTCTTTTTTCTAACAGACTGTACATTCCCTGAGGTTTGGGGATAGTGGGGGGAAGCCCTCCTCTCTGTGTATGTATGTGTGTGTATATATATATATTGCTTGTTAATTTTTATGCTTCATGAATCTTCACAGGTCATCATGGTAAGTAGCACAAATGAGACACAAACTACCTTGTCTCACTGTAGTTATTCCCAATAATTTTTCATTAAAGCAATTACAACTGCATGAAAGTAATTTTCATGCTGATTCATATTAGATATCATTCTATCCATAAAGGTAAGCCATTTTACTTATGAATTCAGGCTACCCTATGGCCAGACTGAGGAGTGATCCAAAGCTTCTCTCTTGTCTTCTAGCTGAAAGAATGAGGAAAACTTCAGGATTTAGGGAGTATCAACTTCCCAATTTTCAGTAATCTAAATAGTTCTTCAGCAGGCTAAAAATGTTCTTACTGCAGTTAAAATTTTAAACATAATGCCAGTGGGAACATATATGCTAGGAGACTCTGGCTCAATTTTTGTTATTTTTAAATAGCTATTAGATTTCAACAACATCCAAGATCTCAGCAATATCATCATAGCAGTCAAATATAGTTGTCGTAACAAATGCCAAGCTCATTATTATATGCATTTGTAATGGCAAACTAAGTGAGACTTTTCGCTGTTTTTTTTTCTTTTTCTTTTTTCTTCTCAGAACTAAGGCAATCAAGTGCCTTTGAGCCTTGAATCAAGAATCTTTGACAACCTGCTTAAGTCATAAGAATGCCTAAGTCACATGAGTTTGAGTCACATGGTTGTGATGCCCTCCGACCCTGAAGAAGTGTATATATACTCTGCAGTTAGCATTTTGTTTGGGGGAACTCTCATTGAAAGAGTGTTCATGTGATTTGTCCAGATGAGACTCTGGGTAGCCATTAAGGAGCCCTCTGGCTTTGAAAACCCAGATGTTGTTGCTTCCCTCTCTGATAACTATGTATTTTGATTCGGTCAGGCAGATAGAAGCCTGTCTGGTGGTTTCTATTATTCTCTCTGCTCGTAATTCCTGCTTGTAATTTCTGTTTGTGTTTTCTCTGAAAGTCAAGGTGCTGACTTTTTCCCTTGAACTAAGTGAATGATATATGTATGTTTAATTAAAGTAAGATTGTAAATCCCTTTAAATTGCTTTCCTGCAGAAAAGAAGATCAAAGAACATGTGTTAGCAGCCCTCCTGTGTGTTGGTGTTATTGGTTTTATACTTCCACAGCAGCTGCTAGTAACATTGTTGTTACAGCATGTCGGAAAGCACAAGGATGAGATTGCTCTGTATTATAGTGACAAATTAGATTTTCCATAGTGCTATAGTTGACAATGGGATCTGTTTTTCTTTTTAGCATGTTAAAAAATCAATTATATATTTGAATTGACTATTATCTAAAAAAAAATATTCCTTGTGTATCTTCTGCTGATAGAAGCAGAATCTGTGCCTCAGTTACTCCCAGTATGTAAGAAGTTTTTTATAATTACCTAGCATTCATTTTTATATGTAATAATAAAGTGTGTAGCTGAGATGCCACTTTGCTAGAATTGTCACTAAGTATGGCCTGTTGGCTTCAAATTGTTGTCTTTGGTTTCAAATTTCTTTTTTTCTACCAGTCCTCCACTGATGTTTTGCGGGCAAATGTGTGTTTTAGCAAATTCTTACTAAAGAAATGTCTACTTTTTATTTTTACTTGTGCTTAAGTGAGACTCCATTTTAAGCCACTTATTTAAAGAAATGAATGTATAGTCATAGTTTTTTGATAAAGTATGACTATTAAACAAATAAAAATTACAAGGAAAAGATATATCAAGTGTTACAATTCACAGTAGGATAATTCCATCAAGCACCAACACAATGCTTAATCTTAGTCTCCTCATGTTTGTATTGTCAAAGAAACTATGCATTCATGTGGCTTTTCAATGTGATATACCCTGTCTTGATATACAGTCATTTAATCCATCAGTAACTCATCTCATCTATTCCTAAAAGTCTAAATACTATGTTTAAAAGCTCCTTAGGTTGGAAGGAAGTGGCATTAGAACTCATTCATAAAAAGAAGAGCCTTACAGGAGTGTGCTATAGCAAACTCCTTTGGATTCAGGAGAGCTGACTGTTAATTCTTAGTGTGAACATTTATGTATAAGAAATTGGCAAATTCTCCAAATCATGACTTGAGCTATTGATTTTTTGATTGCATAGAATAAGAAAGTGATAGAGAAAGTGTTAATAATGTAGAAAAACGTGAGAATGTATTTTATGTGTATTTTTCCAATGGAGAGCAATTTGTGAAATATTTACCAGCACACACCTCCTTTTTGTTGTTGTTCACTTGTGTCCAAGTCTTCTGTGACACTTTTTAGGATTTTCTTGTCAAAGATAGTACAGTGATTTGCCACTCCAGGCCATTTTACAGATGAGGAAACTGAGACAAACAGCGTTAAATGACTTTTCCAAGGATACAGAGTTAGTATTTGAGACTGGATTTGAACTCAGGTCTTCTAGATACCAGGGTCAGCACTCTAACCACCTCATCACCTAGATGCCACTACGTACTTTGTTATGCATTCCAAATTTAGAGGTAAATAAGGACAGTATTCCCATAGTCAGGAGAATTAGTGCAAAAGTATGGACTACAATATTTTAAAAAGAGTAAGTAGCCCAGTTTTCTGAGAATGTAGGGAATATGAGGGTGAAGAATATGAAACCAATTTGGAACGATAGGTTGAAATCAGATGGTGAAGGCTTTAGATGACATAGTGTTTTTTATTCATGTTAACAGCAATAGAGATGATAAAGTTCCTTGAACTATGAAGAGAACAAACTGAAAAGAGGAAAGACTAGAAGTATGGGACCAGAGTATCATGATAATTCAGGAAAGAAGTAATAATAATCTGAATAAGCATGGTAACTGTATGAGTGGAGAGGTGGGGAGATTCAAGAAATTTTGTGGAGAGAGAATCAACACAAATTAGCAACTGGTTACATATTGGGAAGCAGGAAAGAGTAAAAGTGAATGAAGAGTCCAGTATGACTCTCAGGTTGAGTACCTAGGTGTTAGAAAGGACAACTGTGCTAGACATTCAGAAGCTAAGAATAGGGGAGCTGTGTTGTGGGGAAATAATGTGTTACATTTCGGACATACTGAATTTAAGATTCCTGTGGGACTTCCAGAGATATCCAAAATGTGATAGATAAATGTCACTTGATCTCAGGAGAGATGAGTCTGGATATCTAAAAGAGATATTTATTTGAATACAGATGATAACTGAACTTGTGGGAGCTAACAATATCAGTAAGAAACAAACTATAGAAAGAGAAGAGAGTTCAGGACAGAGTCCTGAGTTATACCTAAGAAGAGGACTGGAACAGGCATCCCTCAAAGGAGACTGAAGGGGAGTCATGTATGAAAGAAAACCAGGAATTAACAGCGTAATTAAAAACCCAGAGTTTAAATGGTATCCAGGAGGAGGGAGTGGTGAGGAATATCAGACACTTTTGAAAGGACAAGAACGATGGAAGTAAAAGTAATCGAATCAAGCAGGTGAAAGATGTTTGATAAATGTAGTAGAAAGACCGAATTTATGATCTCAAATATAATCATGTATATGTTTGAATGGTCCGAAATCGCAAGGTATGAGAGATTCTCTAAGGAGAAAACAACAAGAAATTTATTTAGGCCCCACCGCAGCAGAACCGTGAACCCGCCTCCCCATTCCAACATCTTGACAAAAAGACTCCAGGCCCAGAAAGCGCATCTCACAAGAGCAACCAGGAGGCCACAGAAAAACAAGATAGTATTTAGCCAAATCATTTTCACTGGCCTCACATTCCTGCTCGCACTCAGGTAAGCCCTGCTTCCGCAGCTTCCTGCCTCTGCAGCTTCTGGTTTCCGCAGCTTCCTGCTTCTGCAGCTTCCAGCCTCCGCAGCAGCTTCTGCTTCTGCTGAAAACTGTGTCTTGGCTCACCTTTCCTTGCAGCCCAGCTTCTGGCATTCTCAAGCCCCACCTCAACGACCAGAGACCATTGGTTCCCAAGCTGGCCCCTCCTAAGTCACCAATCCACACCCACACAGGTTTCACACCTGACAGGGCCCTGGGCCTGGGGCTTAGCACTTAACACCTGAAAGTACTTCCACTCAAAAGAACAAAAGCCATGCTAATGAGACAATTTTGCTTAACAACACAATAATCTTGAGTGATGGTATCAGAAAATAAAAGGGAAGTGAAAAGTGAGATATGATGAAGTGGCCGTAACAGGTGTAGAACAGCTAGGTGACATAGTTTACTCAGCCTGGAGTCAGGAAGATGAGTTCAAATCTTGCCTTGGAAACTTACTAGACGTGCTATTCTGGGAAAGTCACTTAACTCCTATTTGCTCCAGTTTTATCCATAAATGGGGATAATAATAGTACCTGCCTCCTAGGGTTGTTTTGAGGATCAAATGAGATAACAATTGTAAAGTACTAAGCACAGTACCTGACACATAGTAAGATGCTAGCTATTATTAGACTGTTTTTTCAATGAGTTTAGATGTAAAATGGAAAAGAGATAACTTGTGAAGCTGGTAGGGTCAAGTAAAGGTATTATAAGGATGGTAGAGATCTGGACAAGTTGAAGGCATTAGAGGAAGAGCTAGGAGATTAAGAAATATTCGCTTCTGGTAGCCAAGATGGCAGAGTAAGAAGGAAGTTGCACTCATCTTTTCCTATTGACCTCTGAAAGCACAGAAAATATTGCTACAGGAAAAATCCGGGAACAGTTGAGCCATCAGAAAGAAAGAGCATATCAGTTTTGTAGCCCAGGAAGCTTGAGGAACTAATGGGAAAGGCCCCTCATGCTCTTGGGGAGAGGAAGCAGCACAAGACTGGATGTGTCCCAGCAAGCTAGCAGCAAGCCTCATCTCAGCAAACCAAGGGGAGATCCTGAGCTCCATGGTGGAAGAGGAGGCAAGCACCAATACCAGGACACCTTCACCACCACCAAGTACCTCAGCACAGGCAGGGGAACCAGCAGATACTAACTCAGAAAACCACCATGTGCGCCAGCATTCCCCAGCAGTAAAATCTCCCAATGTTTCAGCACAACTCCAGGAAGCACAACTCCAGGAGGCACAACTCCAGGCAGCAGGCAGACATTCTGCAGCAGCCAAACATTCGAGTGCAAAGTTTGAGTGAATAGGAGCCAATGCAAGGCCCAGGTGAACAGGTATCCCCCTGGGGCCTGACTCCCCACCCCCTTCCAAAGAGTTCCAATTTTGCTGACCCCATCGGTAAAACAACTGACCTGGAAAATAGATCCAGGAGAGACAATTTTAAAATTATTGGTCTACCTGAAAACAATGATGAAAAAAAGAGCCTGGACAGCATCTTTCAAGAAATCATCAAAGAAAATGGCCCCAAGGTCCTAGAACCAGAAGGTAAAATAGTCATCAAAAGAATATACTGATCACCTCCTAAAAGAGATCCCAAATCGAAAACAGAAAGGAATATTGTAGCCAAATTCCAAAGGTCAAAGAGAAAACACTGCAAGCAGATGAAAAGAAATAATTTAAATATGAAATGACAGTCAGGATTAAGCAGAAACTTGCAGCTTCTACATTAAAATATTGGAAGGCATGGAATATAATATTCCATAAGGCAAAAGAGCTTGGATTACAACAAAGGATCAGCTACCAAGTGAAAATGAGCATAATCATTCAGGGGAGGGGATAGATACTCAAGAAATAGGAGATTTCCAAACCTTCATGATGAAAAGACCAGAGCTCAACAGAAAATTTGATCCTCAAATACAAGACTCAACAGAGGCATAAAAAGCAAATAGGAAAGGAAAAAAAAACATATTATTAATAAAGGCAAACTGTTTACATCCCTACAAGGGAAGATGAAACCTCTAATTATTGAGAATTGTACTGTTATTACTCTTCTTAAAAAGGTTATGCATAGATAGAGGGCATGGATATAAGTCGACTTTGATATAATGGTAAAAAATCTAATTAAGTGGTGAAAAGGGATTGTACTGGGAGAACAGGAGACAGGAAAGGATAAATTACATCACATGAAAGGGACAAAAACCTATTATAGTAGAGGGAAAGAAAGGAGGGAGATGAGCAATGTTTGAAGCTTACTCTTATCAGATTTGGCTTAAAGAGGGAAAAACATAATCAGTTATGTAAAGAACTCTAACTTACCCTATAGGAAGTAAGAGGGGAAAGAAGAAAGAAAAGAGATGATGTAGATAGAAGCGAGGGAAGAAGTAGTAAGGATAAACGGGAAGATAAGTGAGGGGGCTATTAGAAGGGAGGGCAGACTGAAGGAGGTGGTGGTTTAAAGGAAAACTCTATTGAGGAGGAAAAGAGACAAAGGAGAGAGAAAGGTATAAACCAGAAAAAGGAAGATGGAGAGAAAGACACAGATAGTAATCATAACTGTGAATATGAAATGGATGAACTCTTCCATTAAAGAGAAACAGATAGAAGAGTGGATTAAGAACCGAGGTCCTACAGTGTATTGTTTAGAAGAAATACATCTGAAGCAGAGGGATACAGACAGAGTAAAGGTAAAAGGCCAGAGCAGTAAAAAAAAAAAAAAAGCAGAGGTAGCAATCCTGATCTCAGACAAAGCAAAAGCAAAAACAGATATAGCTATAAGACATAAGGAAGGAAACTACATCCTGCTAAAAGGTACCTGAAGTAATATCAATGGTAAGCATGTATGCGCCATGTGGTATAGTATCTGAATTCTTAGAGAAGTTAAGTGAGTTACAGTAAGAAATCTACAGCCATTATCTACATCCAGAGAAAGAACTATGAAGTATGAATGCAAATCGAGGCACACTTCTTGCTCACCGTTTTCTCCCCCCACCCCCCACTTTTTTTTCGCTCTTTTGTATTTGATGTTGGGTTGTTTTTGTTTTTTGGTTTTTTTTTTTTGGTTCTGTTTCATCTTTCTCATGAGTCATTCCATTCATTGGTCATGGTTCTTCTCCACAATTGACTAGTGTATAAATTAATTCAATGCCAAGTTATACATGGTAGCTATATGGGATTCCATGCCTTCTTGGGGAGGGAGGGGGGAGGGAGGGAAGAAAATCTGGAACTCAAAATTATGTAGAACTGTTTGTTGCAAACTAAAAATAAAAAAAAAAATTTAAAAAAAGGAAATCTACAGCCAAAATTTAATAGTGGACCCCCTCAAGCTCCCCTTCAGAATTAGATAAATCTAACCAAAAAATAAACAAGAAAGAAGTTTAGAAGAGAAATAGAATTTTTTAAAGCTAGATACAGTTGACCTCTAGAGAAAACTGAAAGGAGGTAGAAAGGAATATATCTTTTTCTCAGTGGTACCTGGCAACTACACGAAAATTGACCGTGGGCATAAGAGCCTCATAATCCAACGCAGAAAGGAAGAAATATTCAGTGCATCCTTTTCAGATCATGATGCAATAAAGATTAAATGTGATAAAGGTCCATGGAAAGATAGACTAAAAATTAATTACAAACAAAATAATCTAATGCTAAAGAATAAGTGATTCAAACAACAAATCATAGAAACACTCAATAAACTTCACCAAGAGAATGAAATAATGAGACAACATAGCAAAACTTATGGAATGCAGTGAAAGTGGTTCCTATGGGAAGTTTTATATCTCTAAATGCTTACATGGATTAAATAGAGAAGGAAGAGATCAATGTATTGAGCAGGCAACTAAAAAAGCTAGAAGAAGAACAAATTAAAAATTCCCAATTAAATAACAAATTAAAAATTCAGAAAAACAAAGGAAAGATTTATAAAATTGAAATTAATAAAACTATTGAACTGATAAATAAAACTAAGATCTGGATTTATGAAAAAAACCAATAAAATACATAAAACTTCAGTTAAATTGAATTTAAAAAAAAGAAAGAAGAAAACCAAATTACCATCATTAAAAACTGAAAAGGGTGAATTCACCACCAATGAAGAGGAAATCAAAACAATAAATCACAGCTATTTGGCAGAACTTTATGCCAATAAATATCACCATCTTAGTGAAATGGATGGATATTTACAAAAATATAAATTGTTCAGATTAATAGAAGAGAAATAAAATACTTAAATTAACCCATTTTGGAAAAAGAAATTGAACAACCGATCAATGAACAATGTAAGGAAAGAACTTCCAGGGCCAGATGGATTTATAAGAAAATGCTATCAAATATTTAAAGAACAACAAATTCCAAAACTATATATACTATTTCAGAAAAGAGGTGAAGAAGGAGTCCTACCAAATTCTTTTTCCGAAGAAAGCAACTTTAAGGGGTTAACAATCTCACTTTAATTGAACATACATATATTATTCACTTAGTTCAGGGAGAAAAGCCATGACCTTGAACTTCAGAGAGTATAGAGACAGAAATTACAAGCATACATGATATAAATGGAGCAAATAACACAAACCAACAGCCAGACTTCTAGCTGTCTGTCCTACATCTCAATACATAGTTGCCAGAGATGCACCAACACCTGGGATGTTCAAAGCTGGGAGGGGGCACTGCTTCAATGGCTACCCAGAGTCCAATCACCAACACTCTTTCTATGAGTGTGCCCCCAAAGGCAAAGCACTAACCTCTGAGTTTAGATGCAGTTCTTCAGGGTCAAAGGGCATTATAACCATGCCACTCAAACCTTTGTGAATTAGGCCTTCCCTTGATGTAAGCATGTCATCAAAGGCTTCTGATTCAAAGATTCCTTAGTGCTGAGAAGCACTCCAAAATAAAGATAACAAAAAGTCCAATTTGCTTGCCATTACATTTGAAAAGCAAATCTCATCAAAGGTACTTGATTAAGCCAGCATTTCAAAAGATAAAATATTTTTAAAAAGCCCCACCCTAATTATCAACACTCAGAGAGTAATCATAACTATGAATGTGAATGGCTTGAACTCTGCCACCAAATGGAGGCAGATAGCAGAATACATTAAAAACCATAATCTTACAATATGCTGTTTACAAGAGCACATTTGAATCAGGAGGCTACACATGGTAAAGGTAAAAGGCTGGAGCAGAATATATTATGCTTCAGTTGAAATAAAAAATAAAAAACAAGGGTAGCAACCCTAATCTCAGACAAAGCAAAGGCAAAGATAGACGTAATTAAAAGAGATGAGGAAGGAAACTACATCCCACTAAAATGCACCATAGACAATGAAGTAATATCATTACAAAACATATATGCACCAAGTGGGATAGCATCCAAATTCTTAGAGAAGTTAAGGGAGTTATAGGAAGCAATAGACAGCAAAACGGTATAGGTTGAGGTAGGGGACCTCAACCGCCCCCTCTCTGAACTTGATCAATCTAAACTCAAAATGAATGAGAAAGAAGTTAAGGAGGTGAGTACAATTTTAGAAAAGGTAGATATGATAGACCTCTGGAGAAAACTAAATCGGGATGGAAAGGAATACACATTTTTCTCAGCAGTACATGGCACATACACAAAAACTGATCATATATGAGGGCATAAAAAACTCATAATCCAGTGCATAAACACAGAAACAGTCAATGCATCCTTTTCAGATCATGAGGCAACAAAATTATTGGTAATAGAGGGACATGGAAAGATAGACTAAAAATGAATTGGAGACTAAGTATTGCAATTCTAAAGAATGAGTGGGTTAAGCAACAATCAGTAACTTCACTCAAGATAACGATAATAATGAGATAACATACCAGGAATTATGAGATCCAGCAAAAGCAGTACTTAGGTGAAGTTTTATATCTTTGAATGCTTACATGAATAAAATAAAGGAGATCAATGAATTGGGCATGCAACTGAAAAAGGTAGTAAAAGAACAACTTGAAAATCTCCAATTAAATACCAAATTAGAAATACTGAAAACCAAAGTAAAGATTAATAAAATTGAAATCAAGAAAACTTTTGAACTAATAAATAAAACTAAGTGCTTGTTTTGGGAAAAAAAACAATAGAATTGATTAATCTTCATTCAATTTGACTGAAAAAAGAAGGAAGAAAACCAAATAACCAGTATCAATAATGAAAACGGTGACTTCACCTTCAATGAAGAAGAAATTAAAACAATATTTACGAATTACTTTACCAAACTGTATGCCCATGAATTTGATAATCTTAGGGAAATGGATGAATATTTACAAAATTATAAACTGCCCAGATTGACAGAAGAGGAAGTAAAATACTTAAATAACTCCATCTCAGAAAAAAAAATTGAACAAGCCATCAGTGATCTCCCTAGGAAAAATCTCCAGGGCCAAATGGATTTACACATGAATTCTATCGAACATTTAAAGAACAATTAATTCTAATACTTTTATATATTATTTGGCTAAGTAGACAAAGAAAGTGTCCTTTTTATGACACAAATATGGTACTAATTCCTAAAACAGGAAGGATCAAAACAGAGGAAGAAAATTATAGACCATTTTCCCTAATGAATATTGATACAAAAATTTCAAACAAAATATGGGCAAAAAGATTACAGCAACATATTAGGACAATGATACACTATGACCAGATAGGATTTACTCTAAGAATGCAAGGCTGGTTCAATATTAGGAAAGCTATGAGTATAATTGATCATGTAAACAACAAATCTAGAAGAAACCATGTGATTATCTCAATAGATGAAGTAAAAGCTTTTAATAAAATACACCTATTCCTATTAAAACACCAGAAAGCATAAGAATAAAAGGCATGTTCCTTAAAATGATAAGAAGCATCTACATATAACAATCAGCAAGCATTATATGTAACGGGGATAAGCGAGATGCATTCCCAATAAGATCATGGGTGGAACAAGGATGTCCATTATCACCTCTAATGTTCAATTTCATATTAGAAATATTAGCTTTAGCAACAAGAGAAGAAAAAGAAATTAGAATAGGCAAAGAAGAAACTAAGTTATTGCTCTTTGCAGATCGTATGATGTTATATTTAGAGAATCATAGAGAATCAAGTAAAAAAAAATACTTGAAATAATAAATGACTTTATCAAAGTTGTAGTATATAAAATAAACCCACATAAATCCTCAGCATTCCTATATAATACTGACAAAGCACACTCCTAAGAGATAGAAAGAGAAATTCCATTTAAAGTTTCTGTAGATATAAAATATTTCGGAGTCTACCTGCCCAGACAAAACCGGGACCTATATGAACACAATTGAAAAACACTTCTCACAGAAATAAAAACAGATCTAAATAAATGAAGAAAAAAAGCATCAGTTGCTCTTGGTTTGGCCAAACTAACATAATAAAAATGACAATTTTACCTAAGTTAATTTACTTATTTAATGCCATACCAATCAAACTACCAAAAACTATTTTATAGAGCTAGACAAAATAATAACAAAATTCATCCGGAAAAACAAAAGACCTAGAATATCAAGGGAATTGATGAAAATAAATGCTAGGGAAGGTGGCCTAGCCATGCCAGATATTAAACGGTTATAAAGCAGTATTCTTTGGGAAAATAGGTGAAGAATGAGTCCTACCTCATTGTTTTTATGACACAAATATGGTACTAATACCTAAAGCAGGAAGAGTCAAAATGAAGACAGAAAATTATAGACTAATTTCCCTAATGAATATTGATGCAAAATTTAAAATAAAATATTAGCAAAAAAGATTGCTGCAACTTATCAGGAGACTAATACACTACAACTAGGTTAAATTTATTTCAGGAATGCAAGGCTTGTTCAATATTAGGAAACCTATAAGCATAATTGATCATATCAACAAAAAAACTAGCAGAAACCATATAATCATCTTAATAGATGCAGAAAAATCCTTTGACAAAATACAACACCCATTCCTATTAAAACACTAGAAAGAATAGGAATAAACTGGGCCTTCCTTAAAATTATAAATAGCATCTGCCTAAAATCATCGACAAGCATTATTTGTAATGGGGATGAGGTAGATGCATTCCCAATAAGATCAGGGGTGAAACGAGGTTGTGCATTATCACCCTTATTATTCAATTTGGCACTAGAAGTGTTAGCTGTAGCAATAAGAAAAGAAAAAGAAATAGAAGGAATAGGCAAAGAAGAAACTAAATTATCACTTTTTGCAGATGATATGATGATTTACTTAGAGAATTCTAGAGAATCAAGCAAAAAACTACTTGAAATAACAAACAACTCTAGCAAAGATGCAGGATATAAGATAAACCCACATAAATCCTCAGTGTTCCTATATATCACTAACAAAGCCCAACAGCAAGAGATAGAGAAATTCCATTTAAAGTTACTGTAGACACTCTAAAATATTTTGGAGTCTACCTGCCAAGACAAATCCAGGGCCTATATGAACATAATTATGAAACACTTATCACACAAATAAAGTCAGATCTAAGTAAATGGAAAAAATTTCTATTGCTCATGGTTGGGCCAAGCTAATGTAATAAAAATGAAAATTTTATCAAATTAATTTATTTATTCAGCACCATACCAATTGAACAACCAAAAATTATTTTACAGAGCTGGATAAAATGATAACAAAATTCATCTGGAAAAACAAGAGGTCTAGAATATCAAGTGAATTAATGAAAAGAAATGCTAGTGAAGGTGGCCTAGCCATACCAGATATTAAATTGTATACTTGGTGCTGGCTAAGAAACATAGGTGTGGATCAGTGGAATAGGTTATGTACACAAGACTCAGCAGTCAATGACTACAGCAATCTGCTCTTTGATAAACCCAAAGAACATAGCTTCTAGGCTAAGAATTCACTATTTCACAAAAACGGCTGGGGAAATTGGAAAATGGTAGGGCAGAAACTGGGCATAAATCCATATCTTACACCACATACAAAAAGAAAGTCAAAATCAGTACATGATTTAGGAATAAAGGCTGATGCTATAAGCAATTTGAGAGAGCAAGGAATAGTTTACTTGTCAGATTTATGGAGAAGGGAAGAATTTATGACTAAACAGGAGATAGAGAGCATTATGAAATGCAAAATGGATAATTTTGATTATGTTAAATTGAAAAGTTCTTGTACAAATGAAGCCAAAGCAACCAATATTAGGAGGGAAGCAGAAAATTGGGAAAGAATTTTTTCAACAGTGCAGCAAAGGCCTCATCTCTAAAATGTATAGGGAACTGAGTCAAATTTATGAGAATACAAGTCATTCTCTAATTGATAAATGTTTTCAGAAAAAGAAATTAAAGATATGTATAGTTATATGAAGAAATACTCTAAATCTTTACTGATTAGAGAAATGCAAATCAAAACACCTCTTATGTATCACATCTCTCCTGTCAGATTGGCTAACATGTGAAAACAAGAAAATCATAAATGCTGGAGAAGATGTGAGAAAATTGGAACACTGTTACATTGCTGGTGGAATTGTGAACTGATCCAGCCATTCTGGAGAACAATTTGGAACTATGCGCAAAGGGCTATAAAAATGTGCATACCCTTTGACCCCAAAATACCACCCTTAGGGCTGTATCCCAAAGAGATCATACAAAGGGGAAAGGGACCCATATATACAAAATTATTTATAGCAGCTCTTTTTGTGGTAGCAAAGAATCTGAAATCAAGGGGATGCCCATCAATTAGGGAATGGCTAAACAAATTGTCATATATGAATGTAATGGAATACTATTGTACTATAAGAAATGAGGAGCAGATAGACTTCATAAGAACCTAGAGAAACTTATATGATCTGATGATGAGTGAAGGGAGCAGAACCAGGAGAACATTGTACACAGTCACATTGTTTCTGTGATGACTAACTTTGATAGACTTGGCTCTTCTCAACAATTCAAGGTTGTATGACAGCTCAAAAAGACTCATGATGAAAAAGTATATCCACACCCACAGAAAGAATTACAGAGTCTAAATGTAGATTGAAGCAAACTGTTTGCTCTGTCTTTTTTAAATTTTATTTGATTTGATTTAATTTTTGGTTTTGTTTCATCTTGGTTCATTTCATTGGTTATAATTCTTCTTTGCCACTTGATTTTTGGGAAAATAAGTTTAATGTGAAGGCATATATAGAACCTATATCAGATCACATGCCATCTTGGGGAGGGGAAGGGAAAGGGGGAGGGAGAGAGAAAATTTGGAAATCAAAAACTTTTGGACCTGAGTGTTGTAAACTAAAAAGGAAAGTAATTAATTAAATTTTAAAAATAGTGTTTTTTAAATAAGAAATACAGTGGTGGATCACTGGAATAGGTTAGTACACAAGACACAACAGTCTACAACTGTAGCAATCTACTATTTAATAAACCCAAAGACTCCAGCTTCTGGCATAAGAACTCACTCTTTAACAAAAACTGCTAAGAAAACTGGAAAATAGTACGGCAGAAACTAGGGAACAGATGAACATCTTATATTATATACCGAGATAAGGTCAAAATGGATACATTATTTAGATATTAATGCTGATACTATAAGCAAACTAAGGGAGCAATAAATATTTTGCCTGTCTTATAGTGAAGGGAAGAATTTATGAACAAACAAGAGATAGAGAACATTTTGAAATACAAAATGGATGATTTTGATTACACTAAATTGAAAAGTCTTTGCACAAACAAAACCAATGCAGCCAAGCTTAGGAAGGAAGCAGAAAGCTGGGAAACAATTTTTACATTCAATATCTCTGATAAAGGCCTCATTTCTAAAATATATTGAGAACTGAGTTGAATTTATAAGAATACAAGTCATTCCCCAATAGATAAATGGTCAAACGATATCAACAGGTAGTTTTCAGGGGAAAAAAAATTAAAGCTATCTATAGTCATATGAAAAAATGCTCTAAATTACTATTGATTAGAGAAATGCAAATCAAAATAACTCTGAGATACCATATCACACCTATCAGACTGGCTAACATGACAAAAGAGGAAAAATGGTATATGGTGGAGAAGACTGTGAAAATTGGAACACCAGTGCATTGTTGGTGGAGCTGTGAGCTGATCCAACCGTTCTGGAGAGCAATTTGGAACTATGCTCAAAGGGCTATGAATTTGAGCGTTCTGGGTCTGTATCCCAAAGTGATCATACAAATGGGAAAACTACCCACATGTACAAAAATATTTATAGCAGTTGTTTTTGTGTTGGCAAATAATTGGAAATTGAGGTGAAATTAATCAATTGGGACATGGCTGAACAAGCTGTGATATATGAATATAATGGAATACTATTGTGCTATAAAAAAAAATGATGAGCAGGTAGACTTCAGAAAAAACTGATGCATAGTGAAATGAGCAGAACCAGGAGACCATTGCACACATTGTGTGATTGCTGACCTTGACAGATGTAGTCTTTCTCAGTAATGCAGTTATCTAAGACAACTCCAATAGACTAATGATGGAAAAATGCCATTCACAACCAGAGAAAGAACTTTGGAGTTTGAATGCAGATGGAAGCATACCATTTGCTCTCCTTTTCTTTTATTGTTTTGTTTTGTTTCTTTTTTCTCATGGGTCCTCCCATTAGTTCTAACTCTTCTTTACAGCATGACTAATGTGAAAGTATGTTTAATATGAATGCAGAAGCATACATTGATAATGAGGTTGATGCACTCATTGCCAGAGCTAGTTCAGTGTTTGGGAGGCTCTGAAGGAAAGGGTGGGAGAAAAGAGGTATTGGATTGATTTCCAAACTCAAGATCTATAGAGCTCTGGTGCTGACCTCATTATTGTATGCCTGTGAAACCTGGGCAGTCTGCCAATGCCGTGCCAGGAAACTGAATCGCTTCCATTTGAATTGTCTTTGGAAGATTCTTAAGATCACTTGGCAGGATAAGGTACCAGAAACTGACGTCCTTACTGGAACTAAACTGGCAACCTTTCAAACACTGTTTCAGAGAGTGCAGCTCCAATGAGCTCGTCACGCTGTTTGAATACAAAAGGCATGTATGTTCTTATGGAGGATTCACACAGGGAAAGCACTGGCATGGTGGTCAGAAGAAGTGATACAGGGATACTCTAAAGGTCTCTCTCAAGAACTTTGAAATTGATTAGATGACATGGGAGACATTGGCACAGGACTGCTCAGCATGGCATGGCCACATCAGAAATGGTGATGTGCTCTCTGTGCAAAGCAGAATTGAAAGAGCTCAAATTGAAACAGTTTAAACACAGGATGCACAAGTTGAAGTATCCACCCCAAATGTTCACATGGACTTTTTGTGCCCAACTTGTAGTAAAGCATTCCGAGTTCATATTGGCCTTATCAGCCACCGTTGGACACACTGAATCTTGATTCAAGTATAATGATGTCATTTTGGTCCTCTTTGGGAACGCAGGACAAGAGCCAACCATCCATAAGTACAGCCTATATCAGATTGCATGCTGTCTTGAGGAGGGCAGTGCAGAGGATAGGGGAGAATATTCAAAATTCAAAATCTTATGGAAATAAATGTTAAAAACTAAAAATAAATAAATTAGTTATTACAAAAAAAGGAATATTGAAAATTAGAAAAGAGAAGGAGGGGTGATCAGTTGAACAAGCTGCTAGAGGACACAGGAGGGATGGCATAAAAAGCCCAAGTAGAGAATTTGGTCTTGCAAGAAGGGGCAGAGATAAATAGAATAGGAAATGCTTTTGAGGGGAGTTCAAGAGGCAGCTCATGACAGATGGCTTTAATTTTCTTGGAAAAGTAGAAGTGAGTTACTTTGCTGAAATTGAGGTACCAGGAGGCAGTGATTGAAGATTAAATAAAGAAGAGAAGGCTTAGAATGGACAATGTGTGGTATATTATATGAAATTAATCAGAGAAGAATGTCATGCTGATGTGAGGATATGATGCTGTGTGTATGTGTGTGTGTGTGTGTGTGTGTGTGTGCACGTGCAAGTACATGTGTATTTGTGCATTTAGCAGTGAATAGGGCAGTTTGTCTGGATTGTAGAGTATATAAAGTATATTAGTGTTTAAAACTGGAGAGGAAGGAAGGAGTAAGGTTTTGAAGTGTTTTAAATGCCAAAGGGATTTATATTTGATCATGGAGGTAATAGAGAGCTATAGGAGTATATTGAGTAGCAAAATGTCACAACGAGATTTGTATTTTAAGAAAATCACTTCAGAGGATATTCACAGTTTGGATTGGAACAGAGAGAGGTTTAAACCATGGCAATCAATTAAAATATTATTGCAATCTACCTGGCAAGAGATGATAATGGGGCTAAACATAGGTGGTATTGTGAGGAGAGAGAAAGAGACCAATGCAAAAGGCATAGTAGAGATATTTTGAACCTTGTTGAAATAAATGAGGCAAGTGACATTGAGGATTTAAGGATGACACCAAGGTTGTGAACTTAATGACTGGAAGAATGGTGTTACTCCAATTGTGAAAAGAAAGATTAAAAGAGAGGTGGGTTTGGAGGGAAAATATAATGAGTCTCCTTTTAGACATGTTAAGTTTAAGATGTCTCCAGGATATCAGGCATTTGGAGAGGAGGAAGAGAGAGCTCAATAGCAATGAGATAAGAAATTATCACTCCTGTCTCAACCACAAGGGCAACTATGCTCTAGGGTCTGGTGTGGGATAGGTTATAAGTGGGTCTGGTAGCTCAGAGGTTAGAGATCCAGTAGCTCAGTACTCACTGATTATAGTTATAATATATTGTTGTTTTCATTCATAACCAACTCTTTGTGACCCCATTTGGGGTTTTCTTGGCAAAGATACTGGAGCGGTTTGCCTTTCTTTTTCCAATTCATTTTGCTGATGAGGAAATGTAATTATAATATATTGTATATTATAATTATTTTAAGTATCATATACTTTAATAATCCCTGCTTCTGGGTTGGAAGGTCTGATGTGGTCCTAGGAGGTGAACTATAAGCTAGAAATAGATGATCAGTCTGTCTTTGGGGAACAAACTACCTCAGTTCAGAGAAACTCATTCTGCAATATTGGCCACTCTAGTTGATGAGGTAATGGGTTTCCCAGGGACTCCAATCCAGTGACTCAATAGAAATGTCTACAAGGATAGGGAAAGATTTTGTTTCTTTTTAGTGGAGGAAGTACCCAGAGTGATAAAATCACAATTAAAAAAAGAGATTTGAAGTGATTTAGTTCAAAACTAGGAAGAACATGCCTTATTACAATAATTGGCTCTGTCCACTATAGCTGAAGCCTCCTAGAGAAAAGTGTCAATAGGGTGTTAGGGTGATTTTATCCCAATAAAATTGTCTAGTTAATTCTGAGCCATTTTCTGAATTATGATGGAGGCAGTGAATAAATTCTGCTAATAAGAAATTCCTGATTATCAAAGCAGCACATTTATAACTTCTGGCTTACTAAGAAAATAAATAAAAACAGGGTGTGTTAATCTTCAATAGGAAGTTTAACACAAAAATGAAAAATATTATTTTAGTCTTTATTATTATATTGCTGAAGCTATATTGCTACTTTGAAACCAGCAAAATACACAAAATAACAAACTAAGACTTGACAATAAATATAAAAGTTCTAGTATCTATTGGTTCAAGGAACAAATAAGTGTAAAAAGAGGTTAACATACTCAGAGGTCACAAAATCTTCATTGTGGTAGTGCCAGCTAAGCTATGATTACTACAATGCTGTTTATGTTACCTGCTTTGTGTAACTTGATCATAATGTATTTAAAAATGTTATTTAGGCCACTTAAAACTGAAAATGCTAGGTATCAAAAGAAAGTCTTTATTTTTAAAGCAAAAGCTTTATTGTCCTTTTATCAGAACAAGCATACTTCACACGTATCTATATATCTATACATATGTACGTGTGTATGTATGTATATATATATATGTATATATGTATGTGTGTGTATATATATGTATATATATATATACACATTTTAAAGATCATTTTCCCTTTTCATGGTCAACTTATTTAGTGATAAAAGAACATTACAATTAAAGAATTTAGCAATGAAATTCTTACTACTGACATTCTACTTATCTATGCAATCTCTTGCTCATCATTAAGTCATCTTGTACCTTTAAGTGTAGGGCTGCTGAGAAAATCTACTGGTTTCCAAAATTACATTGATGTCATCTCATCTCTGTTGAATAATTGCCCCCTTTTTTCCTTTGTTCTTTTTTCCCTTTCTCCTTACTTCCTTTTCCTCCATCTCCTGCTCCCTCTCTCTCTTTCTCACCCTTTATGTAATCAAAATCATGCTAAAAAACAAGAAATGAAAAATGGAGAACTAAGGTTTTCTTCTTGTCCCCAAGAAATATAAAACTATTTAGAGAAAAGACTCTCGTATTTTTGATAGATTCTCTGTGTAAGATATTGTGTCCATCATTTGGGGGAATGATTGAAGAAAACATGGTATCACATATGAAACATACTATTATTGAGCCAGAAGAAATGATGAAACTGATACTTTCAGGAGAAAAAAAAAACCTAGAAAGACTTTTATAATGTAGAATGAAGTGAGCAGAACCAAAAGAACAATGTATATGCTAATAACAATATTGTAAAAGCATATGACTTTGAAAGTCTTAAGAAACCTGAACAATGTAATGACTAACCAGCATTCCAGGGGATAGCTGATAAAAGCATGAAAACTACCTCCTGCCAGAGTGATGATGAACTCGAACTGAAGAATGAAACGTACATTTTTGTACATGTCAGTGTGGAAATTTCTTTTGATTCATTATCCATACATTTTGACAAGAATTTTGCTTTCCTCTTTCCACTTGAGGGTAGGTGGAAGGAAGAGAAATAAGAAGGGAGAGTGGTAATTCAGTGGAAGAGAGAGAAGTTGGTTCTTCTTGATACTTTAAGCTACCCTAAAATGAAATGGGGTATTTTTGGAAGTGAGTTAACAGTCTCTGACAATCAATCAATCAATCAAGCAGAAGCCATATTTAGATTAAGCATACTGTACAGGAGATTCATGTTTAAATAGAGGGAATAAGTGCGGGTAGATTTTCTGTAGAGAATCTGCATATCAACAAAAATTGACTAGGTTGATAGGTATGAATAGGTTGCAGTCTATGACTGAAGAGGAATATCAACATCATTGAGATCACAGCTCTTTTGTTGAAGTCACTTCCACCACATGGAGTGATAACTGCCAAAGCTAAAAGAAGAGACCTTGCATTTAAATGGAGGAATACAAAAATTCCAGAAACAGTTTTTTTGGGGGAGAAGCATTGGAAGCGTGTGTGGTGTTTGCGTATGACTGTAGGAGAGGGTATAGTGATATGGAATTAGTTGGGAGATTAGGGTTAATCCTCTACATATCAAGGATAATGATTATTTCAAAATTTGAATCATCAATGGGTAAACTGATTTTGTAAATCATGTTCACTAACCTTTTTTCCCTCCAAAACATTATTATGCCAGTTTCCCATGTTCTTCCTTCTGCCTTTTATGCCACCATCTCTTTACGTGTGCCAAGAAAATAGTGATGTAGTAGAAAAATCCTGGACTAAGAATTAGAAGACTCAGGTTTAGGACTCAGCACTCCTACAAATTATATGACTCTGGGCAAATCATTTCCTGCTTCTGGCTCTCATTTTACACTTCTAAAAGGTGAATTCAACTGTATCTCTTCCACGATTGTTTTTATTAATTTGATGAGAAGATTCTTTTATGTATTTCATGTAGCATGAGGTTCCCTTGGCATCAACTGTCCAAAATTTCTCCCAAAAGATCAAATGAGTTAATTCACATGACACACATAAGCAGAATTAACAAAGTATCTAATTAGCCTATGAACTAGGAGAGCAATTGTCGGGATGAAGATATACTTATCATAAGCCTCTAGTATTTTTGAAGGATAAGATGCATTTTGCCTGGGTTCTTCAGATTACATGTAAATACATTAAGTGATAATTTCTCAATATATTTTTCCAATAGAATTTTAAACTGTATACATTAAAGTAAATAGCTGCTCTTTCAATTTCCTATCCATATAATGTTTCATGCACTTTACAGCAATTTCTTCCTAAAACCTTAATAAACCCGTTAAGAGCATTTTTGTAAATGTTTTGCTTTGTATTTATGCATACACTCATCAGACTCTAGGGAGGATAGTGAGAGGGGGAAAAAGATTTTCTTTTCAAAGGGGCATTATTTGCATTTTCAGTAAGACAGAGCCCTCTACATGTAGATTTCTGAAGTCAATGTTATATTTGTGTAGAGATGGATAGAGTGACAACTTCAAAATAAGTTTCTCTAATCTTCAATAACTACATCTGAGTTACAATACAATCATATAATCTGTCATGATTAAGAAGGGAAGAACCCTGTAGCTAAAAGTCCGGCATAGCTAAGTGGGTACTGCTTTCTTTTTTAATAAAGTATGGTATGTTAATGAACAGTTAATACTTGTTTAATACATCCTTAGTTCAGCACATAAACATATATACTACATTCACCTATTATATATATATATATAATTATATACATGTATTCTGTTATGAACATATGTGTGTACACACATATCCACACCGCCTGCCCCCCCCACATTTGTTATCTAGTAAAAATCAGCTTCTTTGAAGATGGAAGCTTTTGCTCTTCAGGATAAATGCTGAAAATTCAAATAACCAAGATATCTAAAATTCCTTGGATATGCAAAACTTCCAATTTTGGAGGGGGGGAGGTTTACTGCAAAAATGTATGCTCAATGAAGGGAAATTAACATATATTATGCTAGATAGCAATTATACCAAAGCACAGTTAATCAAGAAACATACATGCTAATAAAAAAAACCCAAGCAATTTATATACATATGTACATAAACACACTCATGTGCATGGAGAAGCATTGCCATTATCCTCCAATGTGTCATTCAGAAACAGTTTATTAGACAGATAGTTTGCCTTGGGACTAGGAAGACTTGGCTTCAAGTTCTGTCTAATACATACTGGCTCTGTGAGTTAGGCAACTCTCTATTTAGAGAAGCAAGGAGGGAATTATATGAATTGTTACAAACTGAAGTAAGCAAATATAACGATTAATAATATATAATGACTACAACAAAGTAAAAGGAAGAAAAAGAGTAAACAGAATGTTGTGAAATTATAATGGAGACAAACTTGGCTCCAAAGAAGAAATATATGAAGACATCCTCCCTCTTTCTTTGCAGATCTGAAAGATTATTGGTGTGAAACGGCATATAGTTTCATAGTTTTCCTATATATTTCCTAGTTTAATTGAATTCCCTCACCTTGCTTTTTTTGTTCTTTGTTATGAGGAATAGGTTTCTAGAAGAGGGAGTGAAGGAGGACATGTTGAGAAATATAGGTGATCTAAAAATATCATATATATATCTTATCTTCTTATCTATCTTCTTATCTTATCTTCTTATCTATATCATATATAATATATATATATATATATATATATATATATATGGTTCTCTGTTGAAATAAAGAATTGCATACAATGTAGTGAATAGCAGAGATGGGATTTGAACCTAAGTCTACAAATAGATTTCTTTTTCCATTGTGCCACATGTGGCAATGGATCTTTCTATATTACCTAAGCTGCTTAAAAACAGGGATTTGTTTTAATGGTAAGAGTGATAGAAGGCTTTTGTTCTCAGTTCTCTTCTCTTTTCCCTTTCTTCCTAAAGAATCTCATCCATTTCTATGGCTTCAAATATGCCTATGAAGACAACTCCATAATTTATAAATAATAGTTTGTTCTATGAGTTTCAGTTACCTATTTCAAATACTAATATAATTTATTTTTTCTTTCTTTTTTGAAATTTTATTTTATTCTGAACATAAGAAATAAAACAATCATTTTCATGACAGAGTAGAATAGAAAAAAAATGAATGAAAACTGCAATTCTATTATGTATAACTTGCTATTCCTTTTAAATATGTAATAAGATTATAATGTAACCTTTTTCTTTTCCTTTTTCCTTCCCTCCACTCTCCCAACCTAGAGATGGCTACTATTAGACACAAATATATATGTATGTGTATGTAAAATCATTCTATACATACTTCTGTTGGTTAGTTGTTTTTTTGGATGCAGATAGTTTCTTCTTTCATATGTTCTTTGTAGCTAATTTGGGTATTTGTAATAGTCCAAATGACTTAGTCATTTAAAATTCTCATTAAAACAACATTATTGTTACCGTATACAATGTTTTCTTGGTTCTGCTCATTTTGCTCTTCATTATTTCATGCAGATCTATCCATATTTTTCTAAGATCATTGAGTTCATCATTTCTTAGAGCATAGTAGTATTCCATCACAATCATACATCACAACTTCTTTAGCCATTCCCCAACTGATGGGCATTCTCACAATTTCCAATTCTAATAGAATTTAAAGATGGAAGGTCATTAGAGATCATCTTTTCCACTCATCCCTTCTAGCCAGTGGAGACTAAGTGATTTTCCCAAGTCTCAAAGGTAGTAAGAAACAGAGTTGAAAATCTAACCAAGGTTTTATGTGGTACAGAAGTAAGCATTGATAAGTTAGAGGAACACAGTTCATTTCCAGTCCCTAAGGTTTACAAATTGTATGTCCCTGAACAACTTCCCTAGAAGTCAACTTCTTCTGTAGGGGAAGGGAACTAAATAGATGGCTTCTGAGGTCACTTCCAGCTCTAAATCTATGACTTTTATTAACACTTAATGATAACGATGATAACTGACTTTATATAGAACTTTGACATTTTCAAAGCATTTTACATATATAATCTCATTTCATTTTCACTGAAACTGTATGAAGTGAGTGCTACTGTTATTTTCATTTTACAGATGAGGAAATGAAGTTCAGTGAGGATAAGCAACTTGGTCTTCCAGACATCATATCAGCTCTGTAGCCATTATGCCCTATTGCCTTCAGAACATTTCCATCTGACTTTAGCAAAACAAATAAAAATAAAATACAACATAATGTCAATTGGTGGTTTTTTTTTTAAAGAATGGTAGAATTTTTATTTCTATTAATACTGTTGTATTTTTGTCATATTCATTTTTTTTTTAATTTACATCTTTAGTTTTCAGCATTAATTTTCACATGCGTTTGAATTACAGATTTTTCTCCCCATTTCCACCTCCCCCCCACTCCAAGATGGCATACACTCTGGTTGCCCCGTTCCCCAGTCTGCCCTCCTC
>CM053624.1:229199327-229216279 GCA_028646595.1 Phalanger gymnotis | reverse complement strand
TTACCAACATCTAGGTTCAGCCCTGGGAGCCTAGAACAAGGTCCAGAGTCACATGCCACCACTGCTGTGGCAAAGAGCTCCAAGGAAGAAGAGGCCAACCCCTGGCTTTTATATCTTTGTCAGTGTCAGGGGTGAGTCACATATGTGACTCACCCATGTGACCTAAAATTGTCACAAAGAGGCAGACTTAAACCCACATGGTCTAAGAGTCTCTGCTGTCCCAGACATGTAAACTAGGCCCTCCCTAGAGTTAGTCCCACCTTGGGCCCCACCTCAGTCATCAATCCACACCCACATAGGTTCCATACCTAATAGGGGTTTGGGCCCGGGGCTTAGCATTACTCAAAACAAACAAAAGCCAAACTCTTCAAGGGCACTTGTTGAACTAAGTGCTAAGGAGTCCATTTTGCTTAACAACACACCATGTGGTCTAAAAGCCACTGCTGCCCCAGACATGTCACTCAAACTCATGTGTAAACTAAGCCCTCCCCTTAGGACCCTGGGAGCTTCACGCCACATGGGCTTAACACCTAATAGGGGCTTGGGCCTGGGGCTTAGCACCTAGTAAGACTCAACGAAATACACTGAATTACTCAGAGGAAACAAAAGCCAAACTCTTCAAGGGCACTTGGTTGAACTAAGTGCTAAGAGACCTTTTGCTTACCATCACAGGCAGACAAGTAGCTTCACCAATAAGAAAAATCTTAAGCAATTAGAGCAGTCCAACAATGGAAATATGTTACCACAAGTAATGAACTTTCTGTTCCTGCAGGTAACCAAGCATCAATGCAATAACCATCTGTCATGGATACTATAGATAATATTCTCGAATTGTTTGAAAAAATCTGAGTAAAATCCTTTTAAGATTTCTTCTAATTTGAAGATTCATTTATTATTCACTCTGAATTTCCTCATTTCTAAAATGATGAACCTGGATCATTAAGGCATACTCTATCATTATCAATCTATTCCTCCATAGAGGAATTAAGCAATTGCTTATTTCTGTATTTTCACCTCAGAATAGTCTAATCCTTATTTCCTTTCCTCTTCTTGTAGCAGCCCCTAACTGGGTCATTCGTTTCAGGATTATCTTCCCAATTACATGTCAAGACAATTTTTAGTCTTCATTTACATAAGGTTTTGAGATCCAAATCCCTCTCTGATCTTCCCCTTCCCAAAATGGTAGGCAATTTGATATGTTATGCATGCGCTATCATGTAAAACATATTTCCATATTAGTCACAGGTGTGAAAGAAGAAACAAATTAAACGAGGAAAATATGAAAAAAAAGTAAGTGGAAAAAAAGTATGCTTCGATATGCGTTCAGAGTCCTCCAGGTCTTTATCTGGAAGTGGAAAGCATTTTCCTTCATGAGTCCTTTGTACTTGTCTTAGAATATTGTGTTGCTAAGAAGAGCTGAGTCATTGTTGCAACAATATGCTAGCAGCTGCTGTAGGGGTATAAGACCTACCAACAACCAGCACACTGAAAGGTGCCAACACATGTTCTTTTGATCTGCTTTACTAAGGAAAGTAGCATTAGGGGGTTAACAATCTTATTTCAATCCAACATACAAATATCATTCACTTAGTTCAGGGGAAAAAGCCAGCACCCTGAACTTCAGCGCAAATGCAAACAAATTATAGGCATCAACAGATAGACCTTGTCTGATTCAAATCTCATTGCACTTACCAGGTTTAACAAAGTCCCAACATCTAGATTTATAAGCTGGAGGGCTCTTAACTACAGCTTCCCAGAGTCTCCACATCAACACACCTCCGAGTGAGAGCTCCAAGAAAATCACTCTGTTCTCTCTTTTTATATACTCTTTAGCTGTCATCAAACATCATGTGAGCCATCAGAACTCATGCTCCTACTATTGGCTCGGGTCTTAGCAACTCCTTTTAGGACCCGGAGGCCTTCATGACCTCATAGGCTTAGCACCTAGTAGATAGGGGATTGGGCCTGGCGCTTTGCACCTAGTAAGGCTCAATCAAAGACACTTAATTAATCTATCATTCCAAAACAGTAAAAAAGTCCCAACTTCATTGATATTACAGTCATTCATAGCTGATCATCACACAATGTTCCTGGTACTACATACAGTGTTTTCCTGGTTCTGCTCATTTCAGATTTCATCAGTTTGTACAAGTTTTTCCAGGCTTTTCTGAAATTTGCCTGTTTGTCATTTCTTATTGCACAGTAGTATTGCATTGCATTCATATACCACAGTTGTTCAGCCATTTCCCAACTGACGGGCATCCCCTCAGTTTCTAATATTTTGCCACCAAGAAAAGTGTTGCTATTAATATTTTTGTACACATAGGTCCTTTTCCATTTTTAAAATCTTTTTTTGGATATAGACCTAGTAATTGTATTGCTGGACCAAAGGGTATGCACAGTTTGATTGGTTTTTGGGTGTAGTTCCAAATTGCTCTCGAGAATGGTTGGATCAATTCACAATCCCACCAAGAGTACACTAGGGTCAGATGAGAATACTTCTACTGAATCAATTCATAAATCAAAGTCAGTAAAATAGGTACAAAACATCTTTAATCCTTTTGAAGGATTAAGAAATATTGGATAAATTGAAAAGGCTCTACATAGTGTATGTGTTTATGTGGTTAAAGAGATTAAGTCATGCCCTGTGGACATTGTACAAAATATCAAGCTAGTTCAGATTCTAGCATTTGAGTGGCAGGCCAGTTCAGTGTTGGAAGAATTTTCAGGAAACTAATAAGCAACTACTTAGAAAAAGGAGGAGATCCTCTGGGTCTTCCCCCATTACTCTATCTCTTTGATTAGAGCAGAACCTTAAGAACTTCAAAAAGTCAGAAGATTATGAACAGTCTCATTGGCATTCAAGTAGTATCCCCAGAATAGCTTATGTTACTGTCTGAAACAGAAAATTAAAACAACCTAGATGCTCTGAAGAAAGACAATGTCAGGATTTGACAATCAGCTCATAAGAAAACTATACTGAATCTTAGGGAGGCCTCCAAAAAAGAGAAAGAAAGGATTTCTTGCAAAGGACTTCCAAGATTTTCCATTTACTCCTTTTGCAAGGTGTATTCCTAGCTGAAACTCAATTCCTCCTGCTTATTATTTGTACTTGGTGCAGAGTATACTCCCAGGGGGGCAGATGTTTTATATCTGACAATATTCTGACTATGCCAGTATAGGAAATAACCCTTTCTAGAAACAAATTAAATTTTACTGGATGACCGATATCAATGAATTATCAAGAGGGGAAGCACACTAATGGGAAGTCATGAGCTAAAGTACTCAAGAAAATTCCCCAACCTCTCAATCTTATCCTTAAACCTCCAAGGAGGGAAGTACTCAGTCATCTTCTGGAGACCTGAACTGCTAAGGTGAATAAGGGTGCAATAGTGAACCTAGAGCATGTGACACAATGATATGTAACAAGTTACATCACTGCTTTTACAACTTGCTATAATTACATCTCTCTACCTTTCTATCTTAAAAAAAAACAAAAACAGAAAAGCAGATAGTTTTATACATCATTATGATTACTCCCTTGAGTAATAATAACCTGGAGAAGGTAACAGGAGGTATTGGAGGCTTATTTAAATAATCATTGTATCAAAGATAGTCTTTTTTTGTATTACTGTCTTTTCCCAATGAGTCATCCTTTCTCCTTGCCTCTAAATAGAACCCTTACTTCTATACAATTAAGCAAAGCAAAACACCATATTAGCCATATATGACAATGCATGTCTCCATCTTTGTCTATCATTTCTCTGGCAAAAGGTGCTAGACATGCTTCACTATTAGTACTTGGAAATCACTTAGTGCAAAAGTTACTATTATTATTAATCACCTCTTCAGCATATTTGAAAGTGGTAATCTAGCTTTTGTTTGAATGGCATCTTACTCAAGCAATATTGAGAAATTCATTTGTGACAACAGAAACGTTTTCATTATTGTGGCATGTAATATGCAACATGTCAATGAAAGGCATTTTGATTCATTACCTCATTGTTGCTTGAAGGACACCCCCAGTTTTTTAAGATTTAGTAACAAAACATATACTCTGGTAGTTTCTACAAAACTGGAAAGGTTTTATGGATAGGTTTTATCCTATTATCATAGGATCATATATCTAGAATTAGAAGATTTCTTAAAAGTTAGTGAACCCTCACATTTGTATGCTATCAGAGAGTCAGCTAATTTTAGTATAGTTAGGCTTATTGCTAAGTTGATGGATGTTTTGGCCATAGTAACCCATGACACAGATAAAAATGTCATAACTTTCTTTGAAGATTTCAGTACTTAACCTCAAATGCTTCAGAATACAGTATTAGTAAATTTCATGTGACTATAGAAACAAAGCTTCAAATTGTAAACTTATTGCATTTCTTCTTTTAAAATTAGGCTCAGAAACTGAGGGATAGACCAAACTAAAGATTATCAAAATTCAGAGACAAGACAGAATTACCAAAGCAAAACATTATCGGGGGTGGTCCCAGCAACTGACTAGCAACCAGATAGTAAAGAAATCAAGAGTATCTACTAAAGCAGATGCTTGATAAAGGTACAGGAATGTGTAGGTAGTTGGCATCAGAGAGAATAAAATACAATTATATACACAAACATTAGAAGGGGATGGGCTAATAGGCAAAGAAGGAAGGCTGGAAATGAGGGGTAGGTAATCATAAATGGGGACAGCTAGATGGTGCAGTGGATAGAGCACTGGCCTTGGAATCAGGAAGACTCAGTCTTATGAGTTAAAATCTGGCCTCAGAAATTTACTAGCTGTGTGACCCTGGGCAAGTCATCTAGCCCTATTTGCCTCAATTCCTCAACTGTAAGATAATCTGGAGCAGAAACTGGCAAACCACTACAGTTTCTTGCCAAGAAAACCCCAGAATAATGCCATAGTGTCAGTCATTACTGAAAATGACTGAACAGCAACAATCAGAAAAGTATTCAACTGTCGGGGAACTAGGTTATTAAGCAGGGGCTTGGTCACAAGGCAAAGGCCTCATTACTGGAAACAGAAGAAAAAATCAGAATGGGACTAATGGTAATGCTTACTTGGTTTGCAGCTGCCAAATTTTGAGCCCTAAGAGCTCTGCATTAATGTTTAGGGACTGGATTGAAGCAAGAGTTTGGAGTGGAACTGAACCTATAAGAAATGGTTATAGGCAAAGCTATGGAATAGCAAGGATGCAGGATTAAGGTGCTAAGCTTTTCTGTAAGGAACACTACTCTGGACAAAGAAATTATTCTATTTTATCTGGGAAAAATGCATATGGAATAAAAGATTACTTGTTTACAACACTGAGCAAAAGATGAGTCTAGGGTTTTGCTGATGCAATTGCATTCCTGCATACAAAAAACCCAAAACAAAATAAAACCGAAAAAAATGAAACACTTGTTTCTACCTAACTTGTGAATCAACCTGGAAAGGAGAATTCTGCCTAGAATCCTGAGGACGATGAACTCAGATCATTGCTATGCTCCATTAAACTCATTTTAAAGCCCTTAATATCTTTCTGCATTGAAGGGCTGCCATGTCTGTAGGTCTGTAACAGTTTTCTTTCAATGTCAAAAAAGCAAATTGCTTGACTCAGCAGAAGTAGAGGTCATTCTGCACAGAATAATTGTGAAGTTTTCAACAATTTTAAGTGCAGCACTTTCCTCTACATTGTTCTCACATCTTCCCTTACCACTCCTCCCAATACGACTGAAGCCATAAGGTAGATGAATAGAACTCGAATTCAGAGAAATATAGAAATATAAAATGTCACTTCACCAAGGTTTTCTCAAAATGTATTAATTGAAAGCAGAGTTAAAATAATACCCCAAGTAATGACATTTTAAAAAAAAACTACATTTTCCCAGATATACCTATAAAACATCTAGTTCCATTAACTTGGTATTTTTGCTGAGTTATAAAGGGCCTCATAGAGCATAGTTCTCTGAGAATGTCATCATTTAAACGTAATGCTTATACTCTCTGCAGCACAGGGATATATTATGCAAAGGTTTTAGTCAATGGTACCTAGATACTAGAGAAAATATAATCATGCACACTTAAAATTGAAATATCACATTGAGTACCTTGTGAGACAGTTCTCCAAAGTGTCGTTACAGTATATATTGGACAGGTAATGTCCCCCGAAAAAGCAGCACTGATATAACTCAATCCAAACAATTAAAATTTTACAAACACATTGCAGTCATTTGTGAGACAAAATTCCAATAATCATTATAATGATGATAAAGTTTATAATAATTTATGAATTAAAAAAATACATTGTCTCATTTCAGCCCCACAATAACCCTATAATGTGTATCCTATAGGTATGGCTAGAATGGATTTAATAAATGTTGCTTGAGATCAGAGAATAATTCACTTTTGTTATCATACATAGAGAGAATTTATTCCAGTGCCTTGCATAAAGCAGGCATTTAAAGTTATTATTGAATTGTATATAATTTTATTGAAGAAGACATATCCATAATTACTATTGTCCACTTTTTGTTCCAAACTGAGTAATGCTGTTAATTATAAAGAGAAGACTTCTTTCTTCTTTGAGCTGTGAAAAATTCAGGCTGAGCTCCTAAGTAAAAATAATGTTGCTTTTGGATCCAAGTTCTCAGTGAATAGAAGACTTCCTCTGAAAATCATCAGGCTGGTTTCAGTGTAAGCCACTATTTCTGATAGTTTATAAATCAGAATGAACCAAGTCTAACAAGAATAGAAGAAATGCTTTCCCTTTGGAATTTAGGTAACTTGTATACATTGTCTTTTCTTTCTTTCTTCCTTTCTTCTTTCCTTTCTTTCTTTTTCTCTTTCTTTCTTTCTTTCTTTCTTTCTTTCTTTCTTTCTTTCTTTCTTTCTTTCTTTCTTTCTTTCTTTCTTTCTTTCTTTTCTTTCCTTCCTTCCTTCCTTCCATCTTTCTTTCTCTCTTTCTTTTGAGAGTGATTGAAGATAAGTATCACATTCTTGTATACACAAATATGAGAACTTCACTTTCTGGGGCTATGGTATATTTCGGGGGCAATAATTTCACCTGTTAAACAACAAATCTATCTGTATATACACACAAACATAAAAGTAGGTAGTGTACATAGTGGTTGTATCTAATACAGTGTGCTGAATAATTATGATGGTCTACTAATCCCCTTTTGTTGTAAACTTATATTTCCCAAGTAAATCCACCAGGGGGAAAATAATTAGCTGAAGTTTGAGTAGTATTAAGTTAAAGTATGATGACAGCTCTATGTTTTGGCTATGCATAATCTATCTTTTTCCACTGGCACATAATTTCTTAATTTCAACATTCACAAGTGTATCTTGTTATTTTATTTTTGAAGTCAAATTTGTCTCAATAAAATTAATTCTTTCAATTAGCTTTCTTCAACAAAATGAGTCATCAGTAATTTCATAGTCACAGATGAAACTCAGATATCAGCAAACACTGCTTCCAAAATTTTACACACTCTTTCTCTCTCTCTCTGTCTCTCTCTGTCTCTCTGTCTCTCTCTGTCTCTCTCTCTGTCTCTCTGTCTCTGTCTCTCTGTCTCTCTCTCTGTCTCTCTGTCTCTCCCTCTCTCTCTCTCTCTCTCTCTCTCTCTCTCTCTCTCTCTCTATATATATATATATATATATATATATATATATATATATATATATATATATACACATACATATTATTGACGACTTCCCCTGGATTAATTACTAATTTTAGCAGATTTTCTGGAACCTCAGAGCCCTATACCATTTACAAAGTCCAGAAGCAATGTACTATTCTATACAAACATAGCTCTCCTAATGTTTAACAGAGAAAGCTAGGAATATGTTTATCAGTTACGTATTTTAAAGAAATTCTGAAGTATTCATTATGATTTCTAGTACTAAAAATCAACCCTTTTAATTGAGTTCTGATCTTTTGTACTTCCCTTAAAAACAGATTCAGTATGATTTATCAGCTTGAAAAACTTTTTCCTAGTCCATAATGATCTTCCCACTTATCATTATTGTAGTCTTCTTTCTGTGTATTTTGTGTATCAGGTACCATGTTTTCCATTCCTATGAACATCACGGTGACAGTATAATTTATTGTACTGAGCCTGAAGAATGGATGTACTAATGCTGAAGAGCTTATTTTTCTCCCACATTTTACTTTTCTAATCTAGAATAAAATAAAGCTGAAATTTACTCTACACTAGTTGAAGAAAGAATATACATGGGAACCACTAAAAGACTAGCTAATGCATTTACTGTCATATCTATAGACATCATTAAAAACTCAAATTTAGACTGAGAATTACAAAGAAATTTCAGGAAATATTCTGCAACTTTTTGAATCAACCTGGAATTAGCCCAAGACCTCAGTTCACATGGACAAAATTTATATAGTAATGTTGAATTTTAACTTTTAAAAGAAACAATATTTTTAAATCTCATTGTTTAATGATATTTTCTTTCACTCCTACCTTCTTTTCTTTTTTCTTTCTTGCTACTCAACTTTTTTTTTCCCTAACTTTTCTTCTATTTGAAGTAGTAGTGGATTTTTAAACTTCCAGGAGCCAAGATTGTGGAGTAAACTGTAAATTGCCCTCGCCTTCCCTTGACCTTGAAAGACCCAGAGAATATTGCCCCAAGAAAAATCCTGGAATAGTGGAGCAAGCAGAAAGATAGGGTATGGCAGTGTTTTTACTCTGGCTTGGGAGACCATGGGATTAATGGGAAAGTTCCCTCTTGCTGTGGCTGAAGGGGACCTGAACAGGAAGGGAGGTGTCCCAGTGTTTCAACAATCCAGCTAGCAGCTTCTGTGGGGGTGTAAGATCCACCAACAGCCAGTACCTAGAAAGCTGCCAGCACGCTGCAAAAGTACAGGTTCTTTTGGTCTGCTTTAGTAAGGAAAGCAATGTTAAGGGGTTGACAAGCTTACTATTAATTCAGCATATAAATATCATTCGCTTAGTTCAGGGGAAAAAGCCAGCACTCCAAACTTCAGAACAAAATACAAACATCAACAGATAGACCTTATCTGATTCAAATCCCAATACATAGTTACCAGAGTTTAACAAAGTCTCAGTATCCAGGTTACAAGCTGGAGGGCTCCTAGCTACACTTGCCCAGAGTCTCTGCATCAGCACCATCATGAGTGAGAGCCCTGAACAAATGGCTCTGTCCTCTCTTCTTATAGGGCTTCAGACATCATCAAACATCATCTGAATGACCAGAACTTAGGCTGCTGTGATTGGCTCTTGAGTTAGTCCCTGCCCTTAGGACCCTGGGAGGTTCACATCCACATAGGTTAGGTTAACACCTAAAAGGGGTTAGAGCCTGGGGCTTAGCACTTATTAAGACTCAAGCCAAACTCTTCAAGGGCACTTGTTGAACTAAGTGCTAAGAGCCCATTTTGCTTACCAATACACTCAGCAGGCCAGCAGTAGGCCCCACCTCAGCAGACCAGAAGGAGATCCTGAGACCCATGGTGGAGGAGCAGGCAACCACCAATACCAGGCCCACACTACCTCCAGCTCATCATCAGGCAAAATACCAGACCACTACAACATCCAATTGTAAGCAGCTGAGGCCCCAGCACAGAAAACTGGTAACTAGGTCCCTAGTCCCCAGCATAAGAAGTCTGAGACAGTGCGCCATGGGCCCCAGAAGGGCAGATCCAATTTAAAGGCCAAAAAAGGTGAGCAACATGAGAAAAAGGAATAAAAAAATCAATGACCATAGAGAAATATCTTGGTGACAATGAAGATCAAAACACAAATACAGGAGAGGACATGGTCAGCATACTCGTATCTGAAACCTGAAAGAGGACTATGAACTGGTCTCAAGCCCAAAAAGCCTTCTTGGAAGAGATCAAGAAGGATTTTAAAAGTCAAAAAAGAGAGGTAAAAGAAAAAAAATTTTTAAAAAGTACACTGAAGGAAGCACTCCTTAAAAAGTACACTTGGCCAAATGGAAAAGGAGCTACAAAAGCTAACTGAAGGAAGCAATTTGTTAAAAATTAGAATTGGTCATCTGAAAGCTAATGAATCTATGAGACACCAAGAATCAATCAAAAAATGGAAAGAATGAAAAAAAAAACAGAAGAAAACATAAAGTCACTCACTGGAAAAACAAACTGACCTGGAAAATAGATCCAGGAGAGATGATTTAAGAATTATTGGTCTACCTGAGAACCACGATGAAAAAAATAAGAGCTTGGACAGCATCTTTCAAGAAATCATGAAAGAAAACTGCCTTGAGGTCCTAGAACCACAGAGTAATATAGTAATTGAAAGAATCCAATGATCACCTCCTGAAAGAGATCCCCAAATCAAAACACCAAGGAATATTGTAACCAAATTCTAGAATTATCAGGTCAAGGAGAAAATACTGCAAGCAGCCAGAAAGAAACAATTCAAATATCACGTAACCTTGCAGTTTCTACATGAAATGATTGGAGTGCTTGGAATTTGATATTCCCTAAGGCAAAAGAGCTTGGATTACAACCAAGGATCAACTACCAGTGAAATTGAGCATAGACTTTCAGGGGAGGATATGGAAATTCAATGAAACAGAGGACTTCCAGACTTTCTTGATGAAAAGGAAAGAGCTAAATGGAGAATTTGATCTTCAAATACAGGAATAAAGAAAGGCATAAAAAGATAAACGGGAAAAAAAGGAAAAAATGTTATTCAAAAAGGGCACGCTGTTTACATCCCTATATGGGAAGATGATATATGTAAAAGTTGAGAATTGTATATTTATTACAACATTCAAAAAGCGTATGCATAGATAGAGGGTGTGGGTATAAATTAACTGATATGAAGATAAAAATGTAATTAAGGGGTGCAACAGAATTATAGTGGGAGAAGAGGAAAGGAGGAGACAGAAAAGGGTAAATTACTTCACATGAAGAGGCACAAAAGCATACCATGGTAGAGGAAAAGAAGGGAGGGAGATGAGCATTGTATGCATTTAAATCTCATCATATTTGGTTCGAGTTCAATAACATATTCAGTTAAGTATAGAAATCTAACTTGCCCTACAGGTGGTAGAAGGAGAAAGGGGAAAGGGGAAAGAAAAGGTAGAGGGTTAGAAGGGATGGAAGATAGAGGGAAGGGGTGGTCAAAGGCCAAACTCTTTTGAAGAGGGGAAGAAATAAGGGAGAAATAAAAGCGTAAAGAGTGGGTAAAATAGGATGGAGAGAAACAGGCAGATAGTAATCATAACTGTGAATGTGAATGGGATGAACTCTCCCATAAAACAGAAGCAGATAGTATAATGGGTTAAAAATCACAATCCTACAATACATTGTTCACAAGAAAGGCATTTGAAACAGGAGGATACACCCAGGATAAAGGTAAAAGGCTGGAACAGAATATATTATGCTTCAGCAGAATTAAAAAAAAAACAGGGATAGCAATCCTGATCTTAGATAAAGCAAAAGCAAAAATAGATTCAATCAAAAGAGATAAAGAAGGAAACTATATACCTGCTAAAAGGCACCATAGAAATGCAGTGATATCATTACTAATTACATATGCACCAAAGGGTATAGCATCCAACTTCTCAGAGGAGAAGTTAAAGGAGTTACAGGAAGGAATAGGCAGCAAAACTGTGCAAGTGGGGCACACCAACCTACCCTCTCTGAACCTGATAAATCTAACCTCAAAATAAACAAGAAGGAAGTTAAAGAAGTGAATATAATTTTGAAAAGGTAGATATGGTAGACCTCTTGAGAAAATTGAATGGGGATAGAAATGAATATACCTTTTTCTTAGTGATAAATGTCACATACATAAAATTGACCATGTATTAGGGCATAAGAATCTTACAATCCAGTTCAAAAGGCAGAAATAGTCAGTGCATCCTTTTCAGAAAATGATCCAATAAATATTATTTGTAATGAAGGAACATGGAAAGATAGACTAAAAATTAACTGGAAACCAAATAATCTAATCTTACAGAATGAATGGGTCAAACAACAAATCATAGAAACAATCAACAACTTGATTCAAGAAAATGACAATAATGGAACAACATACCAAAACTTATGGCATGCAGTCATAGCAGTATTTAGGGGAAATTTTATGTCTCTGAATACTTACATGAATAAAATAGATAAAGAAGAAATCAATGAGTTGGGCATGCAAACTGAAAAAGCCAGAAAAAGAACAAATTAAAAATCCCCATTCAAATACCAAATTAGAAAAACTGAAAAGGAGAGATTGAATCATAGAGATTTATAAATCTCTCCTAGAGATTTATAAGGAGAGATAAAAACTTGAAATTAAGACAACTATTAAAGTAATAAATAAAACTAAGAACTGGTTTTGTGAAAAAAACAATAAAATTCATAAACCTTTGGTTAATTTAATTTTTTAAAAAGAAGAAAACCAAATTACTAGTATCACAAACGAAAAGGGTAATTTCACCACCAATGAAGAGGAAATTAAAAAAAATAATTAGGAATCATTTTGCCTAATTGTACACCCATAAATATGACAATCTTATTGAAATGGATCAATATTTATAAAAATATAAATTGCCTAGATTAACAGAAGAGGAAATAAAATACTTAAAAGACCCTGTCTTAGAAGAAGAAGATGAAGAAGCCATCAATGAACTCCCTAGGAAAAAATCTCCAGGGCCAGATGGATTCACAAGCAAATTCTATCAAACATTTAAAGAACAATCAATTCCAATAGTATATAGACTATTTGGGAAAACTGGTGAGTCTTACCAAATTCTTTTTATGATACAAATATGGTACTGATACCTAAACCAGGAAGAGCCAAAGCAGAGAAATAAAATTATAGACCAATTTCTTTAATGAATATAGAGTAAAAATTTTAAATAAAATATAAGGACAAAGAATACAGCAACTTATCATGAGAATAATATACTTTAATCAGGATTTATACTAGGAATGTAGGACTGGTTCAAAATTAGGAAACCTCTTGGGGTGGAGCCAAGATGGTCATGTGAAAACAGGTACTCGCTTGAGTTCTCCTCCAAATCCCTCCAAACACCTGTAAAAATGACTCTAAACAAATTCTAGAACTAGAGAACCCATGAAAGGTAGAGTGAAAAAAAGTCTCCAGCACAAAAGAGCCTGGACGGTCACTGGGAAGGGGCTATTGCACTGTGCTAGGAGCAGACCTCAGCCCAGTGTGGGCTGTGCCAGGACAGCCCAGGCCTGACAAGCCTCAAGGCAGTAAATCTGTGGCAGACTTCTCAAACCAAAAATGCCAAAGACAGAGTAGCAGGTCAGGGGAAAAACTGCTGGACCTGGGTGAGAAAATGGTGCAGACCAATGCCAGCCCTGGGATGACAGAGGTGGCTACATCATCAATTGTGGCTGCTTAAAGCACTCTAGGCCCACAGACAGTAGGGTTAATCAAGCAGCTGATCAAAATGGTAATGCAGGGATCTCTTTGCTGGTGCTGAGTCAGGATTCTCTTGCTTTGTGCTGCTTGGATCTGGGTCGCACTCTTGGTTGACAGTCCTTGGCAGAGGAGGAATACTGGGGTAAAAGAGCTTGAGGTGGCTGAGGAGAGGGAGTCATTCTTGTAGTTACACAAAGAATGGAGTGCTTGAAATCACTCACAGACAAGAGCACAGACCAGGAGAGGAGTAGCATACCACATCAGAATGGAAGTAGCTCTGAAAACAGCAGCACAAGACCCCTGAAGCTTGGGACAGAGCACTCTCCACTCTGAAAGCAGTCATATCTTGACAAAGAGATCAAAAGTCAAATAATAGGCTAGGAAAATAAGCAGGATTGTAAAAGGACTCAGACTATAGACTCTTACTTTAGTGACAAGGAAGATCAAACATAAAGCCAGAACTCTGCAAAGTCAAAGATCCTACATCAAGAGGCTCGAAGAAAAATATGAATCGGACTCAGGCCATGGGAGACCTTAAAAGGGGATTTGGAAAATCAAGTAAGAGAGGTAGAGGAAAAATGGGGAAGAGAAATGAGAGTGATGCAAGAAAATCATGTAGAACAAGTCAATGACTTGCAAAAGGAGACCCAAAAAATACTGAAGAAAATAACACCTTAAAAATAGACTAACCAAAATGGCAAAAGAGGAGCATAAAGTCAATGAGCAGAAGAATGCCATAAAAAGGCAAAATTAGCCAAATGGAAAAGGAAGTCCAAAAGATCACTGAAGAAAATAATGCCTTAAAGTTAGAATCAAGCAAGTGCAAGCTAGTGACTATGAGAAATCAAGAAATTATAAAACAGAACCAAAAGAAACAAAAAAATGGAAGACAATGTGAAATATCTCATTGAAAAAAACAACTTATCTGGAAAACAGATCCAGGAGAGATAATTTAAAAATTATTGGACTACCTGAAAGTCATGATCAAAAAAAAGAGCCTAGACATCACCTTTCAAGAAATTATCAAAGAGGATTGTCCTGATATTCTAGAACCAGAAAGCAAAATAGAAATTGAAAGAATCCACTGATTTCCTCCTGAGAAAGATCCCCAAATTAAAACTCCTAGGAATACAGTAGCCAAATTTCCTAGTTGCCATGACAAGGAGAAAATATTGCAAGAAGCCACAAAGAAACAAGTCAGTATTCTGGAAAAACAATCAGGATAACACAAGATCTAGCACTTTCTACATTGAGGGATCTCAGGGCTCGGAATATGATATTCTGGAGGTCAAAAAATCTGGGATTCAAATCTAGAATCACCTACGCAGCAAAGCTGAGCATAATACTTCAAGGCAAAACATGGATTTTTTTTCCAATTATTTATTTATTTACTCTTTTTAGTTTTCAGCATTGATTTCCACAAGAGTTTGGATTACAAATTTTCTCCCCATTTCTACCCTCCCCCCACTCCAAGATGACATATATTCTGATTGCCCCATTCCCCAGTCAGCCCTCATTTCTGTCAACACCCCCCCCCTTCCCCTTTACCCTTACTTTCTTGTAGGGCAAGATAGATTTCTATGCCCCATTGCCTGTACATCTTATTTCCTAGTTGCATGCAAAAACTTTTTTTTCAACATCTGCTTTTAAAACTTCGAGTTCCAAATTCTCTCCCCTCTTCCCTCCCCACCTACCTTCCCTAAGAAGGCAAGCAATTCAACATGGGCCACATATGTGTCATTATGCAAAACCCTTCCACAATACTGATGTTGTGAAAGACTAACCATATTTTGCTCCTTCCTATCCTATTGCCCTTCATTCAATTTTGTCCCTTGACTCTGTCCCTTTTCGAAAATGGGTTTGCTTAAGATTAACTCCTCCAACTATTTGCCCTCCTTTCTATCATCCCCCCTTATTATCTCCTTCCTCCTTCTTTCTTATGGGGTAAGATACCCACTCGAGTTTGTATGTTATTCCCTCCTCAGGTCAAATCTGAGGAGAGTAAGATTCACTCATTCCCACTCACCTGCCCCCTCTTCCCTTCCTACAGAACTGCTTTTTCTTGCTACTTTTATGTGAGATAATTTACCCCATTCTATCTCTTCCTTTCTCCCTCTCTCACTATATTCATTTCTCATCCCTTAATTTGATTTTATTTTTTTAAATATCATCCCTTCATATTCAACTCACCCTATGCCTTCTGTCTATACCTATTTATGTATATTTCCTTCAGCTATCCTAATACTGAGGTCTTATGAATTATACACATCATCTTTCCATGTAGGAATGTAAACAAAACAGTTCAATTTTAGTAGTACCATATGATTTCTCTTTCTTGTTTACCTTTTCATGCTTCTCTTGATTCTTGTGTTTGAAAGTCAAATTTTCTATTCAGCTCTGGTCTTTTCACTGAGAAAGCTTGGAAGTCCTTTCTTTTATTGAAAATGCATATTTTGTCTGGGAGCACGATATTCATTTTTGCTGGGTAGGTGATTCTCGGTTATAAGCCTAGCTCCATGACCTCCAGAATATCACATTCCAAGCCCTTCAATCCCTTAATGTAGAAGCTGCTAGATCTTGTGTTATCCTGATTGTGTTTCCACAATACTCAAATTGTTTCTTTCTGGCTGCTTACAATATTTTCTCCTTGATCTGGGAGCTCTCGAATTTGGCAACAATATTCCTAGGAGTTTTCTTTTGGGGATATTTTTCAGGAGGTGATAAGCATATTCTTTCAATTTCTATTTTACCTTCTGGCTCCAGAATATCAGGGCAGTTTTCCTTGATAATTTCTTGAAAGATGATGATATCTAAGCTCTTTTTTTTGATCATGGCTTTCAGGTAGTCTAATAATTTTTAAATTATCTCTCCTGGATCTATTTTCGGTCAGTGGCTTTTTGAATTATATCTTTCACATTGTCTTCTTATTTTTCATTCATTTGGTTCTCTTGTATAATATCTTGATTTCTTATAAAGTCACTAGCTTCCACTTGCTCCAATCTAATTTTTAAGGCAGTATTTTCTTCAGTGTTCTTTTGGACCTCCTCTTCCATTTGGCTAATTCTACCTTTCAAGGGATTCTTATTGGCATTTTGAAGCTCTTTTGCTATTGGAGTCAGTCTATTTTTAACGTCTTATGTTCTTCAGTATTTTTTGGGTCTCCTTCAGCAAGTCATTGACTTGTTTTTCATGGTTTTCTTGCATCACTCTCATTTCTCTTCCCAATTTTTCCTCTTCTCTATAACTTGCTTTTCCAAATCCTTTTTGAACTCTTCCATGGCCTGGAAGCAGTTCATGTTTTCTTGGAGGCTTTCGATGTAGGCTCTTTGCCTTTTTTTTTTTATTAACATCTTTAGTTTTCAGCATTAATTTCCACATGCGTTTGAATTACAGATTTTTCTCCCCATTTCCACCCCCCCCACTCCAAGATGGCGTACACTCTGGTTGCCCCGTTCCCCAGTCTGCCCTCCTCTCTGTCCCCCCATTCCCCATCCATCCCCCCCTCCCCCACTTTCTTGTAGGGCAAGATAAATCTCTATGCCCCATTGCCTGTGCATCTTATTTTCTAGGTA
>CM053624.1:229177603-229198827 GCA_028646595.1 Phalanger gymnotis | reverse complement strand
GGGAGTTCTGTTCGGGACAGACCTTACCCCGAGACCATCCAGGCAGACCTGGGCTGGAGTCCTGCTTCCCTCTGCCCCTTTGTGGATTCTGTAGTTCTAGAATTGGTTCAGAGCCATTTTTTCATAGGTTTTTGGAGGGACTTGGAGGGGAGCTCACGCCAGTTACTGCTTTCCAGTTGCCATCTTGGCTCCGCCCCCCGGCTCTTTGCCTTTTTGACTTCTTCTGGCTGTAAGTTTTGGTCTTCTTTGTCACAAAAGAAAGATTCCAAAGTCTGAGTCTGAATCTGAGTCCATTTTCTCTGCCTGTTCATGTTCCCAGGCAACTACTTGACCCTTGAGCTTTTTGTCAGGGTATGTAGAGGTTTTGTCAGGTTTGTAGAGTAAAGAGTACTTAAGCTTGAGGGGATGTGCTGTTCTTTTCAGAGCTATATCTACACAGCAAGCTCTGCCACATCAGCACTCCTCCCCCAAGAATCACCAACCTGGACCACAACTCAAATCTTAAGCAGGCTCTGCACTCCTGCTCTGATCTGCCACTTAATTCCTCCCAGCAGGTAAGCCTGGGTCTGGAAGCAACTGCACCTGTAGCTCAGTAAGCAGCCTCAGAGCTGCACCATCTATGCCGCCTCCAGGACAGTGGCCGAACTGGGAACTCCTTTTCTTCAGTCCCTGAAGTTTTACCCACTAACCTTCTCTGTAGTCTTTGGTGTTTGTGGGTTGAGAAGTCTGGTACCTGCCACAGCTCGCTGATTCAGAGAGCTAGGGCCTGTTTCACCCTCTTCCTGATCTGGTTGGTCTGGAAGTGGCCCACACTGGACTCTGCTATGCTCTGCTCCCAGCACAGTGCGATAGACCTTTACCCAGCAACTGTTTAGGCTGTCCTGGGCTGGAGCCTTGCTTCCCTCTGCTACTTCATGGGTTCTGCAGTTCTAGAATTTGTTCAGAGCCATTTTATTGGTGTTTGGGGGGTCCTGGGGGAGAGCTTTAGGAAAGTCCTCGCTTTCCCACTGCCATCTTGGTGCCACCTCCCAAAATATGGATTTTCAATGAAACAGAGGACCTTCAAACATTCTTGAGAAAAAGACCAGAGCTGAATAGAAAATTTGACCTTGTAAGACAAGAATCAAAAGAGAGAGAGAGAGAGAGAGAGAGAGAGAGAGAGAGAGAGAGAGAGAGAGCAGGGTGAGCTGAATATGAAGGGGTGCTATCTAAAAAAATAAAATTAATGGGAGAAAGAGAAATATATTTGGAGGAGAAGGGCAGAGACAGAGTGAGGTAAATTATCTTACATAAAAGTGCCAAGAAAAAGCTGTTCTGTTGGAAGGGAAGTGGGAGTACTTGAAACAGAATGAGTGAACTTTGCTTTCATTGGATTTGGTTTAAGTAGAGAATAACATACACGTTCAATTGGGTATCTTACCCAACAGTACAGTAAAGAGGAAGGGCATAAGGTTGGGGTGACAGAAGGGAGGGCAGATTGGGGCAGGAGGTAGTGAAAAGCAAACACATTTGAAAACAGATAGGGTCAAAGCAGAAAACTGAATAAGGGAGACAGGATAGGATGGAGGGAAATATAGTCAGTCTTTCATGACATGACCATTATGAAAGTGTTTTTTTTATGATGATACATGCGTAACAGAACATGGGACAGAATTTGGAACTCAATGTCCTAAAAACAAATGTTTAAAAAAATGTTTTTAAGGGGCAGAGCCAAGATGGACATGTAAAAATAGCATCTTACTGGACCTCTCTCCTAAATTCTAAAAGATACCTCTAAAAACATGAATCTGAGCAGATCTGAGAGAGAGTTAGAAGCCACTAGTAGACTAAGTGGGGCAAATTTCCAAGCCAGAAGTGCCTGAAGGGTCAACAGGACAGATCTGATGGCTGGGAGAGTGCCCTGCATGCAGAACTGTACCAGATCACACCAAACCACTAGCAGCTGAGGAACTCAGCCAGTGATCTATATGGCAGAATGCTGAGCATGAGAAACTAGTGGTGATCCCCAGTCCACCCCCCACAGGACAGGAGTCTGTCAGAGCTATGGGAGGCAGCAGCGCAGCGCCTGCAGCCATGAAAGCAACTTCTCCTGAAGCTTGCAGCCCACAGTCTAAAGGTTTGAAACTCACCTTCTTGAACTTCTGGGAGCCATGATCAGGTAAAATGCCTCTCATACCTCCCTTCCCCATCCAGAGACTACTCCCTTGGGAAAAATACTGAAGTAGAGGAGACAAAAGGGGGGCTTCAGTAGCCAAACAGCCTGATTTCCTGAGCCCTGGGGGGTGGGTGGAGACAAAAACTGTCAACACTAGGAACCCAGAGGTGCCAAGGAGTATTGTAGCCAAATTCCAGAATTATCAGGTCAAGGAGAAAATACTGCAAGCAGCCGGAAGGAAACAATTCAAATATCTGGAACTACAGACAGGATCACGCAGTATCTGACAGCTTCTACATTAAAAGACAGGAGAAATTGGAATATGATATTCTGAAAGGCAAAGGAGCTTGGACTATAGCCAAAGATCAACTACCCAGCAAAACTGAGCATAATTTTTCAGGCAAAGAGATGGGCATTCAGTGAAATAAGGGAATTCCAGACCTTCCTGATGAAAAAGCCAGAGCACAACGGAAAATTTAATCTTCAAATACATAACTTAAAAGAGACATAAAAAGGTAAACATTGGGGGGGAATCGTTTTTAATCAATAAGAGCAAATTGTTTACATCCTTACATGGAATTATATATATATATATATATATATATACATCAATCTTGAGAATAGTATAGATATTATGACAACTGAAAGGGATATGCATAGACTGAGGATGTCAGTATAAAATAACTGATATAATGATGCAAAAACATAATTAAAGGATGTAAAGAGATGGTTATGGAATAAGAGGTAAGGAGGTAATAGAAAAGTGTAATTATATCACATGAAGAGACACAAAAACATGTTATAGTAAAGAGAAAGAAGGGAGGGAGAAGAGCAACATTTGAGATTTACTCTCATGGGATTTGGATCAAGGAGGGAATAACATACTCTGATAAGTAAAGAAATCAAACTAGTCCTTTAGGTAGTAGGAAGGGAAAGGGGAAAGAAAAAAGGGGGGTTGGTCAGAAGCGAGGGAAAAAGTAGCAAGGGGAAAAGGGTAAGATAAGGGAGAGGAATTAATAAGGAGGGTAAACTGAGGAAGGTGGCAGACAATAGCAAAACTTCTTTGAGGAGTGGAAGGGAGAAGGAAGAAATAAAAGCATAAATGGTGGGGATAGAATGGAGAAAAAGACACAGATAGTAATCATAACTGCGAATGTGAATGGGATGAACTCGCCCATGAAACAGAAGTATATAGTATAATGAGTTAAAAATCACAACCCTACAATACATTGTTTACAAGAAATACAGTTAAAACAGGGGTATACACACAGGGTAAAGGTAAAAAGCTGTAATAGAATATATTGTGCTTCAGCTAAAGTAAAAAAACAAGCAGATATAGCAATCGTAATCTCAGACAAAGCAAAAGCAAAGATAGATGTAATTGAAAGAGATGAGGAAGGAGACTATATCCTGCTAAAAGGCACCATAGACAATGAAGCAATATCATTACTTAACATATATTCACCAAGTGGTATAGCATATAAATACTTAGAGGAGGAGTTAAGGGAGTTACAGGAAGAAATTCACAGCAAAACTATACTAGTAGGGGACCTCAACCTCCCCATCTCTGAACTTGATAAATCTAACCTCAAAAAAGAAAGAGTTTAAGGAGCAGAATATTATTTTAGAAAAAGGAGATACAATAGACCTCTAGAGAAAACTGAATTGGGATAAAAAGAAATATACTTCTTTTTTTCTCAGCAGTACATGGCACATACTCAAAAACTGACCATATGCTAGGGCATAAAAACCTCACAATCCAGTGCAGAAAGGCAGAAATAGGCAATGCATCTTTTTCAGATCACAGTACAATAAAAATTATTTGTGATAAAAGACAATGGAAAGATGAGCTAAAATTAATTGGAAACTAAGTAAACTTATACTAAAGAACGAGTGGGCCAAGAAAGAAATCATAGAACCAACTAATAACTTCATTCAAGAGAATGACAATAATGAGACAACATACCAGAACTTATAGGATGCAGCAAAAGCAGTTCATAGGGGAAGGTTTATATCTTTAAATGCTTACGTGTAGATAAAAAGGAGATCAATGAATTGGGCATACAACTGAAAAAACAATAAAAAGAGTAAATTGAAAATCCCCAATTAAATACCAAACCAGAAATATTGAAAACCAAAAGAGAGATTAATAAAATTGAAATCAAGAAAATTATTCAAGTAATAAATAAAACTAAGAGCTGGTTTTATGAAAAAAAAATTGATAAACCTTTGGTCAATTTGATTAAAAAATGGAAGAAAACAAAATTACGAGTATCAAAAATGAAAAGGATGAATCCATCACCTATGAAGATGAAATTAAAACAATAATTAGGAATTATTTTGCCTAATAGTACACCCATAAATATGACAATCTTAGTGAAATGGATGAATGTTTACAAAAATATAAATTGCTCAGGTTAACAGAAGAGGGAGTGAAATACATAAATAACACTATCTCAGAAAAAGAAATTGATTAAGCCATCAAAGAAATCCCTAGGAAAAAATCTCCAGGGCCAGATTGTTTTACATGTGAATTCTATCAAATGTTTAAAGAACAATAAATTCCCGAACCTTATAGGCTATTTGGAAAATAGGTGAATAAGGAGTCCTACCAAATTCTTTTAACGACACAAATATGGTACTAATACCCAAAACAGGAAGAGTCAAAACAGAGAAGAAAAATTATAGACCAATTTCCTTAATGAATATTGATGCAAAAATTTTAAATAAAATATTAGCAAAAAGATTGCAGCAACTTATCACCATAATAATACACTAAAACAAGGTAGGATTTATTTCAGTAATACCAGACTGGTTCAATATTAGGAAAACTACCAGCATAATTGATCATGTCAATAACGAAACTAACAGAAACCATATAATTATCTCAATACATGAATAAAAAGCTTGTGAAAAATAAAGCACACATTCCTATTAAAAACACTAGAAAGTATAGGAATAAATGGAGTCTTCCTTAAAATTATAAATGGCATCTACCTAAAACCATCAGCAAGCATTATATATAATGGAGATAAGCTAGATGCATTCTTAATAAGTCTGGGCTGAAACAAGATGTCCATTATTACCCATATTATTCAATTTGGTACTAGAAATGTTAGCTTTAGCAATAAGAGAAGAAAAAGAAATTGAAGTAATTACAATAGGCAAAGAAGAAAGTAAATTATCACTCTTTGCAAATGATATGATGATGTACTTAGAGAATCAAGTAAAAAACCTACTTGAAATAATAAACAACTTTAGCAAAGTTGAAGGATATAAAAAAACCCACATAAATCCTTGGCATTCCTATACATCACTAACAAAGCACAACAGCAATAGATAGAAAGAGAAATTCCATTTAATGTTACAACAGACACCATAAAATATTTGGGAGTCTACCTGCCAAGACCAACCTAAGGCCTATATGAATACAAAACCTTTTCACATAAATTCAGATCTAAATAAATGGAAAAAAACCAGTTGCTTGTGGTTAGGCTGAGGTAATATAATAAAAAAAAAATGACTATTTTACCTAAATCAATCTCCTTATTCAGTGCCATGCCAATCAAACTACCAAAATTATTTTTCAGAGCCAGATAAAATAATAACTAAATTCATCTGGAACAACAAAAGGTAAAGAATATCAAGGGAATTAACAAAAAGAAATGCTAGGGAAGGTGGCCTAGCCATACAAGATATTAAACTGTATTATAAAGCAGCAATCATCAAAACTACTTGATATTGGCTAAGAAATAGAGTGGTGGATCAGTGAAATAGATTAGGTATACAAGACACAATAGTTGACCACTATGGCAATCTACTCTGATAAACCCAAAGAATCCAGCTTATGGGTTAAGAATTCACTATTTCACAAATTCTCCTGGGAAAATTGGAAAACATTATGGCAGAAAATGGGCATAGCCCAATATCTTACACTGTATACCAAAATAAAGTCAAAATGGGGTCATGATTTAAGATAAAGGCTGATACTATAAGCAATTTGGGAGAGCAAGGAATAGTTTATCTGTCAGATTTATGGGAAAGAGAAGAATTCATGACCCAACAAGAGACAGAGAGAATTACAAAATGCAAAATAGATAATTGTGATTATGTTAAATTGAAAAGTTTTGGTATAAACAGGGCCAATGCAATAAAGATTGGGAAGGATGCAGACAACTGGGAGAAAATCTTTTCAACCAGCGTTTCTGATAAAGGCTTCATATCTAAAATACACAGAGAACTGAATCAAATTGATATATATATATATACATACATATACATATATATGTATATATATACACATATATACATACATATATCTGTCTACACACACACACATACACACTCACACACACGTCATTCCACAATTGACAAATGGTCAAAGGATATCAACAGGTATTTTTCAGAGGAAGAAATTAAAGATATCTATAGTCACATGAAAAAATGCTCAATCACTAGTTATTAGAGAAATGCAAATCAAAGCAAGCCATAGGTACCACATCTCTCCTGTCAGATTGGCTAACATGACAAAACAGGAAAATGATAAATGCTGTAGAGGATGTGGAAAAATTGGAGTTGTTGGTGGAGTTGTGACCTGATCCAGCCACTCTGGAAAGCAATTTGGAACTATACTGAAAGGGCTATATAATGTGTATACCCTTAGACCCAGCAATACCACTTCTAGGGCTATATGCTAAAGAAATTAGACATGTGGGAAAGGGACCCATACACACAAAAATATTTATAGCAGCTCTTTTTGTGGTGGCAAAGAATTGGAAATCAAGGAGATGTCCACCAATTGGGGAATGGCTAAACAAATTGTGGTGTATGAATTTAATAGAATACTCTTGTGCTATAAGAAATGAGGAGCACACAGACTTCATTATAACCTGGAATGAATTATATGAACTGATGCTGAGTAAGAGGAGCAGAACTAGGAGATCAATATACATGATTACAGACAAATGGTATCTGTAAGGACTAACTTTGATAACCTTGACTCTTCTCATCAATGCAAGTTTCATAGACAGCTCCAAAATTCTCATGATGGAAACAGCTGTACATATCCAGAGAAAGAATTATGGAATCTGAATGCAGATGGAGGCAAACTATTTGCTCTCTTTTTTTTCTTTTTCCTTCTTTTTTGGTTTTGTTTTTCCATTCTCATGATTCATTCCATTGGTTATAATTCTTCTTTACAACTGGACTATTACGTAAATAACTTCAATGTGAAGGTAAATATAGAACCTATATTGGATTACATGCTGCTTTGGGAAGGGGGCGAGGAGGGAGGAGAGGCAGGGAGAGAAAATTTTGAACCCAAAAACCTGTGGAACTGAATGTTGCAAACTAAAAATAAAAATAACAATTAAATTTTTTTTCACATGCAACTTGGAAATAAGATATGCAGGCAATGGGGTATAGAAATCCATCTTGCCCTACAAGAAAGTAAGGGAAAGTGGATAGGAAGGGGAGTGGGGTGATAGGAGTAAGGGAAGACTAGGGAAAGAGGCAATCAGAATACATGCCATCTTGAGGTAAGAGGGAGGGTAGAGGTGCAGAGAAAATTTGTAACTCAGAATCTTGTTGAAATGAATGTTGAAAATTACAAATAAATTTAAAAAAGGTAAAAATGAAAAGTGTCAGCATAATTGATCATATCAACAACAAAACTAACAGAAACCTTATGATTATCAATAGATGCAGAAAAAGCTTTTGAAAAAAAACACAACACCCATTTCTATTAAAAATGCTAGAGAGCATAGGAATGAATGGAGCCCTCTGTAAATTGATAAGTAGCATCTACCTAAAACCATCAGCAAGCATTATATGTAATGGGGATAAACTAGATCCATTTCCAATAAGATTGGGGGTGAAAGAAGGATGTCCATTATCACCACTGTTATACAGTACAGTACTAGAAATATTAGCTTTAGCAATAAGAGAAGAAAAAGTAATTAAAGGAATTAGAATAGGTAAAGAAGAAACTAAATCACTCTTTGCAGATGATATGATGATATACTTAGAGAACCCTAGAGAATCATGTAAAAAACTACTTGAAATAAAAAAAAAATTCAGCAAAGTTGCAAGATACTAAATAAATCCACATAAATCATCAGCATTTCTGTAAATTAATATATTAAGCCCAACAGCAAGAGATAGAGAAATTCCTTTTAAAGTTACTGTAGCATAAAATGTTTGGGAGCCTATCTGCCAAAAGAAACCTAGGGATTATATGAACACAATTACAAAACATTTTTCATACAAATAAAATCAGATTTAAATAGTTAGAAAAATATCAGTTGCTCATTGGCAGAGCTAGCATAATAAAAATAACAACTCTATCTAAATTACTTGATTATTCAGTGCCAAACCAATCAGAGTACCAAAAATTATTTTATAGAGCTAGAAAAAATAATATCAAAATTCCTCTGGAAGAACAAAACATTAACAATATCAAGGAAATTAATAAAAGGAAATCCTAGGGAACTTGGCCTACCCATACCAGGACTTAAATTGTATTTATAAAGCAGCAATTATCAAAACCACTTGGTACTGGCTAAGAAATAGAGGGGTAGATCACTGGAATCAGTTAGGTAGACAAGACATAGTAGTCAATGTTTATAGCTATCTACTGTTTGATAAACCCAAAGACTCCAGCTTCTGGGATAAGAACTCACTATTTGAAGGTGGAGCCAAGATGGTGGCTGGAAAGCAGGGACTAGCGTGAACTCCCCGCCAAATCCCTCCAAAAACCTATAAAAATGTTTCTGAACCAATTCTAGAACTGCAGAACCCATGAAATAGCAGAGGAAAGCAGGGCTCCAGCCCAGGACATCCTGGAAGGTTGCTGGGTGAGGTCTACCACTCACGGAGCTGGGAGCGGAGCAGAGCACAGCCCAGCGCAGGCAGTGGCAGGACCAACTGGACTGGGAGCCAGGTGGAGCTGGCCCTAGTACCCCGAATCACTGAGCTGTGGCAGTTACCAGACTTCTCAACCCACAAACACCAAAGACAACAGAGAAGGTTAGTGGGAAAAGCTGCAGGCGACAGAGTGAAAGAAGGAGTTGGTGGTTCAGCTGCTGCCCTGGAGATGCAGGAGGTAGGGCAGCTACAGAACTACAACTGCAGTTGCTTCCAGCCCCAGGCCCACCTGGTGGGAGGAATTAAGTGGCCAATTAGAGCAGGAGTGCAGAGCCTGCTGAAGATCTGAGTCCAGTCCAGGTTGGGGGCTCTTGGGGAAGGAGGAGTGCTGGTGTGGCAGAGCTGGCTATAATAGCTCTGAAAACAACAGCGCATCCCCTCAAGCTTGGAACATAGTACTATTTACAAGCAGTCATGCCCTGATGAAAAACTCAAGGGTTAAGTAAGATGACTGGGAACATGGCCAGGCAGCGAAAATGTACTCAGATTCAGTCTCAGACTTTGGATTTTTTTTTGGTGACAAAGAAGACCAAAACATACAGCCTGAAGAAGTCAACAAAGTCAAAGAGCCTACAACAAAAGCCTCCAAGAAAAACATGAACTGGTCTCAGGCCATGGAAGAACTCAAAAAGCATCTGGAAAAGCAAGTTTAGAGAAGTAGAGGAAAAATTGGGAGGAGAAATGAGAAGGATGCGAGAACACCATGAAAAACAAGTCAATGACTTACTAAAAGAGACCCAAAAAAATACTGAAGAAAACAATACCTTAAAAAATAGACTAACTCAAATGTCAAAAGAGCTCCAAAGAGCCAATGAGGAGAAGAATGCCTTGAAAGGTAGAATTACCAAATGGAAAAGGAGGTTCAAAAGACCACTGAAGAAAATACTACTTTAAAAATTAGATTGGAGCAAGTGGAAGCTAGTGACTTGATGAGAAATCAAGATATTATCAAACAGAACCAAAGGAATGAAAAAGTGGAAGACAAATGTCAATCATCTCATTAGAAAAACCACTGACCTGGAAAATAGATCCAGGAGAGATAATTTAAAAATTATTGGACTACCTGAAAGCCATCATCAAAAAAAGAGGCTAGATATCATCCTTCAAGAAATTATGAAGGAGAACTGCCCTGATATTCTATAGCCAGAGGGCAAAATAGAAATTGAAAGAATCCACAGATCGCCGCCTCAAATAGATCCCAAAAAGAAATCTCCTAGGAATATTGTCGCCAAATCCCAGAGCTCCCAGATCAAGGAGAAAATACTGCAAGCAGCCAGAAAGAAACAATTTGAGTATTGTGGAAACACAATCAGAATAACCCAAGCAGCTTCTACATTAAGAGATCGAAGGGCTTGGAATACGATATTCCAGAGGTCAATGGAGCTAGGATTAAAACCAAGAATCACCTACCCAGCATAACTGAGTATCATGCTCCAAGGCAAAATATGGACTTTCAAGAAAATAGAGGACTGTCAAGCTTTCTCAGTAAAAAGACCAGAGCTGAATAGAAAATTTGACTTTCAAACACAGGAATCAAGAGAAGCATGAAAAGGTAGTCAAGAAAAAGAAATCACAAGGGACTTACTAAAGCTGAACTGTTTTGTTTATATTCCTACATAGAAAGATGATGTGTGTGATTCATGATACCTCAGTATTAGAGTAGCTGAAGAGAATATGCATATATATGTGTGTGTATATATATATATACACATATATATGTATGTATGTATGTATATATATACACACATATATATTTGTGTGTGTGTATGTATACATGCATGCGTGTGTATATATATATGTATATGTATATATATATATATATACATGCAGAGAGAGAGAAAGAGAGAGAGAGAGAGAGAGAGAGAGAGGGCACAGGGTGAGTTGAATATGAAGGGATGATATCTAAAAGAAATAAAATCAAATTAAGGGATGAGAAAGGAATATATTGAGAGAGAGAGAGAGAAAGTGTGAGATAGAATTGGGTAAATTGTCTTGCAAAAAAGTGGCAAGAAAAAGCAGTTCTGTAGGAAGGGAAGAGGGGGCAGATGAGGGGGAATGAGTGAATCTTGCTCTCATCAGATTTGACCTGAGGAGGGAATACAATAGACACTCAATTGGGTATCTTACCCCACAGGAAAGAAGGAGGAAGAAGATAAAAAGGCTGGGGATGATAGAAGGGAGGGCAGATGGGGGAGGAGGTAATAAAAAAAAGAACTATTCCAGAAAAAACTGCTGGGAAAACTGGAAAATAATACGCCAGAAACTGGGTATAGACCAACATTTGACACCACATATCCAAATAAAGCCGAAATGGGTACACGATTTAGATATGAAGGCTGATGCTATAAAGAAATTAGGGGAGCTAGGAATAGTTTATTTGTCAGATTTATAGAAAGTGGAGGAATTTATGACCAAACAAGAATTAGACAATGTTATGTGGTGCAAAATGGATCATTTTGCTTACATTAAATTGAAAACTGTTGGCACAAACAAAGCCAATGCAACCAAGATTAGGAAGGAAATAGAAAACTGGGAAAGAAATTTTACAACCAGCATCTCTGACAAAGGCCTCCTTTCTAAAATATATAGAGGACTGAGTCAAATATACAAGAATACAAGTCATTCCCCAGTTGATAAATGGTCAAACTATATGAACGGTGATTTTTCAGAGGAAGAAATGAAGGCTACCTATTGTCATATGAAAAAATGCTCTAAATCACTATTGATTAGAGAGATGCAAATCAAAACAACTCTGAGGTACCATATCACACCTATCAGATTGGGTAACAAGACAAAACAGTAAAAATGATAAATGTTGGAGAAGATGTTGGAAAATTGGAACACCAATCCATCATGGTGGAGTTGTGAACTGATCCACCCATTCTGGAGAGAAATTTGGAACTATGCCTAAGGGCTATAAAATTGTGCATATCTATTTCATATGTTACTATATTTGATCTCATGTGAAAGATATGTGTCATATTTCATCAGTAAAGGAAACTATGAATCACCACCAGTCCAACATGTATTTTGGGTTGTTCTTCTGTTTAGAAAGGTTATCTTACCTAATAGATTGAGAGCTGGCCTGGAGGAAAAGAAGACCTAGATTTAAGTCCTAGATCAGGCACTTAGAGGCCATGAAACCCTTGGCAAATTATGTAGCATCTCTGTGTTCTTGGCAACTCTCTAAGATTGAGTTGCAGAAAAGATGCTGGCTTGCATTGGCAGAAGAAGTTTCCTCACTGGGAAGTTCTCTATACTAGTGAAACCACATGTCCACTCTTTATTCCAATGCAGCTCTATTTAGTGGCAATTGACACATCCTAAGCCAGTTGCTGTTTTGCCTGACATCACTTTTAACCAACAGCATCCAACGTTATGATTGCAGTAGAGTAAAATTAAATGGCCCACTGAAGGTTCCAACCCATGACACTGACTTCATGGTTCACCATTCTCTAACCAACCGAACTGTCAGTCAAGTTATCTGAACAAGTATTCTTGCCCTCAGCTTCAAAGTAACCATTATACCTCTTACAATATAACCATTATATTATAACCCTTAGTGTGTTACAATAGTCTAGATGTGGTGAGACTCCACTAATACAACTATTTCTCTAACAGTAAAAGTCGAGTTCTACTCACAGATCCTCAATTTATAAGTGTGAGTAAAGCTCAATGGAAACTAGAAGGCATAATGACTAAGCCTACATCTCATTTTCCTTCGGAATCCACTGAATCAATGAAATGAAACAATATCTCCATAATGGTGACCAATGAACATATGTTTTTAATCAAAATTGCAAATATCTTGTTAATTTGGGGGTGCTTATAGTTCTTTGATGGTAAGAAAAGATGACCATGGTTTGAAGGATGATATAAGATCTTTAATCTTAGGAAGCATTACCATCGCTTTGCTGCTACATCTTAAGGATGATTGAACATTTTCATCTGACTTGCAGCTGACACTTTACTTATGTGAGCTCCTTAAGAAAAGGGACTAGATTACTATTCTATTTCCATTCACACTGCTTAGCATAGTGCTTTGCACATAGTACTTAATAGATTCATTCATTCATTCAAAAAGCAGGTGTTATGTACATATACCGGGAAGAGCTTTGTAGTAGCTTTCTCATTTTTGTGTTTCTGAGAGTATTGTAATATTTGAGTTTCTTTAGTATATTCTTCAGTGTGTGAAATATCAATTTGAAAATGGAGTATTGCACAGATTGGACCTAAAGGAAAAATATAATCTCATCCCTTGTCTATTACCAATACTGACAATGAATCAGTGAAAGTGCTCTTCACCCTGAAATCTGCAGAGAACTAGGATAAAAATGATTCCTTTGGCATATTGTATAAGTTTTCATTAGTTATTCTATTCCCTGGTTGTTTTAATAAGGATAATAAAGAGCATTTACATATCACTTTAAATATTTTCATGGGTTTTATAAACATTATCTTGTTATCTCCATAACCCCCGCAAGAAGATACTATTATTATCCTCATTTTATAGATGAGGAAACTGAGATTGAAAGAAGCCAAGTGAATTGCCCAGGATCACAGAGTTAATAAGTGTCACAGACAGAATTCAAATCCTCCTGACTCTAAACCTGTGTTTTATCCACTCTACCCCCTACTTAGCTGTCTATTCTTAGAAAGTCTATGCTTTTTTCTTAAACTCAGAAGAAAATCCTTTTGTATTCATGACAGCCTATCAGGAACAAAGCATATGTTATGACTTCTCATCACCTATTGCTCTAAGAAATTCATGGAACTTGTAAAGTTATTGAAAATGTACCTCACCAGCACCAGCATAAAACACAATGGTTGAAGAGACTGTACAACCAGATATGTAGATATCAATTAAAAGGACTGGGGATGTTCAGCTTAGAGAAGTTTAAATTGGAACATTATAGGTATTCTCAGGTATCTGAATAGCTGTGATACATGAAGGATATGTAAAAGGAATCTGACATATTCTGCTTAGATTTAGAAGCAAAAGAAAGAACAATAAGTAGAAGGTATAGAGAGGCAGATTTTAGCTTGATCAGGGGGAAAATTTTTCCTGTCACTGGTAATCTTTGAGCCAGGCAAGGTGACCAATTCTCAGGGCTGTTGTACACGAATGCTTAAACTCTTATTTGCGTATTAGTTGAAAAGGTTAGCCTCTGACTTTCTGACTCTGAGGGGATGTACTTTGGGGAATTTCTTTCAGAGTTAGAATCAAAACCATGATGCAAACTAGACAGTATATAGCTTGTTTGTACATAGTTATTCATATATTCTCTCCCCCATTAGACTATTAGCTCCTTGAGAGCAAAAATTATCTTTTTTCTGTTTTTGTATCTTGGTATTTTGCCAAAAAAATCAAACATTAAAGACAATTAATAAATATTTATTAACTAGCTGGCTAGAAAAATGCAAATTTGTGAATTTCTTATTGATATGTCATCGGGTACAGAAATGAGGACAGCTAGGTTCCACAGCGGGTAGAATGACAGGCCTGGAGTCAGGAAAACTCATCTTCCTGAGTTAAAATCTGGCCTTAAACATTTACTAGTTACATGCCCCAAAACAAGTCACTTAACCTTATTTGCCTCAGTTTTCTCATCTGTAAAATGAATTGGAGAAGGAAATGGCAAACCACCTCAGTATCTTGGCCAAGAAAACCCTAAATGGGGTCAAAAAGATGCCACTAAACATGTGACTAAAACAACTGAACAACAAAAGGGCATAGAAATACAAATGTATTTTTTTTTGCCTTGCAGAATTGGGAATCACTACATGGAGTTAATAATAACAGCCTCCACTTATAACTCATCACTGGACAAAAGTTGACATTTAGAAGTATCTAAAATAAGTCCTTAGTTTTAGAAATTTTATCAGCATATAACATAAACATTGGATGAATGGTTTCCTATATTAAGACTATCTGTAACATGCAGGCAGAATGATCATGCCACTAGGATCATCGAATACCAAAAATACACAGAAGACAATATCTGTAAATCTTTTAGATATATCCTTCCCTGTTCAGCATATTCTGATACTCTGCAGATTTAAGGATATTGAGTAAAGATTCTGAAAGAAAGATCACCTGGAGAGAGACTTCCATTAAAAAGCCACCAGAAGTAAGTCCAGAAACCATCATATGAATTCATATCGGTCAGATGAGCTACTCTTGATTATTCACAAAACAGCATAATGCCACAATTTTATTCTACTCAGTGGGTTAATAAGAAGATGACTCTAATTATAGAAGTTTTTGCACTGTATACATAAATATTAGTGATTAAAATATGAAAATTGAACCCATTATGGTGTAACAGTATTCAGTAAAGATACCTTCATTAGTATTTGCTTCTAAAGCATACTGCCATACTCATGGTTTTAAATATTACAGTAACTGAGATGATAAGATCACAGTGAAATTGCTAAGAGTTGTATTGTAAATATATAGTGTGAATTCTTCAGTGAAATACTGTTCATTGGTCATATTTGGACAGGGAAGAGTGAAGAGGAAGCTGTTGACATCACTGTGGCAATCATTGCCCAAGGGACACATGTCATTAAAGCTTTCCTGGCTACAAATAAGTCATTAGTCAGTTTCCCAGGATGCTAGGATGTATTGGTGTTGGTTAGATAGGTAGTTAGGTGCTGGGGGTTGGCATGGGGAAAAAAGGAGAGGAGGAAGGAAGGAGTTTTGTTAAAATGGTTATAGTTCTCTGTATAAGGATAGGTGTATATCATATATATCCAGAGGAGGACCTGTGACAAGGGTCACAAACTTTTGAGGCTAATTATGATGGGAATCAGAGTAATGAATACCCAAGGGATACTATTACTGATACTGATACTCTGTACTAGATTGCATTTCTATCTCCCAGTCACTGTCATTTTTGTATATTGTTGCAAATGTTGCTATATTCAGAGGTATCATACACCAAATATGATATGAATTGCTCTACTTGCTCTCATGCAACCCTGATGCAGTTGACTTTATGCCCAGCACAGGAAAAATGCTAAGAGCTCCATCTGGAGCCTGTGGACATCCTTGTGGCATTTGTCACTCAAATATAGGTCATGCTGGAGTATATTAAGTATGTTATCTTTTGTTATGACAAGGACTTCATTTTTTAAAGAAAACTCTTACCTCCTCACATTTTAATATAGTGCAGGGTCTATCTAATGCACTGTATTGTAAGGAGGAAGAAGACAAGAAAGAGTATAGTATTTTCTGGCCATTGTAAATGCTGAAGTGGCATGCTTTCTGCCACTAACCTGATACATACTCATATCCTAGCAAAAAATAACACCTTTATCAAATATATATATATATATATATATACATATATATATATATATATATAGATTATATATATATATCAATGTAGTGTAATGAACAACAATGAAACCTAATGCTGGGTAATCATAATGACAAATTTGGCCCTGGAAAAGAGGGTAAAAATTGCTCATTCTTTCCTTCCTTTCAGAGGCTATTGTTGTGATACATTGCATATGTGTCACTTAATTTCACTAAACTTTTCTTTTTCTTCTTTTTTAGGGATAAGTGTTAACACTAGATGTATGGAACAGAATGTGATGTAAATATAAATATGTAAATATACATGTGTAAGTATATAAATATTTATATATTATACATACATACATATATACCCCCATCCATGCATATACACACATATATGTATATATATACATATATATGTATGTATATAATAAATATAAAAAAAACATTATTGTCCCCTAAGATAATGTTAGCTTTTGTGGGTGGGAGAACGGTACCCAAGTATTTAAGGGAAAGTTTGCTTCCCTCCCCTCCAATGTAATGAGTTAATTACCCTTGGATTCTTTATTAATCTAATGTTTTGCACTCATTGGTTTTTTAGTGTATGTTTATATTTAATTCTAAGACAACTTTGTGTGCCATAATAAATCACACTTACATTGTTCATCCTCTGCTTGTTACTGATATCTGTCACAGCTGTAGAGATTTAGTCTTAAATCCATCTAAGGATGGATTCACAAGATTGCCCCTGCGCCCTTTGTAAGTTACCATATTTTCCTTCAAAATTCCATGGTGGTGTTTAAATCCTATTCAATTTTTCTCCACATATTTTGCTCTTAATACATGCCACATAATGTTTCTTCAAAGACCTTGTCTCCTAATTTTTTTTGTTCTCTGTCTCTCCACCGGTGACTTCCTTCAATATGTCCCATAGACTTGCAAGATTCTTCTTATACACTTATTGTGAATTTTGTCAATCTTCTTCTCAGCAGTCACTCAAGTACAAATAAGTGGAAATAACAGTGATACTGGTCAGCTTTATCTGATAACTTGGTTGCCCAAAATTTTATATTATATGCATTTTTAGAAGTTGAAAAATACATGCAAGCTATATTTTGAAAAACACACAGAAAGGATTACTTAGGAAATATAGCATAATTAAAGCATGTATGCCTAAATTCCAGTGTATGAATTCAGTATAAAAACATTTTTAATTTGCTGCTTATGATTGACTCTGTGGTAAGAGAAAAAGGGTATTTATTAAAACAATTCACGAAGGAATCTTTTTGACTTTAAAAAAGTTAAATTTCTGTAGCATTTCAGCTTATAAAAGCCTTTCTGATACATTACTTAGACAGGATAGAAATGGGGGCCTTATCAAATAAAGGGGAATTTAATAGGGATCCATTTCACTTTTTTAAAAGTGACTTTCACAACTATAAGATGGGAAATTGTTTCGGGCCACAGCTGACAAAGCCAGTCCCTTGGTATTTTTGATTTTAAGATTAGAAGGAAATAAAACATTCAAGTTCCATCTAATCTATAACAAAATTATATCTACTTAGCATAGGAGTGGAAGCAAAGCTACTATGCCCTTAGCAACTAATGGTGGTATCAGGAGGCAGTGGAGCTCCTTGTGTCTTTTTTTACTCAGGAAAACAGAAAGTGATGTTAATGACCTGAGCTTTTAGTCCCCAAGCCAGTTAAGTCTGGGAATGATTTCAATATTTTTTTAAGAGAAAGAAAGAACATAGCTTACAAGTCTTGGGACTTTGTTAGATATCATTCCTATCATAGAGAGGCACAGGGAGATAGCAGTTCAACAACAACAACGACAACAATAAATCTGAGATTTTATTTCTGTATGAGAATATAATATGGATAAGGGAAAAAAAACTAATATAATCTTGATCTTACTCAAGAAAAGGCAAGACTGCAGAAGCGATAGGCCTCCTATCTTCAGATTTGGTTAGACCACATCTAGATATTTCTGTCTAAAAACATGATGTTTTCTACTAGCCTATGATTGCTTTTTTAAATCACCATTCTTTGTGAAGTTTAATTGTATTTATAACTTGTTCATTCTTATAATTATTTGCAAAATTATGGGAAGTTCTAAGATATACAATCATTTACACTGAGACATGGACACAATATTTGAAACAGGTATAATTCTTGAAAATCTGTTATCTACAGTCTTAGTTATAGCTGAAACTAGGGATAAGTTGCCTTGGAGCACTTTGTCACCATGTCAGTCTTCAAATTGAATATTTTACTTATTTTTCTACAAACTTTCCTACTGAGAACACGTAGTTAAAACTTATAAACTGACACTTTAATTTAATTTGATAAATGCTTATTAAATTCCTTCTATATGCAAGACATTATGCTAGGTGCTAGAGGTACAGAGGCAAAAATGAAACAGCTTCTACCATCAGGGAACTTTTCAACTGGGAGGAGATACAATGTAGACATAGGTAAGTTAATAGAAAATATGTGTAAAGTAAATCAGATATAATCAAAGTAAATTAAGAGAAGAGCGTAACAACAATGTTGCTAGCAGCTACTGTGGCTGTGTAAGACCAACAACACCAGCTCGCTAAAGGGCTGCCAACACAGGTTCTTTGATCTGCTTTTCTATAGAAAACAACTTTAAGGGGTTAACAATATCAGTTTAATTAAACATACATATATCATTCACTTAGTTCAGGGGGAAAAGATCAGCCCCCTGAACTTCAGGGCAAATACAAACAGAAATCACAAGCATACATTATAAACAGAAGGAATGACACAACGCAGTCTATCTACTGCAATCTATAGTTACCAGAGAAACACCAACATCTATGTCTAGGATGCAAAGCCCAGGGCTAGGGAGAAGTGCAATTTCAGTGGCTTGCCTAGAGTCTTGTCACTCTTTTAATGAGTGTACCCCCAAAACAAAAATGCCAACTTCAGATCTTATATACCAGTCTCAGGGCCCTGGGGCACTTGATTACCTCCAGGCTGAGAAGCACTCAAACAAAGAAAAGCAAAAAGTCCCATTTCCCTTGCCATTGCATTTGAAAGCCTAGACTCTTCAAAGGTACTTGAGTACCTCAGCATTCTGAAAGAGAAGACAACAAGAAAGTCCTGCCCTAATTACCATTACAAAGAGTTCAAAATCCCATAATGAGTGTATACACTTTTTGTGTCTTGATGAATTTGAAGCAAAATGAACACCCAGCAACTGAGAAATGGTTGAATAAACTGTAATGCAAGGATCTAACAAGATATTAGTGCAATGGACAGTCTTTTGCCTTTTTTTGGTATCTAGCATTTAGCATAGTGCCTAAAATAGAGTAGGTGCTTTCTAAATCCATATTGAATAAGTGTCCATAAGAAATTATGTGTGAAAGCAATGCAGAGAAACTAGGAAAGAAGTATATGAACCAAAACTAAGCAAAGAAAGAGGCAAGAGGACAATTTGTGCAATGACCACTATAATAGAAGGCAAAATAACACTGAAAGATATCAGAGTTGTTATCAAGGCAATAACCAATCATGACTTCAGAAAAGTATAATCCCTTCTTGTTGGCAAAGATCATCTCCACCTGAATTTCAAATATGCTATGTCCAAAACGAAACTGATCATCATTCTCCATAACTCTGCCTCTCCAGCAAACTTCTTTCTAGTGAGGTAAAACCCAGGTTCTCAGTATCAGTGTTCCTGACTTTTCCATCTCCTTCATTTTCCTCATCCAATCACTTTTTATGCTTGTCAATTCCTCTTCAACAATATTTCTTCTATTCATGTCCATCTTTTCACCCACAGGGCAATCACCCTATTTAGGGGTCTTATCATTTCTTACCTAGACTGCTAGTAGCCTTTTAATTGGTCTCACTACTTCTAGTCCCTTTCTTCTTTACTTTATAGTTAAATAATGAATGAAGAAACTAATGAATAAGCATTTGTCAATTGTTTCCTCTCTTTCTTGGCAAAAATTCCGAAGTGGTTAGCCATTTTTTTCTCTGACTCATTTTACAGATGAGGAAACTATGGCAAACAGGATTAAGTGACTTGCCCAGGGTCATACAGCCAGTAAGTATCGGAGATTGGATCTGAATTTAGGTCTTCCCGATGTCAGGCCCAGCACTCTGTCCACCATGCCACCTAGCTACCCTTATGTACCGCCTACTAAGTGCCAAACACTGGGCTAAGAGTTTAGACACAAATAGAAATAAATTTCAGCTACAGGGTACATGGAAAAACTGAGGACTCCTAACATAGAAAACAAGCAGGTGGAAACAATTTATCTAATGCAAAAATCAGAGCGTGCCATTCATTTTATACAATCATAGATCTGAATGGGGACTTTAGAGAACATTTAGTCAAATTTCATTATTTCACAATTGGGTAAACTGAGGCTCAGAGAATTAAATGACTTTCCCAAGAACAAAAAAGTAGTAATTATTAGAGTCAGAAGGTGTGTTGTTAAGCAAAATCGTCTCATTAGCATGGCTTTTGTTTCTTTTGAGTGGAAGTACTTTCAGCTGTTAAGTGCTAAGCCCCAGGCCCAGGGCCCTGTCAGGTGTGAAACCTGTGTGGGTGTGGATTGGTGACTTAGGAGGGGCCAGCTCAAGAACCAATGGTCTCTGGTCGTTGAGGCGGGGCTTGAAAACGCTGGAAGCTCGGCTGCGAGGAGGGGTGAGCCGGGAGACAACTTCAGCGGAGGCGGAAGCTGTGGAAGCAGGGCTTACCCGAGTGCGAGCAGGAACGTGAGGCCAGTAAAAATGATTTGGCTAAATACTATCTTGTTTTTCTGTGGCCTCCTGGTTGCTCTTGTGAGATGGGCTTTCTGG
>CM053624.1:229149701-229169453 GCA_028646595.1 Phalanger gymnotis | reverse complement strand
AGAGAAAAGGTGATGGGAGGGTAGTGGGGTGACAGAACGGAGGGCTGACTGGGGAATGGAGCAGCAAGAGTGTATGCCGTCTTGGAGAGGGCAGGAGGGTAGAAATGGGGAGAAAATTCATAATTCAAACTCTTGTGAAAATCAACCCTGAAAACTAAATATATTAAATTAAAAAAAATATTGACTTCCTAAAGGGAAAAAAAAAGATAATAAGAAATTTTTCAAGTGCAAATCACAGAACATACTAAAATATACATTATTGCATTTTCTCCTTTTCTGAAATAAATTTCGTAGGGATAAAAACCCTGAATAATATTAGGTAATCCAAATTGGGTAAAAGTCTGCCACAAAAGTAAAGTAGCAGCTATTATCGAGTATTTATCAACTGTGAGATGGTTTGTATTCTCATAAATTTGAATCTGTTCTCTTTATTTTTGAGAAATGAGGCCTTTATCAGAGATATTTGCTGTAAAGATTGTTTCCCAGATTTCTGCTTTTTAATCTTGTTTGCATTGGTTTTGATTGTACAAAAGCTTTTAAATTTAATATAATCAGAATTATGGATTCTATATTTTGTAATGCTCTCTATCTCTTGCTTGGTCATGAATTCTTTCCACTCCCCATAGATCTGATGGGTAGACTATTACTTGCTCTTCTAATTTGATTGCTTCATTGTCTTTGGTGAAAATGTGATTTCTTTTGTTATCTCATTTACTTAGGTCTATTTTTGCTTATACTTTATCTAAGATCAGGATTACTATCCCTGATTATATGTCTCTCCTGGATCTATTTTCCAGGTCAGTTATTTTTCCCATGAGGTATTTTACATTTTCTTCCATTTTTTTTCATTCTTTTGAATTTGTTTGATTGACTCATGATGTCTCATAGAGTCATTAAGTTCCTCTTGCTTATTCCTAACCTTTAAGGTGTTTTCCTCAATTAACTTTTGTACTTTCTTTTCCATTTGACCAATTGTACTCTTTAAGGAGTTGTTTTCTTCAATGGATTTTTCTATCTCCATTTCCATTTGGCCAATTGTACTTTTTAAGCAGTTTTTCAATCTGTTGAGTCTTTTTTCATAATTATCTTACATTGCCCTCATTTGTTTTCCCAATTTTTCTTCTATTTCTCTTACATGATTTTTAAGTTCCTTCTTAAGCTCTTCCATGATTTCTTTCTGGGCTTCAGAACGTTTCCCATTTTTCTTTGGAGTTTTGCCCAAAAGTGTTTTGACATTTTTGTCCTGTTCTGAGTTTGTGTCTCTGGGTCTTTCCTATCGCTATAATAATTTTCTATGGTCAGATTCCTTTTTTTTTTATTGGGGGAGGGAGGCTTTTTCATTTCTTTTAAATTTGATCTCTGGTTCAGGGAATGAAGGAGCTCTATCTTTGGCTTTTTGTGCCAGTGGCTGCAGGCCCTTTCTATTTGCCTGGTGCTGCACTGATATTGCCCTGAGGCCCATGGGGGACCTTTGTGTCCAGTTTTGTGTTGAGGGGGTTAGGTAGGGGTTGGATGCCACTGCTGGAGCTGTAGGTGTCTGATAGCTTACCTGGTTCTAACCTGAGGTTCTAGTGGTGGTGTCTGGCATATGTTGGGGCCAGGTCTGGGTTTTCTGTGTTTACCTGGGGCTACACTGAAGTATGTGGAAGTATGGACACTGGAGGATGCCTGCCCACCCAGGGATATATGGAACACTGGTCATTCCCTGGAGTCTGCTAGTGTATATGTGTGGGGTGGGGTGGATGGAGGGTGGGGAGGGGGGTTCTAGTATTGGAATTTGCCTGTTCCACCACACTGGGACTGAGGATCTCCCATTGGTTTGCTGAGGTGGGGCTTGAGGCTGGCTTTCTGGGACATTTCCTGTCCTGGAATGCGTTCCCCCTTTACTTGAGTAAGACACACTTTTTTTCCAAGTCTCCAAGTCTCAAGGGCTAAAAGCTGCTCTATTCCATCTTTCTGCTGGTTCTGCACTGTTTTATGGTTGTTTGGAGGTGAATATGGGAGGGCTACAGCAATTTACTGCTTACTCTGCCATCTTGGCTCCCAGAAGTGACACATCATTCTTCTGCTAAAAATCATTACTGTTTCCCTAATGTTGTCTGATCAAGATCAAATTATTGCATCTGTCTTTCAGTGTTACCTACTATTTACTACAACCTTATCATTCTGGCCTCATCTCATTTATTTTTTCATGTATAGATTTATAAGAAGATTATGTATAATGTATTGAAATATAATATTACTATATAAATATTTATAAGAAGATATATATCATCTTATCATTTGTCTTATCATTATCTTATCAACCTTATCTCAGAAATCCTATATGCTCATTAAGTTGAATTATTTCCTGCTCCTTGTACATATTTTATACTATGTTTACTCACAGGAACATATGCTTCAAATATTCTACCTCTCCTTTCATACCTGTTGAATTCTTATAAGTCTTGTTAACTTCAAATTTGAAGCTTAGTCTTCTAGGAAATGTACCCTGATTGTCCAAGTAAGTATTTAAGTTGCACTTTAGAACTCCAATAATATGGTTTTCACCTAATTATGTAATATATATTTACCTACATTTATTTTATTATCTTAGTAGACTACAAACTCCATGTGTGTTGGGACAGTATGTTTTTAAACTTTTTCAAAACATTTTCCTAGGCTTTTGATATTATTTTGCAAATATTAGATTTTTAATAAAAATTTGTTGAATAATAGATGGATAAATTAATGAATTTGTGGAACATGCATACTTTAAACAAACAATATTTTTCACAATATTGGAATTTTAAGTTTTATTAGTACTGTAGTATGATAAGCCTCATCAGCATTTAACATTTGGATAATTGCTGATTGTAATGGTAATCAGGGCAGGGATTTTTGCTGTTCTTCTCCTAAATGCCTTTAATGATTCTGGCCTTTGTTTGAATGGGGCTGGCAAAGTGGGATCTTCTCTTGGAATGTCTCTCAGCACTAAGACAATCAGGAGTCATTGACTTGTATATGATGTGATACTGGGGATGAGGAACTTTGGCACACCCAGCCTGGGTGATGTCAAAACCCTCAGGGCTGCGAACAGGATATATTTGAGGGGAGCTTGGTGTTTGACTTTGGGGGCTCACTCATGGAAGGAGTGTTGAGACTCTGGGCAAGCTGTTGTAACTGCTCCCCAAGGTTTGATAACCTAGACAGATATTGATGTTTCTCTGGTAACTATGAATTGTGATTTGAATCAGACAAGGTCTGTCTGTTGATGTTTGTAATTTCTGTTTGTATTTGCAACAAAGTTCAGGGGGCTGATCTTTTGCCCCAGAACAAAGTGAATGATATATGTATGTTTAATTAAACTGAGATCTTTAACCCCTTAAAGTTGCTTTCCTTAGAAAAGCAGATCAAAGAACCTGTGTTAACAGCCCTCTGTGTGCTGGTGTTATTAGTCTTAGCCTCAGTATCTGCTAGGCAGATTGTTGCCACACTAATGTCTATGTTTTGTAATAAATCATAGACATATGGTGATAATGTGGATCTTGTGGTTTAGAGGTTAAAGAGAAGAATAAAGCCTTCATTACTGGTCCTTCTCTCTTTCCATGAAAGATAACAAGAGGAATGAAATATAACTTTTGTATATTGAGAAGGAAGGCATACCCTTTGGATGACTGAGATACGATCCTAAATAATTATAGCAACTCTAATAAGATGAAATTTTAGAGATGTATTAAATACTCTACTTTGGCTAAGAAAGTCAACTTCTCACTTACAAAATGGAAGACGTATGTCTAGTAATCTTTTTGAAAATGATTTGGGTCTTAGTGGCCTTAAGGTCAACATGAGTTCACAGAAAGATAACAGAGAGTTGGCCTACATTAACTCAAGGTATTTGGCAGATATGATTTCTTCATAGGCAGCACTGTTGACCACCTGATAACCTTGGCTAGCCAACACACTTCCATCCACTAGGCATTCATTATAGTTGAGTCACTGAAGCCCAGTTTTTTTTTTCCTGAATGTGACAAGTTTTTGTGCTCTCTCCAAGACAGAATGATTTCCTTACACGTGCCTTGACACACAAAGGATCATAGAGTGAGAGATGGAAGGAAGGTTTAATTTTTTTAGATGAGTGACATATAGCATTAATCACTTTAGAGATTTTCCCGGGGTCACATAGCTAGTAAATGTCTGAGATAAGAATTGAATTTAGGTCTTCCCCTCTTGATGTCTCTCTCTACTCTCTACAGTATTCAGAAAGGGGAACTGAATATTCATTCATACCCAATGACATTTATAGACAATTTTGTTGTCACTCCCTCTGAGAAACCACTGCTTCAATATTCATTTTGTTACTGTCACCCTTTCATCTCCAGGTTACTTTCCTTCCTTCCTTCCCAATAAGTTTACTATCTGGCTTAGTCTTCTTTACACCAAACCTTGCCTCTCTCAAACACCCTGGACTCCCAGGCCTTGTCTCTACTCTACTCCAGCCACGCATAGAAGAGGCCATATTTTAGACACAACCTCTTCCAATTTCTCCTTAACTTCCTCTCACAGGGATTTTCCTTAGTCCCCAGAATCCCTGATTATAGTTCAGAGAATGAGATGTGGCAATAAAAAAAAACAGCTAATCAAGTCTTAGGGCACATTAAGAGAGGCATAGTATTCATAAAATCGTAGATTTAGGACTTAAATGAGACACTTAGTCCAATGTTCTTATCTTAAAGATGATGAAATAGGTATAGAGTTCTAATGGCTTGACCTAGGCGACGAGAATAATAAAATGAAGAGCCTAGATTTGAATTTGGATCCTTTAACTCCAAAACCAGTGTTCTTTCCATTGTACCACGTTACTATTCAGAACAGGGAAGATTTGAGCACTTTTGTATTTTGCACTGATCAGATGATATCCGAATTATTATGTTTAGTTTTGGCACCAAATTTAGGATGGACACTGGTAAATTGTGGACTGTCTAGGGACAGCAACCAAGATGGTGGAGGACGTCAAGTTCATGACATATAAGGATCATTTGAAGGAAATTGGAGAAGAGAAATCTTAGGAGAGACATCTTCAAGCATTTGAACATCTGTTATTTGGAAGAATTAGAGGTGTTGTTTGTTTTTTGTTTTTGCTTGGTTCCAGTGGGCAGAACTATGAACTGATGTTACAAGTTTGGTAGATTTGGTCTTGATTGTATAGAGCAAAAGAAAACAAAACTTCTTAGTAATTATGGATACTTCAAAAGAGACACAGCCAAAGAGATTAATCAGTCATCCTTCACTAGAAGTCTTTAAAAGACATCTGGAAGATCACTTGATGGGAAAGAACATTATGAAGAAGATCATTGATCATGAATGGGTTATACTAGATGTCCTCTGGGTCCTTAACAACCTGAGTTTCCATCCTTCTATAAATTGAAATAATCTGTGTATGGTGTCTAAATTCTGCTTTTCCATATTCTGCCATGTACCTTCACTGTCATATTTTTATATATTTAAGAATTAAATAAAGAAGGGAAGTATGGTCTATTGTATAGGTGTCCCCAGGGCTAAAAGATATACTTCTTAGTGTCTCAGGCAGCTAGCACTAAGTTGCCAAGAAGGGGTCAATTTGCATTAAAGTCATAAGGCTGTTTTACAAAGGAGAACCAGAAATCAGAAGAAGAAACGACATAAGATTCTAGTTTCCACGGCATTCCTCTCTCCCCCTAACCCCCGCCATTTCCATGGCACAGAAAAGAAGAATGCATTAAAAATACCTTTACTGGGCTTAGAGATATGACATCTTGTGTTATTAACATTGAATGCTTGACTATCTATAGATGTTTAAGTTGGATTTTAAATGATATAAGTGAGAATACTTTATGGCATGAGGACTTCTGTGCCAGATAATAGGAATAAGTGACTGAAGCATCATAAATATTGTGTGCTTTAATATAAATCCATTCTGCTGATTACTGAGGCTTCTATCATGAAACCTAAATGACAGCATATCGTTGGTCCACAGAGTATCAGCACAGGAAAGGATCGTAGAAATTTAGTATAACTTCATTTCATAAGTGAGGAAACTGAGGCCTAGATGGAATTAGTTACTTGCCTGAGTTCTGAAGGCAAACTATTATCGAGACTGACACTAGGGCACAGTTCTTTGAATCCCAGTCAAGTTTGCCAGTCCATTCTTACCATATATTGTATATTTTGATATATAGAAATGAGAAGAAAATCTAATTTTTCCCAGATGTAGATATTAATGTCAGGAAATCCCAAATTTTAGTAGATTTCATCATGTTGTCATATAGTAAAAAACAAATACCTAATCATTTCTACCACTGCAATTGATTCCATCCTCTTTCCATGTGGCAAGGTAAAATTTATTTCATATTGCTGGCAACACCAGTGTTGTCAATACCCATATCTGTCACTTGTAGCAGAAAGAGTATGAATTTATAAAAAAAAAGATGTTAATTGCCCCAAGTCCTTTACACAAAAACTATTCAAGTCACTTACAAATTACATAGCAGCCCTATCAATTGAATTAGCCATGAGCATATTTAAGACAAAAGGCAGCTAGGTGGCATAGTGGATAGGATGTGAGGCCTGAATTTAGAAGACTCATCTTCCTGAGTTCAAACATGACTTCAAATACACACTACATGTGTGAACCCTGTTTGCCTCTGTTGCCTCATCTGTAAAATGACTTGGAGAAGAAAATGGCAAACCACACCAATATCTCTGCCAGGAAAATCCCCAAAATTGGATCAGGAAGTGTCAACAACAACAAACTATTTGGATGGACTTTTGCTTTTTCTGATGTAACTTTTTCTGGACTCCTATATAGTCTGAGAGTGTAGAGGCTCTAAGTTCCATCTTAGATTCTATTCTTCAGAGTTAGGAGACTATTTTCTAGAGGTATGGCACCTCTAGACCTGTCACTAATTGCCAATTCTGAGGAAAAAGTCCATCATCGTTCCTAAATCACAATGTTTACCAGAGCCAGTCAAAGTCACCAATCAGGAGGTCACAAAGTACAGTCAATTCTTGGGCTTTGTTTTCAGGATGTGCAAAAGGAAATTTTCCTGGTATAGTCACATAGAAAGGATTCATGTCAGTACAAAATGAGATAAGGGTTTTGAATGGGGATAATGCACAAAAGGTGGGAAGATAAGGTATTTCTGGGATGTAATGAGGCATAGTCAGGAGTTACGTAGCATTGTTCCAGCTAACTGGGCTCTGCTACAGAATATAGTGCCTGGTGATATGCTATAATTAGACTAGCAGCCATTCAGTTAGAGTGGTATTGATATATTGACTGGAAAGTCAGAAGAGCTATAAAAACCAACATAATGGAGACACTATGTCTGGGGCCTCACCATTGACAGTATGATCATTAAAATGGTTGAGGAGGGCTCCCATGCTTCAGAATAGCTCATGCATGGGGGCTAGCAGGGGGCCAATTATACATGACCAGTCTTCCATCTAGTCATGGTACCTTGTTTGCTAGTTAGTTTGATCATCTCTGACTCTTTGGCTCTAGGTTCCTAGGAACATTTCCTATACCTGCATTGTTGTAAAAACTCAGCCTTTGATGCCCTGCTTTTCCCCAAGATTGTCTCCTTGGTATGACTCAATAGCAAAATCTTGCTTTCTTGGCATGAACTACTAGTGTTCTTCAGTGATGGTAATGAAGATGCTAGCTGACTTTAAGACAGGAATAGGGATAGTTGAGCTGAAATCTCCTAACCCAAAAGGCAATGTAACTGGCAGCTGATCTCAGCTAAGCTGCTACTCCTAAACCCCTAAGGCCAGAGTTCTATAACTTCCTATGATATTATAATAATAGCCTCAGTTTTTCCCAGTTTCCTCAACTGTAAAATGAGAATAACTGCACCTACCTTATAGAGTTTTTGGTGAAGACTAAAGACCCTATCCCTTCCTCTCTCCCTCCCTCCCCTCCCTCCCTCCTTCCTTCTCTCTCTATCTCCCTCCTCCCCTTTCTCATTTGTCCTTACAACAATCTTGTGAAATTAAGTACTGTCATATATTATTGATACTTTAACATTTGAGGAAACAAAGGTTCAAGTAAGTTAAATGACTTGTTGAGTACTATTAGAACCAGTGATTACATAAAGATAGCTACCATTTACATAAGATAAATATAAGTTACATGACATTTTAAGATTTTCAAACCACTTTGTATGTGTTCGCTTCACAACAACATTGATAAGTGGATGATATTATTATCTTCATTTTACAGGTGATGAAACAGAGGCACAGGGAGTTTTGTAACTCACCCAGGATCACTTAGCTAATGTTTCTGATCATGGTTTTAAACTTAGTGACTAGAGAACTAGGCTTGCAATCAGAAAGACTCATCCTCATGAGTTCAATTCTGGCCTCAGACACTTACAAGCTCTGTGACCTGGGCAAGTCACTTAATTCTATTTGCCTCAGTTCTTCATCTGTAAAATGAGCTGGGGAACAAAACGGCAAACCCCCTGCAGTATCTTTGCCAAGAAAACCCCAAATGGGGTCATGAAGAGGCAGACATGACTGAAATGACTAAACAAGAAACAACAACTTCTTGACCCTAAGTCCCATGCTCTAGTCATTGTACCACCTTGCTGGCACATTAAAAAAAAAAGGCCTCTCTCCAAACCTGGTCCTGAAATACTAGACTTTGCCAACTCACTTCCTTAGGGAAAAGCCTATTTTAGAAGTGTTTGTGGATAGGAACACTATGAAGTTCACTGGAGACATAAGACAAAAACATAATATAATTTATTCATTTAATGAGCATTTATAAATTGCCTTATATATGCAAGGCACTGTGCCTGATGTTGCATCCACAAAGGCAAAAAGACAACAATAGCATACATTGGTATTGTGAATGATAACATAACATTTTTTAATAAATTAGTCAGTTAGACAGTTTGAACACCAAATGACCAAAGGCATTAGGAAAGGCTTCCTGGAGGAGGCAGAATTTGGTGTAGGCTTGAAAAGATAGAGAAAAAAGTTGAATCAAAATGTTTTCCACTAAGATACCATAAGACTGACAGCTGATGTAACCTGAGTTACTACTTTCATACCTATATGTCACAATTGCTATGTTTTGGTCTTATGTCTCTACTGGACTACAAATTTCATAGGGTTCCCATCCACAAACTCTTCTAAAATAGGCTTTTGCCTAAGGAGGTGAGTTCACAAAATCTAGTATTTCAGGGTGAGGTTTGGAGAGAGGGCCTTTATTTTAATATGCCAGAAAGATGGTACAATGACTGGAACATGGAACTTGGGATCAAAAAGTTGTTGTTTCTTGTTTAGTCATTTCAGTTATGTCTAACTAATTTATGTCTTCCTAACTTACAGCAGTCTAGTGATATTCTGACTTGTGTCAAAGTTACTTATTCCTTCAACCATGATAAAATGTGGAAATGTACTTTTTTTTCTTTTTTCTCCAAAAAATATTTTCTCCCAGACCCATGAGTATTCAAATCAACCCCTCAAAATACCAACCAGTTATTGCATGTTCTAGCAATATATTTAGGACAGATAGGTGGCACAGTGGATAGAGTGCTGGGCTTGGAGTCAAGAAGAAAAGTTTAAATTTGACCTCAGATAAATACCAGCTTGTGAACCTGGGCTAGTCACTTAGCCTTGTTTGCCTCAGTTTCCTCATTTGTAATATGAGATAGAGAAGGAAATGGCAAACAACTCCAGTATCTTTGCTAAGAAAAGCCCAAATGCGGTCACAAAGAGTCTGACATGACTGAAAAACAACTAAACAAGAAGCAATATATTTCAACTCCATAAGAGTTACAAGGACAAGTTAGTTAAGAAAGTTTTGTTCCATAACAGTCCTATTTATGAAATTTGAAGCTTTGCCTTTGTGACTTATGAAACAACTTGAATTACAACACACCCTGTCTTATCTTGATGTGCAAAATTGTACCTTTCTACTATTGTCCTGGTTCAACATTTCACAGACCATGTTCTTCCATCTAGGGCTCATTTTATTTCAATACTGTGACAAGGTTGATTAACCACAAACTATGTAAGCAGTGAAAAAGGAATAACTTTGTAATGAATTATTATCAATGGAAGGTGACATCTGTGATGAAGTAATAATAAAAAAGTCAAATAGAGAATATATCAAGGTAATATATGACATAATCTCAAACTGTATGATAGGCATAATTTACTGTGATGTTAAAGGAGACATATGTATTTACTCAAAAAACTAATTTTTTTGAATTCTTGATGAGCACAAAAACTTGCTTATAAGTGAAGTATATTAAAAAACTAATATTATTAAAGTATATCTAATGATAATAACAATAGCTAGCATTTACATAGCACCTATGACAAGTCAGGGATTTTACTATGTGCTTTACCAATATCTGATTTGATTCTCCCAATAATCCTGAGAGGTAAATGCTATTAATACTTCCATTTTATAGTTGAGTAAACTGAGGTAAACAGAGGTTAACTGACTTCCACAATGTCACACAGCAAATAACAGTGTCTGAGATCAGATTTGAACTCAGTTATCTAGGCAGCTAGGTGGTGCAATGGATAGAGAGCCAGGCCTAGAGTCAGGAAGGAATCTTCAAATGTTCAATTCTGGACTCAGACACTTTCTAACTATAGGACATCGAGGAAATCACCTAAACCTATTTGCCTCAGTTTCGTCATTGGTAAAATGAGCTAAAGAAGGAAATGGCAAACAACTCCAATATGTTTGCCAAGAAAACCCCAAAATGAGGTCACAAAGAGTTGGACACAAGTGAAAATGACTGTCCAAAAACATTACTGATGACAGTGTCAGTGTTACACGCTACATGACCAAGCTGACTCAAGGTCTAAATAATTATATTTGTGTACCACAACTTATTTAGCCATTCCCCAATTGATGGGCATCCCCTTGATTTCCAATTCTTTGCCACCACAAGAAGAGCTGCTATAAATATTTTTGTACATCTGGGTCCATTTCCCACTTCTACACTTTCTTTGGGATACAGCCCTAGAAGTGGTATTGCACATTTTTATAGCCCTTTGAACATAGTTCCAAATTGCTCTCAGAATAGCTGGATCAGTTCACAACTCCACCAACAATGTAACAGTTTTCCAATTTTCCCACATCCTCTCCAGCATTTGTGATTTTCCTGTAAATAAGTTGTGGTATATGACTGTAATGGAATACTATTGTGCTATAAGAATTGGGAACTGATGGACTTCATAATAACCTGGAAAGACTTACATAATCTGATGCTGAGTGAGGGGAGTGGAACCAGGAGAATATTATACACAATTATAGATATATGGTATCTATGATGGTGGACTTTGGTGGACTTGGCTCTTCTCAGCAGTAGAAGGCTCAAAGACAGCTCCAAAAGACTCATGATGGAAAAAGCTATCAACATCCAGAGAAAGAATTACAGAGTCTGAATGCGGAATGAGGCAAACTATTTGCTCTCTCTCTTTTTCTTTTCTTCTTTTTTGGTTTTGTTTCTTCTTTGTCATGATTCATTCCATTGGTTATAATTCTTCTTTACAACTTGACTATCGTGTAAATAAGTTTAATGTATAAGTAGAACATATACAAGATGGCATGCTGTCTTGGAGGGGGAAGGAGGACATAGAGGGGGAGAAAATTTGGAACTCAACAGCTTCTGGAACTGATGGTTGTAAACTAAAAAAAATTTAAAAATAATTATATTTGTGATACTATCATTACATTCTGCATTCTTTATAATAAAATAAATGTAAATATATAGATTCTGGTTTATAATATATTCTATTTTGTACTTTGGGGAAACTGATAAATGATAAAGCAGATTTTAAAACATTATTTCTAAAATACAGCCTACAAACCTTTAAAGGTGAAGCACAAGGTAGTTAATTACTTGCTCAGAGTCACCCTGTGTCAGAGTCCAGATTTGATCCCATGCATTCCTATGTGAAATCTAACAGAGGCAAAGTGGCACAATAAAAAGTGATTTGAAGTTTGAAGACCTGTATTCAAATGCCAGCTCTGACACATAATGCCTGTTTATGACTTTGGGGGAGTCTCTTAACTCATACTCATGTACAAAAATGTGATTTCTAAATCAGTGTACAAACTATTCTGATACAAAACTGCAGAATTCTAAAACTGGAGTGGAGAGAAGAGCTAATAAAATAATAGATATAGTTTTAGGAAAATATACAGATATATTACATCATGTGGCAAGCAATAAACTTGAAGAACTCATTATCCTAAGAATGTAACTATGAGATATCAAGGGAAACAATGGTTGTGTGGAATTCCTTCCCTTTCTGACTTTGTTGCTGAAATCAGAGGTATCAGACACATGTCCCATGCAGCGCAATATTCTCAAATGCTGCCCTGTAACAATGTTATTTGCAGGTACTGTAGCTGTGTAAGGCAAATAACACCAACACACAGATGGGCTGCTAGTACAAATTCTTTGATATGCTTTTCTAAGGAAAGCAACTTTAAGGGGTTTACAATTTCATTTTAATCAAACATACATGTATCATTCACTAAGTTTAAGGGGAAAAGTCAGCACCCTGAAGTTTAGAGAAAATATAAACAGAAATTATTAACGGAGAAAATATAAAGAGAGCAAATAACACAAATCAACAGATAGGCTTCTAGCTGTCTGACCAAAGCTATACATACATAGTTACCAGAGAGAGAAGTACAAACACCTGGGTTTTCAAAGGGGGTGGGTAGGGTGGGGTGGGGTGTTCCTACGGCTACTTAGTGTCTGGTCTGGCTAAATAACCAACACTCTTCCAATGACTGTGCCCCCAAGCAAAACCTTTCTTCCTGGAGTTCTGAGAGTTCTCAAATCTGGATTCTAAATTCTGGGTTCTTAGTTCAAGGGCTATCCTCTGGGTATGTATACCCTTTTTCAAGGCCCGAGGGATTCACACCTTTCATGACCTAATTAGCAAAATGGTATGGGCCTTCCTACAAATAAAGACAAGACTCATCAAAGGCACTTAATTTCCTTAGTGCTTAGAAGCAATCCAAAAGAAAAAAAAACAGTAAAATGTAACACTTTGCTTGCCCTTACATGGTCAAACCATATTAAAATGTAATTTGAAATATTTCACAAAATAAATTAAAATAAAATGTAGATAATATTACATTTTAAAGCTACACTAATATGTGTTTTTAGGGACCCTTATGTATGGGATTGGAGGTACCTATTTCTATGTGAATTTGTTACCAGAAGCCTTATATATCCCATGGAAACACTGCCAGATTAAAAGCTTGGATGAATCAACCCCTTATCAGATTCTCCTCTGTTTTGCTTGTTTTTTTTTAACCTATCCTCTGACACATCAGACGATATATGATCTTTAAAAGGCGATAGAATTTGACAGGTTGTCAGAGATTTCCCCTTTGCTAGTTTGTATATGGAATTTAGTCAAACATGATTTTCCAATCCTTTTTGCTTTTGTTCTGTCCCTAATCAAGGGAACTGCCCATAATACAAAAATGCTTATGGGATGTAACTTTGAAGACAGTAATAGTTTTTGTCTTCTTTTTAAGAGGAATGAGGATTCAGTTTTAAAGAAAATAGGGTCTAACTCAAATTTAAACCGATTACTGCAAGCACATATTGACTTAGAAAACCAAAAATTAACATTATCTATGTCATAAAATATTTTAATTTATTATGTAAATATTTCCCAATTACATATTAATCTGGTTCTGGCCAGTGTCACAAGTTTTGAAGGCTGCTTGTGCATTGTAGGCCCTAAGTTTCACAACTCTACATTAAAGGACTTTTATGTTAAATTACCCACTATCCTATGTTGCCTATTAAAGTTCAATTCAGTTAAGGGCAACTAGGACAACTCGGAATCTGGAAGGCCTGAATTTGATCCTGCCTCAGACACTTATCGACTATGTGACCCACAAGTCATTTAATCTCTCAACTTCAGTTTCTTCATCTGTAATAAGAATTATGCTAATAATAGCTCTTGCTTCATAGGGTTATCTTGAAGATCAAGTAAGATAATATATTTAAAACACATTGCAATCCTTAAAAGCATGGGGAAATTCTAACTATTTTTATTTTTATTTAATTTTATAAGTATTTATTAATCACCTTTTGAAGGAGGCACAATAGCATGAAAAAAGATTCTGAAAACAGAATCCTGTGTGAATCCTGATATTGACACCTGTATGGCATTGGCTAACTCGCTTAAGATCTCTGGGCTTCAGCTTCCTCACCCCTAAGATGAAAAGGTTTACAGTACATGACCTCAAAAGTCTTTTCTCACTCTTGATCTAGTATCCTATGATTCCATTTTGAGGCACTTCCCCAGGCACTAGTGCTATAAAGAAAAATGGAAAATAGACTCTGCTTTTAGGGAGCTTCCTTCCAGCTAGATATATACAGATTCCATCACCATGTACACAGTTAAGTAAATGCTAGATAATTAGAGTAGAGAGAGAGAGCTCTAACAGCTTGGGGAATTGGGAAAAACTTAACAAAGTAAGAGATGGTACCAGAACTGATTGTTGAAGAACATGGAATAAGAGTAGTAGTTGGCCACAATGAAAAAGCCCATGTTGAGAAGTGGCCATGGCATAAAGAAACAATATTCTATAAAGTCAGAAGAACTTTTGTTTCTAATGAAGGGAACAAATGATGGCGAAAGTAAACTGGGGCTTCAGGGCAAGTTCAATGATCAATGTGCATGCCATCTTGTGTGCATTAATATGTTTTATTCTTATTTTTCTAACCTGCTTCCCTTTCCACGTTCCTATTTACTCTAGTAGTAAACGTTCCTATTTACTCTAGCAAACACTAACTTATAACCTCTTCTGTCTGTTCCTTGTGGGCTAATTCAATTCAATTCAAGAAAGATTTATTAAATGTCTATCACTGTGCTAAGTCCAGTTCCAAGTTGTATCTCTGCTCCCCATTTCTAGCATTTGTCTCTGTCTCTTTTCTCTAGCAATTATTTGGAAACAAAGCAAAGAGCCCTTTTCTGCTCTATGCCAAAAGAAAAATTGGCATCTCTACTCATTGCTGTTTTCATTTCTCAGCTTCCTCATCTTCAAAATAAGCAAAAAGAAATTATCTTTCAAGTTGTTTTCAATGCTAATTTCACTGTTGGCAATATTTTTACAATTAAAAAAAATAAACCTACCTCCTAGTCCACAAATCCTATCTAATGGAACTAATTCAGGTTCTTGCAAGTAAATCTTTCACATCATTGTTTTTATAATAGCAAACAGAAAAATAAATTCTTTCAATGAGGAGCCACATAGATTTACTTTTGATACAACCTCTACACTAGAGGTTATTTTGATTCATCAAGGATTTATTAAGCATCTCTTATGTGTCAAGTCATATGAAAATAAACATCATATTTGATAACAACTGACCTTATAATGGTCAAAGTACCCATATGAAATAACATAACTTAAATTAGTGAAAAATAGGCAAAATGGTCCATGGCTTTTAATTTCCTATTCATCTAATTGCACAAAGAAAGGAAATTTACTTTATAGCTAGTCTTTGACAATGTACACACTATTCTTATAGAATAGATTACATCAAAGAGTAGTATAGAGTAGTGGAAACAAATGTTGATTAAGAAGAATAAAAATAGGAAAAAAGCAGTGCATGCCAAAATAATCAAGTAAACAAAAAATCCATAAGTTATATATATTTGAATAGAAGGTACAAACAAAAATAGAAGATACTCGATGCCCTCTAGTAATTACTTTCACCCTAATATATACTGACCACATTTAAAAATTGTTGGGAAGCATTTTCTGTTATCCTAGCTTGTATCAATTAGGTTAAATGGTGCAAAATTAACAAGCACAGGTTTGACAAGCAGGGAACAATATGGGAACATGTGAGTTGAATTTACTAGAAAGCTTGCACAAGGCATCACCTTCTATGAAAGCTCTCACAAAGTGAAGTTGATAGACAATCAAAGGAGGGGGAAATCATGACAAAGCAAAAATTGGCAACCCTTAGAGTTATACAGGACTACTCAAGTTGTGTACCATTCAAAACAAACAAACTGCTGTAGCATGAATGCTCTTAAAAAGGTTCAAAAGCAAGTCAGTTGTTTTTCACTCTACCCTACACAAGTGGTTTGGTGGACATTTTTTTAGGATTTCACAAAAAGTATTCATCACTATCTGTAGCAGGCATAGAAGGCAAAGAGGGTTGGAGGAAAGAGAATTAATTGATTCTTAGATTTAATCTGGCTACTATGAATTGGATGTAATATTTTTCAACAGAAACCAATAAAGATGAATTATGAGGTGAGTATTCTTTATGTATAGAGAGACTTCTTAATGTATAGCTGTAATCTTTATGACTATATGGGTATTGTGATTTGGAGTTTTAGCTGGGCCTTTTGGGAACCAAAAATGTGAATGTGGTTGAGTAGAATTGTCCAAAGTTGCTTTTGAAGATCCAGGAGAATTATCAAGATAAAGATGTATGTTTATTTCATTTATAGTATATCTGAAGCAACACCATAGGGAACTTCACCAGACGGATGATTAGAAATTGGTAATAGGTTCTCAAATACTTTGATACCATGAATGCCAAATAAATATTATCAAATGACTTAGTAAATATAGCCTTCAAGAAAAGCTGTCCCTAGTATCCTCTGTCCTGGGGTCATTTTTTGGAGAGCTACCTAAACGTAAGCAGTTGCTACCAGGAAAAAGAATGATGGTGATTTATAGGGAGATAGGCTTCAGCTATATTTGTGTGTTTCTATGTATATGTATATGGATGTACACATTAATATTTTTCAGGAGCTCTCTTCCAGAAACTCAGAATCCCTAGATATCATTGACTTATCTACTCTATCACATGGCTCCATATACAGATTGAGAGTAACATACTGACAATGCTAGATGGCTAAATTCTTACTTTAAAAAGATGATTTGAAGACCGTGTGTGTTCTGACAAAATAGGAAGACCTTTAAGGATCACTTGGCTTTTAAAAATAATTCTGATGCAAGGACTTTAAAACCAAAATCTAACAAAAAGGGAAACAAAATGAACTTATATCAATGGCATGTAAAACATTGTGCTAAGCCCAGGAAGATTTATAATACTGTAATGAAATATGGCCCTGGTTCTTATGATGGCAACTAAGTGGCACGGTAAATATAACTGGTTCTGGAATCAAGAAGATCTGAGTTCAAATCAGCCTCAGACACTTATTAGCTTTGTGATCTTGGGCAAGTCACTTAACCTCTCAATTGCCTCAACTTCTTCAACTGTGAGATGGAGATAATAGCACCAACTCATAGGGGTTTTATGAGGATTAGATGAGATAAAATCACTAAAAAAGCATTTAACACAGTTCCCAGCCCAGAGTAGGAACTGTGTAAATGCTGATTCCTTTCCCCCTCATCATCATAATGATGATGGTGGTAAGGATGATGATGGGGGAAGGTGACATTTATGTAGTTTCTTAAGGTATATAAAGCATTTTTGCTGTATTATCTGCTTTGATCCTTAAGCCCTGAGAGTTAGCTCTGTAGATGTTCTCATCATCACCTCATAGAAGAGAACTCTGAGACTCAGAGTAAGTTAAATCACTTCTATGAGTAAGTCTCAAAGGCCAGATTTAAACCTGGAGCTCTCTTGACACTGAGTCCAGCATTCTTTTCACTATGCGAAGATGTCTGATGGAACTTATGGTTGGTAGCTGTATAAGGCACAGATACAGATAACTATTGTATGTATAACACTGGGTGATAAGTGAACAAGATATGCAAAGCAGTGTTGGGGGTGGGGCAGAGCCAAGATGGTGGCTGGAAAGCAGGGACTTGCATGAGCTCCCCAACAAGTCCCTCCAAAAACCAATAAAAATGGCTCTGAAAAAATTCTAGAACTGCAGAACCCACAAAATAGCAGAGGGAAGCAGGGATCCAGCCCAAGACAGCCTGGATGGTGACTGGGAAGGGTCTCTCACATCCTAAAGCTTGGGACAAAGTACTCTCTTCTCTACAAGCAGTCATACTCTCACAAAAAAGCTCAAAAGTCAAGTAATTGGCTGGAAACATGAAAAGGACTCAGATTCATACTATAGAATCTTTTTTTTTTGGTGACAAAGATCAAAACATGCAGTCAGAAGAAGTCAACAAAATCAAAGAGCCTACATCAAAAGCCTCCAAGAAAAATATGAATTGGTCTCAGGCCATGGTAGAGCTCAAAAAGGATTTGGAAAAGCAAATAAGAGATATAGAGGGAAAACTGGGAAGAGAAATGAGAATGTAGCAAGAAAATCATGAAAAACAAGTCACTGACTTCCTAAGAAGATCCAAAAAATGCTGAAGAAAATAACACCTTCAAAATATAGACTAACCCAAATGGCAAAAGAACTCCAAAAAGTCAATTAGGAAAAGAATACCTTGAAAGGCAAAATTATCCAAATGGAAAAGAAGGTCCAAAAGACCACTGAAGAAAATACCACCTTAAAAGTTAGATTGGTTTTCTGGGGGCGGAGCCAAGATGGCCGCCGGAAATCAGGGACTAGGATGAGCTCCCCACCAAGTCCCTCTAAAAGCCTATAGAAATGGCTTTGACCCAATTCTAGAACTGCAGAACCCACAGGGTAGCAGAGGAAAGCAAGGCTCTAGCCCAGGACAGCCTGGATAGTCTCTGGGTATGGTCCATCTGAGCTGGGAGCAGAGGGGAGCAGAGCTGAGTGGAGCAGAGCCCAGCATGCCCTAGTGCCCTGAATCAGTGATCTGGAGCAGTTACCAGACTTCTCAACCCACAAACACCAAAGACAACAGAGTAGGTTAGTGGGAAAAGCTGCTGGGGACAGGGAGTTTGTGGTTCAGTGTAGTGGGAAGGCCGAATTTATAATCTCAAATATAATCATGTATGTGTTTGAATGGTTCAAAATCGCAAGGTATGAGAGATTCTCTAAGTAGAAAACAACAAAAAATTTATTTAGGCCCCAACGCAGCTTATCTGTGGATAGTAGCCAAATCATTTTTACTGGCCTCAAGTCCTTGCTCGCACTCCTGGGTGTATACACGGGTCAGTTCTGCTTCCGCAGCTTCCTGCCTCTGTTTCGCAGCAGCTTCTGCTTCCACTGAAACTGTCTCTTGGTTCAGCTTTCCTCACAGCCGAGCCTCTGGCGTTCTCAAGCCCCGCCTCAACAACCAGAGACCACTGGCTCCTGAGCTGGCCCCTCTTAAGTCATTAATCTACACCCACACAAGTTTCACACCTGATAGGGCTTTGGGCCTGGGGCTTAGCACTTAACAGCTGAAAGTAGTTCCACTCAAAAGAAACAAAAGCCATGCTAAGGAGACAATTTTGCTTAACAACACATTCAGCCATGACCCAGGGGTCAGTGGAGGTGGGGCAGCTACAGAACTACAGCTGCAGTTGCTTCTGGCCTCAGGCCCACCGGGTGGGAGGAATTAAGTGGCAGATCAGAGCAGGAGTGAAGAGCCAGCTGAAGATCTAAGTCCAGTCTGGGTTGGGGGTTCTTGGGGAAGGAGAAGTTCTGGTGAAGCAGAGCTGGCACATCCCCCCAAGCTAGGAACATAGAACTCTTTAGTCTACAAGCTGTCATACCCCGCTGAAAAACTCAAGGGTCAAGTAAGTTGGCTGGGAACCTGGCCAGGCAGCGAAAACACACCCAGATTCAGTCTCAGACTATGGAATCTTTTTTTGGTGACAAAGAAGACCAAAACATACAGCCAGAAGAAGTCAACAATGTCAAAGA
>CM053624.1:229118772-229149201 GCA_028646595.1 Phalanger gymnotis | reverse complement strand
AGGCAAAATATGGATTTTCAATAAAATAGAGGACTTTCAAGCTTTCTCAGTGAAAAGACCAGAGCTGAATAGAAAATTTGACTTTCAAACACAAGAATCAACAGAAGCATGAAAAGGTAATCAAGAAAAAGAACAAGAAAGACTTGGCTACTCGGCGCAATATTACAATCCAAGACAATTCCAAACGACTCATGATGTAAAGATGCTATCAATTACTAGAGAGAGAACTAACAACTTTTAGTGCAAATGGAAACATTTTCTTGCTTGCTTTGTTTTCGTTTTGCTTTTCTTTGTGACATGGCAAATATGAAAATGTGTTTTGCATGATTTCACATGTATAATTGATATTATATTGCTTGCCTTCTCATTTGGTGCAGGAGGTGTGAGAGGGAGGGAGTGAATTCGAAAGTAAATTTAAAAAGAAAAGATGTTAAATAAATAACATTTTTTTTTCTTAAAAGGAAAAAAGACAATAGGGCCATGTGACAAAGAGATAATATCGAACATAGCAGTGGATTCCATGGTTAATCTCGTCTTTTGGTTATGTGCATATTGTCCTATGTATTTTTCCATCTTTACATCCATGCAAGTACACAACCTCTCAAATCATCAACAAAGTATTTATGTATTCTATGAAATGATTGAAAATTGCATCTTCTTCCATTCTATTAGTATAACTGCTCAACTTAGTGTTCAAGTCTTCAACATAATAGATTTATCACACTAAATTAATATATTACAAAATAAATACCTGTGCACTCCAGAAATTCTGTTATTATAAGTTCCCATATTATTGTTTAAAAAAACTTTTAAAATATTACTTTGTTTCTCAAATATTGCAGCCTTAGTTTACTTTGCCTATCTTTTGTTACAATTCTCTGAAGCAACATTTATTAGGACCAGGTTCTGATAAATAGGCCCAAAAGTTATTAACGTTATGTTTCTGTCCCTGACCTGAGGAAACTGTAGACAAAGACTAACATCAAAAGTTGTTTTTTTTTTTCATTTTTCCTACTCTTATATTTCTGATATATGATATATAATGTATAATATATTATTAACAATCAGGTGTCTAAAACTATTTCCCTTAAATTTCAATACTGCATATGGCCTTAGAGCTAGACTTGCTTCTGAAATTCAGCACTTTCAGGATCTAATACCATGAAGTACAAAGATAACAATGGAGCCTTTAAGAAACATGGAGAAGAACTCTGTGGGTAGGAGAAGTGATCTGACTAAAGGAGTATCTTTAAATAGAGATGGTAAATTAATGTACATACGCCTATCATAAAAAAAATAGATTCATGTTGCAAGTGTATATATAAATATATATGTATATATGAATATATGTATATATATACATACACATGTAAATATGTATATATGTATGTATATATGTATATAATCAAGATCTTATTGTAAATACACACACACACACACACACACACACATATATATTTACAATAAGATTTTGATTAGCCGTCCAAAGCTGGATAGGAATATCAGAGATCAATGTAAGCTAAAATTATTATTTTACTGCAATCCCCACTTACTTGCCTCTCTTTAGCCTTAGTGAAGAAATATCGATATATCCAAATGTATAGATTTTTTCCCTCAAAATTCCTATTTTTGAGGCAGCCAGGTACCTCTGAAGTCAGGAGGACCTGAATTAAAATCCAGCCTCAGACGCTTACTAGCTTTGTGACCATGAACAAATCACTTAACCCCAATTGCCTCCAAACCTCCCACCCCCACCAAAATTCTAAGTTTTCCTTCTTTTCAATTTTAAGTTTAATTACAAGTGTATCTATCACTGAAACATAAAATGATAACCTGGCCTGTGCCAGATGGAAATAAGAAGTAGCTTAAGCAATCTACAGTTTCAAAAATTCATGAATTTAATCAAATTTTATAAAGTGTACAGTCTTATGAATTAAGATACATAAGAATGGCAATATGGTTAATAACATCATTCTTTATGTACTTCTTTATTATGTTCCCATAAGTGAAATAGAGTAACAGAGGATGACATATTTTGATAAATATGAGGTGGATATTAAATACTGTCTTGCTTTTTCTTACACAATTAAGAAAGGATCTATTCTCATTCACTAAACATTGGTTGAGATTCTACTGTGTGTAAACATAGGCAGAGAATTATAGGAACATAGATTTCAAGTTGCAAATGGCCTTAGAGTGAGTTTATTTAGCTCAGCCTTCTCCTTTTAGAGATGAGGAAACTGAGAGTCACAGAGGTAAATTGACAAGGTCACAGAGCTAGGGCTTGGTGATGGCATAAATTTTAACAAGTGTTTAATATTCAATGGAATCATATTCAATGTTCTTTCTACTACACCTTGTCTTCAGTGTTAATTTAATGGGGGCAGAACACATAGTTCCATGATGAGACATTTTTGTTCCATAAGAAATTAAGAATAGTTCCACTAAACTTTCAGAATATTCAGATTTGGATTTAGAGAGAAAATATAATTAATTTGTGTTGTGATGGCTAAAGGATATGTGATCTGTGTAAAGGATTGTAAACTTATTTCCCTTAGGTAATAATGCTTTGTGGATTATTGTTGTTTAGTCATTTTAGTTGTGTCTGACTCTTTATGACCTCAATTTGGGTTTTCTTGGCAACAATAAAGGAGTGGTTTGCCATTTCCTTCTCCAGCTCTTTTTTTAGATGAAGAACTGAGATAAACAGAATTAAGTGACTTGCCCAGGGGTCACATGGCTAGTAAGTGTCTGAAGCCAGATTTGAACTCAGGTCTTCCTGACTCTAGGCTCAATTCTATGTCTACTATGCCACCTAGCTGCCCTGTGGGTTATTATATCTTTTCATTACTGTTATTTACTCTTTTATGCTCATGAATACAATTGGAATTTCAAAGATATAAGTGCCTACACAGCCAAGGGTGCAATGTTTAGAAATTCTACTAGAAATTACCAAATGGAAATTACATTTTAAAAAATAATCATTTTTTCTTTTTGAAATTATGTATTTTTGTGAACTAAGGGTTAGAGGGATAAGGATCAATGCCAAACTCTGATTTACAAAGGTATACATTAAAAACAGCTATCATTCTAAAAATTCACGATCAATGGCAAATTTTTCATTTTCTATCATTTTAAGAAGGAAAAGAGGCTAATTTATCAGGATTACTTAATTAGACTGAGGGAAGTATTAAAGTATGAGAAATCATCAAAGAGGCAATTAAATTTTACAGTGCCTCCAAATCACTTCAAGTTTGTCATTTTTAAATGCCACTAGCAACTTGTTCTTTCTGATTAACACAGCACTCTGAAATCAGCCTGGCTCTAAAGGAACTACTCTTAGCTCATATTTCTCCATATAATGAATAGTGCTCTCTCCTCCTTTACCACGTCTTCATGAAGTATGTGTTGTATGCTTCAATATACTGTTCAATTTTTATGAGTTAATGGTATGCTTATTCAGAGAGAAGTAAAAACAAAACTAAACATTAGCTAATGTGTATTATTCCTAGGCCACTTGTGTCAAAATTCATCTGAAATTATGACAGCTTTTTACTGTCTTTGTATTTCTTATTTAATTGTGTTGTTGTTGTTGTTAGTATTTTAAATCTGCTTCTGTAGCAGAGTGGTGCACATCTGTATCTACAGAAATTTTTCCATTGGCCAAGTAGTACCACAAGGGTTTGATGTGTTCATAACTGTTTTCCCCCTGAGATGAGCTATTTATTTAGGAGTTACCCTTGACATGTTATTAGTATTCATTTGCTAGAAAAGAGAAATGACCATCTTTTCTATAAGTGAATAATTACTTGAAAGCCATGGTTTTCCCTATCAGGAGGGTCTTCTTGTTTATAGTATATATGTTTCTTTGTTTTTATTTATACGTTTTTGTCAAGAAGCTCTCATGGAAGAAAACTTTTTGAATGCTGGAGATTTGAAGTTGTGGAAAAAAGAGGAAAAGTCAAATCTTTCCATTGAATCTACATGTACCAAATCAGAATGAAGGGTATCATTCAATTAATCAATCAAGAAGCATGTATTAAATAATGAGTACTGTGCTAGGGTGTGGGGATATTTTTAAATAGAGTTCCTGTCCTGAAAAAATTACTTTCTACTAAATTGTTGGTTGAATGTTGATTAATGTTAGGCATATAAAATCAAATGGCCTCCAGGAAGGATTAAAGTGCTCATGGAGTCTTCAAGGCATAGAGCATTATCAACATCATCCATGTATAGTCAACACCTCCATTAGATAGTTTCTATTTTGAAAGCTGCAACTTGTAAAAGGAATAGTTAAGTAAATCTATTCCACTAGGATTCAACGTGGTGAACAAGTCAAACTTGGTCTAAAAAACGAATGAATGTACTAATTTAACTTTTATGGAAAGGTGGTGAAGAAGGATCTCAATCAGAATGCTTTATAAACATTAAAATATTGCATTTACTGCATTATATTTACCATAGTATGTGGTAGCTTTGCAAAGCAACTGAAGTCAATTTACATTCATAGAAGTAGATTTTAATTATGCCATTAAATTTTGCACAAATATTTGGGGGGGCCATAAGATTCAGACACAAAGCATCACTGAAAAGACAATTATATATCTTATCACATAAAGAAAATTTAAATACATTCTCAGGAGAAGAAACACAATAAGGATTTGATAACAATAAAATTCTGATGACGCTTTAGGAATTTATTTTCATCTTGAAAGTATATTCAAGTTAAATTCAGTGTTTACCTCATATGAAGAAAAATCCATTGGGGCAATCAGGAAGTATAAATGTGTCACTGGGAAACTTTCCAACTACTCTCCTAGATACTGTAAAAACAAAACAAAACAAAAATTATTAACAAGAACGGTCAGAGCAATATTTTTCTTCCTAAGATCATCATTAATAACTATGGTATCTTCGAGAGATACACTCTTCAATTCTACTTTAGAGTTAGAAGAGACTTAAGATGACATTTAACCTAAACTCATTTCAAAGTTGGAAAACGGAGGCTCACATTAGTCAAAAGGAGTTAGATTCAGAGAAGTAGCAAGTAGTAAAACTAGGATTTCAACCTAGATCCTTGCCAGGATTAACCTTTGAGAATGAACATTGTATATTGTAGTTGAGGGTTGTCTCTGATGGATACACAATACTAATGTAGTTATAATACTAATTTAAAAACAACTGGGCCTGTGCCTTGCAAAATACTACATTTAACAATGGATTTGGAAGCATTATCAAAAAAAGTACACTGAATTAAACATTTATTCACCTAGAATAGATGGTTCACAAATATGTGAATTTCAAAGATGATCTCTCCTACATGTATTCTGTATGATAGTATTTTCTGGTCATTAGCTAGAGAAATGAATAGCAGTAAATCTTAACTTCTTGTTCAGCAATAACCACTGACTTCCTCTGTCATTTTGGGCAAGTGATTCTTATCTGATATTACATCTCTTTGTTATTTTAGATTCATAGAAGGTGGATAATGATAGTAATCTGTTCACTACTTTGACATGTATTACTTTGAGTGTCTAAATAGCTTTCACTTTTACAATACATACAGTGCCTAAGTTGCACATGCATTGATTTTTAAGCATGATTTGTGTAACCAAAATTCTTTAACCTCTTGTAGCACCCAGAAACTAGGCAGGGAACTTGAGTATTTCTCCCAATGACCCTTATCTGCATATCTTGCTTCAGCTTGGTTTTTAGGAAGAGGAGAATATGTGGTATACAATCTTCTAATTATCAAGCAAAGAATACATTTAGGTTAATACATAGTTCCTCCTGGCACTAGAACTTTGGAGAAATACTGATTGTTTTAGAGGGTCACAGATTTATAGCAGGGAGGGCTATCAGACTTTAGTCCAGTTGTCTATTTACATAGGTAAAGCATCCAAGGATGAGAGAGCTTCAGTGAGTTTGCAGGGTCACATAGGTAGGAAGTGGCAGAACCAATTGGTGATTTGAGCAACAGAATTTTGCATTAATTGGAAGTGAGAAAGCATAGAGACAACAAACCTGATGAGGAAGCTTTCTTGCAACTCTGAACCACTAGGAAGCTCTGAAAAGTGCACCTAGAATTTGGCTAAGCAGGAATTGGTTAAAGGAATTTGAGGGCTAAAGCTCTGGAATTTGGCTATGATATTCATGGAAGTTTTCATTTTGGGATCTTTCTCAGGAGGTGATCCATCTATTCTATCAACTTATCCTCTGGATCTAGAATATCAGGGCAGTTTTCCTTAATAATTTCTTGAAAAATGATATCTAGATTCTTTTATTCAGAAATGTAAGACTCTACCATGGCCATGTAGTTCAACATATACTCCAAAAAGTAACCCTTCTTTGAAAATTTCCAATGAAAGGGAATCTACCATCTCACAAATGCAATCCATTCTACTTTTTGAAACCTATGATTAATAGGAAAGTTTTCTTTACCATAAATCTATTATTTTTTCTCTTTACAATCTCCACTCATTCCTCCTTAGTCTCATTTCTATGGCAAAGCATCCTTCTTTCATAAGACAGCCCTTCAAATATTTCAACAAAGTTATCATGTCCTCCCTGAATCTTTTCTTTTCCAAGCAAATCTTCCCAAGTCCATTCAACCAATCCTTGTGTGGCAGGAACTTCATGTCTTTCACAATCCTGGTTGCCCTTTCCTTGACCTTGTCAGTTCCCTTTATAAAATGTAATGCCCAGAACTGAAGATAATAATCCATGTTTTCCAATAAGGAATAATATCATGAGGTAGTCTTTACTTTAGACTTGGATTTTACTAATGTAGTCTAGGTTACCAATAGTTTTCTTGGTTGTATTATCACTCTGTTTAATCAAATTGAATTTACTCTGCATTAAAATAACATTTTTTTTTCAGAAAACTGCTAGTTATCTAAAACTTTCTTATCTTTTACTTGAGAAGTTACTTTTTTGAACCCAAGTGTGCAAATTTACATTTATCCCTAATAAATTTCATCTTATACTATTTGGTTCAATGTTTCAAACCATTGAGATAGTTTTTAATCCTGTCATCCAGAGTATTAGTTATTTTTCTCAACTTTGTGTCATGTCTAAATTTGATAAACTTGCCATCTATGCCTTCATAAAAGCTCTTGATAAAAATGTTAAATAAGCTGGGGTGAGACACATAAATTCCCTAAAGCTTTTTTATGGAGTATCCCTTCCAAGGTGATATTGAACCAGTAATGACATCTCACTGGGCCTGACCATTCAGCCAATTCTAAATATTACATGCTACTAACCCACACTTTTCTGCTTTTTCCACAAGAAGTGTCCAAACTTTTGAGTGAAATACATAAGTAAACTATATCTCCCTAATTCCTCTAACCTATCAGAATGTTTACCCTGTCAAGAAAAAGAAATCAGGGTAGTCTGCCATGACCTGCTGTTTATAAATCCCTGTGGGTTTTTGTTGTTGCTGTTATTTTTGTTTTTGGTGATGATTGTTTCATGTTTTAAAGACATTCTTTAATGAACCCATTTGTAGTATATTCTAGAATTCATCCTGATTATCTAACCCCTACTTGAAGATATTAAATGTAACTATTTCCTGAAGTTTATCCATTTTACTTTAGGCAGTGCAATTTTAGGAGGATTTTTTAAGCAATATCTACTTCTTTGAAGCTTGTCTTACCACAGTATTCCCAATTGAGTGTGTATAGAAATCTATCTTACCCTACAGGAAAGTAGGAGGGGAAGGGAATAAGACAAGGGGTGGTGGTGATACAGAAGAGGGCAGACTGGGGATGAGGGAGTCTGAAACAAAACACTTTCAAGAATAGAAAGAGTGAAATGAGAGATAATACAATAAAAGGGGGGTGGGGTATAGAGAAATACAGTTAGCAACAGTAACTGTGAAAAAAATGAAGTAAGTTTCTCCAATAAATGTTTCATTTCTCAAATATATTGAGAACTGAGTGAAATTTATAAAAGTAAGAGCTATTCCCCAATTGACAAGTGATCAAAAGATATGAACAGTTTTCAGATGAAGTAACAAAAGATATCTATAGCAATACAAAAAAATTCTCTAAATCACTATTGATTTAGGTACTATCTCATATTTATTAGATTGGCTAATAGGACAGAAAAGGAAAATTTCAAATGTTGGAAGGCATATGAGAAAAATCAGACATTAATTCACTGTTGGTGGAGTTGAGAACTGATTCAACCATTCTTTAGAGCAATTTGGAACTATGCCCAAAGGGTGTTATGATAATTATTGTGGGACTTTTCTTTACTGTGTTCCCTTTGGAATGCTGAGGCAGTCAAGTACTTTTGATGAGTTTTCCTTTTAAAACGTAATGGCAAGCAAAGTGGACTTTTGTTGTCTTTGTTTTGGAGTGCTTCTCAGCACTAAGGAATCTTTGATTGAATGGGGAAGGTTTTGATCACCTGCTTACATCAAGGGAAGGCCTATTTCTGCCCTCTGACCTGAGCAAGCATTTAAGTCACAAGAAGGCCTAAGTCACATGGGTTTGAGTTGCATAATTGTGATGCCTTTTGACCCTGAAGAAGTGTATATAAACTCAGAAGTTAGGGTTTTGCCTTTGGGGTATACTCATTGGAAGAGTGTTGATTATTTGGCCAGACAAGACTCAGCCCCCAGCTTTGAAACCCCATATGTTGGTGCCTCTCTCTGGTAATAATGAAATTCTATGGTCAGACAGATAGAGGCCTGTCTCTTGATTTCTCTGTGTGTTTGCTCAGTTTGTATAATGCATGATTGTAATTTCTATTTGTATTTTCTCTGAAGTTCAGGGTGCTGGCTTTTCCCCTTTAACTAAGAAAACAACAACAATAACAATAATGATAATAAAAATGATACACATGTATGTGTTAGGTTAAAATTTTGTAATTTTGACAATTTTAAACTGAAAAACTTTTGTAGAAACAAAGCCAATGCAACAAAGATTAGGAGTGAAGCAGAAAATTGGAGAACCTTCTTTACAACCACTGTCTATAACAAAGGCAAGTAGCGAGCCAGTGGCCGTTGGGACCCCCAGTACCTTTCGGGATCGAGTCCCGTGTCCAGGGCTGCAGCACTCCTCTTGGAGCCGGCACAGACGGCGACTCCGCCCAGAGGACAGAGGACACAATGCCTCCCTCCAGCAGGCCGAGCCACAACAGCCGGTCCAAGCCAAGCCCGAAGGCGGTACACCGTGGCTTAGCGATGGGGCGGGGAGGGCCGAGCAGGCCGAGCGGGCTAACCGTGGTGATCCAGCTCTCTGAACACCAGGGCTGCGCCACTCGGCCCTATCCCCTGGACCCGCCGCCGCTGAGGCTACCTTCAGCTCTGCCAGGCCTGTCCTCCCGTGTAGACCTCTGCGGCTCCTGGGCCATATCCCTGAAGCGCAGTTCTTCAGCGTCCCTGCAGCGCCGCCTGCCCCCGAAGGCAGTCATGTTGGAAAGACTGAACTCCATTGCCCACGCAGATGGATTATAATGGTCGGAAGTTAGCTGAACAGATGTTTGAGGGAATTATTCTTTTTTTCTGCCACAATTGGCTTTATCTATAGATATGTGGCTGAACAGTTTGGTTGGACATTCTATATTGTTATGGCTGGATTTGCTTTTTCATGCTTGCTGACACTTCCTCCATGGCCCACATATCGCGGACATCCCTTCAAATGGCTCCCTGTGCAAGACTCAGGCTCAGAAGAGAAGAAACCAGGAGAGAAAAAAATAAAAAGGCATCCTAAAAATAACTGAAACACGCTACATGGTTGAACCTTGAAACACTCATTCTGTTCTGTGAAATATTTTAATTTGTCGTGTGCAAAACGCAAAATAAAACTACCAACATTATTATTGCAAAAAAAAAATAAACGTAAATATCTTAAAAATACAGGAACTGAATCAAAATTAGAGGAATACAAGTCATTCCTCTATTGAGAAATGGTCAAAGCATATGAATAGGCAGTTTTCAGAAAAAGAAATTAAGGATATCTATAGTCATATGAAAAAAAATACTCTAAAATACTATTGAGTAGAGAAATGCAAATCAAGATACCACATCTCACCTGTCATATTGGCTAACTTGACAAAACAGGAAAATGATAAATGCTGGAGAGGATGTGGGAAAATTGGAACATTGCTACATTGTTGGTGGAGTTGTGAACTGATCCAGCCATTCTGGAGAGCAATTTGGAACTATGCCCAAAGGGCCATAAAAATGTGCGTACTCTTTGCCCCAGCAATACCACTTGGAGGGCTATATCCTAAAGAGATCATACAAGTGGGAAATAGACCTGTACATACAAAAACATTTATAGCAGCTCACACACACACACACACACACACACACAATGGGAGAGAAGGGGGGAGATAGAGAGAAAATGTGATTTCTGGCAGCTCTGAGGCTAAAACTGCAGAGTCCTGTATCCATCTTGATGTTCTTCCCCCAAAACAGGTGCTATTATTATCCCCATTACGCAGGTAAAGAAATTACATTATACATCACATGTTTTTTCATAAATCCTTCTGAATTGTCTTACCTCATTGTATTGCTGAGAATAGCAAACTGGATGATTGTACAATATTGCTGTTACTATTTACAATGGTCTCCTGGTTCTGTTCACTTCATTTTTCATCAGTTAATGTAAGTCTCAGTTTTTTTTTTTCCTGAAAGAATCCTATTCATTTATTTTGGCACAATAGTATTTCATCACATTCATATATCACAATTTGTTCAACCATTCCACAATTAAGAGACATTCTCTTGATTTCCAATTCTTTGCCACCAGTAAAAGGGCTACTTTATTTTATTTTTATTTATATTTTTTTTTGCAATTTAGGTCCTTTTCATTTTTTTCTTTCTTTGTGATACAGACCTAGTAGTCATACAGCTAGATCAAAGAGTATGCACAATTTTGTATCCCTTTTTACATAGTTCCAAATTGCTCTCCAGAAAGGTTAGATCAGTTCACAGCTCCGCTAACAGTGATTAGTGTCCCAGTTTTTCCACATCCTCTTCCACATTTGTCATTTTCCTTTTCTGACATATTAGTCAATATGATAGGTGCAATTTGATTCCTTCTTCATATCTTTTGACCATTTATCAATTGGGGAATGGCTCATATTCTTATAAATTTGATTCACTTCTCTATATATTTAGTAAATGAGGCCTTCACCCCAGACCCTTCATGTAAAAAATTTCCCCTATTTTCTGATTTCCTTCTAATCTTTGCTGCCTTGGTTTTGTTTGTACAAAATCTTTTTCATTTGATATAATTAAATTACCCATTTTACATACTGTAATGCTCTCTGTCTCTTGTTTGCTCATAAATCTCTCCCTTATCTATAGATAAATATTAAAATATTTCATCCTCTCCTAATTTGCTTATGATAGCAACCTTTATGACTGAATCATGTGCCCATTTTGACCTTATCTCCATATATGATGTGAGATGTTGGTCTATACCAAATTTCTATCAAATTGCTTCCCAGTTTTCCCAGCAATTTTTATCAGATAGTCATTTCTTACTTCAAAATCTTGGATCTTTGGGTTTTTGATTACCACATTGTAATAAATACAGTTTGAGATCTGGTATTGCTAAGCTACTTTCCTTCATATTTAAAACTCAGGTATTCCTAACTTCCCGTCTACTGCTCTACCTACTCAAATGCAGATTGCTAATGTCAAAGACAATAGAGAGTAGCCCATATACTCTGACTCACGATGCCAGCATGACTGTACATTATACTCCAAATGACTTTATAACATAGTAGAAAGCTTATGATCATGCTAGATCCTCAAGCTTTGCTTGTTTGAGAGTGTTTCTATGAATGGTTTCATAGCAAATAACACATTGCCCTGTGTACAGGAGCCCAGGATATTTGTCAAATTGATTTGGATATTAGTATATCTCTTTTTCTATCATACTGAGGCTTACATTATGAAAAAGGGAAAGGAGGCAAAGAGATGCACTGGAATGGTAGCCATTTAAGCCACAGCATATTTGCTGCCTCTGTGTGGAACTTATAACCAGGAATCAGGGCAACTGAACTTAAAATGTTTCACACTTGTTTTATCTACACCTCAGATTTGTTAAAATCCCCCAAAGTACTGATAAATGATTTCCCTTTGAATTTTTAGGGGTAATTAAGGGGAAATGAAGGCTATGTAACCTTAATTTATTTTAGATTTTTTGTTAGGAATTGCTTCTGAAGATTGGAAAAAAAATAAATAACAAGCCTTTTTTATATAACAACAACAAAAAGTAGTTAAAGTAGCTAATTAAAAACAATGCATGACAAAAAATAAACTATGTAGCTAATTTCAAACACCTCCTGGCATAGTTATTGTTAGCCTACCAACAATAAAATGCTATACTTAAAATTGAAATTAATTTGAAGAAAAATGGTGACATGTAAATTTGCATATTCTTTGTTCTACTAAGAAACTATAACAAGCATATACTATAGTTGTGGGCAGAAAAAATGTAATGGCAAAAGGAATTCAACCATATATACTATGGTTGTGGTAAGAAACATAATGGCAAAAAGGGATTCAATCATGTATTCATATAATTCTGACTTTAGTTCTTCCTTGAGTCTTTCAAAATTACAATGGAACATATTCCCAAATAAAAGAAAGCTGAATGAGGATACAGCTTGCATGATTCACTCTATCAAGTACTTCTATCTCAAACACGTTCATTGAAATATTGCTAAAAAATTTTTTACAATGTTACATAGCATCAGAATTTTCTTTAGTATGAAATCTACATCTCAAATTCATCAATGAAGAAAGATAGTGAAAAACAAAGAAACAAATAAAAAGCTTTCTGACTTTTCTCTGTTACAAACTGCTTAATTTAAAATGTCTTTGGTAACTCTCAATAGAATAAAGTGAATTTTGGTGGCATAAATTTCTCTTTAGATTCTACTTTTCTAAAAAATGTAAATGGAAAGTATATGTTTTGATATTACAATCACTGAAAATAGGAAAATGCATTTTGAGGTCAATATTATTTAATATTCTTTTACTATTGAACTGTTCTAATATCTTAAAAATGAATAAGTACTACATATAATTCTTTCTTACTCTTTACTCACCTGAAAATGACATGAATGTCACTGCTTACTCACTAGTATCATGACAGTAGTTTTGTGCAACTCCTGGTTTAGAGCCAGGGATGGGGAACCTGCAACCCTGAGACCACATGTGGCCTTCTAGGTCCTCCAGTGCAGCCTTTTGATTGAATCCAAACTTCACAGAACAAATCCCCTTAACAAAAGGATTTGTTCTGTAGAACCTGGACTCAGTCAAAAGGCCACACCTAAGGACCTAGAAGGCCACAGGTTCCCCACCCCGGTAGGAAAATCATATATCAGAAAAAAAATCACAAATCTATGATTCAAAAAGAAAAGGAGGAAAAAATTCACTTTTAGGTATTTTATATTATTTTATTAGTAGGAGATACTGCTTGGAGATTTTTAGTAGGTTTTAATTTATTATCTTCAACTCTTTCTGAAAGCAAATATTATTTTTTTCCCTTGCCACTAATTGTATCAGTGAGCAAGATTCACAATATCGATGGTGACCATGAATATACCTGCATAGTTTGGAATCGCAAAATATAAGAGACTCTCTATATAGAAGGCAGAAGTAGTAAAACATTTATTCAGACACCAGAGGAGCAAATCCCCAAGCCAATAATTCCAATTCAACATAGGAACAATTGCATCCCCAAACCAGTAAGTCCACTTCAAGGTAAGAGCAAGTAAATTAAAACACAATATTGCAGCAAGGAGCCAAGCCATCTGGTAACCTTCCCCTCTGCTAGGGCCTTCCTGTAAATGCTGACTCATGAATCCTAACTGTCTCCTTGCCTGCATCCTCTCCTCCCACAGTTCTGAGAGCTTTCAGTTCTGAGATCCCTTGCAGTTCTCTGAGCTCTTGCAATTCTAGCTCTCCTTGCAGTTCTCTCTCTCCATCTCTCCATCTCTGTGTCTCTCTCTCAGCCCTACCAGTTCTTTCTCTGTCTCTCTGTGTCTCCATCACTTCCAGTTCTCCATCTCTCATCTTAATGGCTACCTTCAGGATACACACACACACACACACACACACACATACTAACACATGTATACATATATGCCCTTCTTAGGGCCCAAGGACTTCACACCTAATCAGCAAAAGGGTGTGGGCCTTCCTACAAACAAGCCTCCCCAATCAAGCTTCCCTTAACTAGCGCCAGCTGGGGCCTATTATATGGGTGGGGAAGATCTTCAATCACATTAACACCACACTAATGAATTTATATTCATGAACTATCATTGCATATTATTCTGTTCAGTTTAAAAACTTGCAGGTTATCTAAAATTATTCAAATTGGCATTATAATTGCCCACATAATGCACATATTAAAATAAATTAAAAAATTTTTCTCTTCTATATCCACTACATGACAAAATGGTATATAGACTTGTAAATCTATAGATGTGCAATGAATCAAATAACGGAGACAAATGAATTCATCAAATACTTGCATTAAATATTTTAATTACAATATGACTATCACAGAATTGGAGATATTTTATAGTATAATATTTATGTAATATAATATTTGCATATAATAATTATAAAATATTAATGGATATTTATATATGAATGTGTATACACACACACACACCTTCTTCCATCTATTACTATCAAAGAAAGTATTACTTTTTTTGGAGGGGGAGAAATCCTCTGATTTTATCACTGCAGGTTGCTGATAGTGAAAAAATACCCTCTATTAAGGCAAGTAATCAACTGTTCTTCAACCTCAGTTTTAAAGAATATCTTGGGCACTGGGAAGCTTGCCTAGAGTCACACAGGCACTATTTGTCAGAGCTAGGACTTGTGTCCAAATATTTGGACTATGAAATTATCGTTGAGAGCTGAATCAACATGCTACATATTGGTAGTCAATATGCAACACAAAGCCTTTCAGCATTAGATTCCTTAGAAAAAAAAAAGTTTTAAACAACCTGACCTATTTGCTTCATGAATGGAATGAAAATTAAATATTCAAACAGTTTATCCATGTTAAATTGTTAATAACTGGACATCATGTTTCATATTGGATAGTCATCTTTATTAGTTTGAGTGTTATTAATTAAAAAAAAAGAAATGCCTAGTAAAGCAAACTTTGATTTTTTCTAATTTCTGAATCTAAGTGGGAAGGGCTTACAGTAGAAAGTACTTATCTATATCTGGAAAATATTTAGCCACTGAAGCTCCTATTTCTGAAGCTCATATTCCTTCCTTTGTTTCTTTTTATTTTGTTTTGAAAGTTATGAGAATGTACTGTTGTTCTTAAATCAATAATATCTTCTAAAAGAAATGAAGACAACTTTGAAAGTGCTTTCCCCAGTCGAATATAAACTTCTTGAGAAAAGGTATTGATTCAGATCTCCAGAATCTGGAGCATCAGGTTACCTCCAGATGATTATCAAATGCTTTCTGAATAGAACAAAATTAAATTAAATTGAAGGATTTTCTACAATACAATCACTATTATGTAGACATTACCAAATATAAGAGAGGTAGCATGTCATAGGGGACAGAGAGACAGTTTAAAATATAGGAAGAGTTGTGTTCAAATTACACCTCTGATATCTATTAACTGTGTCCAATTCAAATAGAAATTTATGTATGTAGGATACATATTAACTTACAAGAAACTAAAAATTAGCATCATCTATGTTCCATTGTATTTTTGTTTTGTTAAATATTCTCCAATTACATTTTAGGATGTTTTCGATAACGCTGTTATTATCTGCTTAGGATAGTTATGGTGTTTAGGATGTTTCCAATAACACTCAGGACACTAACTTTGCAGGTCACAAGAGACAGGCTTGACCCTTCTACTCTAGGCAAGTTTTTAAGACTATAAGACATAGAGAAGGAGTGAACTAATATTGCTAGAAGCAATTTCCTTTCCCAACAGTTGTCTACACAAATGAAACTACAGATCCTGTCCCTATCTTTATGCTATATGGGGATTCCAGGAAGGTAGTGGATGCCATAGTGCTAAAAATAGCCAGGGCATTCAGTAGCCTGTCTTTATAATAGCCCAACATTTCATAGCATTTATAGTTTTTTTCTAATGACTAACCTAAATTCTTCCTCCCACCCACGTTTTATCCTGTTCTAGCCCCATGCTCATTTATTCTCTCTTGAGTAGAAGGGGGGCAATTGATAAGTTTATGTACTATTGTCATAGAATTAAAGATCCACACAGTAAGTAAGGCATAATATTTATTCCTCTGTCTCTAGACAGATCAGTTTTTAGTTTCCCCCTAGTAATACCTCTGTTTCCTGTTTTAAAGCTTCCAGAGAAAATGATATCACAACCTTTCTCCATATTCTGATATGGCATTCAATCACGTTAAATTAACCCTTATGACCAAGAAGCTCTTTCTTATGCCTCGCTAAATTCTTCACTACACACACACACATACACACACACACACACACACACACACACACTGATCAAATGAAATCTGTCAGCTATCTATCCGCGTATCTACTTTTTTATATGTCTCTTTGGAGCAAGGAACAAGTCGGACCCTTGTTCTGCTTATCATGGAGTGCATTTCTCTAGTTCCTACTTAGACACAAAAACTTTGATCAATTGAAACAATTAAAATGGAATATTGCTCTAGGTCAGGGATTTTTAACCTGGTTCTTAAGTGCGTATATACACATATATACATACACACACACACATATATTATAGACAGAGATAGAGAGATATACAGATATAGATATACATAAATATATATATATAGGTAGATATATAATTGAGTTTCAATGTAATTGATTTCCTTTGTAATTTTATGTAATTAATGCAGTAAAATATATTCTGAGAAGGGGCTCATAGGTTCTAAAAGAACACTGCTAAGTTAGGAGTTGCAAGTAGAAAAAGTTTAAAAAGGACTGCTCTAGACTACCAAAGGGCTTCATAACATATAAAGAGCTTTTTAAAACCCTGCTCTAAGTGTAATGTCTACACATCATGACCAATATTTTGTTCTGTCTTGTCCCCATCTTTTCTATACCCATTCACATTATTTATATATGTCCAAAACCTTGGCCTTTACTTCATCTTTTCATAATCCACAAAGAAAGTTTCAGATCTGAGATTATTAATTTGTAAGGGAATTCATTCCAGCCATTCCCACACAGAGGCCCTAGAAGTAGTGGAGTGTTTAGATAGGTGAAGGCTTCAGACAGGTTTCATTTCCAGGTAGAAAATGAATATTATTTATGAATATTTTTGAAGAACTTTTATGTAGAATTTAAAGAACTGAGTCAAGTAGAATATAATGTGAAACTTCATCATATATTTTTGTATGTTAATATCCACTTTTCAGAATTAAACAACTGACATTTTAAATGCCAAAGGCTCTGGTAATATATACATCATTGATTAAAAGGACATCTAAAAACTATTCTAATGCAAAAGAGTTCATTAAAATAGAAAACTGAAATCAGGGGACCTTCAATAACTGAAAACTTGGCTGAACTGAGAATAGTGTAACTCTTTGACTAAAGTAGTACATATAAAATTGACTCAAATGATCAAAATTCTTTGCAAAAGTTTAAATTTCAGTGAGCAGTTTTTTTAACGTGTTCATACATATCAAGTGGAAAATCTGACTAAGGTGTAGATTCTTCTGCCACTCTTTGGCAATAATAAGCATCCAAGTACCAGAAATATTTCTATATTTGCTACTCACTATGGATAATAATAACCTTCCTCACAAATTATCCTTTATACCCACTAAACATTTGGATCTGATAACTAAAGTTGCTAAAATATATCCCAATTCCTCAAGTCACAACCTCTAGGGGGACATATTTTAATAATAATTTCTAGGCAAATAAGTTGCTAAACATTCCTAATTCAGTAAGGTTTCTGTTAAAATCCCATGAGAATTCAGGCTGAATTTCAGTAAAATAAAGTCAATTTTTCTACTGGGTTATCTATTTTCTTGATGACTCTCAATAAAAGGTTTTACTCAGATGGGGATGCATTCTCTCTCCATCATTAGGTCCAGTGCTTTCCATCCATCTGCATTACCCAAAATGTTGGGGTTTTCAGGCCCATTGATGAAAATTGGTTTTAATATGAAAGCCAGTGTAGGATGCTATTGAAGTCTTTGAGACATATGAATGTGGTATGATATGAATAGGAAAGAACAGATGAGTCTGGTAACTACTTCTCTGGTGCTCATGCCAATATATCTTTATGCTAGAGTACTCCATTTTTTAACATTAGCAGAGAAGTGGTTGGCACTCTGGACAGTGGTTCTGATGAAGCTAAGGGCAGTAATCTGACTCGACCTTGTGGTTCTGGTCAATCAAATCTCTCCTGATGGGCTGCATTTAGCCACCAATACCATAGTCATATAGGTGGAGGAAATATTTAAAGATAAATGAGGGTTCTGTTGGATCTAGGTATGATGGCCAGACAATTTTTGCGCCCTTCAGGTATTTTGGATTGCTCTTGTAGTAGGAATAAAACATAGAAAGTCTTTAAGATGAATGTCACTATATTAGTTGGGGTTCCCAGGGAGAAATTTCTTTTATGTGGAAATATCTTTGTGTCTTCCAAAGTGTATAAATATGCAGGAAGCAGCTAGGAAAGAATACTGATTGTAATATCTTGTAGCTAGTTCTTGCTACTATCATCATGAGATAGATCAGTATTCTGATAAGGGCAAAGCCAATGATGGGAAAATCTGTCAGAGACATCTTTGACTGCCTTACTGATATTGAATTTGTCCTGAGACTTTGACTCATCATCCAAGGGGTGTTTTAAAAGATAAGATATTTCAGTTCTACAATTATATGACAGAATCTTCCCTTCCTTCCCTTGTCATCCTACAAGGATTAATAGAGGTGTTTTAGGGATGGGCCTAATGCCACTACCCCATTAATTCAGGTTTGATGTTGAAACCATATGAGTGACTATTAGGTCATTGACCAGTTAACAAAAAGAAGTTCGCTTTACCCTAAAATTATAAGGATATACTTAAGGCCACAGTAGCACTTAGTTTTAGTTTGTGTAACCTATGTTTTTTCCATATGGAAATGTTAGTTCAGCAAGACAGTGTGTGGTAGCCATTTGTGTGATCTTTGGGCTTCCACCAACTTAATAGCATGTTGAATCCATGTGGGTAGGACCTCTGTGTGATAAGGAAGCCACGTCAATAAAACAAGAGGCTACCAGCTGGTAGTATTAAGAGAGACATAGCTCGAAACTATCCTCTGGCCAATCAAGTCCAAACTTTACCATTTTTTAGGAAAAAAAAATCTACCCTATCCCATGTAGTTGAAAAGAAATTTCAGTAGATATTGGCCATAACACAAGGTATTACACAGTCTTACTTAAAAAAAGGAAAGAATTAAAGTCACCGGGGTAACACTTCATCTTATTCTTGTCATAACATTGTCTCTAAATATGGAAGCCTCCTAGGAACAACGTTAATTTTAAGGGCAGCAGGAGCAAATAGCAGCCTTCTATGGCCAGCATTAATTAATTTTTATAATTTAGTCTTTCACTTTTACAACTTATCAGACATGGGTGGTGTTTACTATAGGTAGACTGGTAAGGGCCATCTTGGAGTAGTCATTTCACTTTCTGTAGAATGAGAACTCACTGCAGGGGACCTGTCTAAAGTTTATGATATATTTTGAAGGCAAAATATAACAGGACAACTATTGTAAGTAGAATGTAGTTAGGATAATTGATTTGGAGTTGGAAGGGGTCTAAAATACAACCCCCTCAATTTTCAGTTGAGGAAACTAAGTCCCAGAGAAATGTGAGACCATACAGTGAGATAGAGTGAAATAAAATGGAAAGAATGCCATAAGTGGAGTCAGAAGCTAGCCCTGACATTTGCCCTATGTGATCTTGGCAAATTACATGCTCCCTCTAGATGTTATTTTCCCCATCTTAAAAATGAGAGTGTCTTACTACATGGCCTCTGAAATCACTTCCAGCTTTAAATCTATATTTCTAACACCTGAGTTCCTGACTTGATTATATAGGCTTTCTTCCTGAACCTAGACAAATCATTTAACTTTGCTACGTTGGAAAATAATAATACTTACCTTTCTTACTTCATATAAGTTGTTTTGCTGAATGATTGAATAATTGTGAAACACTTTGAAGTTTTAAGAGGAAAACTTACTATCAGCTATCAGTAATATTTTCCTGGGTGGCTAGGCAACAGTGGATAGAGGGTCAGGACTGGAATCAGGAAGACTCATCTTCCTGAATTCAAATCTGGCTTCAGACACTTATTAACTATATGACCCTGGGCAAATCACTTAAATTTGTTACCCTCAGTTTCCTTATCTGCAAAATGAGCTGGAGAAGGAAATGGCAAGCAACTCCAGTATTTTTGCCAAAAAAATGACAAAAAAGCCCATAAAGGGTCATGAAGAATCAGACAACACTGAACAGCAACAAATTTCCTGACAAAGTGATTTCCTTTTTTACTGCCCTCCCCACAAGAAGCATGCATAGAAAGAATCACAAAATAAATAACCTTCAAAAATGTATAGTAATCATTATGAATTGAATTCAACAAAAAAGGGAGAAAAAGTGTTAATTACATAAAATAAGATAAAAGTGAAATAGCTGAAGCCTCAAAAAAGTTCCCTAAATTTGTATAACCTTCTGAGTTTCTGAGCCAAAGCTTTTCCCCTTCAAATAGATTTTGATTATTCACCTAATTAGGTGTATAGCAAAACCCAACCTGTAAATATACAATGGCTATAGGCTAGGGTAAATAATCTGTGACAGCATTATTTCTTTCTCAATTACAGTACATATTGCATTGGCCTATTAAATACCAAGAACAATTCATATTTTGATCATGCTCATCAGTTCTATAAATGTACTTTACTGTGACAAAAGGAATCACTCATAAGGGAAGGCTTCCTGGCATAATCAAATGTGTACTGAACCAAAAACAGACTCCAAAGTTATTTTTAAAAAGGCTTCACAACTTTAGGATGAATTAGCTAGTGTGAACTAATGCTTCATGTGAACCTGTGTGTTTTTCCATGCCTGGACACAATCTGTTTGCCTAAGACTTTCTCTAGTCCTGAAATCTTCCATTGTCAATGCTATCTATAATTACACCATTTTAAATGGAGAAGTAGTACAGCTTCAAGTGACATTGTCTCACTCAGGATATTCTCTTGTGGAAGCAAGCAGGTGTACCTGCCATTCAAAAGCTTAAAAGCTAAGTTGCTTTTCAAAAAGGAGCCCATTTAAACAATAGAGACTAATTAGTTCATTAATTTAATGTCAACTAAATTAAGTATGAGAAAATAGCTGTAATAACATATTTGTATAATCTACTTAGCAGAGCAGAAATAAAACTATAGGATTAACAGGTTATTATTGTATACACATCATATGACATGTGTACTCACTGATGTTATAATTCATTTTGGACTATAAACATTATTTCATGAACATTAATTAAATATAGTCAATATTGTCATTTTGGGATATTTGAAATGATTTATTTTGTTTTGATTTCATATGAATTAAATCATTGACAAAATGTTATGACAATAATAATACTTTGTAATTCTAGAGTCATTTACTATCACAAAATATTTCCTTGCACATTATCTTGACTGATCATCACAGTGAGTCTGTGCTTTAGTTTAAGCGTAGGATAACATTCATCAAACAATGATTTCCCAAGCTGACTGCAAGGCAAGCCTTGGGCAAAACTTTGAAATAGGTGCAATTAGCCTTTGATACTTCAGTTCTTTCCACGTTCTTCCAATTCTCATTCTCCTATCATAGTACTTGCCTTCACCAGGTGGAATTGCACACCCATATCATTGAATTCTTCTTGGTTTCTTTCTTCCTTCCTTCTGTCCTCCTTCTCTCCTTCCTTCTTCCTCTTTCTTCCTTTCCTTTCCTTCCTCCCTTCCTCCCTTCCTTCCTTCCTTTCTTCCTTCCTTCCTTCCTCCCTCCCTTCCTTCCTTTCTTTTTTCCTCCCTTCTTTCCTTCTTCTTTTCTTTCTTTCCCCTCTCTTCTTTCACTTCTCCCCTTTCCTCCCCTCCCATCCCCTCTCTTCTCATTTCCTCCCTTTGCCTCCCTTTTCAAGGCTGTATCTCACCATTTTGCTCATTTCAAAAGTACAGAAACTATTCATTGGCACAATTCTGATAGTATTTGACAACAGAACTTTCCAAACTGGGTTAATTCACTTCAACCAAGATAGCCCTGGTGGCCTTTTGCCTCTTGGAACTCACCAAACTGTTGCGATTCTTAGTGTCAACACACTATTGTCACAGCCCACTACAGCTCATGAAATCCTCTAGCCTAATCCTCTCTGACAGCCAGCATTATAGCCATGTACTAATAAGGCCAACTCAATACACAGAATTTTTAAGCTGGAAAATATTTATCTAGTCTAATCCTTAAAAAATAAAGAAATTCACCTACAACATACCCCCCAAGTAGTCATCAAGATTTTGTCTGAAGAACCATAATGGCAGTGGTGAGGTGAAGGAATATCTTCTACTTTCTGTGGCAAATCATTCCATTTTTTCTTAACTCTAACTGTTAAGAAGTTACTCCTGACATCAAAACTATTTTTTTTTCAATTTTCATTCATTGTTCTTCTGCCTTACCTCTCGGGCTAAACAGAACAAATGGGGGGGGGGAACAGAGTCAAAACAGCATTATGAAAGGAGGCAGCTACTAGAGCTCTCTCACAAATTCTGTCAAATACCTCTAAAAAAGTGAATCTGAGTAGATTTGAGAGAGTTAGAAGCCACGAATAGACTGAGCGGGGGAGAAGCACCAGCCATGTGGAATGGCAGCAGAAAACACCAAATGAGAGCAGCAGAGGAACCCAGGAAACACGCCAGTCTGGGAGAGCTCTGAGCACATTTAACCAGGAAGGAGGAGCAGGCCCAGGGTGAGAGTACCAGCTATGGTGGATATCACCAGGCCTCTCATGCCATGACAGGAGTCTGTCTGAGCTAAGGGAGACATCAGGGCAGAGCCTGTCGCCGCAGGAGCAGCTACCCCTCTTGCCTCCAGGCCACAGTCTAAAGGTGAGAAACTAGCATGATGATCAGGTAAAATGGCTCTCATCCCTCCCTTCCTCACCCAGATAAAACTCCCTCAGGAGAAACCATGAAAAACAGGAGCCAGAAATGGGGCTTCATTAGCCTTGCAGTGAGAAAAGTTGGGGAGAAGGTCCTTCTTGTGGTGGTGGAAGAAGACTAGTGCAGGAAGAGAGGTTTCATAGCAGGCCTTACCACAGAAGAACAGCAGGAGTTCCTGAGCCCTAGGGGGGTGGAGCTAATAAACACCAACAAACAAGACCCCAGACATGTCTTTGCATAGCCAGAGAAAGTGGCAGAAATGCTGTAGCACTGCCCTAGAGGAAGAGGAGACTTCCAGAAGCCAGACCACCCCTCCCCCACACCTCACTAAACCAGAGGCCAAAGCACACAAAGCCAGTGAGCAGGCCAACAGTTCCCAATACAAGAAGCTTGGGATAGAGGCCCCTGAGCCCAAGAAGCAGAGATCCACTGTAGAAGCCAGGGTAAGAAAAACAAACACCATGAAAAAACATACCAGAAAACCAAAGACTATTGATTCCTACTATAGAGACAGGGAAAATCAAAATACCAATTCAGAAGAGGACAGCATTGACACTAAAGCTACATCTGAAATCTCAAAAGGGAATGTGTACTGGTCTCCAGCCCAAAAAGCATTCCTGGAAGAACTCAGGAAGGAATTCAAAAACCAAACTAGAGAGGGAAAAGAAAAAAATGGAAAAAAAAAATCAGCGATGAGATTAAATCTTTAAAAAGTGAAATTGGCAAAATGGTTAAGGAGGTTAAGGATATAAATGGAGAGAATGTCTCATTGAAAAAGTAAAATAAACCAAATGAAAATGGAGGTAGAGAATGTAAATGAAGAAAATGATACATTAAAAATTAGAATTGGGCAAGTAGAAGACAATGGCTCTATGAAACATCAAGAATCAATGAAAGAAAATCTAAAAAATGAAAAAGTAGAAGAAAATGTAAAATATCTGACTGGAAAAACAACTGACCTGAAAAACAGATCCAGGAGAAATAATCTAAGAATTATTAGTCTACCTAAAAATGTGATGAAAAAAAAGCCTGGTCAGCATTTTGCAAAAAATCACAAGGATAACTACCCCAAAGTCCTAGAACCAGAGGGTAAAATAGTCATCCAAAGAATCCACCAATCACCCCCCTGAAAGAGATCCCAAATTGAAAACTCCAAGAAATATTGCAGCCAAATTTTAGAATTATCTGGTCAAGGAGAAAATACTACAAGCAGTCAGAAAGAAATAATTCAAATATCTGGAACTAAAGTCAGGATCACGCTGGATGTTGCAACTTCTACAATAAAAGAAAGGAGGAATTGGAATATGATATTCCAAAAGGCAAAGGAGTTTGGGCTACAATCAAGAATCAACTACCCAGGAAAATTGAATACAATTTTTCAGGCAAGGAGATGGACATTCAACGAAATAAGGGAATTCCAGACCATCCGGATGAAAAGACCAGAGCTCAATGGAAAATTAGATCTTCAAATACAAAACCCAAGAGAGACATAAAAAAGTAAATAAATGAGGTAAATAAAAACTACATTATTCCATAAGGAAAAATTGTTTATATCCTTATATAGCATTACAGTGATTTATATATGTTATATAACTATATATCTATATCTATATCTATCTATATATACATGTCAATCTTGAGAATTGTACAGTAATTATGACAATTGAAAGGGATATACATAGACCAAGGAACCAGATATGATGATAAGAAACATAATTAAGGGGTTCAAAGGGATTGTTCTGGGAGAGGAGGTAAGGAGGAAGTAGAAAAGGGTAAATTATGCCACATGAAGAGGCACAAAAACATAGAGGGAAAGAAGGGAGAGAGAAAAGTAGTGTTGGAGCTTTTCTGTCATCTGATTTGGTTCAAGGAGGGAATAACATACCCTGATAAGTATAGAAATCAAGTTTATCTTACAGGCAATAGGAGGGGAAAGGGGAAAGAAAAGGGTGGGGTTGGATAGAAGGGAGGGAAGAAATAGCTAGGGGAAAAGGGTAAGATAAGGGAGGGTTGTCATTAGGAGGGAAAATTGAGGAAGACTGGTCAGAAGCAAAACTCTTTTGAGGAGTGGAAGGGAGAAATAAAAGTATAAATGAGGGGGGTATAGGATGGAGAAAAAGACACATATAGCAATTATAACTGTGAATGGGAATGGGATGAACTCTCCCATTAAATGGAGTCAGATAGCAGAATGGATTAAAAACCACAATGCTACAATATGTTGTTTACAAGAAACACATTTGAAACAGGAGGATACACACAGGATAAAGGTAAAAGGGTGGAGTAGTATATATTATGCTTCAGCTAACATAAAAAAGGAGGGGTAGCAATCCTAATCTCAAACAAAACAAAAGCAAAGATAGATCTAATTAAAAGAGATAAGGAAGTATACTATATCTTGCTAAAAGGCACCACTGACAATGAAGCAATATCATTACTTAACATATATGCACCAAGTGTTATAGCATACAAATTCTTAGAGGAGAAGTAAAGACAGTTACAGGAAGAAATAGACAGGAAAACTCTACTAGTGGGGGAACTCAACCTCCCCCTCTCTGAACTTGATAAATGTAACCTCAAAATAAACAAGAATGAATTTAAAAAGGTGAGCAGAATTTTAGAAAAGGTAGATATGACGGACCTCTGGAGAAAACTGAATGGGGCTAAAAAGGAATATACCTTTTTTTCTCAGTGGTACATGACATGTACTCAAAAATTGACCATGTACTATGGCATAAAACCTCACAATCCAGTGCAGAAAGGCAGAAATAGTCAATGCATCATTTTTCAGATCATGATGCAATTAAAGTTATTTGTAATAAATGACCACTGAAAGATAAACTAAAAATTAATTGGAAACTAAATAATCTAATCCTAAAGAATGAGTAGATCAAAGAACAAATCATAGAAACAATGAATAACTTCATTCAAGAGAATGACAATAATGATACAGCAGACCAAAACTTATGGGATACAGCAAAAGCAGTTCTCAGGGGAAGTTTTATATCTCTAAATACTTGCATGAATATAATAGAGAAAGAGGAGATAAATGAATTGGGCGTGCAACTGAAAAAGATAGAAAAAGAACAAATTTAAAATCTTCAATTAAGTACTAAATTAGAAATACTGAAAACCAAAGAAGAGATTAATAAAATTGAAAACAAGAAATGTACCAAAAATATTTTACAGAGCTGATTAAAATAATAAAATTCATCTGGAAGAACAAAACATCCAGATTATCAAGGGAATTAATGAAAAGAAATGCTAGAGAAGGTGGCCTTCCATACCAAATATTAAACTGTATTATAAAGCAGCAGTCATTGGAACTACTAGGTACTGCCTAAGAAAGAGAGTAGTGGATTAGTGGAATTGGTTAGGTACAGAAGAAACAGTAGTCAAGGACTAATAGGAATCTAGTCTTTGACGAATTCAAAGAATCCCACTTCTGGGCTGAGAATTCACTATTTCACAAAAAATGCTGGGAAAATTGGAAAATGGTAGGGCAGAAACTGAGCATAGACAAATATCTTACATCACATACCAAAATAAAGTCAAACTAGGCTCATGATTTAGGAATAAAGACTGGTATTATAAGCAATTTGGGAGAGCAATGAATAGTTTACCTGTCAGATTTATGGGAAAGGGAAGAATTCATGACCCAATAAGAGATAGAGAGCATTGTAAAATACAAAATGGATAATTCTGATTATGTTAAATTGAAAAGTTTTGTACAAACAAAGCCAATGCAACAAAGATAAGAGGGAAGCAGAAAATTGGGAGAAAATCTTTACAACCAGTGTCTCTGATAAAAGCCTCATATCTAAAGTATACAGGGAACTGAACAAAATTTATAGGAATACAAGTCATTCCCCAATTGAGAAATTGTCAAAGGATGTGAACAGGCAGAGGAAGAAATTAAAGATAACTATAGTCATATGAAAAAGTGCTCTAAATCACTATCCGTTAGAGAAATGCAAATCCAAACAACTCTTAGCTTACACATCTCTCCTGTCAGATTGGCTAACATGACAAAACCAGAAAATGATAAGTGCCGGAGAGGATGTGGGAAAATTGGAACACTGTTACACTGTTTGTGGAGTTGTGAATGGATCCAACCATTTTAGAGAACAATTTGGAGCTATGCCCAAAGGGTTACAAAAGTATATGCATACCCAGGATTATCTGTTCTAGGGCTGTATCTCAAAGAGATCAGGCAAGTGGGAAAGGGACCCGTATGTACAAAAATATTTATAGCCATTCTTTTTGTGGTAGCAAAGAATTCAAACTCAAGGGGATGCCCATCAATTGGGGAATGGCTAAACAAGTTGTGGTATGTGAATGTAATGGAATACTATTTTGCTGTAAGAAATGGAGAACATATGGACTTCATAATAACCTGGAAAGACCTACATGATCTGATGATGTGTGAGGGGAGCAGAACTGGGAGATCATTGTACAGAAGCACAGACATATTGAGTCTGTGATGACTAACATTGGTAGCCTTGGCTCTTCTCTGAAATACAAGGTTCAAAGAGAGCTACAAAGGACTCATGATGGAAAGAGCTATCTACATCAAGAGAAAGAATCATGGAGTCTGAATGTGGACTGAGGCAAACTACTTGCTCTTTTTTTTCCTCTTTTTTGGGGGGGGTTTGTTCTCTTTCTCATGATTCATTCCACTGGTCATAATTCTTTACACCTTGACTATTGTGCAAATAAGTTTAATGGGAAGGTATGTGTAGAACATATATCAGATTCCATGCCATCTTGGCAGGGAGGGGAAGGTGAGGAAGGGGAAGAAAATTTGGTACCTGAAAACTTGTGGATCTCAGTGTTGTAAACTAAAAATAAAAAATATAAAAAATAAATAAGAACAAATTTAAACCTACTTCTACTTGATGGTCTTTAAACACTTGTGAACAGCTATCAAGTCCTTCCCCCATTCCCAGGCTTTCCCACATTTCTCAAACTTTTTTATCTCAGTATCCCTTTACACACTTAAAAATTATTGAAGACCTCTCAAAAAGCATATCTTTTCACCTTACTATAAATAAAAACATGTGAGATTTATTATGAAAACAGTTTTGACTTCTGATACTCTCTTAGTCTCAGAGATAACTAAGGCATCCTCTAAGCACACTTTGAACACTGTTGATCTGAATCTTCTTAAATTGCTGGTTGTGACCTCATATGGGGTTGCATACCTGAATGTGGGGGATCATGAAAAATTTGGTAACAGTAAAAGGTTTCTGAATGCTCAATGACAATAAATTATTTCAAAATCAAAAGCATAAAGAATCTGAGGTGTTTTGGGCAATGCTTAGTCATATTGCATCACACAACTTCACTGTAGCCTTGGTTCTGAACACATGACATGTACACTTTACACTGTGCATGCCATCACACCATGCAATGCCAACAAACACTGCCAGAATACCTCATCTCAGTTTTGAGACAATTGCATGTTATGAATTGCCATGTTTTTACTGTACATACAAAGCTTTCTGCTCTTACAAAAAAACATAATATTTTAATTATAGAAAATAAATGCTTGATATTTTCCTGCCATTATTCCTCAGCATTAAAGTATCAAGTTAGCATATATTTGGATTATATTGTGTTACAACATTTGATTTAAAAATTACCATTATCTCCTTCTTTTACAGAAACAAAAGTGTTTATTTGTAGCAAGAAAAAAACCCTTTAATAATATTTCTCCACCATCAACACTATATGTATATGTAAGGGTAAACATCAATTTTTTTAAAAAAAATTAAGCACAAACAAATATAATTTCATAAACTAAAGCTAGTATATATTTGAGAAATTATAAGAATTATTTATTTATATTTTATGACAAAATATTTTTGGTTGTGGAAAAGTGGCTAAATTTAGACGGAAGAGGTAAAAATACTGATGACAATGTGACAGAGTCTTCGCTCTCAGGTTGTAGTACAACTAAATTGACAAGAAAAAGAAAATATGTCAAATCATTTTCATAATATGGGTTTACTTCTAATAATGATGATGGTGTGGAACAACCTCTTTGCTTAATTTGTAATGAAGTTTTGGTTGCAGTGAGCATGAAACCAAAGTAAAATGACATCTTAATACCAAGCATGCAGTATACTTCAATAAACTAAGGGGATATTTTGAACAACTTTTAAAATCTTCAAATAAAGAAAACCAATGTTTTGAGAAATTTGTTATTGTCAATGAAAAAGATTTGCTTGCATCTTATGAAGCTTCTTATTTAGTAAGAACAACTTCAAAGTAGTTCTAACAACCAGCAAAAAAAAGTAGTTCACAACTAAAATGCCCTTTGTGATAGGAAATCTTGTGTTACCTTGCCTGCTGCTATTAAAATGTCATGAATAGTTCATGAGAACTATTATGGGGATGAAATTCATAAAATCCTTTTTTCAAATAATACTGCCTCCAAAATAATTTCTGAAACTAGTAATGACCAATTCCAGCAGCTTATTGCCAGGCTTAAGGGCAACCCAAAGTTTGCAATTCGGTTAGATGAGACAACTGATATTCCTAACACGACAAAGTTGTTACTTTATGTAAGATATGCTTATGAAGGAAGCATACATGAGGAATTACTGTTTTTTTGCCCTTTGGAAGGGCACATAGGAGGGGAAGATATATCTATATATATCTATATCTATATATATATATCTTAAAGTCCATGAATTTTTCACAAATGAAGGTTTACAGTGGAAAAAAACTGCACTGGAGTCTGTACAGATGGTGCTGGAGCAATGATGGGAATGAATGTTGGATTTGTAGCAAAAATTAAAGCTAGTTGGCAATGAACATATAACTTTTACTCACTGAATCATCCATCAGGAGACACATGTAGCCAAAAAAATATGATGAGAATTAGAGGTGCTTTGTGATACTACCAAAATCATTAACTTCATTAAAAGCCATGCCCTTAAGAGTCATTTGTTTTCAAACCTTTAGAAAGACATGGACTCTGATTACAAAAGCTTATTACTACATGGGGAAGTAAGGTGGCTCTCAAGAGGGTGAAGTTTAAACAGATTATTGAAATTGAAAGATGAATTTGTTATATTTTTGACTGGGCAGAAATATGATTTTTTTTCTTTATTTTTGATATGTTTGGTTTTCAGCATTGATTTTCACAGGCATTTGAATTACAAATTTTCTCCCCATTTCCTCCCCCCACCCTACTCCAAGATGGCGTACATTCTGGTTGCCCTGTTCCCCAGTCTGCCCTCCCCTCC
>CM053624.1:229099157-229118272 GCA_028646595.1 Phalanger gymnotis | reverse complement strand
GGGCAAACTGGGGAACAGGGCAAACTGGGGAACAGGGTAACCAGAGTGTACGCCATCTTAGAGTGGGGGGGTGGAAATGGGGAGAAAATCTGTAATACAAACGCATGTGAAAATCAATGATGAAAACTAAACATATTAAAAATAAATTAAAAAAAAGAATAATGTACTTGTTCCATAAGCTGAAAAAAAAAAAAAAAAAGAGAAGACTCAGATGGAAAGAGAATTAACTAGCCTAAAGAAGAATATTTCTTTCCCGCAGCAAAATAGGAAATCTCAGGTAGCAGAAGAACAGATTATTTTTCAAGGATGTACTGAGCTGAACGAGGATTTTGCTGTTAATGTGGCTAGAAAAAATAGGAAGCAAAGAAGGTCAAAAGTGCATCAAAGTTCAGCTCAGGGTGACTCAATCTGCCATTCTTGTTCCCATGGTGACAGGGAAAGAGAGTCAGCAGAAAATTATACTATACTAGAAGCTGAGGCATGAAATGTTACTATGTTACATGATGATCCTCAGACAGAGAATGGCAGTGTCACATGGAGCTCAGGCAGATACTTGCCCTGTATTACAAAGGAAAACAAGAGACTCATAGAGATAATTCAGTTTTCAGAGAAATTTTAGAAGATTTCACTCAGGAGGAGGTCACAGATATCTTGGGTCAGTTTACACAAAGAATGGGAGAATCATTGATACCTTGGATGATGAGAATCAGTGATAAAGGGGACACAGGAGTTATATTAGATAATGTGGACTGCTTGAAATTCATAAGCATTAGTCAGAATCCTTTTCTGCAGCAAGTTTTTAGAGATTATCATCTGCAAAGAGGTAAAATCAATACACCCAATTTGTTAGCTTTAGAAGCACAAGGATGCAACAGAGAGTATCCACTGGATTCTACGTGGCCCAGTGGAGATAGACCCTGGTATTCACTTATGGATTGTATGGGAAAGTTGAAGGACAAGGTCTTGAACATAGCAATCGTGACTGCAAATGCTGGAATTTATTATGATACTCCCTTGGGGGTCTCTCATGGGAATGTAATAGTTAAGACAGCTCCCCATGCTTATAAATACCTGGTTTTGACTCTACTAATTGGGGAGATAGAGCACCCTCTTTCAGAGGTGCTAGATAAGATTTCACAGTTAAGTGACTTAGGAGTCTGGGGAAAAGATAAAATTTCTTGAGAGGGAAGAGTGAATAATTGATGGATGCAAAGCCAGAATAAAGTGACAAGGAAAGCAATGTTTACTGCTCTGTTGAGAGCAGGGGTAGATTTTGGATGTATAGATGGTATTCCAACTAATGAGCTATGCAAAATATGCCAAGATAAGGGTTAAGAGTAGACAGAATAGAGAAGTAAGAATTGCCCCTGTAGAAGCAATGGATCTTCAACTCTTGTATCCAGAGTGAGTCACCCTTTCAGGGAGAATAGGAACTTGGCTGAACCCTACAGGTAATAATATGCCACATCACATTTGTATATCACTTTAAGGTCTTCAATATAATTTTCTCAAATTGTAGGAAGGCCCACACCCTTTTGCTAATTAGGTCACAAGGGTTGTGAATTCTCAGGCCCTAAAAAGGGTTTACATACTCTGAGGGTAGCAGTTAAGCTCTCTTTGGAACTGTGGGAGAAGCCACAGGTAAGCAGAGGGTCAGGATTTGTGAGCGAGTGTTTACAGGAAGGCCCCAGAAGAGGGGAAGATTATGGGATGACTTGGCTCCCTACTGTGATATTTTGTCTTAAGTTCTTTGCTGTTATAATGAAGTGGATTTACTGGTTTTGGGAGTTAATTGCTGCTATGTTGAATTGGAGTTATTGGTTTTGGGATTTGATCTTCTGTTGTCTGAATAAATGTTTTACTTCTTCTGTCTTCTATATGGAGAGTCTCTTATGTTCTGCGATACAGAACTATACAGGCATATTTATGGTCACCATTGATATTGCGACATTTACCTTACTGAAACAGTTACTTCATTTATAGCAGACCAAAGAAATTGTGATTCACTAGAACCTTATTCTTGGATATCAAGTTTTATTAAGTCATGATAGGCTCATCTCTTTAGAAATATTCCAGGTAAAATTGCAAAATTATTCATCACCATATTTTAGTGAGAACAAATGTTTTTGTACCATTAATTAATAAAATATTATTTTAAAGTGTTTCACTTTTGTCTCATATATTTTAAATTCTATTCTCTTCACATACTTTGAATTCCAGTGACACTGACCTCCTTACTGTTCTTTTTACATGGTACTCAACCTCCTGATGCAGAGCATTTTAATTGGCTGTCTCTCATGTCTGGAATGATTTTCCTCCTCATCTCTGCCTCTTAGCTTCCCTTACTTTCTACAAATCTCAATTAAACTAAACTTTCTTCAAGAAACCTTTCTCAGTCCCCTTTAATTTTAGTTTATTTCCTCTGAGACAACACCTCCCAATTTTTTGTATAGATCCTGTTAGTGCATAGATGTTGATATGTTGTCTCTCCTACTAAATTATGAGCTCCTTCAGAGAAGGGGCTTTCACTTGCTTTTCTTTGTATGCCCAGCCCTCAGCACATTGACCGGAATGTAGTTGTGGTTAATAAAATGCTAGCTGATTAGATTAAGACTTACAATGACATGATTATTAGTATAGAAATTAGAGTATAAGTATAATGAATTTATAGTCTATTTTATTTTACTTTAAAGTTCTGCTCATATAATATTTGCGCATAATAAATACAGCTATTAAATAGCATGTATAATTATAACATAGAAATAGTGAATATTTAATTTATAAATGAATATTCACATGTTTGTAATTACTGGATGAGAATTAAAATATTTCTGTGTATATATGTGTATATAGTGTGTGTGTATGTGTATCAGGATTGCTTGATATTAAAATAAATGACTATGTACCATGACACTAAAAATTACATGAATATTAAACATCCTCTACTGGCCACGGAACAATTAAATTATAATCAATAAAAATATCGTTGAAGAAAATATGTGAACTCAAATAACGATCAAGGAATATGATGCTAAGGAATATAAGTCAAATAGAAACATCTAAATAATAAATAATTTCTTATAAAGGAAAATGCTAATAAGGTAGACAACCAAAATATTTGAGATATAATTAGAGCACTCATCAGTTCTAAATACTTTTGTCAAAAAAGAATGAGAAAGAATACACTTATAAAATGCACATGTAGCTAGAAAATGAGAAGAGCAACACCTAAAAAAAAACAAAACTAAACTAAAGATAAAAATTCTTAAAATCAAAAGAAAGAGAAACATATGATACATTAAACAAAGGATTAAAAAGAATTAAAAAGAAAAAAAATCTATGACTGATTAAGAGGTAATAGAAGATAATACTTGAAAATTATATATCAATAAAACTAATAACTAAAATAGGTAAGTATTCAAAAATGATGCCTAACAAGGTTGTTAGAAGAAACAGGAATTTAAATACATCAGTGTCAAGAAAAAATAATTGAACAGCCTGTTTCGACAATCTGGCTAGCAGCTGCTGTGGGGGTGTAAGATCCACAAATGGTCAGCACCCAGAAAACTGCCAGCATGCTGCAAAAGCACAAGTTCTTTTGATCTGCTTTAATAAGGAAAGCAAGTTTAAAGGGGCTGACAAGCTTGCTTTAATTCAGCATACAAATATCATTCACTTAATTCAGGGGAAAAAACCACCACCCTGAACTTCAGAACAGATACAAACAAATTAAAAACATCGACAGACAGACCCAATACAATTCATAGCTACCAACACTTAGGTTCAGCCGGGGAGCTCAGAACAAGGGCTGGCCCAGAGTCATGCGCACCACCACTGCTGCAGGAAGAACTCCAAAGAAGAGAAGGCCAACCCCTGGTTTTATATCTTTTTCAGCGTCAGGGGTGAGTCACACATGCAACTCACTCACGTGACCTAAAATCATCACAAAGAGGCGACTTAAACCCACTTGGTGTAAGAACCTCTGATGTCCCAAGCCTATCACTCAAACTCATTTGTAGACTAAGCCCTCCCCTGAGTTAGGCCCACCTTGGGCCCCACCTTAGTTACGAATCCATACCCACATAGGTTTGGTTAACCCCTAATAGTGGTTAGAGCCTGGGGCTTAGCACTTAGTAAGACTCAATGAAATACCCTGAATTACTCAAAGCAAACAAAAGCCAAACCCTTCAAGGGCACTTGTTGAACTAAGTGCTAAGGAGCCCATTTTGCTTACCAACACACAGCCATAGATAATTTCCCAAAAAGGAAAAAGAAGGGACAATTTTATACCTTGATACATTAATAACTGAATTAAATATTGAAAGAACAATTAACTCCAAAACTATATACATTGTCTTAAATACAGCAAAAAGGCAACATATAAAAATATTTTTATGAGACAGAAATGGTGCTGATACTGCTGATACCTAAACCACAGGAAGACAAATAAAATAATTAAAACTAAAGATTCACATTGTTAAAAAATATAAATTTAAAATGTTGAATAAAATATCAATAAAAGGAGCAAAATATTTATATATTTAATATTAATATATTGTGCATTTATTTTAATTAATTATTCATGTTATATTATATCAATGATGCATTTATATATTACATTAATATACATTTAGTATATATAAAGGATGCCTACTGTCATAAATTTTAGTTGGTATTTCTGCAAATACCTGCTTTCATTAAGTAAGGGTTTTAGAAACCATCCTTATCTTTTTATAGAAGAGAATAAGTGATTGAATCTAGCTCGTATTTAATGAGGAGTCTGAATTCAAATCCAGGACCACTAAGTCCAAAATCACCACCAAACTATTGTTATAGAAATATACTTACCAGACTAGTAAAACATTAAAAAAGGAAAAGTATATTTTTGTATGACTTATTTTTCATGAAGTCATATTGCTCTTTGTGATTAGTGCTACTTTATAGTCTCAATGTTCATGAACCATAATATCTTTAACAATATATTTTAGATTTTTTCTGGAGTCAAAGTGATAATTGATAGAGTACACTTTATTCTTTTAAGAAAAATAGAGACAATATTAGTCTTTCTTAATTCTTATGCCGATAATCAGATAACACATGGCATATGTTCTAGATTATGATACAGAAAAATGAGTTGATTTTTGTTAAAAATACAAATTAAAGGCTTATATGTTGAGATGGGATATAGAATTGGAAGATTTTCCAGAGGAAGCCAAAGTTATAATCATTATACAAAAGATAATAGAAATAAAGTTAAAAAAGTTTTACACAATCAATTAGCATTGGGCGTCTCTTGGTTATACACATCACATACATATGTACATATATGCATATATATATATATATATATATATATTCGATTAATAAGCCTGGTGTCTTATTTGATAAAGGGAATTTGCTTCAAAAGCTAAAAGTAAATATATGAAACAAAAATAAAACAAATCAAAATTCTTGATTAAGTATCATGAATGTTATTTTCCTTCTACATTTTCTTTATCTTTGAATGTCTCACCATAAACACTACCAAAAGAGTTTATGTGTGTGTGGGTGTGTATTACACACCCACACATACAGATACATGTATGTAACAACAATGCTGCTAGCAGCTGTTGTTGAAGTGAAATAACAACACTAACACACAAGAGGGCTGCTAGCACAGGCTCTTTGATCTGCTTTTCTAAGGGAAGCAACTTTAAAGAGTTTACAATCTCACTTTAATTAAACATACATATATCACTTAAGGGGAAAAGTCAGCACCCTGAACTTCAGAGAAAACACAAACAGAAGTTACAAGCAAAAATTATAGAAACAGAGCAAATAACACAAATCATCAGAGAGGGCTTCTGTCTGTCTACAGCAATACATACATAGTTATGAGCAAGAGAAGCACCAACATCCGGGTTTTCAAAGCTGGTGGGGCTCCTTAATAGCTACCTAGACTCTCATCTTGAAATATCATAGGAATGCTACTCCAATGAGTGAGCCCCAAAGCAAAGTGCTAACCTCAGAGTAGATATACACTTAGGGTCAGAGGGCATCACAACTTTGTTGTGACTCAAATTCATGTGACTTAGGCTGTCTTGTGACTTAAGCAGGCCATCAAAGACTCTTGATTCAATCAAAGGCAAGACTCAATCAAAGGCACTTGATTGCCTTAGTGCTTGCCATTACAATAATACACACACACACACACACACACACACACACACACACGTGTGTGTGTGTTTGATAATCTTTTGCATCTTTCCTTCACGTTCAAATATTTGGTTTGTGTGTTTTAATGAGCACTCATTTTATGTAAATGTTGGACTAGATGGATTCTGAGATCACTCTCATCTCTTAAAATCTGTTTTTCTGTTGATTACAGGGTAATAAATTTAGAGCTGGGGAGGATCTTAGAGCAACTATTTCAATCCCTTTTACATATGAAAAGTCTCAGGTTAAGAGACATGAAAGTATTTGTGGGGTATCAAAGAGCTAGCTGAATTTCAGAGCTAGGATTTAAATCTGGATTTCTTAAATGTCAGTCTAGCACTTTTTCAACTTTACTATTTGAGGAGCATGTCCTTTGGTATGTGGAAGTTTTATGGAAGTTTTAAAAAAAAAAAACTGTGTGTAAGAATTGTGTGGTTTGTCCTTCAATTTCCAAGAGGACTATGACATTAGGGAAATGATGACTTGATTTGCAATTGAATTGGATTTGAGTGAGGTAGGGCTGTGCAAAGTTACCAGCCACTCTTTCTCCTCCAGAGCCATCTTGGTCCAGTGGACAGATAGAGATCAAGATAACTGGAGATGTCCCAGGATGTAATTGGAGACCTGGGTTTTTTTAAGCTAAAGTCTTTTCAGATTCTCACTTTGACTGAGGCGAAGCTCCTGCAGTGAATAGGCCACTTTTGGAAGTGAGTCAAGGCATGGCCCAATTAATTAAAAAAATCGAACTGGGAGGGGAAGACCCTCAGGGTTGGTGGCCAAAAGAGAATCAATTACCATCTACATTCACTCTGAGCCAGGAGGGCCAAAAAATAGCCATTAAGTGGTACTTGGGCAAGGACCTATTGTACAATCTATGAGATCCAGAGTGAATTGTGGTTAAGGCATGGTCTTTGAAAAAGAAATCTAGCCAATAAACTCCAAGTTAAAGACTGGAGAAAAGGCATGGAAGGGTTCTAATCAGTACTAGTGGAGGAAACTGATGTTAGGATGTCATTAACTGAGCTTTGTAAAACTCTTCTTTTTCTCTTGTAAGTAGGGACATTCTCTAACTATAGTTACTAAACACTCTTCCTCTGGCCTTCTTATATCTGCTTAGGACACCGTAAGCATATCTTTGACCCTTTTCACATTAATCATTCATGAAAATCTCTTTTCTGGAGACACCAAGTAAGCAGAGAAAAAAGGTAAATTCTCCACCTCACTATCAATCATAGAATCTTAGAGTAAAGATAATATTTCTGGAAGGCAAACCTTTAAAGATGGTATACAAATGTTAGTTTCTGATGTTAAAAAAAAAAAACAACCCCAACAAAGGCATGTAGTCAGATAGCCCTTGCTAATATGAAGTAAAGTTCTATTAAGCTCTTTACCTAAAGAAAATATTCTTGCCCAATAAATATTTAGTTCATCTGCCTTTTAAAATCATTAAAGCAAATCTATAAAAGGCTAAATATCTACAATGTATTTTCCAAAAGGATCACTGCTTTTGATTATTCGGTTTAATCAGAAGCATTGGAATTTGCATTATTAGGAACTTTTCTAAAATTATCAAACTTTGTACTGAACAAATTCAAATAAAACAAGGAGTGACTTCAAATAAAATGTTAAAATAAGAAGTATATTACAATTAGAAAAAAGTATATACATTTTATAAAAAAAATATCAGTAACAATATATTCTGTATCTCTTTCATAATCCTTCTCTGTACCTATATACTTTGCAGTTATAATTTTTTTAACCATACACTGTGCTGGTATTCTGATGTGAATGGACCTAAGTGATTCTCTACTTTTAGTCAGGACCCATATTGCTATTAAGAAAGAAAAAAAAACTCGCTCTCTGCTTGGAATTAATCATAAGATGTTTAAATTAATTTTCAAAAGTCTACAGAAAATGTCTTTCCACTTCCTTTTTCTTATTTTAAGTTCTTAAAGGCCATTATTTTTCACTTTTTTGGGCATAGGAGCACAGGAAATTACTTCTATGCATATAACAACATGTGTTAAATTGTTAGTCCTTTGGATGGTCACTTTTCCCCCAATGTTATATAAAAATGCTTTATTTCTGTCCATTCAAATAGCAAGCAATTTGCAGACTGGTCAGAACTCTGTGTGAATGTATAGCATTTGGAGGGAAATTCAATTTAAAACTAGTGATCTCAATGCAAGATAATGAAGTTCAAATATCTTCAGTTCCATTTTTTCCTTTGTTCTGCCCAGACTTGTTTCCTATTTAGTAAGCATCATAACATCCCATACTCTATCTTGCATGTAGAATTTTAGTATCTGCTGATACTGATTTAATCGCAGTCTTCTAACTACAAGTAATAATATGCCACATCACATTTGTATATCACTTTAAGGTCTTCAATATAATTTTCTCAAAACTCTGAGAGATAGTTCAAGTATTCATTTGACAGATGGAAAGATTGAAGATCAGAGAGAGGAAGAAGTCTGTCACAAGTTACAGTTTGTGAGTGGTAGAGAGTGGATTTAAACATAGAACTTCTGATTCCAAGGCCAATTCTAGTTGACTACCATTTAGAAATAAAAGTTAATATGTACAAGTTGCTCACTTACATATTGGGGAGAGTTTTTTTTTTAAAGATCTTCCTTGAACCTTCAAGGCTTTACAAAAGTTGTTCTATTCTAAGCCATTTTTGTTTAGCAAATTATTTTTCCCATATTTTAAGGAAATATTTCCCACATTTCCCACATTTAATTCCCATATTTTCCCCATATTTTCCCATATTTATTTCCCATATTCCCATAATTTCCCATATTTTAAATATATTTCCTATATATTTCCCATATTTTCCCATATTTAATTTCCCATATTTAAAGACATAGACAAACTTAAAATGTGAAAAAATGGATTAAATAGATTGTGATTGGCTCGAATTACATTAAAGAAGCTGTGCAAAGCCTTCTAGATTTTCCCTGCTTCAGCAGCCTATTTTAACATCAATAATCTGTTGATGTTATGTGGCTGTGAATTATAGAACACCATGGTCTCTAAAAAAATTTTAAAAGGCAAGTTAATTAAGAAATTATAAGAGAATTCAATGTAGGTATAAGAAGATTAAAACATATTGCCAAGGATGGCTTTCATGCATGAAGTTTTATAAAACATCTTATCAAATGCGTACATATATATATATATATATATATACATATATATATATATATATATACACACACACACACACATACATACAGATATACACACATACACATGTTATGTATGTATGGAGGCCAGAAATGAAAATATGACCACATCTGCAATCTCTCTTCTCCATCATTACGAAATTTTTAGAAAAGCTTTCTATACCTGGGACTTCATGCATTTTCTCACTTCTCACTTTTTCCTTCAGCTTTTGAATTTAGGTTAATGGAGGCACAATTTTTCTGAACCTGTGCTCTCTGAGGTAAGCCAATGACCTTCTATACTGAATTGAATGACTTTTATTGGATTCTATTTTCTTTGACTTCTCTGCTGTGTTTGACACCACTGACTACTCTGTCCTATTGATTGTTGCATTTCTTTTTAATAACTCTGGATTTAATCACTCAACATCCTCACATTTCTGTCTTCTTCAGCATGGAGCTGTGTATGTGTATTAGAGTCTAAGTAATTTTTTTTTTTAATTAGAGAAGGATTGGTAATGAATATCTTTAGAATGATGATTCTATGCATATAACAAAAAATTTCAAAGAATAGCTTGGATAAACTATGTAAAAAGGAAATGCATAAAATTAAAAACAAAAGATGAGTTTGTTACATGGTGACACCTAGTAGTATCAGAAAATAAGGAATGCCCACAGAATATTGGGTCAGAATATTAGGCAGAATTCACATGGCAAACTTACGGGACAACACTCATAATGCTCATGTTTGAATGGATAGTGATTGATATTATTTAGGAAAATCCTGAAGTAATGATATTACAAGCAAATTTAAGAACCATACTGATGCATGAGGCCAAAATCCACAAAATATCATATCTTCATTTTCATCGAAGCAGTGGATACAATTTTTCCTGCTGCATTGTAGAGATATAGGTTAGATTTTCCGGCTGAATTACCAGATTATGCATTGAGTTTGTTACATTTAATTTTTGATAATGTGATAAATAAAACTTTCATTTTAAGATTAATTTATATTACTTCCTGTGTTGTTAAGCAAAATTGTCTCCTTAGCATGGCTTTTGTTTCTTTTGAGTGGAAGTACTTTCAGCTGTTAACTGCTAAGCCCCAGGCCCAAAGCCCTATCAGGTGTGAAACCTGTGTGGGTGTAGATTAATGACTTAAGAGGGGCCAACTCGGGAACCAATGGTCTTTGGTCATTGAGGCGGGGCTTGAGAATGCCAGAGGCTTGGCTGTGAGGAAAGGCAAGCCAAGAGACAACTACAGCAGAAGCGGAAGCTGCTGCGGAAGCAGGAAGCTACGGAGGCAGGAAGCTGCGGAAGCAGAGCTGACCCATGTGTAGACCCAGGAGTGTGGGCAAGGACTTGAGGCCAGTAAAAAGGATTTGGCTAAATACTATCTTGTTTTTCTGTGGCCTCCTGGTTACTCTTGTGAGGCGGGCTTTCTGGGCCTGGAGTCTTTTTGTCAAGATATCGGAATGCGGAGGCTGGTTCACGGACCTGCTGCGGTGGGGCCTAAATAAATTTTTTGTTGTTTTCTACTTAGAGAATCTCTCATACCTTGCAATTTCTAACCATTCAAACATATACATGATTATATTTGAGATTGTAAATTCGGCCTTCCTACTACACTTCCTCACTCTGGTGGGATGGCTATACAAATAAATCCCAAGAGCAGACCCTAATGGATTGATATCAACTTGGAAGTCTCTAGTGGAATTACCCAGGAATCTGTCAGTGGCTCTGTGATGTTTTAAGAGTTTTACCAGTGATTTAGATGAAGTTGGAGATTTCTGTTTAGCAAATCTGTAGAATGCCATGGATATTGGATAACTGAGTCAGGACTTATATCCTTCTTAAAATGTTAAATTCTATAATTACTGACCAAATCTAATAAAATGAAATATGGAGTGTCCTAAAAGTCTCAGTTCAGTTTTAGGCCTTAGTAGTTTAAAACTGCACTAAGACTTTTGGATATCATATTTAATAGGAAAAAATGGGAAACCCAACACTTAAATTTCATGTATAAATATGCATTTTGTCTTGTCTATATGAAAGAGAATAGAGAAAGCATAGTTTGACAGATGTTAATGTGAAAAAGACCTCATTGTATGAGGGGGACTGAAAGCTCAATGTGAATCAGATATAACTAGATTGTTTTTCAGTTCTTATGACTCTTAGACTCTGATCCTGTGAGTATTTTAGCACGCACAATCAAGGAATATGAACGGAAATGAAAAGAACATGATTGACATTCATATACAGATATTTTATAATTATTTATTGATCATCTACTAATTGTTTAGTAAATTTAGAAAATAAACAAGTAATTATTAAATACTTACTATGTGCAAGACACTATTTTAAGTATTGAGAATATAAATACAAGCAAAAAGAAGAAAGCCCCTGACATTAGGAAGCTTACATTTTTATGTAATGAGGCAATACACAAAATGAAGTTGAAAGACATGGGTAATGGTGGTGGAAGAATATTGGTCTGGGGCCTCTCCTTAAAGTGGAGTTTCTGGGAACAACTTACCAATGGAATTAGGTGCCACAAGGAGGAGGAATATATCAAGACAATAAAGACACAGGCACTGCGGGAAGTTTCAGGGTGAGAAGGTAGATAAAGCATGTTGGCAAAGCTGAGAGCATCAGAGACAGAGTTTCAGAGACAATGAGAGATGAATGGCCTTCCTCAAATTGGGGGCCCTGAGACAAACTCATCAATAAGAAAATGGGACAGCAGAGGTAGAGAGATGTTCCAGGGTAAGAGAACAACAATTATAGAGTGAAAGTCCACAATAAAAAGTCACCTTGAAACATAGCAGCTATGTCTGGACAGTCAGAAGCAGAGACTTATTCTGTACTATTTCCCTTCATATAGTCTTAAGTTTTATCCAAATAAAAACAGTCATTTGCTGACCTGATCTTGCCTTTTACTTCTTCCTTTCACTCTCCTCTTTGCCTAGCTTGTCCTCTTCCTATATCCCTAATTGTTGATATTTTCTCCTTCCTTTAAGGGGCTAGGTTTTACCTCCTGCCATGAAGCCTTTCCTAAATCTACTAATTATATATGTTTTTAACTTTTTGAAATCTCTCATGACACTTTACATTTTAAAAGGAGAGGTAAGAAAAAATGAAGATGAATAACTATAACATAATTTGCAATTTTAGTGTAGGGATCATATACAGTTTCCTTCTTCTATATTTTTTGTATCTTTAATACTTAACAAAGTATACTGCAAAGGGACTTTGATACCTGTTTGTTTAAATAGACACCTAGCTACTGTATTAACTAGTTTTCTCTGTTCTAGACTAAGGAAGCAGCTAAAGTTATCCTAAGTATAATTATAATGTTTACGAATGTCATCACTGATGTCATTACCATAATATTTATTTAATTTTGTAATAGATCTATAGATTTAATTAGTTTTTCTTATAATGGGTTAAATTGTAATATATATTAGATAATTTGTGTTGAAACCCATTAAACTTTGTATTCTCAGCACTTAGCACTTTGGCTGGCATGCATTTGATGCTTAATAAATGCTTAGTGATAGACACATGAAACAATACCTATTCTCTATTGATACCAGAGTGTACTGTAATTGTTTAAATGATTATATAAATTGGTATTTTATTTTATTCTAGGTTATTCTGAATGTCCTTATGTATTTATAGTCATAAATTAGCTCTAACTGGACTTGGGCAAATTCAGTTGCATTTGGAAATGGAGAGTGGAGGATGAATGATGCTCCCCAAAATCCCACAATGGATTCAGTTCTGCTTAGAGGGGCACCTCAAAGTCCAGATAGAATTGTCCATTCCTCATTGGGTTTGTAGTATGGAGAATAAGGCCTTATGTGTCACTGGGGGTATTTATACTGAATACCAATGAGGGACTACTAAGTAATAGAAAGTTAGGTAAGGAAGTATATTATCCTAAATTTTTTTGGCGTGCTGGGGGCAAAGTCCTATTTTCTCTGGGCTACAATTTTCCTTATAGTCTTAGCATGACAACCTTACAAAAATATTTTAGTTTCATGATTATATTTTTATAGGGAGTATTTTAAGAAAGCCTTAAGGAATGCCTTCCTCCAACCTGTACCCCACTTTTGCAACACTATACCTTCTACTGGCTAAAATTAATACACTGACAAGTCAATTCTGCACCCTCTATTCTGAAAGGATAGAATCTTAAGCAACATCAACAAACTGACCTGGGCGTGCAAGAACATTCAGACTAGTGATGTATTTTTCCAATTACTGCTTGCAGTGTTAGCTGTCTATGAACACATTGAGGCCATTTAGGATGTATTATACTAGAAAATGAGCAGACTATTCACACACATTAAATTCCCGTTCCTGTTCAGATTATAAAATACAGCACCTTTATCTACTCCATGCAGGAATTAAAAATCCGTATCACAAAATTTTAGAAAGAAAACCATTATTTCTTTCTGAAAATGTAAATGGGAATTAACATTTCTATTATTGGAAAGACCTCAAAAACATGACAATTATTCTCATAAGTATAATGGATCAAACATTTATTTTCTTTGCAGTATATGCCCCTAGTAAAGTCCTATCCTGCTTTCTCACTGTGTGGTGGAAATGATCCTAGGTCCTGGAGGGATACAGTAACTGGGCATAATGGTACATGCATTATTAGCCTTGCTACTAGGGGGACAATGGATGCTGAAGTTCGTGGATTGCTTGAATTTTGGAGTTTTGTGTTATAATATGTCTATCAAGTATCCATGTTGAGTTTGGCATCAATGTGTCGAAGCTCCAAGAAGCAGGTGTCTACTAGAAAGTTTAGACAGGGCTGAATTGGTCCAGGTTGGGAAAAAATGAACAAGTTAAAACTTTCCTGCTAGTCAGTATTGGGTTTGGGCCTTTAGAAAGATCAGTATCTTCCAGCCTGGGCACATTTGTCTTAAAAAAGAAAATAATGATGATAAATAATAAAACATAATATGTCAGTGAAGTAAAAGCTTTGATAGGTTCCACAAAGCTGGAAAGGTTTTGACTTCAAGGTCAGTAGGGTACCTTAGTCTGAATACCAGTCTAGCTGATTCTGAAAATGCTTCATTACTAGAAGGCTAGCCACCTGACAATTATCTCTTAGTCACAGAAATCCACAAAACTATCTATCAAGGCGTGATGGTGATCCAGTTCCCATTGATAGAGAGAAAAGCTGCAATGATTAAATCAGATTTTATTTTAAATACTGGTTTGTGTTTCTAGATTGAATATATGAATTGATGAATTCATCTCTAATGAATTCTATTCTATTCTTATATATGGAAATATTCCAGGTACTCTGATCATTTTGAAAGCAAGGAATGGCCTTAATGCTTAAAGACCTAGTCAGAGAATAATGAAGGTAAGAAATAAAATTAGTTTTAAGTTACTTGGTTAGAAAAAGGTATATATAAAACACAGAGATGTGAACCTGATAATGCTGGGGCTGCCAGTGTTAGTAAATTTAGATTTCAAGACTTTTGATGGAAGCATCAATTGGGGGTATGTTTCAACATCCAGCTAGTAGCTGTTGTGGGAGTGAAAGACCAACCTAACCCAACAACAAGAATGCTACCAAAGTCCAGATTCTTTTGATCTGCTTTACTAGGGAAAACAAAGTTAAGGGGTTGACAATCTCACCTTAATCCTGCATACAGACATCGTTCACTTAGTTCAGGGGAAAAAGCCAGCACCCTGAACTTCAGAGCAAATACAAACAAATTGCATACATCAATAGACATATCTTGTCTGTTTCAAATCCCAATACATAGTTATCAGAGTTTAACAAAGTCCCAGCATCTGAGTTTAAAAGCTGGAGGGCTCTTAGCTACAGTTGCCCGGAGTTTCCACATCAGCACACCACCAAGATTGAGAGACCTGAGCAAATAGCTCTGTCCTCCCTTGTTAATGCAGTTTCAGACATCATCAAATGTCATCTGAGCAACCATGATTGGCTGTGGAGTTAGCACCTCCCCTTAGGACCCTGGGAGCTTCACAACCACATAGGCTTAGCACCTAGCAATTAGGGGTTGGGGCCAATTTAGGAGCAAAGATCTAATCAGGCCTCCCTTAGTTGGCCCCCCCTGAGGCCCCACCTTAGTTACCAATTTACACCTACATAGGCTTAGCCCCTAATAGGGTCTTAGCACCTAGTAAGACTCAATGAAATACACTGAATTAATCAAAGGAAACAAAATCCAAACTCTTCAAGAATCCCCGATACACTCCACCCTTTTCTAGGTTCCATGGCCTAATTTAAATTAAATGGCCATGGATCCTGAAATAAATAGAAGCATTATTCATTGTGATTCAATCAAGCAGGAAACTAAAACATATCATTCACAAGGAAGCAAAACATATCATTCAGTGCCATTCCCAAATACTTGTTTAAAATTCAAATGTACACTCCCAAGGTCAAAGAAGTAAATCTCTTTAGCTCATACTTATAAAGTACTTCTTGAGCATCACACTGCCATTGTAGGCTTTTTTCCCATACCCTCAAGCAGAGGCAGGCTTTAGTTAGTAAAGTCCTAAAGCAAACAAACAAATAAATAAGAGTTCTCTTGGGGATGTCTCCTTCTCCACAAACTGCCATTGTGGGCTTCCACTTGGCACTCAAAGTCCCAATTTCAAAGAGAATCTAAACAAAGTTCCATTGGGGGTCTATTCTCCCTGTGCTGTTCCCCATGCTTTTCCAAGTCCTGAAGGGTGGCTGGGCAATAAAGCCAACAGGGTGGGGTCCCTGGGGGTCCAAGGCACTTCCCCACCCCACCATAAACAAATCACCTCTCCCTCCTGGGTCCCAAGCAGCCCAAGGGGGAGGCAGCAGAAAGGCACACCCTTGCTGCAAAGTATCTGTCTTGCCCAAGGGCTGAATTCTAAGCTCCAGGGTTCCTGGTTGTCTAGCTTCAGCTGGCCTCTCCTGGCTTCTGCCAGAATCTTGATCGCAATGTAGGTGATTCTCCTACCTTTTCACTCACCTCAAAGTTCTCTGTTCTGGCTGGGGAAGGCAGGAAAAAAGTACACTCAGCCCCTTGCTGCAAAATTTCCATCTTGCCCCAAGGCCGAACTCCAAGCTCCTGAATTCCTGGTCCTCCAGCTCTAGCTGGCCCCTCTTGGCTTCTGCTGGAATCCTGATTCAGGCAGCTCACAACTCCCACCTTTCCAAATTTCTCAGGTAGGCAGTTTTCCTTGCCATCATCTTCTGCTTCTTCTCTCTCCTCACCAGCAATTCCTGATTCTGTTGATTCTGCAGGGGCATTATCCTCCACTCCTGTTTCAAAACTTGTCATACAATATAATCTCAAGGTATTCATTCTTTCAGCATGGTCTTCCAGGGCGAGGCTTATCAGCTCAAGTCCTGGGAAGAAGGGATTATCTCCCAGGGCTACTGCTCTGGGCCCCTGGGAAACCACTCCCAGCACTTCCATCATCCTGTTTTTCTTCAGGCCTTTGTTGCTCCTGGGGCTTCACAGAACCATAGCCACCCCAAGTACAAAGAGCAACGCAAAAACTAGGAAACATTTGGGCACCCCTGTACCCCAAAATGCTATACTTTTCTTTTAAAATGCAGATCCTGCCAAGTTATGCCATTTATGGACACCTACTGGCTATGTGGTTCCTGGTCAGCATTTAACCTATCATTGCTCCATGCAACACCCTATAAGCTTTATCTTATATGACTATAAGTTGTAGAGCATGTATCGACATACATTGCTAAAAAGAGCTTCCTTACTAAGATCTTATTTCCAACAGCACAGGTGTACCTGAAATCACAGTTCCAGTCTTTTAAAAAAAAGTTTTAAAAATGTTAATTAGCCAACAAAAAATCTAATAAGCAGTGGAAAATAGGGGGAAGAGTTTAGAGACAGAATTTTATAGAAAACTATGGAAGGCATATGAGTGAATGAGCAGTCTGAGGGACAAAATGAAGAAGTAGTTTATCTCAATTTTGTCCTAGGTCACCATAGCCAAAGAATCCATCACTTAGTGGCCCAAACCTACTATTAATGAGCTTTTCTGTATCAGCCTAGTCTAGGTGGGGCAGCATGTGTGGCTTTTTGACTAAGTCCAACTTTTACAGAATAAATCTTTTTATTAATGGGATTTTTGTGTGAAGGTTGGATTCAGGCAAAGGGCTTCACTTTAGTACCTAAGGGGCCATATGTGGCCTCCAGGCTGCAGGTTAACCACCCCTGAAGACTTACTCTCAGATAGTAAACATGAACTATGGCTGAAATTGTTCTCAAAGCCTTCCAATCTTGGTAGATCCTGCCAAAATTTATGTTCCTCTGGCATAACCTTCAAGAACCCAGGCTTACTGCACATTTATTAAAAATTCTATTTGCCATGTCAAGTCTACATTGGTTTCATCCATATTAATTACCACATGCCACTGCTTTACCATCCTCACTATGACAAAAGACAAATGTAACATCACAAAAACATCAACTCCAAACAACATAGTAGACCTTCTCAAAAGTGCCCTTTTATGACATGAAATTCAGTATAGTCTGGTTCTAGGTAAGACTCCAATTTTTAAAGTGCTTCTGAATATCTTAAAAATTGTACAGGGCTAGTTTCAGAGAAGTCAAGCTGCTTCCTGAAAGGTTAAAAAATGTTGGGGCAAAGTTCTCGCACTAGAAGGAATTCATGTCAATAAAATGGAGCATTTTAGAGGCATTGTTAAAGAAGACCTAAATTGGTAAGGGCTCCAAGGTGACTGTCTGGTCTCATCTATACATTAAAACCCCACAGGGAAAGAGGCTGGAGAGGTCATACTGTGAATGTTTCATTATAGTGCAGTCTCAGCTATAATGTCATGTTAGACCCTGAGGATGGTATCATAGAGAAACCAGCATGAAATCAAATTGTCTCCACAAATACAGTTTCCCATGAAAACAAAACAAAAAATGAAAAAAAGAGAGGAGAAACAGAGCATTTAAAATTGATTTTAGACCTTCTAGATTCTCACTTTGCTAACTCAAGTTTTGCTCAGCTTCTGTCTACATAGAAGGCTTAGTTAATTTTTTCTTTCATATAAATCAGCTCTTTTAAGGATAACTTAGCAACATTTTCAAAAATGAAAATAAGCAAATGATCAAACAAAATATGGAGCAAATCTCATATAGAACCCTGGAACTGGAGCCATTTATGTTTTGATTGAGAATTTAATAATAATATTCACTTTAAGAAAACGTTAACGATTTTTCTGGTCTCTTTTAAAATCAATATTCTAATAGATTTTTAAAAATTATGTTTGGGGGGGCGGAGCCAAGATGGCGGCTGGGAAGCAGTGACTGGCGTGAGCTCCCCACCAAGTTCCTCCAAAAACCTATAAAACAATGGCTCTGAACCAATTCTAGAGCTGCAGAACCCACAAAGTGGCAGAGGGAAGCAGGGCCCCAGCCCAGGACAGCCTGGATGGTCTCTGGGTAAGGTCTGTCTCACACGGACCTCCCAGCCCCCAGCCGAGGGGAGCGGAGCTGAGCCCAGCGCGCACGGTGCGAACAGACCAGATGTGGACCTACCAGACCAGGAGACGAGCAGCGAGTGCCCTGACATCCTGAATTACTGAGCTATGGCATCCACCAGACCTCTCAACCCACAAAGAGCAAAGACATCAGAGAAGGTTAGCGGGAAAAGCCGTGTGACTGAGTTTGTGGTTCCGGCCACTTGCCCCTGGGGCAGCGGAGGTGGGGCAGCTTTAGAACTACAGATGCAG
>CM053624.1:229078957-229098657 GCA_028646595.1 Phalanger gymnotis | reverse complement strand
CCCAACCAGAATGGGAACTGGGCAAAACAGGCCCTAGCGCCCTGAATCAGTGAGCTGTGGCAGTTACCAGACTTCTCAAGCCACAAACAGCAAAGAAAATAGAGCAGGTTACAAGGAAAAGCTTCCTGGACAGAATGGTAAGAGTTCACTCTTAGGCCACCACCCCGGGGCAGCAGGGGGAGGTGCAGCTAAAGAACTACAGCTGCAGTGGCTTTTGGCCCCAGGCCCACCTGGTGGGAGGAATTAAGTGGCGGATCAGAGCAGGAGTGAAGAGCCTGCTGGAGATCTGAGTCAAGTGCAGGTTGGCGGTTCTTGGGGAAGGAGGAGTGCTGGTATGGCAGAGCTGGCTGTACAGAAATACCTCTGAAATCAACAGCACATCCCCTTAAGCTTGGAACAAAGTACTCTTTCCTCTAAAAGCAGTCATACCTTGCTGAAAAATCTCAAGGGTCAAGTAAGTTGGCTGGGAACATGGCCAGGCAGCAAAAACGCACTCAGATTCAGTCTCAGATTTTGGAATCTTTCTTTGGTGACAAAGAAGACCAAAACATACACCCAGAAGAAGACAACAAAGTCAGAGAGCCTACATCAAAACCCTCCAAGAAAAACATGAACTGGTCTCAGGCCATGGAAGAGCTCAAAAAGGATTTGGAAAAGCAAGTATGACAAGTAGAGGAAAAAGTGGGATGAGAAATGAGAATGATATGAGGAAACCATGAAAAACAAGTCAATGACTTGCTAAAGGAGACCCAAAAAATACTGAAAAAAAATATTGAAGAAAACAATACCATAAAAATAGACCAAGTTAAATGGCAAAAGGGCTCTAAAAAGCCAATGAGGAGAAGAATGCCTTGAAAGGCAGAATTAGCCAAATGGAAAAGGAGGTCCAAAAGACCACTGAAGAAAATGCTACATTAAAAATTAGATTGGAGCAAGTGGAAGCTAGTGACTTGATGAGAAATCAAGATATTATCAAACAGAACCAAAGGAATGAAAAAGTGGAAGACAATGTGAAATATCTCATTGGAAAACCTACTGATCTGGAAAATAGATTCAGGAGAGATAATTTAAAAATTATTGGACTACCTGAAAGCCACGGTCAAAAAAAGAGCCTAGATATCATCTTTCAAGAAATTATGCCCTGATATTCTAGAGCTGAAGGGCAAAACAGAAATTGAAAGAATCCACAGATCACCTCCTCAAATAGATCCCAAAAAGAAAACTTGTAGGAATATTGTCACCAAATTCCAGAGCTCCCAGGTCAAGGAGAAAATAGTGGAAGCATCCAGAAAGAAACAATTTGAGTACTGTGGAAAACAATCAGGATAACATAGGATCTAGCAGCTTCCACATTAAGGGACCGAAAGGCTTGGAGTACGATATTCCAGAGGTCAATGGAGCTAGGATTAAAACCAAGAATCACCTACCCAGCAAAACTGAGTATCATGCGCCAAGGCAAAATATGGATTTTTAATAAAATAGAGGACTTTGAAGCTTTCTCAGTGAAAAGACCAGAGCTGAATAGAAAATTTGACTTTCAAACACAAGAATCAAGAGAAGCATGAAAAGGTAAACAAGAAAGAGAAGTCATAAGGGACTTACTAAAGTGGAACTGTATTGTTTACATTCCTACATGGAAAGATGATGTGTATGATTCATGAGACCTCAGTATCATAGTAGCCGAAAGGAATATGCATATATATGTGTGTATATATATATATATATATGTATATATATATATATATACATATATGTGTGTCTAGGTATGTGTATATATATATATATATATATGCATAGGTATGTGTATATACATATAGACAGAGGGCACAGGGTGAGTTGAATATGAAGAGATGATATCTAAAAAATTAAAATCAAATTAATGGATAAGAGAGGAATATATTGAGAGAGGGAGAAAGGGATAAATAGAATGGGGTAAATTATCTCGCATAAAAGTGGCAAGAAAAAGCAGTTCTATAGGAAGGGAAGAGGCAGCAGGTGGGGAGGAATGAGTAAATCTTGCTCTCATCGTATTTGACCTGAGGAGGGAATACCATACACCCTCAATTGGTTATCTTTCCTACAGGAAAGAAGGAGGAAAGGGATGAAAAAGGCGGGATAATAGAAGGGAGGGAAGATGGGGGGAGGTAATCAAAAACAAACACTTTTGAAAAGGGACAGGGTCAAGGGAGAAAATTCAATAAAGGGGGATAGGTTAGGAAGGAGCAAAACATAGTTAATCTTTTACAACTTGAGTATTGTGGAAGGGTTTTACATAATGATATGCATGTGGTCTATGTTGAATTGCTTGCCTTCTTAAAGAAGGTGGGTGGGGAGGGAAGAGGGGAGAGAATTTGGAACTCAAAAGTTTTAAAAACATGTTCAAAGCAACAAAAATTTTTTGCATGCAACTAGGAAATAAGATACACAGTACACAGGCAATGTGGCATAGAAATTTATCTTGCCTTACAAGAGAAGAAGGGAAAGGGGATGAGAGGGGAGTGGGGTGACAGAAGGGAAGGTTGAGTGGGGAATGGGACAGCCAGAATACATGCCATCTTGGATTGGGCAGGAGGGTAGAAATGGGGAGAAAATTCATAATTCAAACTCTTGTGAAAATCAATGATGAAAACTAAATATATTAAATAAATTAAATAAAAAAAGAAGAGAAGACAGAGCCATTTGCACAGGGGCTCTCACTTGTGCTGGTGCCCGGATGTGGAGACTCTGGGCAGCTGTAGCTAAGAGCCCTCCAGCTCATAACCCGGATGTTGGGACTTTGTTATACTCTGGTAACTATGTATTGAGATTTGAATCAGACAAGGTCTGTCTGTCAATGTTTGTACTTTGTTTGTGTTTTGCTCTGAAGTTCAGGGTGTTGGTTTTTTCCCCTGAACTAAGTGAATATTTGTATGCTGAATTAAAGTAAGCTTGTCAACCCCTTAACCTAGCTTTCCTTACTAAAGCAGAACAAAAGCACCCGTGCTTTTGCAGCATAGTGGTAGTGTTCTTGTTGTTGGGCTTTGTTGGTCTTTCACCCCCACAACAGCTGCTAGCCGGATTGTGGAAACAAGTGGTAAAGAGAAGACTTACAGAGGATGTGAGATGATCATTTTCTGCACATATATGATGGGCTGTCATGTGAAAAAGGGATTAGACTTTTCATGCATTGACTTCACAGAAGCAATGAATTAGTTGCAAAGAATTGTCCCAAAATAGTATGGGTTATGTCTGGAAGTGATATCTTTCTTAGCACTGGAACTCTTCAAAGTGACATTGGATGACCATTTCTCAGGAGTATTGCATTGAGGATTCTTGTCCAAGTAAGGCTTATATTAAATGATATCTGATGTCCTTTTTTTCTCTGTGATTCTATACTTTTATAAATATGGCAAATGAATGAAAGATTAAGCCTTCAAGGGATAAAATGTCACCAAAAATGAGCATACATAAGTACATGTATATGTATATATAAGTATATATGGAAGAGACATTCAAAATCTTTTGGCATATGGGATTATGTCATATATATGTCATATATATGGGATTTTGTTATGTATATACACATAAATACATACATGAATGTATGTGTTTATACATATATAAAATTTCCTTTGCACATAATTCACATCTTCCCCAAAACAGCAAAGCAAAAATCCTACGAAGTACATATGCTCTCTCAGTGTAGTTAATTGTTACCAGAAAGGAAAGCTGAATACACTAATTTTGTTAGTTTTGGCATTACTGTTACTAGTCGTGTTTCATCAAAGTTCAGTTATCTGGTCCATTTTCAGGTTAAACTCCCAGAATTTAAAAACAATAAGTATAAGAATTTAAATTTAACAACAATTATTATGTTTCCTATGTCATGGATATGCAGGTAAAATAAAACAGCTCTTACCTTTAAGGAGTTTGCATTCTAATAAATAAATATGTTTAAGTAAAACTGGTTGATTTCATTACCACACAAATAATTAAAACATTTTTATAATTATAATCAACAGTTCTAAGGCAAAGAAAGGTTAAGTGTCTTGTCAAGGGTCACACACACAGCTAGTAAGTGCTTGAAGCTGAATTCAAACTAAGGTCTTCCTGATTCCAGGGTGGGTCCTCTATCCATAGTACCACCTACATACTTTTTTCAAATTGTATGAAACCAGAAAGTCTAGTTCGAAATTCAGTGATGTGAATTTTCCTATTGGACATACTTTGTCCACTGATGCAGCACCCTCACCCATTACTAAATGAATACATGGCCTTGCAGTATTTGAAAATGTCCATTAGTTTATGGATGATTATGTGATCAGGTTACTGATTTTTCCTAAACATTGTTAATTTGGTCTTTGAATGGCAAACATTGATTCTGTCAGTGAGTCTCAAACTTAAATGTTTTTCACCTTGATAGACTCTATCAGAGCTTGAGTTAAGCTGTTTTAACCTATCAGTAGAGTGCCAGTTCCATGCCATAAACAGGCATTGGGGTAAAACATTAGAGGAAGGTAATAAGCACAGTGGGGCAGCTAGATGGTTTAATGGATGGAGAGCTGGGTGTGTAAACAAAAAGACTTGAATTCAAATCCAGCCTCAGACCCTCATAAACTGCATGACCTGGGCAAGTCACTTAATCTCTATTTGCCTTAATCCACTGGAGAAGGAATTGGCAAACCACTCCAATATCTTTGCCCAGCAAGCCTCATGGACAATATGATCCACAGATCACAAAGAGTTGGATACGACTAACCAATAACAATAGTAAGCACAGTGCCCTAAAGTTGATTTTTGTATTTAAGCTTTTGTAAGTACACAGGCTTTAAAAACATCTGCAAACAATTTAAAATTGAACCAACTACATCAAATGAAGACTACTTCGGAATCTTCAACAGCCAATCAACTGTCATCTTTTATAATTCCTATTGTAAAATTGTAATCACAATGTTTCTAGTGTTTCAACCCAGATAAATTTTATACTTCATATTGTCTTTAGGCCCAAGGGCTAGATTGCCTTTATATTTAAATGAGGGTAACCCTCAGAAGAATGTTAGGGGAAGATTACAATTTTATGGAGGTTATTGTAAACATTCTGATGTCTCAATATGCATGTTTTAACACTCAGGAGGGTGTGTTAATTTTAAATCACAATCTATCAATATTATGATTTTAAAACCTAGGTCTTTTTTACATAAGGAACAATTCCACTGACACTTCAATAGGTTGTAGAGGTGTGATACCACACTTAAATTCTGTCATTATGTCCCTATATACAAATCATAAACGAAGGATGACATTTTCTCTATGTGTTACATCAAATACAAATTTGAAGAAATGATAAGTCGTAGCTAACAATCCTTTCTTCTTGTGTTTTGCAGTGTTTCAGAACACCTAATAAGGTCATTACACCCATCTCTCTATTAGCTTTTCCACAAGCACATAAGAGCACAGATGTGCTTGAATGGATTTTGGTAGCATTTCCCATTAAAAGCTCCAATGAAATTCATCAATCACGCCAACACAAATGCATTTTGAACCATCTCCAATACCATTCTATATGAAGTGCTGCATTTGGAATTAAACCATGCACATTCTGTGTGCTTATTTGCAAAATAAAAAATTCTTTTCTATTTGTAAAAAACAAAAATAAACAAAAAGGAACCCATCCCCTTTCAATTAGTAAAAATGAATTCTCTGAGGTAGAAAAATTTAAGATTGAGTAATATGTATGGCAAGTTGAAAATAGTGTTATGTGCCTGAGCAAGGCTGTGCCTTCTGAGAGATAGGGCCTCTAAATAGCACATTTATACTGCTGAAATCCTATTTTTTCAAAGTCTTTGATCCTCTGGTTAATGACTGGAACAGACCAGTAAAAGTGAGATTGTGGGCAGAATCATCTGCAAATTGGAGTCTGAAAAATAGTGCTCCAACACAAATCTACAAAGTCCATCTATTTGTAATGCACATTTTTATAATCTAATCTAATCTAATCTTCTCTTTGGTATCTAAAAGCAGGTGATATGTTAGTATAGAGAAGTCACATAATGACATTAAAGACAATAAGTTTTGTTGCTTTTTTTCTGTACTGAAATTACAGTTATGAAAACACTCCTCCTCTGAACTAGTCCTGCAATTTACTTGCCTTATCTATCCCAAGACATGTCATATGTTCAATCTACCCCAGTAGATAGATGCACTTAAAGAAACTGCCAAATAGCTTTTAGTCCACATAAATGTGGTCTGTTAAACCTTATGTCTCATATCCCCTTAGTCCCTTTTGATTGGATGAGATAATCCCTAGAAATTTCCTTCCTAATTATTTTCTCTAATTTACAAAAAAATGACTCATGGATATAGAAGGCTCATGATAATAGAAAAGTGATAATTGTGGGGAAGATTCTGCATGCAGAAGCAAACATGTTGTCTCCCCAATCCCCAGCTGCTGCTTTTGTTTTCCACTTTTAATTCTCTCCAAAATGTTTAAGGCTCGGCCCTGGCAATGATGAATTTGCTAATACAACAGAATGTGCAATGTGGTCAAATGGAAAGGCCACTAGGCTAAGCGTCATAGGATCTGGAATCTAAAATTGGCTTCGTTGAGCACTTGATCTTGGTCAAGTCGTTTATTGTCTTTATTTTTTTTTTCATTTATAAAATGCACATTATCTTAACTACGCTGCCTGTCTCACGAGATCGCTGTGAGTGTACAATGAGATCACGGTATGGAATTGCTTTAGAAATAACTGCAATCACTCTGTAAATCTTAAAAGACCAGCATCTTCATTCTTTTCTAGTTGTGATTCAAGAACTATGCAGACCCAAAGGCTTTTAAAGCTAAATGCATCAATTACACATAATCTTGTAATACAATCATGCCATGAATACTTAGTCATTCATCTTCCATCCACAGAATGTCATCTGCTTATTTTGATTGGAGAAAGATACATACATATATATATATATATATATATAAGTATATATATATACATATATAATTTCCTTTGCACATAATATATATTATATTATTATTATCTATTATATTTTATTATTATATATTATCTATTATTATATCTATTATATTATATATTGTTATATATATACATATATATATATATATATAGAGAGAGAGAGAGAGAGAGAGAGAGAAGACAATCTAATTGTTTCTCTTTCACTATCTTTCCTAGAATGCTTTTTAATTTTTTATTACTTTTTGCTTTGGGAAACTTATATTCTTCTTTTTTTCAGCTTAAGGGCCCCAAATTAGAAAGATACCTCAAAGATCAGATTTGTATTTCCTCATTTGAGGGAGAATTAGTTTTGGTTGTATAAATTTTAGAGGTGTTATGGAATAATGGATAGAATGTTGGACCTGAAGTCAGTATGACTTGTATTTAAATCTAAATTGGATATTTATTGTATGGGTAATCATAGAAAAGTTTTTAATTTTTTGAGATTCAATGTCCTTATCAAGAAAATAGGGCTAACAAAGTTACTAAGAGATTCAAATAAGATACTGCATATACAACACCTGTCAAAATTTGAAATAGTATATAAATGTCTATTACTAATATTGTCATTATTATTCTTAATAATAATACTATCAAAAGGTGAGACAATAGATTGAACATTATACTTACAAGTCAGGAAGATCTTAGTTCAATTCTTACCTGAGAAACTTACTAGCTGTATGACTTTGGGCAAGTCACTTAACCACTCTTTGCCTTATCTGAGCTTCTTCCTCCATCAATATGGGGATAATAGCACCTACCTCTCAGGATTGTTGGGTCAACTAGGTTAAATAACATTTTGTTTTGTAACATTTGTAACATTTATAAAATGCTTTATAATCTCTAAAGCATTATATAAATGCTGACTGTTATTATTAGCTTTACTACTACTACAATTGTCACTACTGCTGCTGCTGCTGTTCCTCCTCTTTCTCCTCCTACAGCCTTTAGTTAATATACATGATATTCTATTTATAACAGAACAAATTTGGTCATTAAGATGCTGAGAAATTGTTTAATAGATGTTTGTTAAATGAATTACTTAAGTCTTACTTTAATAACACCCTAACACCAAAATGCATTACTCTGTGCAGTCCATGTTATAAACTTTTTGTGTTAGAATGACAAGAATGTGCATTCAGTGTATATAGGGGAAAAGAGATAGAGAGTGGAGGGTAAATACACAGCGCAAAGAAGAAAAAGGAAAGAAATGGAGAAAGGGTTGGAAGAAGAGCTCTATAATACTATGTACCTACTCTAAATGAATGAAATAAATTTCAAACATCCCAAAGAAGAAACAGAGAACCATTTTCCTAAAGGCTACTTCCAGCATTATAGACCCCAAGATCCAAGCACCACATAATCAGAGATCCAAGATAATCTAATAATATAAACAATCTTTGGAATGATATCTGGCTTTGTAACTGTGTACTACTCTATTTGTAATGTTAGGATTAAGAAGATGAGACTTAGATATATCACATAAGAAGAGATGTTAATTTTCAATACAATAATGTGTACTAGAAATTATTATATTTATGTATCATTTGTAGTAAGACTGAGTGCAGGCATAGGATACTTGATAAGAAATAAGACCTTAAACAGAAATAAGAATGCTGCAGTCCTACTACCATAAATAGAGGCAGTAATAAATTGACCATATCATAGAGAATAAACTGCTTTTTGACGAATAAGTTCTAGTATTCAGAATTCAAGCATAAAAGAAACAAATGAAATGCAACAAAACTCTTAGTCTTCTAGACAGAGTTAAATCTCATGACAGACATAATAAAAGTCATCAAATGGGGACCTCTGTTGAATGCTTTTTTCTTTAAGAAAATAAAAAAAAGATGTTTGCAAGGTTTATGAAACTGCTCATGTAAAATCTTGTACATCTTAACTACATTTTATTTTCATACTGTTTTTGTAAACGTTCATTAATTCTTTACATTGTAAAATATGATTTAAGTGATCATCTGCATGTAATATTTAAAGGAAACCATTCATTGTGTTATCTGGTTGGCAGTTGTTCATATAATTTGTGTCTCCTTTTTTGTCTTAGTAGCTACCAGCTTTTATCCATATTATTGCTCATTAATCCCTTCTTTGAAAGAAAGACAAGGAAAGGGAAATGAGATTGAATACAAATCCATTTATTTTCGTCAAGATTCTTGAATTCTCTCAACTGTCACATGACATGAAACAATTGAGATGCTTTCTTAGCTGAATTGGAAAAAAAAGGTTTTCTACAATGCATGGAATGAATGAATGACTTCTGGGTGTCATAATGAACAGAATTTTGGGCCTGTAGTGAGAAATCTGAAATCAGATCTGGTCTCAGACTCTTATTAGTTGTATGAGCATAGGTAATTCATTTGACTTCTATCTACCTCAGTTTCCTCAACTGTAAAATGAGGATAATAATAGCACCTAACTTATAGTGTTGTTGTAAGGATCAAATGAGATAATATTTAGAAAGTGCTAAGCAAGGTTCCTGGAACATTAAAGCTTGCTCCCTTCCCTTTCTCATGAACATATGAATGATTGAATCATATATTAAACACTGCATGCCAAGCACAGTGATACAGATGCTATAGCAGGAAAATCCATGCCTTGAAGGAGAAAAAACATATGTTGGAGTGATAGCCAAAGAATGAATGGTCTTTTCATTTGAAAAGTTCCAAGGATGGTGGTTGAAATATTGGATGATCCTTTGGTATGGCCTGTCCAAAGGGAAAAACAATGTATTAACATGATTACATTTCTCAAAGTAAGAATTGTAATGTGGGATGAAAATGGCAATGGTGAAGACAAAGATTCATGGTTATAAAATTCATGGTTCAAAACTTCATGTTTTAGTTCATCCATGACATGTATTATGAAGGACTGAATAGGAAGGGAGCCCAAGAAAGGCTAGGGTGAAAATTGTCAACATAAAGATAGGCCCATGGAATTCTGATAAAAGAGAAATGTGACGAAAAATCCAAATAAAAGAAAATGAAGGTGATTTTCAGAATTTCCTTGATAAAAGAAAAACATGTCTTTGTTGAAATGTTGGCTTAATGTTACACGTACAGTTTGTTTTTTGTATGATGATTATGCCATTATATTGAAAAGTCTGCACATGTCGACTTTTCTCCCATTCTTGTTTTGCAGTTTTGTTTGGGAATTTATGTTTATGAGGTCATTACTCAACTGAAATATCAGTATCCAGTTACCAATTATCTCTTAACTGCCCAATCTGATGGCCTTTTCTAGCTGCTCATCCTTGTTCACCCTTTTGTTTCATTTGATACTCTTCATGATGTACACTCTTGGATACTCTCTTCTCTCTTGGTTTTCATGACACCACTCTTTTGATTCTCTTTCTGCATATTTTACTATTCTTTCGCAGTCTCTTTTGCTGGTTTATTAGCTATATCCTGCCCTTAATTGTGTATACCCCAAGGCTCTGTTTTCAGCTCTCTCCTCTCCCTACATGCTTTTATTTTGTGAGCTCATCAGTAGGGAAGCTAAATGACAGTGATTAGAGCACTGAGACTAGAGTAAGGAAGACTGGAGTCCAAATCAGTCCTTGTTGTTTGTTGTTGTTGTTCAGTCATTTCATGACTTCATGACCCCAGTTTGGCAAAGATACTGAAGTGGTTTGCCATTTCTTTCTTCAGCTCATTTAACAGATGAGGAACTAAGGCAAACAGAGGTAAGTGACCTGCCCAGGGTCACATAGCTAATAATTGCCTGAGGCCAGATTTGAATTTAGGAAGATAAGTCTTCCTGTCTTCAAGCCCAACACTATATCCACTGTGCCACCTAGCTACATCAAATTAGTCGTTAGATACCTATAAATTATATGATTCTGGACAAGTCACTTAACCTTTGTTTATCTCAATTTCCTCATTATAAAGTGGTAATAATAATAGTACCAAACTCCCAGTGTTGTTAAGAGGATGAAATGAAAGAATAAAGGACATAGCATAGTGCCTGGCACATAATAAGCACTATATCAATGTTAACTATTATTACTTTCATTAATTATTATTATCATCTCCATGCAGATGACTCTTAGATCTATATATTCAGCCATATTCCCTCTCTTTAGCTCCAGTCATGCATCTTCATCTACCTACATATATTTCATACTGCCTGTCTCATAAATAACTCAAACTCAGCTCCTTTTGTGGTAAGCCTAGACATGAGCCAAATCTAAGTTCTAAGTAATTTTCCTCCCTGAAGATCCTGGGTGGCTGACAAAAGAACAATAAACAAGGTCAAATAGCTTGACTTTTTTTTTTCTAAAGGCCCACTTGAATGAAAACTGCAAAGAGTTTATATGCATGTCCAATTGTAAAAAAGAAATAAAAAACAACAACTGGAGTGCATAAAGTGTCACTAGAGAGGTAAATAGGCTGAAAAATAAATCCATTCAATAAATCCCCAAATCAAATAAACATACATAGCTTGTTGATTATCATCTACTTTGTATTCTTTGTCGCATTGCCTCTCTATTAGCATGAATAATCAAGACCTGGATGAATATTGGATTTACTTCCTGTTGTTGTTAATTGCTTTGTACTGGAAAAATGAATTGCAATATTAAACAAATATCTATAGAACATGGGACAATTATGATCTGTCCATTGTAATGTTTAATTATGCTTTTCCTTGTTTTCTTGGGGTGTGGGTGGTATAAAGGCAGAGGCCTTTGTTCTTACAAAAGATTATCTGTATATGTTCATATGCAAAATGCAATATGTGGCATGCTGCCCACACCCAGCAACCATGAAGGACTGCCACCACTTATTAGTAGCTGTATGAGTCACAGGATAAAGTCAATAGCTATGCCTTTTGTTATCCTTAAAAAAATCATCAAACAGAATGTGACACTCTATATTCAGTGAAACATTGAATTCCCCAGCTGGGGATTTAACTGAGAGAATGACTTGCCCTTCAATGCTCTCAAAATTCAAATATCAGGATCATGAGCATCTATGCTGATCTTTGTTGAAATAAAGAAGAGGGTAGAAAGGCATTCTTGCTGCTAACTGAGATCATGTCTTTGTCTAGCCTCAGAGAGGTAACCACTATAGAGGTTAGAGCACAGCTGTGATACTTTCATACTAGATAAACACACTGCTACATTTCTCACAAATTGAAATTTATTGATAAAAATAGTGGACAAGGCTATAAAATGCAAAGTAGCTAACAGAATAATAATAGTAATTCACATTTATATATTTGTATAGTATTTGAAGGTCTGCAAAAGGTTTTCTTTAAAACAGTCCTTTAGATAAGTATCACAAATAATATTATCTCTATTTTGCAGATGAGAAAACAATAATTTAAGAGTTGAAGTGATTTGCCTAACACTGGAGACTACTTATGTGTCAACATAGCATGTAATAATTGCTTGATGATTGAAATATGAAAAATGTTGCTTCCAGTATGGCTTTCATCTTTATGGATTTAGTCAGGTCTGTTCACTTAGTCACTATTATCAACTTCAATGTTTTAAACCCTCCAAGAACTGGAAGTAGAGATTTGAAATGTGGGGGTTTCATTACTGACATAAAGGAAAACAGATCATTACAAAAACTCAGAGAAATCTGTTTAATTTCATGTCCTTTTTTGGTTCTCATTCTAGTCTTATCTTTCAGTGTAATTTGAATAATAATGCTTAGTTGAGCCTAATTCTAAGGATTTTTTTCTTTTAAAAATTTGTCATAAAGAAAGGATGTCATGCTTGATAGGTCAAATGAGACACTCAAAAATGAAAGTGGAACAAAATAAAAGATATCAATATTTTTAAAGGAAATAATATATATAATCTTCATGCATAGGTCTTCTGAGTTTATATGCTATCAATTCTATTTAAGCAACCCCAGACTTCTGACCATTCTTTACCCTTGTCCATGTTCATTTCATGCTCTCATATGCATAAACCCACCCTGGATCCCCTACCAGGTTTTTCACCTGTTGTTCTAGGAAGGTGATCAAATCAATGTTACCAGTGCTCCTGGAAAAAGCTTGCCAATTGGTTGCCTTAAGGATTCTTTCAGTCCCCTATTACTTCCCAGACCAAAATAGACTTTCTTAGCTATAATGAACTTATTTTCTCTCCAATTCAAATGTAAGCTCCTTGAAGGCAGGGATTGATGATTTTTTTTGTATTCCCTGAACTTATCACACTCTCTTTAAGCACTTAGCACACAAGTTCTTTAAAATGTTTTCATTCACTTCTGGATAGTAAATCATGTCTTATAATTTTTACTATCATCTACGATGCCAACCTCCACAACTAAAAGTATGAGTATAAAGGTAACTTGGAATGGGAAATATTGCCAAGTAACTTTAAAAAAAAATCTCTCCACTACTTAATCCTCTTTAGCAGATGTTGCCACATAAACTGCAATTATCTTTATCCCATTCTATTTCCTTATAGAACAATGAACACTGCTCTATGATTCTAAGCAGAACCAAACCTCATCCCTTTTCTGAATGACCTTCCTCCACATGTTTGCTCCAAAAGTTACATTTCAAGATCTGAAACTAGGAAATCATCAACAACTAGAATCTGAGTACTAGGCAAGAACAAGGTAAGTAACCTGCTCCTCCTCCACCAACAATAACAAAACAACAACAAAACAGAATGCAACATGGCTTAGAAATAGCAACAACTTTTTACTCAAACAAAAACCAGAAACCAAAGTCAGTGCCAAGCCAGAAAGGGTAACATACGGAACAAAATTTGTGCCAACATAGGAAAAATGATGTTGATTCAATCAGCTCTTTTACTATTTTTAAAATCTATTATTAGGCTGTGGGTGGGGGAGATGAACACCAACATAGAAGAAAAAAAAGTGGCAAGTCAGTTAGACTTTCACTCATGGATTAAGGGGTCATTTCACTTGAATTTTGATAGTGTGAAATGTCATATATACACACATACATGAGAATATATACATATATACATGCATAAGTATATGTGTATATGTATATGCATATGTATGATAACCATTTCAATACAATTAGTTTCATTTATAATTCTACGTATTTTGTTTTATGTACTTAAAAGCATTATCCTAGTAACTGGTCTTCAGATTTTACCAAAGTGCAAAAAGAGTCTATGATATGAAATTTTTATAAAATAAAGACTAATTTAAAAAGCTAGGAAGCCCCGATATAGAAGGCAGCTAGTGGATAGAATACTGGGCCTGGAGTCAGGGAGACATGATTCCAAATCTTGCTTCATATACTTACTTGCTCTGAGCAAATCAAACCTCTGTCTCAGTTTCTTCATCTTTAAAATGAAGAAAATAATAGTACCTATCTTCCAAGGTTATTGTGAGCATCAAATAAAATAATATTTGCAAGGCACTTTGAAAAATTTAAGGCACCATATAAAAGTTTATTACTGTTGTTGAACATTAATTTATCAAATATTCACTAAACATACGCTTTATGCTAAGTTAAGTAATGAAGGTGATGCAAAGGAAGTATGTTAGTTCACATGCTCTAAAAGTTCACAATTTACTGATATGTTCAGAGTACTCCTCATTTCTCTCTTAAGATAAATTCTTTTTGCTTTTAGAACATATGCCTGGTGGCACTGTCAGTATACTGGGCTGGATAATCCACTGTTCTTGCTCAATATTATAAAGAATGTCTCAGCTTTTTAACATGGGCGGAAATTGTAAAAATACATGTAAATACAGATATGTGTATACGTACATACATATATGTGTATATATGTATGTATACACACATACATATGTATATATATGTTTGTATACACACATACATACACTTTTTATCCTTCCGTACTGTCTTTACATTAATAGGTGGAAGTTACAGTCATAGTAAGGTAATTTTAGCCATCATATAAAGAAAAACATTGTTAACAAGGACTTCCTCAGAATGTAGTGTGGATTTCCCATTAAGGAAAGTTTTCAAATGAAGTTTAGAAAATGAGTCAAGGATGTTACAAAGTGGATACCTAGTGTAATGTAGGTTGGGATAACTGACTATTAAAGACCATTAGATTTTTTTTGGATGGCCTCAGATACAGAACCAGGAGAAATAAATTAAAATGATGAGAACCAAGCTTTGGAAAAATGTAAAAAACATTTCTTAACATTTAGAGCTACACCAAATTCAAATGTGTTCCCTCAGGACATAAAGGATCCTTTTCTACTTACCACTCTGAGTGATGATATCACCTGTTTGGTGCTGTGTATCCATAGGTACAATTGTACTAATTGGCTTTGAGATTCCATCTATGTCTGTCCTTCTGTGATAGGTAAGGTAATATAGATCATGACTTTTCCCACCTTGACATACATAAGAGAACTTGGAAGATAGACTATAAAAATTATTATCAGCTTATTAGAAACTCAGTTTTCCTAGTTGCCAGGCTCTTTTCAAAATTCAAACTGCATAGAAACAACTAAACTCCTGCTGGTCAGGGAGAAATCTCTGTTGAAAGGAGAGAGTTTTTGTTCGCAAGCCCAGAAGCAATATAGTCTGAAAACTATTCATAATTAGCTTTGGCATGAAGAAAGAGAATCAGAGTCATTCAGGGAGACAACAGATAGAATTTGGTTTCATTCCTGTAGTTTAGAAGAATGAAATGATCATATTTTAAAATCATACACTCTATAAGGATTTTTTAATCCCACAGTGTTTGTTAGTTGTATGTCATAACTCAGTTCAATAAATTTAGAGAGATGCAAAATATCTCCCTTCCCTTCACTCCACATCACTGAAAATTAATGTACAGTTTTTTCAATGTTCCCTACTCCAGTATTTATTCATAAATATTTCCTTTAGGAATTCCTTTTAACACATTTCTAGCTCTCAGATATTTTTTGTAGTACATAATATTCTTTCCTAAAAGAGTCCATTAATGACAGTAAAACATGAAATATTTATAACTCTTCACCTCTGAATAATACAACTGACCTATACATGAAAAACAAGAAAGACAGACAGTAAAGGAAAGGGGATGAGCACCTGGAAAATGAGATCTCAGAGGGGAAAATTTATTTTTCAGGAGTTCAACAGAAGAAAGCATTTAGGAGTATAACATCATGAAAGTCATTTTTGTGAAAAAGTGTAAATTCTCAATGAATTAGAATAGAGTATTGATAATTGTATTGACTTTTTTTTATGAAAATGAGGATTGGGGGATAAAGATGAGGTTAAAGGGAATGGAAAATATTTCATCACGCTCTCTCCGGTTTCTATTATGGGAGAAGGGGGGATTTTCAGTGGAAATGTCAGGAATATTTTCAAACAAATGTGTCAGGAACAGGAAATTTTCAGAACAGAAGGGCAAATTTGACAATATCTTGGAGGAAAACTGAGGTACAAGCACATCTTAGGAAAGGGGAACCAAAGTAGTATCCTAATTAAGTAGCAAAGTATGAAGATATGCAAAGGAAAGTCTCCTTGAGCAAAGTAACGAAAGCATATTTCTTGGTAATCAAGAAAACCAAGTTTTAGCCCCAGTTTTGTTGCTATTTATTTATATTATAATAAGGGTGTTAGTTCTTGATGTAAATAAATGGGTTATAGTGACTGATTTGTAAATCCCTTTTCAGTTCTAAAATTCTGTGATTTCATATTTCTAATACTGTGCTAAGCTGCGAAGCCAACAAAAGCATATGAAAATATTTTTAGGTAAAAAGGAAGAAGTTATATTCCTGTAGTAAAAAGATCTGGACTTTTTGATCCAGAGAGTGAGAAATTAAGCAATGGGAAAGGGGCTTCTAAAAGTTGCACATTAATCAGATAAGAGGGGGGAAGAAAAATTTTGATTCATGCCTTCAGTGCATAGGGAACTAGCTGTTCTTAAGGGTAGGAAGAGCAGGATTCAAGTCACTTGAATTCTCAATGTTCTATGCAATGCTCTAAGATTTTCAGTTATAGGAAAAGGACTTACCTGCCTTAGTAAAGGGAATTTCCTCACCCAAGCATTGCCTAAAGCAAAGAAATTTAAGATCTAGTCTATCCAGTTTACCTAGAACATGAATGTCCATTTTGAATTCAACATCCTTAAGGGGAGTGAATATATTATATACTCCTTTTACATTTCCTATTAAAATGTGCCCAATAAGATTTACTGAAATGAACTGAAATAACATTATTATAGGTTTTAGGGAAGACAGACTGGTGAAATAGAAAGAATCCTGAATTTTAAACTAAAGGACATGGGTTCAAATTTTGACTGTCCTACTCTGAGAATATGGGCAACTCAGAGAAAATTATAAGGGTTATGTCATATTAACCATGTAGTCAGAAAATTGGTATTTCATAATAAAATTTTAATATTTTATTATTATAATGAGTAATTATAATTTCTTATATAATAATTTTGAAATGAAGCATTATAACATAATGAAATTATAATTATACTGTATAATTTTATAATGTATATTATAACTTTTCTTTCTTGTTTTTGGTGAAGGGAAGGCAGGGCAATCAGGGTTGTGACTTGCCCAAGGTCATACAGCTAGCAAATGTGACAAGTGTCTGAGGCCAGGTTTGAACTCAGGTCCTCCTGACTCCAGGGCTAGTGTTCTACTCACTGCACCACCTAGCTGCTCCTATATTCTAACTTTTAAAAGATGAAGTTAATACAATAGCCTTATTTTAATTCAATAAAAATTTGCTTGTGGTGTTTCATCAATTTTTTAACCCTGAATTGACATTTTCTTGTATTTGAGAAAATTTCAGTTGCACCAAATGGATTGTAGTTGAAGAGAAACTTTTGCTCGTTATGGCATTAAACACTAATCTTTACTCACAGTGTTTAATTTGGCATTTGAACAAGTATAACCTCAGTCATTATAAGGGGGCAATGACTCCATTATGTCTATTCTGAAAAATATCCATGGAATATTTTTGCCAAAGTATTACAGGTGTTGCTAGGCAACTGCTAAGAACATATACACTCAATGAAGGGGAGAGGGGGAGGCAATTTAACAAGACTCAGGCACAAAACCTTGTAAAAATGAATTAGTTATCTATTTTGCTCATAGAACCAAATACTATTCCCTAAGCCAATTAAGTAGATAGATAGATAGATAAATAGATAGATAGATACATGTGTGTATGTATGTGTGTGTATGTATGTATATACATATATATACATATATATAAAGATTAATAAGTTATTGTGAGATTCAGAAATAATAAAAGTATAGTGGAGTATGAGACTTGATGAAATGACCAATGAAGCATTAAAGCATTGGTTGAGGGTAGCTCCTTTTTCCAAATGTGTTTTGCTAAACTATTAGATCTCAAAGCTTATAAGTTTATTACGCTCAAAAGAAATATTCTTTAGCAATTTGCCTTTCATTATGGTGAAGCAAATAAGAAAATCATTCTTTATCTCATATCTTAGTAAGGGAATTGTTCTAGTTTAGAGGTTTTGATAAAACATTAACAAATCCATAAACAACAAGAGGGTTTATAATTATTATTCACATGAATGACTTTAAAATAATATGTCTTAACAATGTAAGTTCTAAAATAGAATGATAAAATTGCAGAAACTCAGAGTTGGAAGGTACCTTGAAAGTCATTTAAGTGCCACACCTATCTAAGTTATGAATGTCTTGGACAACACACCTGACAAGTGGTCAACCCGACCCCTGTTGGGGAACTCATCTGGAAAGATTTATTTTTTAATTTTTGTTCATTTATTTTTAACATTATTTTCTTTTTTTAAAATGTTGAGTTCCAAATTCTCTCTCTCAATTCTGTCCATCCTCTAGCCACTGAGAAGACAAGAAATGCCAGTAATTCATGTGAAATGATACGAAACATTTTCATATAAGTTGCATTCCAAAAAAAGAAAAAGAAAAAGAAAGTGAGCAAAATTTATTTCAATATGCACTCAGAGTCCATAAGTTCTTTCTCTGGAGGTGCATAACATTTTTTTTAATTAGAGGGCCTTTGGAATTGTCTTGGATCACTATATTAGTCAGAGTATCCACGTCTTTCACAGTTAAAACATTGCTGTTATTGTGCACAATGATCTCCTAGTTCTTCTCACTTCACTTTACATCAGTTCATTTAGGTCTTGCTATTTTTGAAACTACCCCCTTTGTTATTTCTTATAACACAGTAGTACTGTACCACAAACATATGCCACAATTTGTTCAGCCATTCCTCAATTGAACAACAGTTCTTTGATTTCTAATTTTTTGCTACCACAAAAGGAATTACTATGAGCATTATTGTAAGTGTAAGTACTTCTCTTTCTTTTTTTTAATTTATTTTTAATATGTTTGGTTTTCAGCATTGATTTTCACAGGCGTTTGAATTACAAATTTTCTCCCCATTTCCCGCCCCCCCTACTCCAAGATGGTGTACACTCTGGTTGCCCTGTTCCCTAGTCTGCCCTCCCCTCTGTCACTCCATTCCCCTCCCATCCCCCTTCCCTTTCCTTTCTTGTAGGGCAAGATAAATCTCTATGCCCCATTGCCTGTGCATCTTATTTTATAGTTGCATGAAAAAAAAACTTTTTTACTTTTGAACGTCTATTTTTTAAAACCTTGAGTTCCAAATTCTCTCCCCTCTTCCCTTCCCATCCACCCTCCCTGAGAAGTCAAGCAATTCAACATGGGCCACATGTGTATCATTATGTATAACCCTTCCACAATACTCATGTTGTGAAAGACTAACTACATTTTGCTTCTTCCT
>CM053624.1:229052228-229078457 GCA_028646595.1 Phalanger gymnotis | reverse complement strand
AGGGTCTATGACATTATTAACTTCTTCTGATTGTAAGTTTTGGTCTTCTTTGTCACCAAAGAAGGATTCCAGAGTCTGAGACTGAATCTGGGTGTGTTTTCACTGCCTGGCCATATTCCCGGCCAACTTAGTTAACCCTTGCATTTTTCAGCGGGGTATGACTGCTTGTAGACTAAAGAGTTCTATGTTCCATGCTTGGGCAGATGCGCTGCCTCACTAGCACTCCTCCTTCCCCAAGAACCCCCTACCAGGACTGGTTTTAAATCTTCAGCAGGCTGTTCACTCCTGCTCTGATCTGCCACTTAATTCTTCCCAGCAGGTGGGCCTGGGGCCAGAAGCAACTGCAGCCCTAGTTCTAAAGCTGCCCCACCTCCGCTTCCTCAGGGGTGGTGGCCGAACCGCAAACTCCGTCTTGTCCCGCAGCTTTTCCCACTAACCTTCTCTGTTGTCTTTGCTCTTTGTGGGTTGAGAGGTCTGGTAGATGCCACAGCTCAGTAATTCAGCACTATAGGGCACTCTCTGCTCGGCTCCTGGTCTGGTCGGTCTGTGGTTGGTCTCCGCCGTGCACGCTGGGCTCTGCTGGGCTCAGCTCTGCTCCCCTCAGCTGGCAGCTCCGTGTGGGACAGACCTTACCCAGAGATCATCCAGGCTCTCCTGGGCTGGAGCCCTGCTTCCCTCTGCCACTTTGTGGGTTCTGCAGCTCTAGAATTGGTTCAGAGCCATTTTTATAGGTTTTTAGAGGGACTTGGTGGGGAGCTCATGCCAGTCACTGCTTCCCAGCCACCATCTTGGCTTGTAAGTACTTTTCTTACAACCATTTTGGGTATAGAACTAGTAGTGGTGCTGCCTAGTGGTGTTCCCAGTTTTACAGCCCTCTGGGTATAGTTCCAAAATGTCTTTCAGAATATTGGACCAGTTCACTATTCCACCAATAGTATATTAGTGTACCTATTTTTTCCTCATCACCTCAGGATTTTTCATTTCTGATAGGTATGAAACATCACCTTAGTGTTGTTTATCTAATCAATAATAATTTTGAGCATATTTTCATATTGCTATAGATAACTTTGATTTCTTTTTCTGAAAACTGCCTCTTAATAGCATTTGACCAAGAAAGGAAAGTCTTTCTCTTAGTCTCCTAGTGGCTTAAAAATCTAGATGGGGGAGATGCATCAATGAAACACATTTAACAATGCAGAACAGTATATGACTTAATGATGAAATTTAAGTGATACAAACTAAAGTACAATAAATATTGGAAATAAAAGTCTGAACTACACTATTCAGAGAAGTACTCATAAAGAAAGTGAAATTTCATTTGGATTGAGGTGGATAGGATTTAAATAGGAGAGGAGGCTGGAGAAGACAAGAAAGGGCCTTAAGTGGACAATGATGCTTGTATAAATAAAGTAGGAGTTAGAAAACAATGGAGCTTAAAGTTGGATAAGTATTAAAAAATGTGGTTAGTGAGAGCTTTGGACATCAGCTGGAAAAGTTCAGACTTTATCCTGTAGGCCATAGGAAACCTTTGGAAATTTCTCATTAGAGGAGTGACATAATGAAACCAGTAATTAGTTGCCTCAGACCATTTGAATACTGCATTCATGATTACCATTTCAATCTTATTAGTCAGAAAAAGGTCAAGCAGCAAATAGCATGAGACTGTGCCTAGTTTCCTAGCACTTATTTTGATATAGGCAATAAATTAGCTCTGAGAGGTGGAGAAAGGAAAGCTCATTCCACTATATATACTCTCCTAGTTTAAAGTATGAAAAATATTCTTAGATAAATTTCTACACACAGATACATCCATATATACACACTTGCAAAAGCATGAGAATATAAACAAGAAATTAATTGATCTCTCCTTCCAAATTCAGCCAGGAAAGAAAACAAAACAAAACCAGTTTTGAAAGATTGCTAGGCCATAGAGTGGGCAGAGAAAACTGCAAGCCTACTGGGAAAATTCACTCCATAAGAAACAGTGGGGATCTTGGCTAAGAGAGCTACAAATATTCTGTTATAGTCAATAATCGATATATCATAATAATAACAGCCACTGGTATATTATTCTCATCTTTGTAGGTAGAGCACACCACACAAATATATACACACAAAAACAAACAGACAAAATCCAGGGTAAGAGAGAGTCAATTAAACACAATTACTCTGTCCAAGACTTCCTTTCCTTTGTTCCTTTCTACCTATTAAGGCAAGGGATTTCAATGCTGTTATAACCATGTCTTAATGTGTATGAAAACCATTGATATGAAAATAAAAGTCCATTGCTTATATTTTTTTTGGAAAAAATATAAAATAAACTTGAAAAATACCATATTAATTACAAACAAAGAAGTCTTACTTTCTCAAAAAGTAAGTTTATAATATAATCTTCAGACTAGGAATACTTGTCAGACTGAAACAAAATACTTTAGTTCATTAAGTTAAAACCTTCAGGAGCTGTACAACATGTGTTCAAAAGACCCTCCTCATATGGGAGACAGGAAAAGAGAAAACAGAATTGAGCTAAAAAAATTAAAAAGCAAAACAAAATCAAAAAGGAGATGGGTTCCATATCATCTCTTAATATATTGAATTCTCTTCTATTATGGTGTGGTGTACAATAGTTCAGTGCTACCAAAGCCTGTTTTACAAAAATGGCCTTTATTTCTAGATTCATACAAATGAGGGGAAATAGATAAATGATTTAGACAGACATTGCAGTCTTTGACACAGTTTTAAAAATATGCCTGATTTAAAGAACCCAAAAATATACTACCATACTTTTTCATTTATTAGCCTTCAAAGAATTACAGGTTTTTTTTTATTCCTTCATCATACACAGTCACCAAGTCCTATTATTTAATTTGGGGAAAAAAACTCATTCCTTACTTTCCCATCATAACACTGGATTTAAAAAAAATATTACTTGACACTAGGTGTGCGGTAATAGCCATTTAAATATATTCACTAAAGAGTACAGCTACAGATATACTTTTCTTTTCAATCATGCCAACTTCTAAACTTAGCCACACACAAAATATTTGGTGGAATTTTTTACTTATGTGAATCCTGAGAGCTCTGAGACAAAGTGATAAAATTATGTTTATAGTTATAGTTATAATATTGATCTGACCACGGATATGTAATGGGACCATTTTACAGTTTCATTTTATTGTAGACTTTGCCCAAACATGAGGTCTAAAGTAGTTAAACCACATCTTTTCCCAACCCTGACCCTTATCCAGTCAATATTATTTTGGATATCATAATGAAATTGTAGAATGAAATAAAAAATACTTTACCAAAGTAAAGGATTATTCTTGTTAGAGGCTCAGTTGCAGAGAAAAAAATAATATCTATGTAAAGCAGAAAATCTATTACTCAGGAAATGTGTGTTACAGCATCACAACCATTTTCTGTAATGCCATTCCATTCTTACCTCGATTACTCCAGTTTGGAGATATACAGAAATAGATACTAAGAAGATAAAAGGAAATAGTGCCAGTCCTGCTTTGTTATATTAAATGCAAATTAAGTTTAGTCAGAATTCTGCTGGCTTCTTTAGGAAGTAGTGAGGAAACTAGAAAGAAAATCAACATGACATTTGAAATTTTTTTTATTGGATTTTTTCTCAGTTACATGTGAACAAAAATTGTTAATATTTATTTTCTAAATATTTGAGTTCCATATTCTCTTTTGCCCTCATTGAGAAGGCAAGCAAATTGATACAAATTACACATGTGCAGCCATGCAAGTATTTCCTATTAGCCATGTTGTAAAGAAAACACAGACCAAAAGCCCCAGGAATAAGAAAGATGTATGCTTCAGTTTGTATTCAGACTTCATCAATAATTGTTCTGGAGGCAGATGACATTTTCACATTAAGTCCTTTATAATTGTCTTGGATCATTATATTGCTGGGGATAGCTAAGTAATTCACAGCTGATCATAGTAAGGTATTGTTCTGTTACTGTGTACAATGCTCTCATTTCACTTTGCCTCAGTTCATATAAGTCTTCTCAGGTTTTTCACATCCTGCTCATCATTTCTAATAGCACAATAGTATTCCATGGCAATCTAATACCACAACATGTTCAGCCATTCCCCAATTGGTGAGTATCCCCTCAACTTCCAATTCTTTGCCACCACAAAAAAGTGGCTGTGAATATATTTGTACATATATGTCTGTAAATTTCCCTTTTCTTTGATCTCTGGGTTACAAACCTAGTAAAGGTATTGTTGAGGCAAAGAGTATGCACAGTTTTATAGCCATTGGGGCATCGTTCCAAATTGCTCCCCAGAATGATGGTTGAATCAGTTCTATCTCTTGTTGGGTCATGAATTCTTCCCTTTCCCATATATCTGCCAGGTAAACTATTCCTTGCTCTCCCAAATTGTTTAGAATATCAGCCTTTATTCCTAAATCATGTGCCCATTTTGTCTTTATTTTAGTATATGGTGGGAGATATGGGTCTATGCCAATTTCTACCATACAATTTTTCAATTATACCAGCAGTTTTTATGAAATAGTGAATTCTTAACCCAGAAGTTGGATTCTTTGGGTGTAATAAAAAGTAGATTGCTATAGTCGGTGGTGACTTCTCTGTCTTGTGTACCTAAATTATTCTACTGATCTACCACTATGTTTCTTTGCCAGTACCAGGTAGTTTTGAGGACTGCTTTTTGTTCTTCCAGATGAATTTTATTATTATTTTATCAAACTTTGAAAAATAATTTTTGGTAGTTCGATTGGCATGGTACTGAATAAGTAAATTAATTTAGGTAAAATTGTCATTTTTATTATATTAGCTCAGCCTAATCACAAGCACCTGATGTTGTGCCATTTAATTAGATCTGATTTTATTTGTGAGAGAAGTGTTTTCTATTTGTGTTCATATACACCCTGAGTTTGTCTGGGAAAGCAGACTCCCAATTATTTTAAAGTGTCTCCAGTAACTTTAAATGGAATTTCTCTTTCTATCTCTTGCTGTTGGGCTTTGTTAATAATATATAGGAATGCCCAGGATTTATGTGGCTTTATTTTATATCCTGCAACTTGCTAAAGTTCTTTATTATTTCAAGTAGTCTTTAACTCAAATCTCTACGATTCTCTAAGTAAGTCATCATATCATCTGCAAAAAGTGATAATTAATTTCTTATTTGCCTATTCTAATTCCTTCAATTTCCTTCTTTTCTCTTACTACTAAAACTAACATTTCTAGTACCAAAGTGAATAATAGGGGTGATAATAGACATCCTTGTTTCACCCAGGATCTTATTGAGAATTCATCTAGCTTATCCCCGTTACATATAATGCTTGCTGATACTATTTATAATTTTAAGGAAGACTCTGTTTATTCCTATGCTTTCTAGTGTTTTTAATAGGAAGGGGTGTTGTATTTTGTCAAATGCTTTTTCTGCATATATTGAGATAATCGCATGGTTTCTACTAGTTTTGTTATTAATATGATCAATTATGATGATAATTTTCCGAATATTGAACCAGCCTTGCATTCCTGGCATAAATCCTACCTGGTCGTATTGTATTATTCTCCTAATACATTTCTGCAGTCTTTTTTGCTAATATTTTATTTAAAATTTTTGCATCAATATTCATTAGGGAAATTGATCTATAATTTTATTTCTCTGTTTTGACTCTTCCTGATCTAGGTATTGGTACCAAATTTGTGTCACCTATTTTCCCAAATAGTCAATAAAGTATTGGAATTAATGGTTCTTTAAATATTTGATAGAATTCACATGTAAAACCATCTGGCCCTTGAGATTTTTTTCTTAGGGAGTTCATTGATGACTTGCCCAATTGCTTGTTCTGAAATGGGGTTATTAAGGTAATTTACTTCTGCTTCTGTTAACTTGGGCAATTTGCATTTTTGTAAATATTAATCCATTTCTGTGAGGTTATCAAATTTATGGGCATACAATTGTGCAAAAATAATTTCTAATTATTGTTTTCATTTCCTCTTCATTGTAGTTGAATTCACCTTTTTCATTTTTGATACCGGTAAGGCGGTTTTCTTCTTTCTTTTTTTAAGCAAATTGACAAAGGGTTTATCAATTTTGTTATTTTTTTCATAAAACCAGCTCTTAGTTTTATTTATTAGTTCAGTAATTTTCTTGATTTCAATTTTATTAATCTCTCCTTTGATTTTCAGTACTTCTAATTCGGTATCTATTGGGGATTTTCAACTTGTTCTTTTTCTAGTTTTTTTCAGTTGCATGCCCAATTCGTTGAGCTGCTTTTTCTCTATTTTATTCATGTATGCATTTATAGATATAAAAATTCCCCTAACAACAGCTTTTGCTGCATCCCATAAGTTTTGGTATGTTGTCTCATTATTGTCATTCTCTTGTATGAAGTCATTAATCCTTTCTATGATTTGTTCTTTGACACACTCATTCTTTAGGATTAGATTATTTAGTTTCCAATTCTTTTTATCTTTCTGTGGTCCTTTATTACAAATGATTTTTATTGCATCATGATCTGAGATGGATACATTGACTATTTCATCCTTTTGTACTAGATTGTGAGGTTTTTATGCCCTAGTACACAATCAGTTTTTGAGTAAGAACCATATACTGGTGAGAAAAAGGTGTATTCCTTTTTATCCCCATTCACTTTTCTCCAGAGGTCAATCATATCTGCCTTTTCTAAAATGCTATTTGCCTCCTTAACTTCTTCCTTGTTTATTTTGAGGTTAAATTTATCAAGTTCAGAGAGGTGGAGGTTGACATGCCCCATTACTATGGTTTTGCTGTCTATTTATTCCTGTAACTCCCTTAACTTCTCTTCTAAGAATTTGCATGCTAAATCAATTGGTGCATATATGTTAAACAATGACATTGCTTCATTGTTTATGGTGCCTTTTAGCAGGATACAGTGTTCTTCTTTATCTCTTTTAATTAGATCTTTCTTTGCTTTTGCTTTGTTTGAGATTAGGATTGCTACTACTGAATTTTTTTTTTTATACTTTAGCTGAAGCACAATATATTCCACTCCATTCTTTTACTTTTACTCCATGTTTCAGATTGTTTCTTGTAAACAACATATTGTAGGGTTATGTTTTTTTAATCCATTTTGCTATCCATCTCTGTTTTATGTGAGAGTTCATCCCATTCATATTCATAGTTTTAATTACAAGCTGTGCCTTTTTTTCCATGCTGTTCCCCCACCCTGTTTATGCTTTTATTTCTCCCTCCCCCCTTCAGCTCCTCAAAAGAGTTTTGCTTTTGACCTCTGCCTTTCTCAATTTACCCTCCCTCTTGATTTCCCTCCCTTTAATTACCCTTTTCCCCTTGCTACTTATTTGCTCCCTTCTCACCACCTCATCTTTTTCTTTCCCTGCTCCCTTCCCACTGCCTGTAGGACAAGCTTGATCTCTACTTCTCGGAGTATGTTATTCTCTTCCTGACCCAAATCTGATGACATTAAAGCTCATATACTATTCTTCTCCCTTCCATCTTTCCCTCCACTACAATGTGTTTTTGTGCCTTTCCACTTGATGCAATTTACCCTTTTCTACTACCTCCTCACCTCTTCTCCCAGAACATTCCCTCTATATCTCCCAATCATTTTATTTATTCTTACATCAGTTATTTTATACTGACACACAGTCTATGTGTATCCCTGTCAATTGTCATAATAACTGTACTATTCTGAAGATTGGCATATATGTATGTGTGAATATATAATATATATACCTATATGTGTGTATGTATGTATATAAAACATATATAAAACAATGTAATCCTATATAAAGATGTAAACAATTTTCCCTTATTGGTTAACAAGGTTTGTTGGTATTTTTACCCCTGTTTACCTTTTAATGTCTCTCTTGAGTCTTGTATTTGAAGATCAAATTTTCCATTGAGTTCTGGCTTTTTTTTGTTTTGTTTTTTTCTTTTTTTTCTGACAGGGCAATTGGTGTTAAGTGACTTGCCCAAGGTCACACAGCTAGTAAGTGTGTCAAGCATCTGGGGCCAGATTTGAACTCAGGTCCTTATGACTTCAGGGCCAGTGCTCTACTCACTGCACCAGGTTTCTTCTGGCTTTTTCATCATGAAGGTCTGTAATTCCCTTATTTCATTGAATGTCCATCTCCTCGCCTGAAAAATTATGCTCAATTTTGCTGGGTAGTTGATCCTTGGTTGTAGTCCAAGTTCCTTTGCCCTTTGGAATATCATATTCCAAATTCTCCTGTCATTTAATGTAGAAGCTGGAAGATGCTGTGTGATCCTGACTATAGTTCCACGATATTTGAATTGTTTATTTTTGGCTGCTTGCAGTATTTTCTCCTTGACTTTGTAATTCTGAAATTTAGCTATGATATTTCTTGGAGTTATCAATTTGGGATCTTTTTCAGGGGATGATCAGTGGATTCTTTCAATGACTATTTTCCCCTCTGGTTCTAGGACTTCTGGGCAGTTATCTTTGATAATTTCTTCAAAGATACTGTCTAGGCTCTTTTTTTCATTCCAATAAATCTTAAATTGTCTCTACTGGATCTATTTTCCAGGTCAGTTGTTTTTCTAATAATATATTTCATGTTTTCTTCTATTTTTTTTCATTCTTTACATTTTGTTTGACTACTTCTTGATGCCCCATAGAGTCATTAGCTTCTACTTGCTCAATTCTAGTTTTTAATGAGCTGCTGTCTTAATTTTGCTCTTCAGTGTCCTTTTCCAATTGGATGATTGTACCTTTTAGGGTGAGATGTTCGTCTGATTTCCAGTTTTCCCAACAATTTTCCCAACAATAGTGTTTTTTGTCCCAAAATCTTGGATCTTTTGGTTTGTCAAATACCATATTACTACCATCATTTACTACTATTTCTCGTGTACCTAATCCATTCTACTGAGAACCAGATTGTTTTGATGATTATCACTTTGTAATATAATTTGAGATGATTTGGTAAGCCCACCTTTATTTACATTTTTCCCCCATAGATTCTTCTGATCTTGACCTTATGGTTTTCCAGATACATTTTATTATTTTCTTATAAATCTATAACATTATTTTTGGTAGTTTGGAAAAGCACTGAAAAATAAGTTAGATGTACTTGTCATTTTATTATATTGGTTCAGCCTACATGTCAACAATTAATATTTCTCCATTTTTCATACTTGACTTTATGCTTATGAAAAGTGTTTTATGTTTGTATTCATTCACTAGGTTTGTCTTGGGATGTAGACTCTCAAATATGTTATATTGTCTGCAATTATTTTAAGTGGAACTTCTATATCTCTTACTGTTGGATTTCATTCATAATATATAGAAATGCTGGTTTATATAGAATTAATATATATTATATAAATTAATATGTATATATAGAAATATATTAATATATAGAATTGAACATAGAAATTAATATAAATACATAGAAATATATTAATGTGTAGAAATGTGGGTTTCTTTTATATCTTTCGACTTTGATGAAGTTGCTAATTATTTCAACTAGTTTTTCTAAGTTGATTCTCTAGCATTCTCTAAGTATATCAACATATCACCTGCAGAGAGAATTTTTTTTCTCTCATTTCCTGCATTAATTCCTTCCATTTCTTTTTGTTGTAGTTTTGTTATAGCTAGAATTTCTAGAACAATATTCAATAATATTAGTTATAGTGGGCATCCTTGACGCACCCCTGTTGTTATTGGGAAGGCTTATAACTTATCCCTGTTACAGATAAAACTTGCTGATGGTTTTAGATAGGTACTACTCATCATTTTAAGAAAAAGTTCCCCTTGATATCCAATTCATCGCCACAACAAAAAGAGCTGCTATAAAAATTTTTATACACATGGGCCTTTTTCTCACTTGTATGATCTCTTTGGGGTACAGCCCTAGAAGTGATATTGCTGGGTCCATGGGTATTCACATTTTATAGCCCTTTGGGCATAGTTCCAAATTGCTCTCTAGAATGGTTGGATCAGTTCACTTGGGGAATGGTTAAAGAAGTTGTGGTATATGGATGTAATGGAGCACTATCATGCCATAAGAAATGATGAGGAGACGGACTTCATAATAACCAGGAAAGACGTATATTATCTGATGCTGAGTGAGAGGAGCAGAACCAGGAGAACATTATACATGATTACAGACTCACATTATCTGTGATGACTAACTTTAGTAGACTTGGAGTTCTGAGACAGTTCCAAAAGACTCATGATAGAGAAAGCTATCCATGTCCAGGGAATGAAGTATGGAGTCTTAATGCAGATTATAGCAAATTATTTGCTGTCTCTCTCTCTGCCCCACCTCTCTCTCTCTCTCTCTCTCTCTCTCTCTCTCTCTCTCTCTCTCTCTCTCTCCTTTCTTCTTTCTCATGGTTCATTCCATTGGTTACAATTCTTCTTTACAACTTGACCATTGTGAAAATAATTTCAACGTGAAGGTATATGTAGAACCTATATTGGATTGTGTGTTGTCTTGGGGGATCAGGGAGGAGGAAAAGGAGGGGAGAAAATTTGAAACTCAAAAACTGGTGGAAGTGTGTTGTAAACTAAAAATAAATTTTAAAAAGAAAAGTTCTTTATCCTTACCCTTTCTGATGTCTTTAGTAGGAATTAGTATTTTCTCAAAAGCTTTTTCCACCAGCTGAAGAAATGATCATATGATTTTTCTTGTTGTTATTGTTGTTGTTGAATTGTCAATTATGCTGATATACTTCCTAATATTATTTTAGCCATGCATTACTAGAATAAATCATACCGAATAAAGTATATAATCTTTGTTATATCTCATTGCTAGTATCTTATTTGAAACTTTATGCACCAATATTCATTAGGAGAATTGATCTATAGTTTCCTTTCTCTGTTTTTGCTCTTCCTGGTTTAGGCAACAACACTGTATGTGTGCTATAAAAGGAATTTGTTAGCACTCCTTGTTTGCCTATTTTTCCGAATAGTTTATAAAGTATTAGAATTATTTTTCCTTAAATGTTTAGTTGTGAATCCATTTGGCCCTGTGAATTTTTTCTTGGGGAGCTCATTGGTGAATTATGAAATTTATTATGGTAGGATAGGTTATTTTAAGTATTCTATTCACTCTTCTGTTAATCTGGACAACTTCTGTAAATATTCATCTGTATCACTTAGATTGTCAGATTTATTGGCATATAATTGAGCAAAATTGCTCCTAATAATTACTTTAATTTCATCTTCATTGGTGGTGAATTCACTGTTTTCCTACATTTGATACTGGTGATTTGATTTACTTATTTTTCTTTTTAAAAATCAAATTAACAAATGATTTATCTGTTTTGTTTGTTTTGATAAAATCAACTCCTAGTTTTACTTATCAGCTCAATGATTTGGTTTCAAATTTTATTATTCTCTCCATTGATTTTCAGGATTTCCAATTTGGTGTTTAATATGGGATTTTTAATTTTTCCTTTTTCTTGTTTTCTTGTTACAAGCCCAATTCAGTGATGTGCTCTTTCTCTGTTTTAATTGATGTATGAGTTTAGAAAAATATATTTTCCCCCTAGGTACAGTTTTGGTTGCATCAGACAAATTTGGAATGTTTTCTAATGGTAATTTTCTGTCATGAAAGTGTTGCTTTTATGATTTGTTTTATTTGATTTCTTTTCTACCATTATCCTTATCTCTATCTCCTTTTAATCTTTCCCTCATCAAAAGTCCTTTTTGTTCCTGACCACTACTTCCCTTAGTCTGTCTTACCTTCTGTCACCCTCCCTCTCTTCCTCTTATGCCCTTCTCCTTCTACTTCCCTATAAGGTAAGATAGAATTTTGAACACAAATGAATGCACATTTTATTCCTTCTTTGAGCCAATTTCAATGAGAGTAAGTTTTAAGTACTGCCTACCAGATCCAATAATACTCTCCATTGTAAAAGCTCTTTCTTGTGTGCCTCATTTATTCAAAATTCTCCTCATTCTTACTCTCCCTTCCTCATTCTCCCATTACATACCCTTCTCACCCCTTCATTTTATTTCTTTTTGAAAGCATCCAATCATAATCAACCCACACTGCTCCTTCTAACTCCCTAATAATGGTAACATTTTTAGGAGTTACAAGTATCATAACCTTATTGGAACCCTTATAATCTCTCTTTCCTGATTACCTTTTTATGCTTCTCTTGAGTCTTATGTTTGAAAGTCAAATTTTCTATTCAGCTTTGATCTTTTCATCAAGAATCCTTGACAGTCCTCTAGCTTATTAAATATCATTTTTTTCTCCATAATTTTTCTCCTCCATTTTTCTGGATGGGTTGTAATCCTAGCTGCTTTGCCCTACAGGGTATCATATTCCAAGACCTCTGATCTTTTAATGTGAAAGCTGCTAAAATTTGTGTAATCCTGACTGTAGCTTCACAATATTTGAATTGTTTCTTTCTGGCTCCTTGTAATATTTTCTCTTTGACCTTGGAGCTCTGGAATTTGGCTATAATATATTCCTGGGAGTTTTCATTTTGGAAATTCTTTTGGGAGGTGATTGATGTATACTTTCAATTTCTGTTTCATATTCTGGTTCTATGATATTAGGGTACTTTTCCTGGATAATTTCTTAAAAGTTATGTCTAGATTTATTTATTTTTCTTTTCATCATGGCTTTCAGGTAGTCTGATAATTCTCCTGGATCTGTTTTACAGGTCAGTTGTTTTTCCAATGAGATACTTCATATTTTCTTTTTTTCCCTCACCATTTGATTTTTGCATATTTCTTGGTATTTTTTGGATTCATTAACTTCTATTTGTACAATTCTAGTTTTCAAGGCATTATTTTGTTCACTGAGTTTTTGTATCTCTTTTTTTCTATTTGAACAATTCTACTTTTTAAGGAGTTCTTTTCTTCTGTTGATTTTTGTACCTTTTTCCGTTTGGCCAATTCTACCTTTTAGGAGTTCTCTTCAAAGAATTTTTGTGTTTCTTTTATTACTTGGCTTATTCTTTTTTTTTCAATGTATTTCTTAAGCATTTTTGGTGCTTTAGGGGGAGGTGTGGTCACTGCTCTCTTAGCTTATGTTCCAGGCTCTTCCCAGGAAGAGACCTTGTTCTCCTCTAGCCAACAATAACAGCACTCCTCCTGGCCCTGGAACTATGACCACATCAGTCACCCTAGCAGCCACAATTGCTAGTGGTCCACTATGTCTTTGAATTGAGACCAGGGTCTCTACTCCCTTTTGAGTGACCACAAGCACTCCATTCCACCCTGGAACAGTGGCCATGGCCCCTGCAGGCTGCAAGTGCGATCACACATTTTGGCCCTGGGATTTTGACATGGAACTGCATATGGGAATTAGACAGGGTATCAGACACAGGGCTAGCAAAGGGTCCCCTGTAATTTCGTTTGGACCAGTTGTCCAACCCCTCTACCGTTCATGCACTGAGAGCTCCCAAAGCTGCTGCTGCATCCAATGCAGCTGCCTTCAAGGACCAATTCTGGTGTTGCATGCTCCCAACAACTATGCTAATGAGAGAGATCTTTTATGCCAATCTCCTAAGTTGTCTTGGGCTGGAAAATTGTTTCACCTAACTTTTTGTTGTTTCTGCCACTTTGGAATTTGATTTGAAGTGCTATTTTAAAGTTGTTGGTAGGAGAATTTAGGAGAGCTCAGATAAGTCCTTCTCTACTACACTCTGCCTCTCTCCAATAAAGCTTTCATAATAAATATTGCCTTTCATGTCCAAGGCCAAAGAAAAAGTTCATATAGGTCTAATGAGAGTTAAGAAATAGTAGGGCTTAATAAAATATATTGTTTTTGATTAACCTTTCATTCGTATTCTATTTTACTTTCGTCACAATTAAATAGGATGTGAGAGACTTTAGATGAGTAGTCTTAAAAAAAGATGCCTAATACATTAGGTTATTTATCCTAATAAAATGGAGATCAGCAGAAGGAGTTGCGTATGACTACAAACTTTTATAATGTTCTGTCCTGAGGTTCAAAAGTGAAGTTCACAAATATAGGATAAGAGAAAGCATGGCTAAGAATTTGTGTGAAAAAATCTGGGATATAAGTGGATTTTGAATTTAATCTGAGTAAATAATGAAAGAAGAAAACCCCAAAGCTAATGTGATTTTAGTTTTATGCATTATGCTAAATGGAATATTCATCATGAAGTACAGTCCCCTGATTTCTGGCCCAAATATACAACATCCATAATACTGTGTTCATTTCAACTTTGCAGCTGAAGAAAATGACACAAATGATTCTCCAACAGCAGTTCTGTTTGGTTTAGACTCCACAAAATGCCATGGCCCAGTGCTTAGATTCTCCTCATCCTCTCTTGCCCCAATTCCTTTTGTGGGTTATCTTCTCCCAATAAACTGTAAGCTATTTGCATGAAGAGGATATGTTCCTTTTTCTTATTTGTGTCCCCAGCACTTCACACAGTACCAAAACAAACTTAGTGCTTATTAAATGTCTGTTGTATTGTATTGTGTTGTGTTTTATTACACTCTATTGTTTGTGAAGAGGTAATGAAGGGCATAATCCATTCAGAGAAGCAGCACACATTATGAAAGAATGAATAAGGAAAGTGTGAAAGGCAAGAAACTCAGTCTGTACTAAGTTAATGAAGGAAATATTTTTTAATTGGAAAACTGAACATATGCTATGATACATGGTACGTGATAGTTAACTTTGTGTGTTTACCTTGTGCTTCAATCCAAAGAAAAGTTAAGAACTCAGTGCCATATTCTATCATGAAACGAAGTCTAGTCTAGAAGAAATTCTCTGACTATATCTATATTTATAATATTTAAGTGTTTGCATATTACAAGTATTGCATATATATGAAACACTAATATGACATATATTTATGCAAGTTTAACACTAACAAATTTACATGGGGTTAAAATAGTATAGCTCAATTTTTGTCCATCATTTGTTTCATCTTAATATTTTCTACATTTTGTCCTTGATCATATGCAATTTCAGAAGTCATTGCTTATTGAACAAAAAAAAATCTTTTTAGTAAGTTACTTTCAATTTAACTGTGAATAAAAATTAAAACAGTTGGAGATGTCAAGGTATAAAAGGGAAACCTGTTCTTATTAACATTTCCTTTCACATTTATCTTTCAAAATTCTGACATAATGAAAACAAATGCATTGTATGTCTCTCTTGAGCTTCACTGTGAACACAATTTTCTTAGTGAGAGTTTTAGACTTTGTACATCATTATAATATCATGTATTGAGGATTTGTTGAATTATTAAAATGCGAATATGAGAAATGTGTTAAATGATTGAGTATAATGGCCCATTTGAGTCATAAAGGATCTCTCAGAAATGATAACAAGCAATATTTCATGGCATAGATTTTTTTATACCTTATACATAGGAGATGCAAAGTATTTTTCTTCAGAAGGATCATGGTATCAGAGAAAATATAATAAATTTGGCATCAAGGGACCTGGCTTCAAATCTTGGCTCTTCTATTTAATACATGTGTGATCTGTGATAAGTCATCTTCCTTGGGTTACTTTTGCATCATCTGGATGATGAATGGGTTGAATTAGATGACAAAGTAAGATTTCCTCCTCCTCTAAATCCACCAATGATCTTGTGATTTTTCAAGAGAGCAAGTTAGAACCTTCTATTTCCTTAGCCCATGCAACAAAGCCATTGGCTCAAACATATTGATGAATAAAATACTTTGAACACCTATATATTTGATTACTACAAATATATGTCACATATATGTAAAAATTAATTTTTGGATTCATTTAAGCATGGGAAAAGCTTTAGTAAGGAGGCAGAGCCAAGATGGCAGAGTAACAGCAGGGACTCACTTGAGCTCTCCCGTAAACCCCTCCAAATACCTGTAAATAATGACTCAACAAATTCTAGAGTGGCAGAACTCAAAGACAGAGAAACAAAGCTTTAATGACTGGTGTTATAGAGGAATAGAAATAAAATTACAGATAACAAAACAAATAACTAGTAAAATTTACTGAAGTTTATTCAGCTTTACTTATAAAGGACAGACCTGTATGTTAGGTTCTTTTTGGAGCAACCTCAGAGCATTCTGGAACAGAATTAATAGAAAAAGAAATATTATATTTACTTAACAAATAAAGTCTTGGTTAAACCCACAACATGAAAACCCAAGATGATATAATTTGGTCCATCAGTTTTCCACAAGAGTATCTGTATATTTTTAAAAGAAAGAGGAAGGGCCAAGACAGCAGAGTAAAGGTAGAGACTCAGCTGAGGTATCTCCTAATTCCATTCTACATACCTTTAAAAATGAATAAACAAGTTCTAGAGCAGTAGAACCCACAAAAACATGGAATGAAACAAATTTCTAGCCCATGATAACTTGGAACGTTGTCAGGAAGGGTCTGCTGCATCATGGTGAGAGCACAGTGTAGTCCAGCACAGGCTGTACCAGTGCAGACCAGTCCCTAGCAAAGCAGGAGCAGGCCTCAAGGTGAGTGAAACACAGGCAGTAGTGTAGGTTCCCAGACCATTCAGGACACAGATGCCAAAGAAAACTTAGAAAGTCACAGGGAGTGGCAGCAGTGGTAGCAGTTGCTTCTAGAGTTCCAGGGCCACAATTGGTGGGGGTGAATAAAGCCACTGATGAGAGTGGGATTGCAAGGATCTCTTTGCTGGTGCTGAGGCAGGATTCTCTTGTTTTGTCCTGCTTGAATGTGGGTTACAGTCCTGGGTGGCGGTCCTGGGGTGAGGAGGAGAACTCGCATGGCAGAGCTTATGGTGGCTGTGGAGAGGGATTCCTACTCACAGTTTATAGGTAGAAAAGAATGCTTGAGTTGGCTCACACACCAGGGCACAGGCCAAGAGAGGAGTAAACACCTCTCCCTTGGACCATACCACCTCAGAAGAACTGGAAGTTTACAGGTGCCTAGAAATAGCTCTCAACAAAGCTGCACAAAAACCCTGAAGCTTGGGAAAGAGCACTCTCCACTCTGGAAGCAGAGTCATACCTTGACAAAGAGATCAAAAGTCAAGTAATTGGCTGGGAAAATGAGCAGACAGCATAAAAAAAGAGACTATAGAATCTTACTTTGTTGACAAAGAAGATCAAAACATTCAACCAGAAGAAGACAACAAAGTTAAAGATCATGCATCAAAAACTTCCAAGAAGAATATGAATTGGTTGCAGACCATAGAAGAGCTCAAAAAAGATTTTGAAAATCAAGTAAGGGAAGTAGAGGAAAAGTTGGGAAAAGAAATGAGTGTTGCAAGAAAATAATGATAAATGAGTCAACAGTTTGCTAAAGGAAACCCAAAAAATACTGAAGAAAAAATACCTTAAAAATAGACTCTACCAAAAGGAAAAATCCAAAAAGCCGAGGAGGAGAATAATGCCTTAAAAACAGGACTGGGAAAATGGAAAAGGAAGTTTTGAAGCTCACGGAAGAAAAGAACTCCTTAAAAATTAGAATGGAGAAAATGGAAGGTAACGACTTTATAAGAAATCAAGAAATCATATAACAAAACCAAAGGAATGAAAATTTTAGAAGACAATGTGAAATATTTCATTCGAAAAAACACTGACTTGGAAAACAGATCCAGGAGAGATAATTTAAAAATTATTGGACTACCTGAAAGACATGATCAAAAAAAGAGACTAGACATCATCTTTCAATAAATTATCAAGGAAAAACTGCCATGATATTCTAGAACCAGAGGGTAAAATAGAAAAGAAAGAATCCAGATAATGCCTTTTGAAAAGATCACAAAAAGAAAACTCCTAGGAATATTGTAGTCAAATTCCAGAGTTCTCAGGTGAAGGAGAAAATATTTCAAGCAGCCAGTAAGAAACAACTCAAGTATTATGGAAACACAATCAGGATAACACAAGATCTAGCACTTCAGAGGGCTTGGAATATGATATTCTGGAGGTAAAAGGACCTAGGATTAAAACCAAGAATCACCTGCCCAGCACAACTGAATATAATACTTCAGGGTAAAAAATGGTCATTCAAGGTAACAGAGGACTTTCAAGTATTCTTGATGAAATGACCAGAGCTGAATAGAAAACTTGACTTTCAAATACAGGAATAAAAAAAAGCATGAAAAGGTAAACAGGAAATAGAAATCATTATATACATACATACATACATACATATATATATATATACATATATATATATACACACAGACAAATATTTACATATACACATATACACAGACATACACACAAACATTCAGCCATAAACAAACATACATGTATGTATAAGTATATATCGAGACCAAAGGCACAGGGTGAGTTAAATAAGAAGGGATAATATTTAAAAAAATAAAATTAAGGGCTAAGAGGGGAATATATTTGGAGAAAGAGAAAGGGAGATACAGAATGGGGGCAAATTATCTCCCATAAACATGGCAAGAAAAAGCTGTTATAATGGAGAGGAAGACGGGGGAGGTGAATGGGAATGAGTGAATCTTACTCTCATCAGAATTAGCCTAAGGAGGGAATAACATACACACTCAATTGGATACCCTACAGGAAAGTAGTGGGGAAGGAGATAAGAGGGAGGGTGATGATATAAGGGAAGGAAGATTGGGGGAGGGGGTAGTTAGAAGCAAACACTTTCGAAAAGGGGCAGGGTCCAAAGAGAAAATAAAATAAATGGGAGGTGGGTAGGGTGGAGGGAAATAAAGTTAGTCTTTCACAAAAAAAAGTCAGCAGGAATAGTCTGTCTTGCCTGAGTGGAGCACAGCCTAGTGCAGGTCATGCCAGTATAACCGCAGCAAACCAGGAGCAGGCCTTGGGAGCCACTGAATCATCACCAGCATCAGCTGCTTTCAGAGCTCTCAGCCCACAGAGAGGAGGGAGGTCAGAAGGAGATTACAGAGGTCTCTGCTGCAACTGAGGTAGAATTATGTTGTTTTCCCCATACTTGGATCTGAGTCACAGTCCTAGCTAATAGTCCAAGGGTGAGAAGGAGCACTAGCATATCAGAGTTTCTGGCCACAGTGGAGGATGGACCCTTGTCACAGTTCCATGGAGACAGGAGTGCTTGTGGTCACTCACAGACCAGACCACAGGCCAGGAGAATAGTAAACACTTCTCCTTAGGTCATACCAACTTGGAAGAACAGAAAACTTATAGGTCCCTAGAGTATCTCTGAAAATAGTCGTACAAAGCTCCTGAAGCATGGGGCAGTGCACCCTCCATCCTGGAATCAGAGCCCCATTTTAACAAACAGTTAAAAGTCAAGTCAAAAGAAAATGAGAAAAAAAAGACAGAAAAAAATTCTGACCATAGAGTTTCTATGGTGACAAGGAAAATCAAGACACACACTCAAAAAACAGCAGTCAAAGTTCCCAAATCCCAAGTGTCCAAGAAAAATATGAATTGGCCTCAGGTCATGGAAGATCTCAAAAGGGATTTTGAGAATCAACTAACAGAGATAGATGAAAATAGGGAAGAGAAATCATGGTGATGCAAGAAAATCATGAAACACAAGTCAATAACTTGGTAAAGAAGACACCAAAATATTGAAAATCACAGCTTAAAAAACAGACTAGGCAAAATGGTAAAAGAGGTAAAAAAGGCCAGTTAGGAGAAGAATGTCTTAAAAAGCAGAACTGGCCAAACACAAAAATAGGCACAAAAATTAACTTAAGAAAATTCTCCCTAAAAAGTAGAACTAGCCAAATGGAAAAGGAGATACAAAAACTCACTGAAGAAAACAATTTGTTAAAAATTTGAATTAAGAAAAGGGAAGCCAATGACTTTAAGAGAAATCAAGAAGCAAAGAAAAATTAAATAGGATGAAAAATAGAAGGTAATGTGAAATGCCACATTGGAAAAACAATTGACATGTAAAAGAGATCCAAGAGGAATATTTTTTTAAAAAAATATATGTATTGTGTTACCTGAAAATCATGATCAAAAAAGAGCCTGGACATCCTCTTTCAAGAAATTATCAAGGAAAACTGGTCTAATATTTTAGAACCAGAAGGTAAAATAGAAGTTGAAAGAATCCACTTGTCACCTCTTAAAAGAGATCCCCAAATGAAAACTCCCAAAATATAATAGCCAAATTCCAGAGTTCCCAGGTCACGGAGAAAATATTGCAAGCAGCCACAAAGAAACTATTCAGTTATCATGGAGCCACAGTCAGGATAACACAAGATTTAGCAGCTTATACATCAAAGGATCAGAGGGCTTGGAATATGATATTATGGAGGGCAAAGCAGCTAGGATTACAAGAAAGAATCACTTACCCAGCAAAACTGAGCATAATCATTCAGGGGAAAAATGGATATTCAACAAAATAGAGGATTTTCAAGTATTCTTGATGAAAAGACTAGAGCTTAATAGAAAAGTTAATTTTCAAATACAAGACTCAAGGGGAGTATAAAAAGGTAAACAGGAAAGGGAAATCATAAGGCACTTAATATGGTTAAATTAAATATATTCCTATATGGGAAGATGATACTTGTAACTCATAAGACCTTTCTCCTTATTAGAGAAGTTGGAAGGAGTATAAAAAGATGGAGGGCATGGATGTGAGTTGAATATGAAGGGATGATATCTAAAAAAATAGGAGAGGTGGAATAGGGTAAATTGTCTCAAAAAAGAGGCAAGAAAAAGCTTTTACAGTAGAAGGAATGACGGGAGAGGTGATGGGGAATGAGTGAACCTTACTCTCATCAGAACTGGCTCAAAGAGGGAATGACATACACACACAATTGGAATAGAAATTTATCTAACCCTACAGGAAAGTGGGAGTTGAAGTGGATAAGAAAAGTGTAAGGGATGGAAGGGAGGGGAATGTTGGGGGAGGAGTTAGTCAGAAACAAAACAGTTTAGAGGAGGGAAAGGGAGAAAAGAGAGTAGAATAAATGTGGGGATAGGATGCAGGGAAATACAGTTAGGAATAGTAAATTTGAAAAAAAAATCAAAGCAAGTTTCTCTGACAAAGCCCTCATCTCTCAAATATATAGAGAACTGAGTCAAACTTAGAAAAATAAGAGCCATTCCCCATTTGATAATTGTTTAAAAGATATGAACAATTATCTGATGAAGTAATCAATGTTCTTTATAGCCATATGAAAAAGTGTTCTAATTCAATACTTATTAGAAAAAGGCAAATTAAAACAATTCTGGGTTACTACCCCATACCTATGAGATTGGCTAATAGGGCAGAAAAAGAAAATGGCCATTGTTGGATGGGATGTAAGAAAAATGAGACATCAGTTCACTATTGGTGGAATTAGGAACTGATTTAACCATTCTGTAGAGCAAACAGGAACTATGCCCAAAGGGCTATAAAAAACATGCATATCCTTTTACCTAACAATACCATTCCTAGGTCTGTTTCCCAAAAGACCAAAAAATAAAACCCAAAAGGAAAAGAACATTGTTGCAGCAGTATGGCTAGCAGCTGCTGTGGGGGGTGAAAAAGGAACACAAGCCCAACAACAAGAATGCTGCCAGCACATGACCTTTGGATCTGTTTTACTAAGGAAATTAACATTAGGGGGTTGACAATCTTATTTCAATCCAACATACAAATATCATCCACTTAGTTCAGGGGAAAAAGCCAGCACCCTGAACTTCAGAGCACATACAAAGAAATTATGAACATACATTATAAACAGACCAAATACAATTCATAGTTACCAAGAAGGCATCAACATCTGGGTTCACAAGCTGGAGGGCTCTTAACTACAGCTGTGCAGACTCTCCACATCAACACACCTCCAAGAGTGAGAGCCCCAAGAAAATATCTCTGTTCTCTCTTTTTATACACTCTTTAGCTGTCATCAAATGTCATCTGAGCTATCAGAACTCAGGCCCCTACTTTTGGCTCTGGTCTTAGCAACTCCCCTTAGGACCCTGGGGCTTCATGCCCACATAGGCTTAGCACCTAGTAGATAGGAGTTTTGGCCTGGGGCTTTGCACCTAGTAAGGCTCAATCAAAGAGACTTAATGAATTTATCATTCTAAAACAGTAAAAGTCTCAACTTAATTGATATTACAGACATATATGTAATGTAAGCTTTTTTGTGGTGGCAAAGAATTGGAAATTTAAGAGATGTCCATCAAATGGAGAATGGCTGAACAAATTGTGGAATGTGATTATGATGGAATACTATTGTGCTATTAGAAATGATGAGCAAGATGCTCTTAGGAAAACCTGGAAGGACTTACATGAGCTGATACAAAGCGAAATGTACTTTGTAAAAAGTAACAACAATAGAATGTGGTTATCAGCTGTGAGTGACTTAGCTATTCTCAGCAATACAATGATCCAAGACAACCCTGAAAGGCTTATGAAAAAATGTTATCCAGCCCCAGAGGTCTGCATACAGATTGAAACATACTTATTTTACTTTCTTAATTTTTCTTGAGGCTTTCTTTTTGTCTTTGTTTTCTTTTGCAGTATGATTATTATGGAACTTTTTTGCATGACTACACATGTATAATATGTTAAATTGCTTGCCTTCTCAGTGAGGGTGGTAGAAACGAAGGAAGAGAGAAATTTGGAACTCATAGTCTTAAAAATAAATGTTAAAAATTATTTTTACATGTAATAGAGAAAAAATACTAAATAAAAGAAAAAAGAAAAAAAAGCTGTAGTAGTAACTAGCACTACTTCATGGGGTTCCAAGTAAGGTTTAAAACCTAGGAGAGGGCTCTGAAACTAAAAATGTTAGTTATTATGGCTTAAAGGGGCTCTAGTTTGTGTCACACCAATTCTTTGGTAAAGTTTGCTACCATTGAGAATCAGTTCCAGTCACTGACAAATCAGGTAACATTGAAAAGTGTAACAGGTTGAAATAAGAAACAACATTCATCAAACAAGAATTTGTCTCAAATTTCAGTTTCAATGAAAAGGTTTAAATATCTTTGCCACTAGACCATAGATTCCACACTCTGATATATTTTTTCAAACATACAAAATGTTGGTGATGGTGTGTTGACAAAGTTGATATTTTTCCCATAGTGCTCAGAATATAGCATGGGAAGAGGCATGAAAATGAAGGAAACAATTCAGACTTTTTTTTTCCTACATGATCAGTAGAGTCACTAAGTAGAAACAACAGAAATAGAGCCCCAAACAAGAGAGTTTTAAAAATAATCATACCACATATTAGGTATTATCAGAACATTTTACCTTTATTTCTCATAGGGGAGTATTGATAAAGATTTAGTTACGATGGTAAACATTTATGTCAAGTGCGAGTGAAATAACAAGAAAGTTTAAATGCTTGCTATGCAGCAATGAGGATATTTTTAGAATGATGCAAAAGACTCTGTATGTTTAAAATTCAATTTTACTTCCCAGTGAAAATGTGTTAAACAGAATCGATGCCTAGAACTATAAGTCAGTGCTAATAAAAAATGATTTAAATGCTCTGGAAAATTATGCAAATACTACCATATTAATAAGCCACACTTGGAATTGCTGAAGCTAGTCAAAGAGCAACTACTTAATTGAGAATAATTCTTGAATTTTTTATTCTATGACCACCATGAAGGTTTTCTTTTCTATTCTAAACTGCCCACACCAACATTGTTCCCCTCCTCATCTTTTCTCCTGCAGCTACTCCCATACCTAGGTACTATTTAATGGGTTGGTTAGAATTGCTCAGGGGACAAGGAAGGGGGAGAGTGTTACTCATCTCATCACTCAGATTATGTAACGGTGACAAATTCCTTTGTTTTGTTCTTTCCCAAACACTAACTGAAAGGAGATAACAAAAGCAGGCATTCTAGATAGATATTAAAACTGATATTTTTTTAAGCTACTGCAGCACCTAAAAAGGAAGGTTCTTTCTTCTGATAGAAGAAAATAAATTGAGTTTTTCTGGAAGTATTATGTCTAGTGGTGATAGGATTCCATTACTCACAAACCTGGATACATTCTTTCTATTGTTCTAGGGCCTACTTCAATTCTTACAGAAGCCATCATCTTTTTTATTTTTTTCTCTCTTTATTTTAACGTCACATTCATCTTTCCTTTGAAACATTTTTGTGGTCTTCTCTTTTCCTTCCTCACTGTGGGGAATGAGGCTCACTAATATAATTGTTTCTATGATTTAAAAAAGCAAACAAACCAAAACTTGTACTTTCAAATGAATCAGCTATACAAGAATAGTAGAGTACCATTTAGCAGTAGGGAAAAAAATAGTTTTCTGAATGCTATCATATTGTTCAGGGAAAGTTAATACATTTTAATGGTTTACTCCCAATGAATGAATCTGTCATTATAAGCTAAAATTCAAATTTGAGGCAAAAATGTACATTTTGCCACAAGAAATATGAAGTTATTTTTAACTATAGGTTCACATTTAAAAAATATAATTCTCTGTTTAAAAAAACATACCAATAATCAACCAAAATTTGTTAAGTACTTATTATGTGCCAGACTGTGCTAAAGCACTGCCTATACAAAGAAAGGCAAAAATAGGTAATAACATTAATTACCTTACATTCTAGTGGAAGAGAAAACGTGAAAATAAATAGGTACACACATGATAAATGCAGAATAAATAGGTGGCCCCATGGAGGAATGATGTATAGATTAAGGTGACCAAGAAAGCCTCTTGAAGAATGTGACGTTTAATCTGGATTTTACAGAAATCCAGGAATTCTTAGTGGCAGTAGTGAGAAAGTAAGGAAGAAAAGCATTTCCGGTATGGAGTAGAGACATATTGATAAGAAAGGAAATATTGTATGTGAGAAGAGCAAATATGTACTAGGACTGAGTCACAGAGAATTTGGAAAGGAAGAAAGTATGAAAAGAATGGAAAAGTATGAAGGGGTCAAGTTGAGAAGAGCTCTAAATGTCAAATCAAGGACTTTATACCTGATCCTTAACTTAATGGGGTACCACTGGAGTTTATTGATTATAGGTATTTTCCTGTATCTTGTACATTGTTCACTTTGTTAAATTAAAAATACATAACAATAACATTTACATAGTGATTTAAGGTTTGTGATGTATTTTACAAATATTATGACCTTCAATCCTCTCCATAATCCTAAGAGCTAGGCTTTTTAAAAAAAATATTATCTGCTTTTTTATAGATGAAGACACTGAGGCAGACAAAAGTTAAGCAACCTACCCAAGGCCATATAATGTGTCTGAAGCTGGATTTGAACTCAGGTAAAGTGAAGGTGGCTTAGCTGTGTCAGATCTAAAATTTTTTTATAAAGTGGCAATCATAAAAACTATTTTGTACTGGCCAAGAAATAGAGCAGTGGATCAGTGGAATAAGTCAGGTACATAAGACACGGTAGTCAATGACTATAGTAATCTACTATTTGATAAACCCAAAGACTCCGGCTTCTGGAACAAGAACTCAATAGCTGAAAAAACTGCTGGGAAAACTAGAAAATAGTATGGAAGAAACGGCGCATTGATCAACATCTTACACCATATACAAAGATGAGGTCAAAATGAGTAGAGGATTTAGACATAAAGGGTGATGCCATAAGCAAACTAGGGGAGGAAGAGGTGACCTTTCAGATCTATGGAGAAGGGAAGCAATTATGACCAAACAAAAGACAGAGATCATTGTGAAACACAAAATGGATAATTTTTATTATATTAAATTGAAAAGGTTTTGCACAAACAAAACCAACACAGCCAACATTAGAAGGAAAGCAGAAAGCTGGGAAAAAATTTTTACAGCCAGTGTGTCTGACAAAGGCCTCATTTCTAAAATATATAGAGAATGGAACCGAATTAATAAGAATACAAGTTATTCTCCAATTGATAAATGGTCAAAGGATTTGAACAAGTAGTTTTCAGATGAATAATTCAAAGCTATGTATAGCCATATGGAAAAATTCTCTAAATCACTATTGATTACAAAATTGCACATTTGGGGGGCGGAGCCAAGATGGCGACTGGAAAGCAGTAACTGGCGTGAGCTCCCCACCAAGTCCCTCCAAAAACCTATAAAAAAATGGTTCTGAATCAATTCTAGAACTGCAGAACCCACAAAGTGGCAGAGTGAAGCAGGGCTCCAGCCCAGGACAGCCTGGATGGTCTCGGGGTAAGGTCTGTCCTGCACGGAACTCCCAGCTCCCAGCTGAGGGGAGTGGAGCTGAGCCAAGCAGAGCCCAGCACGTGAGACACGGCGCGTGGCAGACCACGGACTGACGGGACCAGGAGTGGAGCCGAGAGTGCCCTAGCATGCTGAATTACTGAGCTGTGGCATGTACCAGACCTCACAACCCACAAACAGCAAAGTCAACAGAGAAGGTTAGTGGGAAAAGCTGCGGGACAAGACGGAGTTTGC
>CM053624.1:229036668-229051728 GCA_028646595.1 Phalanger gymnotis | reverse complement strand
AGACTGGGGAACAGGGCAACCAGAATGTACGCCATCTTGGAGTGGGGGGGCAGGAAATGGGGAGAAAATTTGTAATTCAAACGCATGTGAAAATCAATGCTGAAAACCAAACATGTCAAAAATAAATTAAAAAAAAAGAAAAAAGAAATGAAAAATATTTTGTAACTCCAATAATAAATATTGGTATTGATTAAAAAAAAAAGTAGAATTGGCTAAATGAAAAAGGAAGTCCAAAAGCTCACTGAAGAAAATGATTCCTTAAAAGTTATAATTGATCAAATGGAAGCCCATTATTATGAGATACCAAGAAACAATAAAAAAATGAAAAGAAGACAATATGGAATATCTTATTGGAAAGACAACTGACCTGAAAAACAGATCCAGGAGAAAGAAGGTAAAAATTGTCAGACTACATGAAAGTCATATTCAAAAAAAGAGACTTGAAATCATCTTTCAAGAAATTATCAAGTAAAACTGCCCTTATACTCTAGAACCAGAGGGTAAAATAGAAATTGAAAGAATCCACTGATAACCTTGTGAAAGATATTCCAAAAGGAAAACACTTAGGAATATTGTAGCCAAATTCCAGAGTTCCCAGGTCAAGGAAAATATATTTCAAGCAGCCAGAAAGAAACAAATCAAGTATTGTGGAGCCACAGTCAGGATTAGACAAGATTTAGCTGTTTCTACATTAAATTACTGGAGGGTTTGGAAAATGATATTCTGGAGGTCAAAAGAGTTAGGATTAAAACCAAGAATCTTTAGGGAGATTGGAAGAATTTGTCACCAAACAAGAGATAGATCTCATTATTAAATGCAAAATGGATAATTTTGATTACATTAAATTGAAAAGTTTTATACAAACAAAGCCAACGCAACCAAGATTAGGAAGGATTTTAGGATTTGCAGTTATTTCTTTCCCATCTTGTCTCTGCTCCACCCCTAACTGTCACTTTTCAATACCATCACCATTGGTAATATAGAAATTTCCCTTGGAAAAAGGAGAATTAATCAAAATAAACCCAAAACATCAACTACATCTGACAGAATATTCAACCTTTCATTCTCACAGTTGATGGAAAGGACGAAAATATGCTTTGTCATCTGTTCTCTTGATTACAAAGTGGTCATTACATTTATTTGATTCCTGATGTCTTCTAGTATACTTATCCTGTACATTATTGTGATCATTCTGCATAATGTTCTTTGGTTCCGTTTCCTGATTCACTTTAATTTTTGTGGTCTTGATGTCCTGGTTATCAGGGACTTCAATTTATGGTTTGGCACAATTAGTCCTCACTGACACCTCTGACTACTCTGAGCTACGTATTTTATCTTGCCCTCATGTCACCACTAACTCAGAATATAATTTGTATTGTATTCCTCTGGCCCATATCCTGCTGTATTCCTTAAGCAATCATTTAGCCCCAACACATTTTCAGAATACTAAACAGGAAAATATAGTAGAGGAAGACAAAACAAAACAAAAGAGTACAAAATAATATATTTATGTGTAAGTATCAACAAAGAGCTGTTTTCACCATGGAGCAAACTGAACTCAGCTCTTTTTTCATTAGAAGTCTTTAATCTGTAGCTGCAGGTTCATATTTTTGTCTTCTTTTCACCTTGAGTCTTAAATGTCTAGTGGAAAGTCATGGATGTTCTTCAGATGTTTTTTCCTAGATGCTATCTAGATACTTATTTCTGAAATGACTGACCTCTCCAGTGCTGATTTGAAACATATTCTCTCCTCTTTGTGCCAAGGAAATCTGTCCTTTGCTTTGAAGCTAACAATCCTCTTTCCAAAATCTTTCTTGATTAGGAGAAAGTTAATTTCCTATAATAATAACTAGCACTTGTGTATAGCACTTTTAGTTTTACAAAGTGAGTTACAAATATTATCTCATTTTACCCTCACAATAACCCAGGAAGATATATGAAATTATTCTACCCATTTTATACACGAAAAAAGTGAGGCATGGGGAGGTTAATTGACTTTGCAGTGTTATATAGCTAATTCTGAGGCTAGATTTTAATTCAGCTCTTCCTGAATCCTAAAGATCATTTGATTTCATTTTACACTATGTCTACTTCATGATACCCTCATTTAGTCTTTCCTAAAAATTTCTATGGACCCTGCCCTAAGTAGAGCAGTGGATAAGATAATGGACCTGGAGTAAGGAAGATTCATCTCTTTGAGTTCAAATCTGGCTTCAGACACTGGCTGTGTGATGCTGGGCAAGTCATTTGCCCCTCTTTGCTTCAGTTTGATCAACTGTAAAATGAGATGGAGAAAGAAATAGCAAATCATTCTACTATCTTTGCCAAGAAAACACCAAATGGGATAAAAAGAAAAGACTTGGATACAACTATCCTATCTATTACTGAAAATCTTCTTGACTAAAGTATAAACTACACACTTTACCTTGGTAAATTGTCATACTCTTCTTTGATCAATGTATTTTAGAATGTTCATTAGTCCATTAAACTTGGCTTATTCTTATGTTGAAGGAATGGCACCCTCATTTCTATCTTATATGGGTGTTAGGTGGTCTATATTTTTGAAAGTCTTAGTTGACAGACAAACCAAACCCTAACTCCTCAGCCTGTTACTTGGCTTGTTTTCTTATTAATACTCATCTGAGATTCTGATAAAATTAAGATATTTATTATGGAACTTTCTCACAAATTACTCAAATTGTAACATTTCCCTCATTACTTAGTCAAATCTCTTTATATCTATGCCCTGGTTTTATATATTGAATTTTAAATAAACCAATGAAATGTGTTTTCCCATAAACTTTGAGGCATTATTACACAGCAAACCTCTTAATATATTAGGCTTAAATTTTTTAAAAAAAGATTTCTGTCCATAAAATGCATCAGTTCAAGAAGGAGTAAGACAAAGACATAAATAATAATTTTTAATGGATCATCTGTGAGAATGATCATTGCCAGTATCACTTTTAATCATTAGCTGTGGAAACAGAGTACCTCCATTCAGTTATTTTCAGATGGAATTAAATTCTTTTCTCAGAAATTCTCTTCACAATATTTCTTCACAGGATAAGTTAAACTCAGTTTTCTTAGAAAAATCTTTTTCATACTCTCTCTTTAATGGATAAATCATTCAGTGTCTCAGGAAAGGAGCTCTTAGTCTTTTCTTTTTTGCATTCATACACTGTCTCTCTAGTCGCCATAATTAAAATCTCTGCAGACTATCAGTTAAACTCTCAGTCTTCTCACATGTTCCTTCTAGACAATAGATAAACTATTATCAGTGCAAGGGTGGATTCCATCTTAAACTTGTAGTTTGCATAGCCTATCTTGGAGTGGCTATTGAAGCTGGTGCTACATTTAATGCGGTTGAGTTCTATGACTTACTAATCTGTAGGTTTTGCCTCCTTAGGTCATATCACCAGGATAACATTTTACCTCATTTCTACCACAGGCTATACTTTTTTTGTTTATTTTATTTATTTAATATATTTAGTATTCAGCATTGATTTTCACAAGAGTTTGAATTACAAATTTTCTCTCCATTTCTACCTTACCACCCACTCCAAGATGGTGTATATTCTGGTTGCCCTGTTCCCCAGTCAGCCCTCCCTTCTGTCAACCCACTCCCCTCCCATCCCCCTTTCCCTTCTTCTCTTGCAGGGCAAGATAAATTTCTATGCCCCATTGCCTGTGTATCTTATTTCCTAGTTGCATGCAAAAACTTTTCTTTTGTTGTTGTTCTTTTTGAAAGTCTCTTTTTAAAACTTTGAGTTCCAAATTCTCTCCTACATCCCCACCCACCCTCCCTAAGAAGGCAACAATTCAACATTGGCCACATGTGTATCATTATGTAAAACCCTTCAACAACACTCATGTTGTGAAAGATTAACTATGTTTTGCTCCTTCCTAACCTATCTCCCTTTATTGAATTTTATCCCTTGACCCTGTACCTTTACGAAAGTGTTTGTTTTGGATTACCTCCTTCCCATCTGCCTCCCTTCAATCGTCCCCCCTTTTTTATCTTCTTCCTCCTTCTTTCCTGTGGGGTTAAGATACACAGTAGAGTGTGTATGGTGTTCCCTCCTCAGGTCAAATCCGATGCGAGCAAGATTTACTCATTCCTCTTCACATGCCCCCTGTTCCCTTTCTACACAACTGGTTTTTCTTGCCACTTTTATGCGAGATAATTTACCCCATTCTCTCTCTCCCTTTCTGCCTCTCTCAATATATTCCTCTCTCATCCCTTAACTCGATTTTATTTTTTTAGATATCATCCCTTCATATTCAACTCACCCTGTGCCCTCTGTATATATACATATATATATGCATATATATACCTAAATATACACGTGTATGTATATATATATGCATATATATATGCATACACACATATATATGCATATTCCTTTCAGCTACTATGATATTGAGGTCTCAAGAATCATATATAACATCTTTCCATATAGGAATGTAAACAATACATTTCCACTTTAGTAAGTCCCTTATGATTTCTCTTTCTTGTTTGCCTTTTCATGCTTCTCTTGATTCTTGTGTTTGAAAGTCAAATTTTCTATTCAGCTCTGGTCTTTTCACTGAGAAAGCTTGAAAGTCCTCTATTTTATTGAAAATCCATATTTTGCCTTGGAGGACGATACTCAGTTTTGCTGGGTAGGTGATTCTTGGTTTTAATCCTAGCTCCATTGACCTCCAGAATATCGTATTCGAAGCCCTTTGGTTCCTTAATGTGGAAGCTGCTAGATCCTGTGTTATCCTGATTGTTTTTCCACAATACTCAAATTGTTTCTTTCTGGCTGCTTGCAGTATTTTCTCCTTGATCTGGGAGCTCTGGAATTTGGTGACAATATTCCTAGGAGTTTTTTTTTTGGGGGGGGGGATCTTTTTGAGGAGGTGATGGTTCCATTCTTTCAATTTCTATTTCGCCCTGTGGCTCTAGAACATCAGGGCAGTTCTCCTTGATAATTTTTTGATAGATGATATCTAGGATCTTTTTTTGATCATAGCTTTCAGGTAGTCCAATGATTTTTAAATTATCTCTCCTTGATCTATTTACTAGGTCAGTGTTTTTTTTTTTTTTCCAATGAGATATTTCACATTGTCTTCCACTTTTTCATTCCTTTGGTTCTGTTTTATATCTTGATTTCTCATGAAGTCGCTAGCTTCCACTTGCTCCAATCTAATTTTTAAGGTAGTAGTTTCTTCAGTGGTCTTTTGGACCTCCATTTCCATTTGGCTAATTCTGCCTTTCAAGGAATTATTCTCCTCATTGGCTTCTTGGAGTTCTTTGACATTTGACTTACTCTATTTTTTAAGGTGGTGTTTTCTTCAATATTTTTTTTCACTATTTTTTGGATCTCCTTTAGCAAGTCACTGACTTGTTTTTCATGGTTTTCTTGCATCATTCTCATTTCTCATCCCAATTTTTCCTCTACTTGTCTAACTTGCTTTTCCAAATCCTATTTGAGCTCTTCCATGCCCTGAGAACAATTCATGATTTTCTTGGAGGCTTTTGATGTAGGCTCTTTGACTTTGTTGACTTCTTCTTGCTGTATGTTTTCGTCTTCTTTGTCACCAAAGAAAGATTCCAAAGTCTGAGACTGAATCTGAGTGTGTTTTCACTGCCTGACCATGTTCCCAGCCAACTTCCTTGACCCTTGAGTTTTTGGGGGGGGTATGGCTGCTTGTAGAGCAAAAAGTACTTTGTTCCAAGCTTGAGGGGATGCACCGTTGATTTCAGAGTTATTTCTATACAGCCAGCTCTGCCACACCAGCACTCCTCCTTCCCCAAGAACTGCCAACCTGGACCTGACATAAATCTTAAGCTGGCTCTGCACTCCTGCTCTGATCCACCACTTAATTCCTCCCACCAGGTGGGCCTGTGGCCAGAAGTAACTGCAGCCATAGTTCTGTTAGCTGCACCAACCCTGCCACCCCTGGGGAGGTGGCTGAACTGTGAACTCTGTCCCCCGCAGCTCTTCCCACTAACTTTCTCTGTCGTCTTTGGTGTTTGTGGTTTAAGAAGTCTGCTAACTGGCACAGCTCACTGAGTCAGGGTGCTAGGGCCTGTTTCGCTCGGCTCCTGTTCTGGTTGGTCCTGCCACCACTCATGCTGAGCTCTACTCCACTCCACTCCGTGCACAATAGACCCCATCCAGTGACCATCCAGGCTGTCCTGGGCTGGATCCCTGCTTCCTTCTGGTATTTTGTGGGTTCTGTAGTTCTAGAATTTGTTCAGAGTCATTTTTTACAGGTTTTTGGAGAGACCTGGCAGGGAGCTCATGCAAGTGCCTGCTTTCCAGCAGCCATCTTGGCCCCACCCCACCACAGGCTATACTTTTATACTTTGACTTATATTTTGTTTGTCTCTATTTCTACTTGTTACATTTGATGGCTCATTTTCTGGTTTTGAGAATTCTGGGTCCCTTTGACCACTCTGTACATGTCTATTACACTGTTCTGCCTCCTTCCAGTTCTTATTTATTTTTATATAGCTGACTGACAGCTGAAACAAATGAATGAGTGGGTATACTTTTTAATTTATATCTGAATTAATAGCTTTGGTTTTTATTAGCCATACTACAAGTATGCGCAGTTATCACCATGGGGAGTGAACTCAAATCATCAATGAGTGTGCATGTGCATGTGTGGGTAAAACTGTCTTCACTTAAGTAAATCAGTTGTTTACATTGAACTTTTAGATTTAGAGAATTGACTAGAGGTACTGAGATACTGAATGACTTGGCTATCATAACACAGATGACATGTGTTAGAAACAGCCCTTGAACCCTGGTGTTCCTAAATCCAAGGGTTACTTTTTTATTCACTATACCACAGTGACTATTTTCACCTATTTAATTTGTTGAAAAAAATTTTAACTATCAACCTTTCATCCCTTGATCTCACCACATAACAAGCTCATATTCTCTTCCTATCATGTAATTCCTAGAAGATAACTTTTACTTCCATTCTTCCCTGAATTTCCTCATAGATTGCTTACAATCCACAATCTGCCTCTCAATTGTCCCCTGTGTGATGTTCATTTTTAATACTTTAGAGGAAGTTTATGTTTCATAGCAAACTGTCATAGAGTAACACTAGTAGGATGTTTGTATGAATATAGGTCATTAAAGGAGCATTGTTAAATTCTTAGGGGCTATGCAACTTGTTGTGAACCTAATCCATTATCATCTCTACTGATTATCTTATATAGACCCATTGATGTGTATGTCTCTATCCTTTTATAATTTGAGAAATAGTCCTTCCTCGTTGATTTATTATTTCCTGTGTGCAACATCAGACCAAATTCCTTTAAGTGAAAACAAATTATTAAGGAGTCTCAGTAAAGTTATGGAAACTGATGTAATTGGTATAGTAGAATCTGAAATAGAAATATCTAGGAGCAGAGAGAGTTTCTCTATACAATATATTCTCAGTTGGAGTGTTGAAAATCTATGAACATATATCTCTGTTTTATGTCTCACCTTATAGTCATAATTACAGGATAGCTATATAGGGTTATTGCTGTAGTTATATCTTAAAAATTTTTGAATGATTCATATATATAGAAGGAAGATACCTTGTTATATGAAGTGCTATAAGGCAACATTTTATTCTACAAAATCAAATAAATTTATAAGATTGAGAAACAATAAGTATAATGTAATTTTTTATTCTCAATTAACCAGTAAGCATCAAATTACATCATAAAAAGGAAATGTATTTTAACAAATAGGAAAATAACTGTTGTTGCTCTCAATGATATCCCTGACTTAGGTGTATGTATACAGTCAAATCGTCAACTTCTCTGAGATAAAATGTGGATTAGGGAAAAAAAATCAGATATATAACAAGTAACAACACCGAAAAAGTTTTAAGATATTGATTGCATAGACAGGTAATTGAAAAAAAAACTTTAAAAATGCAAAATAAATGTAATTATGCCAAAAATAACCATAATAATTCATCTAGAATTTTAACCTATGTAAATTAATTGCCACAAAAAGGAGACCAAAGTACCCTAGAAAATATTAGTCAGCAAATATCTCACTTTCTAAAAATTGAGATGTGATTGACAAAGGTAACACCCAGTTAGAGTATAATTCCTTTGTTAATCTTACGGACAGTTATAAGTAGTATCATCTTGTAAGCAGAAAGAAACAGCAGAAAGTAAAACTGGCTTAAATAAAATTTGGCAAGATAAACAGCTAAGAATGAACAATCCTAGAGACATTTAAGAAAGAAAATAAAAGAAGTACAATCAGAAGAAAGACAATGGGGAAAAATTTTCAAAAATCATTATAACTTTTTTTTTAAATTTCCATCAAGAATGGTGGAACCAGGGCAGCTAGGTTGCACAATGAGTAGAGCACCAGCCCTGGAGTCAGGGGTACCTGAATTCAAATCCGGCCTCAGACACTTGACACACTTATTAGTTGCGTAACCTTGGGCAAGTCACTTAACCCCCAATGTCCTGCCTTCCTTCCTCCAAAAAAAAAAAAAGAAAAGAAAAGAATGGTAGAACCAATATGCTTGGACCCTAATGTCACAGACACAGCTTTACTTATATTCCTTCTTGACTATTTTACTATTATCCATTCTTTAACCCTCTAAGTCAAATAATGTTCAGTTAATCAACAAATCCACAGATATTTACCAAAATAGGAAGTCAAGTTTCTATTCATGTAGGACAAAGTGACAATATGATCAGCCAAAATATTATACTGAAAATTATGTTGAATTTGCAGTAAGAGTACATGGTCTTGAAACCTGCTTCTGTCACACACAATTTTTGGAGTCTTGTTTAAATCACTTTCATTCTCTGATCTTCAGTTTCCACATACATAAACTGAGCTTGCTCACTGGAGGACTTCTAAAGTCTCTTTAGATCTAAACCTATAATCCTATCATCTAAATCTATAATCTTATCATGGTTTGTTTCCAAAGGATTATTGAGACAATATTTGCTTATAAGTAGCATTGGTAGTCTGAAAAGATTTCTTCCTCTCTTTGTAGAATTTGGGTATGATTTAGGAACTAGAGATAATAGAATCCAGTATATCTAAATATCAGTTGGAAGCTTCTCTGATAACCAACTGAATTGGTGTCTATTGAACCCATGCAATGCACTTCCTCACAGCTTCTCTCTTTAAGCTATTAAGCTGTTTATTTTTTTTCTAATTCTGTCTTCCTACAGTTAGCTGCATTATATTTTTTTTTTCCTAAGGCAGGATTCAAGAGATTTAATTTACTCCTTTAATTATTATTTGGGGAACATCTACTAAAAGTACAATCGCTCAAGGAGACAAAATTAGGACACTGATTACAGTGGAGCTCAGTTACATTACTTAACTATACCCACATGAAAATGAAAGGCTGATATTCTACTAACCGCTAATTAGTGCACAGCCAATATTTCTACAAATTGAATAATTCCACTGAAGTACTTCCTAGAGTGAGCATTTCACTATACTGGGACAGGTTTTATTCACTGGATACTAATGAAGTTAAGTTCCTTGTCTTCTCTGTGGTTCTGAATAAGTATTTGACAACTCAGAAACAGGTTAAGAGTCTACACTACCTTGCCCATAACACCTTTTTCTATTTTTTCTTTTTGTTGTTGTTGTTGTTGTTCTTTTGCTTATTTGTTCTTAACTGAGGCAGGATTCCATATTTTCTAATGTGGAGGCTAGGCTGTTAGCAAGCATAGAGACTCATGAAATCTTAGAATTCAAAAAAAGGAAAGAGTGGTAAACATCACTTAGCTTATCCCCCTCATTCTGTAGCTGAAGAAAGTGAAGTATAGAAAGGTGATTTGGAGATAAAAAAGGGGGCACAATAGAAGGGAGGGCAGATAGGGGGAGGAGGTAATCAAAAGCAAACACTTTTGGAAAGGGACAGGGTCAAGGGAGAAAATTGGATAAAGGGAGATAGGATAGGAAGGAGCAAAATATAGTTAGTCTTTCATAATATGAGTATCGTGGAAGGGTTTTGCATAAAGATACACATGTGGCCTGCGTTGAATTGCTTGCCTTCCTAGGGAGAGTGGGTGGGGAGGGAAGAGTGGAGAGAATTTGGAACTCAAAATTTTAAAAGCAGATGTTTAAACAATGTTTAAGCATAACTTCAATTATTTAGAATGTAATAAGATCTAATATATATAGATGGAGAATTTGCATAACTATCAATCATTTGCCCAAATTCAGTAAAAGTCTTATAGAAGCAAAATGCTTTCAAGACTTTACTCCAAGATCAATATTAATTTGGACCCTGTGTTGAAGAAAAAACTTTTATTCAAAACCAAAATGTTGTAGCTAAAAATACAGTATGAAAGAATGCTGTCTTAAGTAAAATCACTTAGAATAAACAATACATTTCAGTTTTCCTCAGTTACAAAAGTTCTCCAAAGATGCTGGAAACAATAAGAAAAAAAAAACAAAACAAAAACTAAAGATTTCATTCATAATTAACAAGTAGGAAGCAGACTTTAAGTCTCAACTGCCTGAAGCTAGTTCTTAGGTCACTTGACCTAACATAAGTCAAGTGATACAAGTATATTCCCAGTTTTTTCTAAGTAAAGCTCTAAAAATCTATGCTAATTAAAATTTAATTCAATTCAATAAACTGATAATAGTCACCCACATGAACGATAGATGATGGGGATAAAAGAATTTAATTGCATACCTCCTTCTGTGAAACAGTTTGCATTTTAAGGGGGAAGGGAGACATAAATGAGTAAATACAATGTAAAGTAGAATTTGAATGGGCATAAAGGTGATTCAAAGTGTTGCAGGAAGTATTGAATGAAAATGGAGAGTCACATTCTATAGAGAATAGTCACCATAGGATGGTAGTAAAGAAAGGTAGAGTAATAATGGGAATAATAATAAAAACAGTAGCCCACATTTTAACCTAGTATATGTATTTTTTTAGCTCAACTTCCTCTTTATTCTTTTTTCAAATGAGTTAATTTATTTAATTTCAGTTTTCAACATTCACTTTCACAAGTTTTAAATTTTCTTATTCTCTCACCCCCTCCAAGACAGCATGCAACCCAATATAAGCTTTACATATACATTCCTATTAAACCTATTTTCACATTAGGTTGTATAGAAGAATTAGAATGAATTGGTGTAACCATGAGAAAGAAAACCATAAACCAAAACAAAACAAAAAAAGAAAATAGTCTGCTTTGATCTGCATTCAGATTCCATATTTCTTTTTCTGTATGTGGATGGCATTTTCCATCATGAATCTTTTGGCATTATTTTAGGACCTTGCATTGCTGAGAAGAGCTAAGTTTACCAAAGTTGGTCATCACATACTACAGCTGTCACTGTCTACAATTTTCTCCTGGTTCTGCTCACTTCACTCAGCATCAGTTCATATGAGTCTTTCCAGGTTTTTCTGAAATCCACCAGCTAATCAGTTCTTATAGCAAAATAGTATTCCATTGAATTCATATACCACAACTTGTTCAGCCATTCCCCAATTGATGGGCATTCCTTTAACTTCCAGTTATTGGCCACCACAAAAATAACGCTATAAATATTATTGTACAGCAGTATATGTAATTATAAAGCTTTTTTCCCCTAAAGAATGAAGGTCTATTTAATACAGAATTTTAGAGTTTAATTTTGTACATGGCCATATCCATCGGGGTATGTTAAGCTAGCCACACACAAAATAAAAACAAATTATCATTTGCCCACTTCTACTTGTTTCCCTACCTCTAGGTGGTATAGTAGATAGAGTGCTGAACCTGGAGTCAGGAAAACTTTAGTTCAAAATTGGCTTCACATACTTATTTTTTATGTGTCTCTGGGCAAGTCGCTTAACCCCGTTTGCCTCAGTTTCCTCCTCTGTAACATGAACTGGAGAATGGAATATCTTTGGTGAGAAAAATCCAAATGGAATCACAGAGTTGGATGTGAATAAAAATATTGAACGACAACACTTTCCACTCAATCTTCTTATTTCTTTTGTTCACATCAACATCTTCCCCACCATCCAAGCTCAAAATCTCAGAATCATTAAGGATTATGCATTTTTCTTCATCTCTACATCTAATTAGCTATCAATTTTTATTGATTCTATTACCAAAAGAACAATGAAGAATGAATTGAAGTTGTTTTCATTACTGTTCAAATGTTCTGATGCCTGTTTCTACTATAATATACTTATGACTGTAAAATGAAACAATGTATTCAATTATTCAACAAATATCCATTGAATGTCTGTCATAGGCAATATGTTTAAATTTTCTTGCAGCGTTGTGCTTGAACATCTTCTTATAGATTTATTATATCCATAAGTATACTTACTACAACTGTTTGTAATTTCTTATATTCATAAGCTCAACAGCCCGTATTTTGTTTTATCTTTGTATTCTCAGCAAGTACTAGAGGGTCTTGAACATCATAGATATTTAACAATGATTGTTCAATATAATTTGAACTGAATTGATTTGAAAATGAAATGAATTACCTTGACAATGTTGTTAGTTGCTATTCGGGGCATCAAATACTTCAGCAGAGCAAAATAATAGAGCATGGAGAGCAAGGAGGTAGGGATGAACAGTAGATTAGAAAGGGGAATCAGAGGACAAAAGAAGGTGCATTAAAAGCCTGTACAGAATCAGAGATTTATTTTAAAAGTGCATTGAAAGCCTATACAGGATCACAGAATCTCAGAAAAGGAAGGAATGTTTTTGGCCATATAGCTCAATCATTACCTGACCCAAAATAATCTTTTATAAAACACTGATACAAGCTGTTCATTCAGCTTCTCTTTGATCACTCCTCACCTGATGTTGGGAGATTTTTCAATTTCTGAGGCAATCCAGTGCGCTTTTGGACAATTCTAATTGGCAGAATTTTCCCCCTATATCCAGCCAAAATTTACTTCTCTTCACCTTCTTTCTACCCATTGATCCTAGTTCTGCCCTCCTCTGTCCAAACAAAACAGGCCTAATATCTCTTCTATGTGCCATCCATTCAATTACCTGGATGCCATCACCATGCTAACTCCTTTTCAAGATTTTTCTGATACAAGGTAAATATCCCCACTTACTTTAAATATCCCCATTTCCTTAAAATTATTCTCTTATGGCATAGACTTTAATGGTTTTACCATATTGCTCACTCTTTTCCAGATATGATTCATCTTATCATCTTTCTCAAATTTTTAGAAGCAAGTACAGAATATAATATCAAAAGGCTGGACCAGAGCAGAGTATATAGTAAAACTGTCACTTCACTTCTTAGATTCACTATCTGGATTTCTCTTCTTCCTTGTCAATCTTATGTTTATCCTGAAAAAATCTCCCCCTGAGGCTCTGCCCTTCTGATTGGTGATTCTTTCCCTAGGACAATTATTATAGAAAGGACACTGGCAATTCTTTATCTAACTTATACCAGGACTCTCTCTCTCTCTCTCTCTCTCTCTCTGGACTTCTCCTTGTCACCTGTCACTTCATCTCTTCATTGATATCCTACCCCATGTCAATTTTCAGCTGCCATTTATATGTTGTCTATCTTTATTAGAATGTGAGCTCTTTGAAATTAAAAACTATTCTGTTTGCTTATATTTTTATTCCCAGGGCTTAGCACAGTATCTGGCACATAAAGTGCTTAACAAATATTCCTGTCTGTCTCTTTCTATGTATCTATTTGCTTATTTATCTTTCTCTATCCATTTCAATACTCTTTCCCCTTTAAAGAAGCATATAGTTAACAAAACACTAGAATTATAGTCTGTAATAGAACTTTTTAGAACAATAAGGCACCTTAGATATGATTTAGTCCAACAAACTAATTTCATAGATAAGGAAACTAGGACTTAAAGCAATGAAATGATTTATCCAAAATCCCATGGTATCATGCTTATGGTATGGCAGAAAGACAATAGACTTGAAATTAAAAACAAAAAGAAACTTATTTCAAATCCTGGCACTCCCACATTTTGTTGTTGGTCAATTGTGTTCAGTCATGTCTGACTCTTTATGACAACATTTGGGGTTCTCTTGACAGAGATGCTGGAGTGGTTTTTCATTTCCTTCTCCAGAACATTTTATACCTGAGGAAACTGAGGTATATGGGGTTCAGTGACTTGCTCAGAGACTGTGTTGGTAAGCAAAATGGCTTTTGTTTTCTTTGAGTAACTCAGTATATTTCATTAAGCCTTACTAGGTGCTAAGCCCCAGGCCCAAAGCCCATTAGGTGTGGAACCTATGTGGGTATGGAATGGTGACTGGGGTAGGGCACAAGGTGGGGCTGGTTAAGGGGAGGTGTTAACTCCAGAGCCATGTCGTATTAGGTGTTAACCTAATCTATGTGGATGTGAACCTCCCAGGGTCCTAAGGGGAGGGGCCAACTCAAGAACCAATAAGCTCTGGTCATTCAAAAGATGCTTGATGACATCAAAAAACTCTATAAGAGGAGAGAAGACAGCTTGAAGATTGATTTCTGTTGGAGCCAGAGACAGCTACAGCCGAAGCTGAAGATATACTCGAAGCCGGAACTGCCAGTAGCAGAGCCGACCCAACCGGTGTGTGGACCGAGGAGTGCTGAGCAAGGACTTGAGGCCAGTGGGTAATCTTCTTTTTTTTTTTTTGTTTAAATTTTTATTTTTATGTAGGGAAAAATCAAATATACATTTAACCCAATTTGGTTGCAAGTTCCTTAGCTTTTGCCTTTTCCAGCTTGGCAATACGAGGCACCGATTTTGGACCCAGAACATTGCCACCCCAGTGATGACGGATCTCATCATATCTGTCATTGTAATTGGTTTTGATGCCTTCTACCAGCTTAACCAGGGCTCCCTTATCTTCAGGATTAACCTGTGTGAAGGCAATGCTTGTGCAGGTCTTTCTATGAACTAAGCGACCCAGTCTGGCTTTACCTTTGATAATACAGTAAGGAACCCCCATTTTTCGGCACAAAGCAGGTAGGAAGACCACTAGCTCAATGGGGTCCACGTCATGTGCAATCACTACCAACTGTGCTTTCTTGTTTTCTACCAGGGTAGTAACAGTGTTAACACCTGCTC
>CM053624.1:229000071-229036168 GCA_028646595.1 Phalanger gymnotis | reverse complement strand
GAGTAGCTGTCTGACGATCCAAAGCCTGGGTGAACTGGTTAATTGCTGGTGGAACTTTCAAACGCTTGTAAAGGATAGACCTTTGACGCTGCAGTCTGATGTACCGAGGCCATTTGACAAATCGAGTAAGGTCCCTTTTGGGCTGGATGTCCTGACCAATGCCAAAGTTCTTGGGCCGCTTCTCAAACAAAGGATTGACAACTTTCTTGGCCTCCTGCTTCTTTAGTACGGCAGGGGCCGGAGCCACCTTCTTCCCCTTGGCCTTCTTCCCTTTTGGCATCTTGGCCGGCTGAACGAGAAAGCCAGTGGGTAATCTTCTTACCAGAGATGGGAAGCATGAATATGATTTGGTTTAATGCCATCATGTTTTTCTGTGGCCTCCTAGTTACTCTTTTGAGGTGGACTTAGTGGGCCTGGAAGCTTTTGATTGATATATCAAAATGGGGACGCTGGTTCACAGGTCTGTTACTTTGGAGCTTGAATAAATGCTTTAATTCTTCTGCCTTCTACTTAGAGAATTCCTTATATCCTGTGGTTCTGAACCGTTCAGACATATATATGATTCTCTTTGAAATCATAAATTCTGCGTTCATAATACAGAGACATACAGCTAGTAACTGTCTGAGGGCCAGATTTGAACTCAAGAAGATGCGTATTCCGTATTCCAATCCTGGCACTCTATCCACTGCCTGGCTTTCCCACACACCCTATGTCTTCAGCCAAATAACTCATTTCTGGTAAAAGAACCTAGGCCTAGATCATCTTTAAGGCAATTCAAAACCTTACTATGAATAACTCATATAACAAGATAATAAAATATAAGATTAGTTTCACTTTAGTTCACTCCTACCATTATCTTGAATTCTATAATTTAAATAGGCTTTCCTCACCTATATACAAACTTTCCTTAAGACCATGCTTTTCTGCTTAACTCATGTTCTTTTAAGAACATTTACTATTAAAACATTCAATCTGATCTTGCATTATGTTTAACCCAATAATTCAATAAAACAAATGAAATTTCCCATATCCTCTGTCTGATGTTAGATAGCCTTGTGACTTAGAATACTGAAAAACAGATATTTGAAGAAAATATTCTCTACATAGCCATTTAATCAGAATTTTACTTTGTTTTAAATCTTTCAGGTAATTTTTTGCTAAGGTAAACAAACTCATTTTTAACATAATGATATTATGGGAATAATTTAATGTTTCATTGATTGTTTTAGTTCTTTAAACTTCAATGATCTGATAAAGTCCTTGGATATTTTAAGATATTTCATTTTGTTATGATAAAGAACTGACATAATGAAAGCATTCATATCTTCAATCTATCTCATGTATAATGCTTTATCCTCTTTAGTAGTCAACTTCCTTGAAACTAAGCCATTTCCAATACTGGCATTTCATATTTAATTTATTTTACCTTCTTGTGGTATTGGAACATGGAGAAGTAATACTGGCTCCACTAACCTCATGTCAAAGAAGATAACAATAATTTTGAGAAGCACAACTCTGTGCCTCCAGATCATTTTCTTAGTTTCACAGGAGCAGCTTCATCACCCTGGGAATTAATCTAATTGTTGTATTACCAGAACACACATGGTCAGCATTCCAGGGTTCTTTCAAGGTCTTCATGGCTATAGTAGTCTCAGGCCGCACAGAGTCCCTAGTATATCATCATCCTGGCCAATAGAACATTATTTTGCTATTCCTCCCGTCATCTTACAAAATAGATGATGGATTTTGAGAGAGGTGGTTGGTGGTGGTCGTGGTGGTTGTGATGAAGAAGATGTTGGAGATAAAGAAAGTATGGCAGATTGGAATGAATTTATATTGACACTAGGTCATATCATGGAAAATGGAAATATCAGATTGGAAAAAAATAAACTGACCTGGAAAATAGATCCAGAGAGACAATTTAAGAATTATTGTTCTACCAGAAAGCCACAAAAAAAAAAGAAAAAAAGAGCCTGGACAGTATTTTCAAAGATATCCTCAAAGATAACTGTCCTGATGTCGTAGAACCAGAGGGGAAAATAGTCATCGAAAAAATCTACCAATAACTCCCTAAATGAGATCCCAAATTGAAAATTCCAAGAAACATTGTAGCCAAATTTCAGAATTATCAAGTCAAAGAGAAAATACTGCAAGCAGCCAAAAAGAAAATTCAAATATCGGGGAACTACAGTCTGGATCATGCAGGATCTTTCAGCTTCTAAATTAAATGACAGGAGAAACTGGAATATGATATGCTGAAAGGCAAAGGAGCTTGGACTACAACCAAGGATTAACAAGACAGCAAAACTGAGCAAAATTTTTCAGGCAAGGAGATGGACATTCAATGAAATAAGGGAATTCCAGATCTTCCTGATGAAAAGGCCATAGCTGAATGGAAAATTTGATCTTCAAATACAAAACTCAAGAAAGACATAAAAAGGTAAATGTGGGGAAAAACACCATAAACCTTGTTAATCAGTAAGGGCAAAGTATTTACATCCTTACAAAAGATTTTTTGCTTTACATATGTCATATATATATATATGTGTGTGTATATATATATATATATACATATATATCAATCTTGAGAATAGTACAGTTACTATGATAATTGAAAGGGATACACATAGACTGTGGTTGTCAGTATAAAATAACTGATATAATGAAAAAAACATAATAGATGTTAAGGGAGAGTTCTGGGACAACAAGTAAGGATGTAGTACAAAAGGGTAAATTACATCACATGAAATGGCAAAAAACACCATAATAGTGGAGGGAAAGAAGGGAGGGTAAAGAATAGTATATGAGCTTTCCTCTCATTGAATTTGGTTTAAGAAGAGAATAATATATGCTGATGAGTATAGAAACCAAATTTGTCCTACAGGCAGTAGGAGGGGAAAGGGTAAAGAAAAGGGGAGGTGGTGTGCTTGTAAGCAAAAGGGCTCTTAGCCCTCAGTTCAACCAAGTGCCTTTGAAGAGTTTGGTTTTTGTTTTCTTTGAGTAATTCAGTGTATTTCATTGAGTCTTACTAGGCGTTAAGCCCCAGGCCCAAACCCCTATTAGGTGCTAAGCCAATGTGGGAGTGAAGCTCCCAGGGTCCTAAGGGGAGGGCCTAGTTTACACATGAATTTAAGTGACACGTCTGGGACAGCAGGGGCTTTTACACCACGTGGGTTTAAGTTGCGTCTTTGTGACGATTCTAGGTCACTTGGGTGAGTCGACTATGTGACTCACTCCTGGCCCTGAAAAAGATATAAAACCAGGGGTTGGCTTTCTTTTCTTTGGAGCTCTTACTCACTGCAGTGGTGGCATGCGTGACTCTGAGGGAGCCCTTGTTTTGAGTTTCTGGGCTGAATCTAGATGTTGGTAACTATGAATTGTATTGGGTCTGTCTGTCGATGTTTGTACTTTGTTTGTATTTTGCTCTGAAGTTCAGAGTGCTGGTTTTTTCCCCTGAACTAAGTGAATGATATTTGTATACTGAATTAAAGTAAGCTTGTCAACTCCTTAATGTTGCTTTCCTCACTAAAGCAGATCAAAAGAACATGTGCTTTTGCAGTGTGTTGGCAGTTTTCTGGGTGCTAGTTGTTGGTGGATCTTACACCCCCACAGAAGCTGCTAGCCGGATTGTTGAAACAGGTGGTCAGAGGGGAGCGAATAAGTAACAAGGGGAAAAGTGTAAGATAAGGAAGGGGAATCAAGAGGGAGGGTAAATTGAGGAAGGCGGTGGTAAAAAGCAAAACTCTTTTGATTTGTGGAAGAGAGAAGGTAGAAATGAAAGCATAAACTGCAGCAAGGGGAAAATAGGATGAAGAAAATGACACAGCTTGTATTCATAACTGTGACTGTGAATGGGATAAGCGTTCCCATATAAGGAAGCAGATAGCAGAATGAATTAAAAACCATAATCTTAGAATATGTTGTTTACAAGAAATGTATTTGAAACAGGGGGATACACAAAGGGTAAAAGTAAAAGGCTGAAGGAAAATATATTGTGCTTCAGCTAAAGTAAAAAAAAAAAAGCAGGTGTAACAATCCTAATTTCTGACAAAGCCAAAGCAAAGATAGATCAAATTAAAAGAGATAAGGAAGGACAGTATAGCCTGCTAAAAGGCACCATAAACAATGAAACAATATCATTATTTAACATATATGCACCAAGTGGTGTAGCATGCAAATTCTTAGAGGAGAAGTTAAGGGAGTTACAGGAAGAAATAGGCAGCAAAATTATAGTAATGGGGTCCTCAACCTCCCCCTCTCTGAACTTGATAAATCTAATGTCAAAATAAATAAGAAAGAAGATAAGGAGGTGAATGGAATTTTAGAAAAGGCAGATATGATATATCTGTGGAGGCAACTGCATGAAGACACAAAGGAATATACTTTTTTTGCATCAGTACATGGCACACACTTGAAAACTGACCATATACTATGGCATAAAAACCTCACAATCCAGTGCAGAGAGGCAAAAATAGTCAATGCATCCTTCTCAGATCATGATGCAATAAAAATTATTTGTTATAAATGACCATGGAAAGATAAATTAAAAATTAATTGTAAACTAAATAATCTAATCCTAAAGAATGAGTGGGATAAAGAATAAATCATAGAAAGAATTAATAACTTCATTCAAAAAAATGACAATGATGAGACAACATACTAAAACTTATGGGTTGCAGAAAAAGCAGTTTTTAGGCAAAGTCTTATATCTCTAAATGCTTACATGAATAAAACATAAAAATTAGATCAATGAAATGGGCATACAACTGAAAAACCTAGAGAAAGACAGATTGAAAATCTTTAAATAGATACTAAATTAGAAATACTGAAAATCAAAGGAGAGATTAATAAAAATGAAATCAAGAAAACTAATGAACTAATTAGTAAAACCAAGAGCTGGTTTTATGAAAAAAAAACAATAAAACTGATAAATCTTTGGTCAATTTTATTTAAAAAAAAAAAGACAACCAAATTACCAGTATCAAAAATGAAAATGGTGAATTCACTCCAATGAAGAGGAATTAACACAATAATTAGGAATTATTTTACACAATTGTATGCCCATAAATTTGATAACCTTAAGGAAATGGATGAATATTTACAAAAATACAAATTGCCCAGATTAAGAGAAGAGGAAGTAAATTACCTAAAGAACTCCATCTCAGAAAAAGAAATTGAGCAAGTCCTCAATAAACTCCCTGGGAAAAAATATCCCTGGCCAGGTAGTTTTACATGTGAATGCTATCAAACAATTAAAGAACAATTAATTCCCATAATTTATAGATTATTTGGGAAAATTGGTGAAGAAGTACTCATACACACAAACACACACACACACACACACATATATATACATATACACATATGTATATAAGTATTATAAAAATTCTTTTTGTGTCATAAATATGGTACTAATACTTAAAACCGAAAGAGTCAAAACAGAAAGAAAATTATAGACCAATTTCCCTAATGAATATTGATGCAAAAATTTTAAATGAAATATTAGGAAAAAGAATGTAGCAACTTAATAGGAGATGAATACACTATGACCAGGTAGGATTTATTCCAGGAATACAAAGCTCTTTCGATATTAGGAAAATTATCAGCATAATTGCTCATATCAATAAAAAAATAGCAGAAACCATATTATTATCTCAACAGATGTAGAAAAATAATATAAAGCCCATTACTGTTAAAACACTAGAAAGCATAGGAATAAAGGGATTCTTCCTTAAAATTATAGATAGCATCTACCTGAAACCATCAGCGAGCATTATATGGAATGGGGATAAGCTAGATGCATTCCCAATAAAATCAAGGGTGAAACAAAATGACTATTATCACCCCTATTATTAAATTTGGTACTAGAATGTTAGCTTTAGCATTAAAAGAAGAAAAAGAAATTGACAGAATTAGAATAAGTAAAGAAGAAACTAAATTATCACTTTTTGCAGATGTACTTAGAGAATCCTAGAGAATCAAGTAAAAAAACTACTGGAAATAATAAAAATTTTAGGAAAGTTGCAGGATATAAAATTAGCCCACATAAATCCTCAGTGTTTCTATACATTACTAACAAAGCCCAATAGCAAGAGACAGAAAGAGAAATCCCATTTAAAGGTATTGTAGACACTATAAAATATTTGAGATTCTACCTGCCAAGACAAACCCAGGGCCTATATGAACAGAATTATGAAATACTTCTCACACAAATAAAGTCAGATGCAAAAAAATGGAATAACATCATTGTTGTGGTTAGGCTGAGCTAATACAACAAGAACGACAATTTTACCTAAATTAATTTACTTATTCAGTGCCATAGAAATCGAACTACCAAAATTATTTTACACATCTGGATAAAATAATAAAATTCATCTGGAAGAACAAAAAGCCCAGAATAGCCAGGGAATTAATGAAAAGAAATGATAGTGAAGTAGGCCTATCCATACCAGATATCAAAATGTACTATACAGCAGCAGTTATCAAAACTACCTGGAAGCAACTAAGAAACAAAGTGGTAGATCAGTGAAATAGGTTAGGTACACAAGAGGCAGGAGTCAAGACTATAGCAATCTACTCTTTAAGAAACACTAAGAATCCAACTTCTGGGCTAAGAATTCACTATTCCACAAAAACGACTGGGAAAATTGGAAAAGAATATGGAAGAAACTGAGCATAGACCAATATCTCACACCATATACCAAAATAAAGTCAAAATGGGTACATAATTTAGGAATAAAGGCTGATATTATAAGCAGTATGGGAGAGCATGGAATAGTTTACCTATCAGATCTATGGGAAAGGGAAGAATTCATGACCCAAGAAGAGATAGAGAGCATTATTAAATGCAAAGTGGATAATTTTGATCATGTTAAACTGAAAAGTTTTTGTATAAACAAAGTCAATGCAACAAAGATTAGGAGGGAAGCAGAAAATTGGGAGAAAATCTTTATAACCAGTGTCTGTGATAAAGCCTCATCTCTAAAATAAACAGGGAACAGAGCCAAATTTGTAGGAATAAAAGCCATTCCTCACTTGAGAATGGTCAAAGGATATGAACAGGCAGTTTTCAGAGAAGAAATTAAAGATATCTATAGGCATATGAAAAAATGCTCTAAATCACTATTGATTAGAGAAATGCAAATTAAAGCAGCTCTTAGGTACCACATCTCTCCTGTCTGATTGGCTAACATGACAAAACAGGAAAATGATAAATGCTGGAGAGGATGTGGGAAAATTGCTACATTGCTATATTGTTGGTGTAGTTGTGAACAGATCCAGCCATTTTAGAGAGCAATTTAGAGCTATGTCCAAAAGGCTACAAAAATGTGCATACCCTTTGACACAACAATACCATTTCTAGGGCTATGTCCTGAAGAGATCACACAAGTGGGAAAGGGACCTGTATGTACAGGAATATTCATAGCAGCTCTTTTTGTGGGAGCAAATAATTGGATATCAAGGGGATGCCTATCAATTGGTGAATGGCTGAACAAGTTGTGGTATATAAATGTAATGGAATACTGTTGTGCTGTAAGAAAAGGGGTAGATACGGACTTCATAATAACCTGGAAAGGCCTGCATTATATTGTGCAGAGTGAGAGGGGCAAAACCAGGAGAATGTTGTATACAGCCACAGACATTGATTCTGTGATAACTAACTTTGATAGACTTGGCTCTTCTCAGCAATACAAGGCTCAAAGACATCTCTAAAGGACTCATGATGGAAAAAGCTATCTACATCCAAAGAAGGAACTGAGGAGTCTGAATGGAGATTGAAGCAAACTATTTACTCCCTTTTTGTTTTTTTTTTCTCTTCTTTTTTGTTTTTTTTTTTTCATCTCTGTAATGATTCACTCTATTGGTCATAATTCTTTACAACTTGACTATTGTGTAAATAAGTTTAATGTGAAGGTTTTTATATGATCTATATCAGACTACATGCTGTCTTGAGGTGGGGAGGGGTGAGGGAAGGGAAGGGAAGAAAATTAGAAACTCAAGAACATGTAGAACTTAATGTTGTAAACTAAAAATAAAAAAATCTAATTAAAAACAGTACAGAAGTACAGTTAAGGTAGCATATTGAAGTTTGGTTTAATTGAGTTGTAGTTCATCAAGTTTTTGCTACATTAATGAGCTCTTTGTAGCTTCTTATAATCTCTGCTTGAGACCTAAATTGGAATTCATTCTAAGTGGAAGGACTGCTTATGCTAGTCAAAAATTACTTATTAGGTACTCCTTCATTCCCATAGTCTTTAATATCTCATCCCACGTGAACAAGCAATCTGAAATATAAGGAGATGGGAAAATATAACTAGTACCACAGTTCAGTATATACCATCAGCCTTATTTTAAGTAACTGCTTATGACAAAAAGAAATAAAGCAAAGGAGACTGGCAAGGGAATCCTCAGTTGGAGGATTTAATATGCCACTAATATGAAACTCCCTGTTGGTGAATTTGAGTGAGGAAGAGGTAGAGTTCCAAAAGAAGCTTGAATACTTATTTTTGGTGATGAGAGCTAAAATAATGCATGTAAAATAATATAAAATTATAAATGGAATAAAAAATGAAAAGTTAATGCACAATAAATATAATGCAACTCCTTTTCCATTCTCTATATATCATTCACCCTCAAATTTGAAAACAAACTTCTAAATGGAAAGACAAAAAACTAACTACTGGCACGGAAAATAATAATAATTTATTCTAGCAAAGTGGCTAAAGGATAATATTGCCAACTGGCACATGTGATAATTAAAGGAAACATATTTTTTGTTGACATTACATATGATCTTAAATCATTTTACCAGATGAATAATGTAACTGTTCTAAAATATTAACTATAGGGTCAACGTCACAGGGTGACTGTCACCATCAAATGAGATTGTATCTATACCGCATTGTATAAAGCTTAAAACACTATAAGAATGACAACTTCCATTATTGTCATTGAATACAATGGACATTCTTCTTTCTCCTCACTCATCTTGTTGTATTGGGAATCAAAATGTGCTCTTAGCACTTATTCAACCAAGTGCCATTGAAGAGTTTGGCCTTTGTTTCCTTGATTAAATTAGGAATCTTTGATGACCTCCTTGCCTCAAAGGAAAGCCTAGTTTACATGGGTTTCAGTGGCATGTTTGTGACATTGGAGGCGTTTAGACCATGTGGGTTTAAGTCACATTATTGTGACTATTTTAGATCACGTGGGTGAGCCCAATGTGTGACTCATCTTTGACTCTGAACAAGATATATAAAACCAGGGCTTGGCTTTCTTTTTTCAGAGCTCTGAGCCGCAGCAGGGGTGGTGCATGACTCTAGTCCAGCCACTGGTATTAGCTCCCCAGCTTTGAAGAAAACCTGGATGTTGATGCTTCTCTGGTAGCTCTATATTGTGATTTTGTCAGACAGAAACCTGTCTGTTGATACGTGTTTATTTGCTCTGTTTGTATTTCCTCTGAAGTTCAGGGTGCTGGCTTTTCCCCCTGAACTAAGTGAATGATATTTGTATCCTGGATTAAAGGAAGATTGTTAACCCTTTAACATTGCTTTCCTTAATAAAGCAGATCAAAAGAACCTAGGCTTGCACTGTTGTGTGAGCTGGTTGTTGTTGGCTTTACACCCCCCCACAGCAGCTGCTAGCAGAATAGTTGAAAAAGTAGTTTAACATCTAATGTTTGTGGGTGAGGAGCAAAGAAGATGGAGTAACAGGAAGAAATACAGCTGAATTCCCTTTCAACTCATCCTCAAATATCTAGAAAATGCACCAAGACAAATACTGATTAGGAAATCTGAGGAAAAGGACCCAGTGAATCATTTCTCTAGCCCATATGTGTATAAGGGAGCTAGACAGTAGAGTTTTGGGGATTATAACTATCCAGTAACAGACAGATTATTCTAGCCCAAGGACTGAAAGAGAGATAAAAGTGTGTTCCAGGGCAAAAAGAGGCTCCTGATACCCACAGAGGGATCTGATCTTAGTATGTAGGAAAAGATGATAAATGACAGCCCTGCCCATTACTACCTGGTTCTGGGTCATAGATTTAGAATGGACTGAGATGGGGATCTGTGCTGAGAATTTGTAGTTCAACACAAGGAGTGATCACCAGCCATAGGTTATACAGTGAGTGAGGCATAAGTTCTAAAGTAAGCAATAACTATGGGACTCTGAACCTGGCAGTAAAGTAGAACAGGGTACTCAATTCCAGCCTCTAGCCTAGTATGAAGCCTACAGAAGAATAACCATTGCAGCAATACTAGACTAAAGAAGAGCTTGTAATTCTGTAACTCTGAATCTGTAGAGCTTTCTAGCTGACTGATAGTTACTGAGCCCAGCATAAGTCTTCTGGAACTCCAATCAGAGCAATTCCACAGCTTTATTGCTCAGATCCTAATACGTATCAGAAATTGAAAAACTGAGATCAAGATAAATGTGATCAGAGTTTGCCCTGGATATCTGGGAGTACTAAAAACTTGCTGATCCTAGGCTAACCTTTCTTTCAGATTCTGGCACAATCCAGCCCCCCCAAAAGCCACAATCAGATACCAAAGAACTTAAAATCAGTCCAGTCATTCCCTCTAGAAATACACAGAACCCAGTCCTAAAATAAAGTCTAAATACAGGAACTAGGATGAAAGAATGATGAGAGAGACAGCTGGAGAAAGAGAGGGAGAGAGAGAGAAAGAGAGAGAGATCTCCCAAAATAAAAAAAAAAGAAATAATTCTATGGTGACACAGTGAAAGGGATCTCCAGAAAACAAATCCATACAAAGAGAGTAACTCTGACAAGGGTACAATAAAAAAATTCAAAAAACTTGTGGTAACATAATTTCAACCAGAATTAGTTAAAATATTCTTATAAATTAAATAAGATAATCAAATTAACATCTTGGCATAAGGTATAATGTCTACCCAAGTAATATATACCCTGGTAATTAGATGGATGTTAATGTTAATGACTTTCTGAGAGAACAAGAAATATCAAAATGAAAAGACTGAAAAAAAAGAAGAATATGTAAATTACCTCTTATTCAAAATAACTGACCTGGAAAACAGATTAGAGAGAGATAATGTAAGAATTACTGGTATATCTAAAAGCCATGGTAAAAAAAAGACATCATATTTCAAGAAAATATAAAATAAAACTTCCCAGATCTCTAAGAACCAAGAGGAAAATTGAAAATGGAAAAAAAATAACCAATCACTTATCATCACATTAAAAAAAAAACTCTAAATGAATTCTCTCAGGAGTATTATAGTCAAAAGAAACAACTAAAACTGTCTCTAGGAATAAGAAAGAAATAACTCAATTACTGAGCAGCCACAGTCAGGATAACATAATATTAAGTCTCTAATATATGAAAAAAGCATAGAGTTTGGAATGCAATATTCCAGAAGGAAAAAAAAAAGGATAGGCTTGCAACAAAAATAACATCAATTGAAATAGGGATAATCCTATAGGAACAAAAAATTATACAATTACATTGTGCAAGCAGAAAATTATACATACATGATGGAAGGGGGTAGGTAGAGTGGTAAATATTCAAACATTACTCTTGCATGAACTGCTCAAAGGAGGGTACAAACACACTCATTCACATGGATATGGATATAAATCTCACTCAACAGGGAAACAGAAGGGAAAAGAGTGATGGTGGAAATAAGGGTTATAAGGCAGAGTAGATTAAGAAAATGATTGTTAGTACTAACAAAAACAAATTCTAACAGAAGATGGTTGATTTCAAGATGGGTTTAAAAGAAAAGATAGAAAGAATAAAAATATTTGAGAGACAGAAAAGAGAGGGAAAGTGTCAGAAGCAGATTGCATCGAACCCAGAACTCTTTGAGTGTAACCCTTCTCTCTTATCACCCTTTCTTTATAAATAAGGGGCAGGAAACAACAAACTAGAAAGAAAAGTATAAAAGAATAAGATGAAGAAAACTACACAATTATGGATCATAACTATGGATATGAATGAGATGAACCCACCTATAAAATGGAAGAAGATAGATTGGAATAGAAAGAAGAACCAAAAAAAAAAAACAACTTTGTTTTGTTTTCACAAGAAACACACTTGAAACACAAAGACTCAAACGGAGTTAAAATAAGGGGATGCAGTACAATTTATTATATTTCATCTGAAATAAAGACTTTTAAAAACTGATAAATCCAACAATCAACTATGATTTCAGATGTCTGACAATGAAGTAATATACACTTCTCCTGACAGAGAGGTGATGAACTCAAGGTGTAGAATGAGACATTTTTTTTTCTATGTGGCCAATATGAGAATTTGTTTTGTTTGATGATAGATAGATAGATAGATAGATAGATAGATAGATAGATAGAGAGACAGATCGATATAGATACATGTATATACATATACATTACAAGATTGTTTAATGTGGGAGGGGGTGGGAGAAAGAGGAAAATTAATGCGCGTTAATTTAGAAAAAGCAAAATAAAACGAGTTACATTGAAATCATATTATATCAAAATGTTTCATAGAATCAGATTGTGGTGTATATTGATGGTTGGAGTCAAATTATGGTGGGTATTGAATGTCACTATCAGGATCCATGCTTTTTTGGAGGAGGGATTGGCAAGGAGGAATCACTGAAAGTTTTTTTTTTTTTGTAGATGAGTAATTTAAAGAATTATCTGGAAGATTATTTTGGCAATAGTGTAAAAGATATTGGAAAAGTCATAGACTGGAGATGAGAAAAAGAGATATACTGAAAGATAGATGTGCATCTACCTACCTATCTATGTATAATATATGTGTATTTATTATAGATGCAGATGACCCACATGTCTTTATTTTGTGTATTTTACATATTTGCAATTACCCACAAGTTTATGTGTATGAATATATGTATACATAACAAATGCATAGAATAAATGAAAAGGAAGGGTTAAACATAATCCCAATGTTTTAAACCTGAGTAATTGGGAAGATAATGACATCATCAGTAGAAATAGAGGGAGAGAGAGAATAATGTGTTTTTAAGAGAGGAGATAAAAAGCCTAGTCTTGAGCCCATGAAGTTTGAGGTGTTGGCCAGGTAGCTTGGGCAAAGTATTTAGGAGGCAATTGGAAATATGTAACTCAAAATCTTCAATAAAATAGAAAAAAGGCACAAATTTGTGAGTTATATGCAAGTGAACACTGAAACTCTGAGTGAATAAGATCACCAAGGCAAAGAGGATAAAGAGACAAGTAGGACTAAAGAAAGGATTTTTCACAGATGATGTTCAAGGGACAGAAAGAGCATCAGGAGTCAGGCAGGGAGTCAAAAAAGTAACAATCGTTGACTATAGAGAAAATAAACAAATGATAATTCAAGTGAGGTACCTGTCCATGGGAGAATAATTTGTTCTACAAGCTTTGGCTTTCCCAAAGTCATATTTTACTTTTTTTTTAAAAAAGGTATCTTTCTTTATAATAGGGAGAAAACAAAAACAATACAGAACTGGTAGAATTTTCAGTGAAATGTAATAAATGGAAGAAAGAATATTTTAAAATATCATTTGTTATGAGGATTAATCTATCTTGCCATACTCAAGATCTGTATTTTAGTAAGAACTTTTCACAGCATTGATGATTTAAAAAAATCTATCAGCAGTTTCCTTCAGCTCAGTGAATTCAATACACAGAAAGTGTTATTGTGGTGCCTTTCTTCTAACCTTTTTCAATCATGAGTTAAGTTTTTGGCAGGAGAATGGGAGAATTAACTTTACTTAATCATTTGAGAAGAGATTAATCTAACATTATGTAAAACATTGTAGATAGGTCAGTGATATAGCAGGATTAAGGTTATGTCTGTGTGTTGTAATGGGCTATCTCCATGGAGCAAACTGGGCAAATAACTATAATGTCAGAGTACCTGGAGCACTTCCAGGAGGTGTGCTTTCTCTGCTCCCTTCTTAAAACTTCTGCTATAAATTGCATGTGTGTGTGTGTGTGTGTATGTCTGTGTGTATGTTTGTATGTGTATGTATGTTTACTATTTGGTTACTCAATGGATATCAAGTAAATGGTGCCCAGGCAATTTTCTATCTATGAAGGCAGTCCATAGCTCATGAGTAGATTATACTCCCAAAGTCTGTGTATAAATCAAACATTTTCATCAAGTTTTACAACTTCTTCAATTCGATTCAATTTAAAAAGCACATGCTAAGTGCCTAATACTTCTAAGTTATTATACTAAGCCCTAAGGATATAAAGCGGAAAAAAAACAGAAAGAAAAATGTTCCTTCTCTCAAGAAACTTGGGGTGGGGGTTGGGGAGATGCTGCTGCTACATGAGTGACACTGTGCTATTTGGGATGCAAAGATAAATTTTGACCACATACTATATAAGATTCAAAGATAAATGATTTTTAAGAGTTTTACATTATGTACAACAAATAATGTTAATGCAAATTGTGATATGTCACATATAAGGTATGGATAATACACAATGGGAATTCAGAGGTATAGATAACTTTTCACTCTTCAGAAAGATTGAAGAACTAATGGAGAAAGTAGTATTTCAGATAGGCCTGAAACTATGGCTAAGAATTCTACAGATAGAGATAGGGATAGTTTAGGAGGTATAATTAGGGAAGTGAAGAGTTCTGAACAGAGGAAATAACATAAAGCATAAAATTATGAGTTGGAAAGAATCTTAGAAATCATTTAATCCTGGGGTTCTTAAACTTTTTGTATTTCATTGATCTCTTTGGCAGTCTAGGAAACACTATGGATCCTTTCTCATAATAATGATTTTAATTGCATGCAATAAAATGCATATCATTAGAAAGCAAACCAATTACATTGAAATGCAGTTTGCAAAATATTAGAAAATAAAATTAATGGACCTTTGCTAAGTTTGAGCTTTATTAAGCAGGAAATGAGAAAAAATGCAGTTTTTGTTTTATTTTATTTTAACTATGGAGTTACAGAACCAGAACTGTTCATTAAGATGATTAATGCAAGAATTCCTTTTGGTAAATCTTGTGGCAGGGACTTCAGCAAGGTGTAACCTAAAGTAGTGCTTCTTAAACTGTGGATCATGAACCCAAACTGAATGTGGTGGTTATGAAAAATTTGACAACAGTAAAAGGTTTCTGAATGTGCAACAATCAGAAATTAATTAAAAATCAAACATGCAATGAATCTGAGGTGTTTCTGGCAGCACTTGTCCGTGTTTCATTGTGTAACTTTGCTTCAGCCTTGGTTGTGAACACATAACGTGTGCATTTTGCACTGCGCAAGCCTTCAAGCCACGTGATGTCAATAAATGCTGCCAGAAATGCCTTGGCTCAGATTCAAGGCTATTGTGTGTTACAAATTGCAGTGTTTTTACTGTACATATAAAATCATTAAATGAATTTTGGCTTGGGATTAGTACAGAATTTGCAACAATTTCAAAAATGGCCCTAATTATACTTCTGCCATTTTGCACTACATATTAATGCAAAGTGGAGTTCTCAGCATTGATGATTGTAAAATCAAAATATCAATAAACTCTGAAAAACATAGAAGGTGCTCTACCTCCTGTAGTATCAAATATTCTGCCAAGATTTAATTTTTCATGTAAAAATAAACAAGCACATCCATCTCATTAATATGCAAATTTGCTTTCATCCCTAATAAGTGGTAAAATTATATATAATACCAAAGAATTGTTTTAAAATAAATTTATTTATGACTTTAATCAGTAAATGTTTGATTTATACACCTATTTTATATACCTATATACCTGGGGTCATGTGAAAATTTCTCCAGTTGAAAGGGGTCATGAGTGAAAAATGTTTAAGAAGCCTGGACCTAAAGGAGCTGTATAGGGCCTGTGAGAGGCAAGGAAAGAAGTCACTGGGTGCAGGGAGGTGGGGATTCTTCCTGTGGGTGTGTTGATTTACAATAGTGAAATGCAGCAAAATAATCACTTCTGATGGCAGGTCAGAGGAGAGAAAAGTTGAGGCATTATGAAACAGAAAAGCTTCTTCAGTTATGTGAGGTTGCTGGTCAGGAAAGGACAGAAGGGAAGAGAATACCCAGATAAAGCAACAGTGAGGATCATCACTTGAGCTAGCCACCAGGTAAGGTTGGATTGGATAATTTGCACAAATATGAAGGATATTTGGCCTCTTTTCTTCCATACAAATAAAAGTAGATTAAAGACAGATTTTGAATTTGATTAATCTACTTAACAACATTCACTGCATAATTAATCTGATTTTTTATTATGGTATTTAAACTAATTGTATAAGCTTTTTGTTAAATTCCACAACCACAATAATTGTATAAGTAACTCACAATGACAGAATTCAGGGATCAGCTATAATCAAAAGATTGTTTCTCATGCCACTATCAGTAGTTGAATAATTTTTTTGATCTATTTTTTACTGATGCTGAACTTTTGATAAATAAAATTTTTATCTTGACATCATAAGAGTGAAGTAACTAAATAAATAATTATTCAACTACGATACAGTCTAATTTTTAAGGCATTCAGACACCACATAAGTCTTGGGGGAGGAGGGAGAAAAGCAGATGGAAATCATAAAATAAAGCTGAAGAGTTCATAGCCAAAGGGCACAAAGCGTCAGGCCTTGAGTCATGGGGAGAGAGGCAGTTCGGTGGTAGGGTTCATAGAAGGGTGAACATGGAGCTCGAACTTGACTTCAAATTCTGCCTTAGACACTACATTATATCTTTGCGGTCCTATCTTTGTGATAGTCCCTTAGCCTCTATTAGGTTCTGTAAAATGGGGATAATTATAGCACCTACTTCATAGGGTTGTTGTGAGGATCAAATAATATAGTACATGTAAAGTATTTATTAAGTATAATATATAAATATTATATAAATACATACATAAATTTACATAAAGTTTATAAAGCACACTATAGAAAGTATATGATACATTCAAAGTACTTATACAACTTAAAGTGATATATAAACGTTGCCTATTATGATAGCCTTGTTGGGGTGAGGTTTTTCATGTAAGTAAAGTAAATAAGGATCACTGTACCTCATAAGGGCTTCATTGCATTTGCTTCAGAATTGAAAGAACTTATTCACAGGTCTAAAGTGCTAGATCTTTTTCAGAAAAAAAGTGAAAGGCCTTCGAAAATCAATTAACTTAAAATTCAATGGGTATGTTTGAGTTGATGGGGCTCAAAAGAAAAGAATACAAGCTCCTTGGATTTTAATGATTAATGCAACTATAATTAGGTTCTTACCTTAGAGGGAAGGGGGTAGGGATACAAAGTATCATATGATTTCCTTGCACCAAATATTCCCCTTGTTTCCAACTTTTAAAAGGAAATACTTTACCATTTTTCTTCATGCATAATTTACTGATTTTTACTCTAATGAAACTTAGTTCCTGGAACAGGAGATTTCATATTCGATAATTTGACATTCCACATTCAATAGCAGCTCTCCTATCTGTGAATTTTAATCAAGCTTAGATGTCAAGCTTAGATAATCAAGCTATAAGAAAAGATTCTAGGAAACCTATTTCCATCTTTGAGACTCTCTCTTTCTCCCTAAGTCCTGGGCATGGTGTATATATTACCTGACCTAAATATCTGAACACATTGGCTGGCTAAGTATATTGCTTTTTGGAATGTCTCATTAGAAGCACACTTCATTTTTCTGAAATAATAAGTGTACCCAAAATCCAGATCAAGACGCTTATCATCATACTGATAGCAAGTTTAATCTTCCATGGCTAAAACAAGCAACAGCAATTTCCAGACCTTCAATAGCATAGTAAATGTGTCATCAATATTTCTTTCCACAATTTTTAAAGTTTAACAACTGCCTAAGGAACTTTATGCAAGGAAATTTCCTGTGGGTATTGTATTTTGAAAAATAAAAAGAGTAAAATGACAATAGATACAATACCACCAGCATATTATAATCTATTCAGTGGGACTTACTATTTTTAAAGGGAAAAGGTTTGCAAATGAATGGAAAGTATGTAATAATGGAGTTGGGACCATTAAAAAGTTTTATTCAGATAAGAGTAATGATAATTTTTGAGTAATATAATCATAAAATTTTAGAGTTGAAAGGATATTAGAGATAATCTAGTCCAGAAACAGAATTAGAAATTTTTGCCCCAGTGAAGAAGAAAGATTTACTTAAACTGAACAGCTATTGAGACATTATCAGGGGAACAAAACCACTAAAATTCACCTTCACATTTCAATGGCAGCTCATTCAAGTCAGTGTCTTCACCCACATGTGATGCCAAATTCTCATTAAAAAGAAGAGGTAATAGAGGAACAGATAGACAAATTATTGTAAATGAATGTACTGGGACTAAAACATAAAAAATAAACATGAAAAATTCACAGAAACAGGACAATTTAAATGAACTAATGAAGAGTAAAATTACCAATTCTAGGAAAAATATACACTAGGAAAAATATACAGTGACATAAATAAAAACAATATTAAATTAAATAGTAATATTAAAACAAAGTCAAACACTCTGAAACTGTAATGCCCCTCCCACCTTGCCTTAAAGAATTGGAGGGATCTGATTGTAGAATGTTGTATATGCTCTGACTCATGATCACTCTATCACTCGATTTTGTATAATTGTTTTTCTTTTTCAAAGGTAGGATTCACTAAATAGATTTTTTTGAGGGGGAAAGTTTACAGCCTGAAATGACTATAACATATGAACAAAAGTCATCAAGAAAATTTTAACTGAAAATAAAACAGATCACCTCTTTTGTTTTCTACATACATAACCTTAGATAGGTGTTATGTTAATGAAAATGGGATGATCTTTCCTATCCATTAACAAGCCTATGTGACCTGCTTGAGTTACATGGACGCGTAAGTCACATGATCCTGTGGTGAGAGAAGCTTGCCGAATGGGTGGGGCAGAAAAGGGTGGAGCAGGAAGTGAAACAGAGCAGTCAGAGCAGGGAGAGAGATGGTGGAAGTTGCAGCTTGGAGAGAGAAAGAGCAGGCAGCAGCAGCTAGTGTGAGTGAGAGGGAATGATTTTGCTTAAGGGAGTCTGTTTGTGGGAAGGATGACAGAGGGAAGGCTTGGGGATGGCAGCACCCCCTACATTGATAATGTGTGTAGATTTCTTTGTTGCTATAATGGATTTGGCTTTTTGGTATTAGGATTTGGCTTTCTTGAGTCTATTTGAATAAATGTTTTGGTTTGGTCTTCCATGGAAAGAGTCTGTTATATTTTGCAATTCATAAGTATGTTGGCATATTCACAGCACCAACGGCCACTGTGAGTATTACAATGTCACTACAACAAGTCACAACCTCTCTTTGTCTTAGGTTTTTCACATGAAAAATGGGTGTAGGTGAAACGAAATCCCACAAAATAGAGAGGAGCTAAGAGGAAAGAAAAGGTGGTCAGTAGTGTCAAATACTGAAGCCCAAAACTTGCCTACTTGTTCTCCAAATACAAAATTCTATCTCTTACCTCCGTGCCCTTATAGAGACTTGACTTGCTCTTCACCTTCCCATTCCTGAGCTAAGTTCCCTCCTCACCTCTCCTTCTTGCAATCCCAAAGTTCCTTCAAGGCTCAGCACTAGTGACTCTTACCAGAAAAAATCTTTCCTGATTACATTGTATTTATTTTCTATGTATATTTTTGCATTTAACTATGTAACCATTATAATTTTCTCTAACCTCATAAAATGTAAACTACTGAAAGTCAGGAGTTGCCTCAGCAATGGCATGTTAGATGTATCATCAATTATTGTTGATTTAGTGTCATCAAAATGTATGATATTTATATGCTATATATGTTATTACATTGTTTTCTACTTTACAGAAGGGATATGAGAAAAAAATGTCTAATCTGTATCCTCTGAGAATTTAATATCATTTTTATTGAGATGAATATGCATACAGAAAATTTAGTAACTATGTGCAAGGAGACAAATAGACAGGAAGAAGCACAATGTAACAGAAAGAGCAAGGTATTTGGAGTCAAGAAGACTTTAATGTAAATATTATTATACAACCCTGGGCATGTGACTTACCTTCTTTGGACTTAAAATGAAAGTTTTGGACTCAATGACCTCAAGAATTCCTTCCAGTTCTCAATCTTTGATCCTATGACTATTACCATAAATGACTTCATGTTCTTTATTCATGACTGGACAAGAGACTTTTTTCTTCTTTCTTCTTTTTATTTATTTATTTCTTTTCTTTACTTATGTAAGGGAAAATAAGACTCAGTTCATTATGATAGTTCATGAAGCAAATAAATGTTCTGGGAATCTAGTAGTTTACATTTGAATGATATCCTAATGGTGATGGTGTTGATAAAGCATGGTGCTCACCCACTACCCATCCCTCTGCCTCCTTCAAAAATGTGCCAGCTCTGTAGGTTATTGGCCCAAATTCCTATTCAGTTAGATCCAAGCAAGAGGAAGAATTTCTATAGAAATTAGACAGATGTCTACTGCAACGTACATGAGGTAGGTGCAAACACTACTATCATTTTACAGTTTGTGGAAACTGAGTATGAGAGAGGTTAAGAGGATTATAAGGTTGCACTGATAATGTTGGAAGTAGGGTTGAAACCCATTAATTTCCATGATACCACACTGACTTTCACTTAAAAAAAAAAGAAAGAGTACAGAATGTTGGAAGAAATCCACAGATCTGTGAAATTTTAGCATCTGACTTGAAATATAGTAGATTATAAATCCTATGGAAAGAATCCAAATAACAAGAATATTTGTACACAACTCCATGAAATATTTAAAAACTAAAATAATCCATTAAATGTCCTCCTTGCAAAAATAAAATGAAACAAAAAAAGATGAGAGGATCCAATAAATTCTCCCAAACTTAATAATATTAAACAAACAAAAAATATTGGTGGGGCGGGGGGAGGGCTGAGCCAAGATGGCGCTGCGAAATGAAGGAACTAGGAAGGCGCTCTCTCACAAATTCTGTCACATACATCCAAAAAAATAAATCTGAGCAGATTTGAGGGAGTTAGAAGCTGCTAGTAGACTGAGAGGGCAGGAGTGCCAGGCACATGCAAGGGCACCAGAGCAAACCAACAGGGAACAACAGAGGAATCCAACCAGTGCGCCAGTCTGGGAGAGTGCTGGACAAGTGAAATGCCAGACTAGGAACAGGTCCAAGGCAGAAGCACCTCCTACAGCCAGGATCAAGCCTCAGGCTTCTCAGTCCAGGATGGGAGTCTGTCGGAGCTACCAGAGATACCAGTGCAGAGCAGCTAGCCCAGAGGCCTTCAAACCACAGTCTAAAGGTTTGAAACTCACCTTCTTGAACTTCCTGGAGCCATGATGGCCCAGTAAAACAGCTGTCATCCCTCCCTTGAATAAACCCAGAGAACATTACCTCAGGAGAAACAGAGGAGCCAGAAGCAGAGATTCAGTAGTGAGAGAAGGTTCAGGAGAGGGCCCTTCTTGTGGTGGCAGAAGGAGACTAGTGCAGGAAGAGAGGTGTCCTAGCAGCCCTCACCTCAGCAGAAGGAGAGGAACTGAGCCTCAGGGGGCTGGAGCTAACAAACATCAACACCAGGACCCCAGAAATGGCTTTGAACAGCCAGGGGAAGTGGCAGGCACCAGCACAAACGACAGTTGAGACCACCCATGTTTCAGAGCAGTCCTGGGGAAGAGGAGACCCGCAGCAGCCAGACAACCCCTCTCCTACACCTCACAAAACCAGAGGCCCTAGCACATAAAGCTAGATACCAACACAAAAACTTGGGACAGAGCCCCCTGAGCCCCAGAAGCAGAGATTTACTTTAGAAACCAGGAGAAAAAAAACACCTTGAAAAAGAGGACTAAGAAGCTTTCAAAGACCATTTATTGATAGTATAGAGAAAAAGAAGATCAAAATTCCAATTCAGAAGAGGACAGCATGGACACTACGCCCACATCTGAAACCTCAAAAGGGAAAGTGAACTGGTCTGCAGACCAAAAAGCATTCCTGGAAGAACTCAAGGGGGACTTTAAACACCAAATTAGGGATGTAAAGAAGAAATGGAAAAATGGAAAAAAAATCACTGATGAAAACAAATTTTTTAAAACTAAAATCAGCGAAATGGTTAAGGAGAATCAGAATATAAATGGAGAAAATGTCTCATTGAAGAGAAAAATCAACCAAATGGGAAAGGAGATAGAGAAGCTGAAGGAAGAAAACAATACATTAAAAATTGGAATTGGAAAAGTAGAAGCTAATGACTCTATGAGATATCAAGAATCATTCAAACAAAATCTAAGAAATGAAAAAATAGAAGAAAACATGAAATAGCTGATAAGAAATACAACAGAACTGGAAAACAGATTCAGGAGAGACAACCTAAGAAGTATTGGTCTATCTGAAAGCCATGATGAAAAAAAGAGCCTGGACAGTATCACCCAAAAAATCCTTAAGGAAAACAGCCCCAAGGTTCTAGAACTAGAGGGTAAAATCATTGTCAAAAAAATCCACAAATCACCCCCTGAAAGAGATCCAAAATTGAAAATTCCAAGAAATATTATAGCCAAATTCCAGAACTACCAGGTCAAGGAGAAAATACTGCAAGCAGGAACAAGGGAATTCCAGATCTTCCTGATGAAAAGGCCAGAGCTCAATAGAAAATTCGATCTTCAAATACAAAACTCAAGAGAGACATAAAAAGGAAAATGGGGGGAAAATGCTAGTTAATCAATAAGGCAAATTAGTTACATCCTTAAATAGGATTATTTTGTTTTATATATGTTTTACACATATGTCAATCTTGAGAATAGTACAGTTATTATGACAATTGAAAGGGATATACATAGACTGTGGGTGTCAGAATAAAATAACTGATATAATGATAAAAAAATATGATCAAGAGATATAAAGGGATGGTTCTGGGAGAAGAAGTAATGAGATAATAGAAAAGGGTAAATTATATCACATTAAGAGACACAAAAAGAATGGAGGGAGAAGAGCAATATTTGAGCTTTATTCTCATCAAATTTGGTTCAAGAAGGGAATAACATACCCTGATAAGTATAGAAATTAAGCTTGTCCTACAGGCAGTAGGAGGGGAAAGGGGAAAGAAAAGGGAGGGTCGTAGTCAGTATGGAGGGAAAAAATGTAGCCAGGGGAAAAAGGTAAGATGAGAAAGGGGAATCAAAGGGAGGGTAAACAGAGGAAGGCGGTGGTCAAAAGTAAAACTCTAGGAGTGGAACGGAGAAGGGAGACATAAAAGCATAAACGGGGATAAATAGGATGGAGAAAAATACAGATAGTAATCATAACTGTGAATGTGAATGGGATGAACTCTCCCATAAAACAGAAGTAGATAGAAGAATGGATTAAACACAATTATCCTACAGTATGCTATTTACAAGAAACACATTGGAAAGAGGGGGTTACACACGGGGTAAAGGTAAAAGATTAGGGTAGAATATATTGTGCTTCAGCTAAAGTAAAAAAAAAAGCGGGGGTAGTAATCCTAATCTCAGACAAAGCAGAAGCAAAGATAGATCTAATTAAAAGAGATAAAGACTTTTTGTTCTTACAGGTGAATTTTGTTATTATTTATCCAGCTCTGTAAAATAATTTTTGGTAGTTCAGTTGGTATGGTACTGACTAAGAAAATCAATTTAGGTAAAATTGTTATTTTTATCATATTACCTCAGCTTAACCACGAGCAACTGATGCTATTCCATTAATTTAGATCTGACTTTATTTGTGTAAGACGTGTTTCCTACTTGTGTTCATATATGCCCTGGGTTTCTCCTGGCAGGTAGACTCCCAAATTGTTTATAATGTCAACAGTAAGTTCAAATGGAATTGCTCTTTCTATCTCTTGTTGTTAGGCTTTTTTAGTAATATATAGGAATGCCAAGGATTTATGTGGGTTTATTTTGTATCCTGCAACTTTGCTGAAGTTGTTTATTATTTCAAGCATTTTTTCACTTGAATATCTAGGATTCTCTAAGTAAATTGTCATATCATCTGCAAAAAGTGATGATTTAGTTTCTTCTTTGCCTATTCTAATTCCTTCAATTTCTTTTTCTTCTCTTGATGCTAAAGTTAACATTTTAGTACCAAATTTAATAATAGGGGTGATAGTGGACATCCTTGTTTCACCCCTGATATTATTGGGAATGCATCTAGCTTATCCCCATTACATATAATGCTTGCTGATGGTTTTAGGTAGATGCTATTTATAATTTTAAGGAAGACTCCGTTTATTCTTATGCTAAATTAAAAACGTTAGAATGATGTTTTTAATAGGAATGGGTGTAGTATCTTGTTAAAAGCTTTTTCTGCATCTATTGAAATAATCATATGATTTCTGATAGATGTGTTATTGATATGAACAATTATGCTGATAGTTTTCCTAATATTGAACCAGCTTTGCATTCGTGGAATAAATCCTACCTGGTCATAGTGTATTATTCTCATGTTAAGTTGCTGTAATATTTTTGATAATATTTTATTTAAATTTTTTGCATAAATATTCATTAGGGAATTTGGTCTATAGTTTTTTTCTTTGTTTTGACTCTTCTTGGTTTAGGTGTTAGTATCATAAATATGCTCTGAATCACTATTGATTAGAGAAATGCAAAACCAAACAACTCTTAGGTTCCTCATCTCTCCTGTCTGATTGGCTAACAGGGCAAAACAGGAAAACGATAAGTGCTGGAGATAATGCAGGAAAGTTGGAACTTTAATACATTGTTGGTGCAGTTGTGAATAGATCAGCCATTTTGGAGAGCAATTTGGAACTATGACCAGAGGGCTATAGAAATGGGCATAACCTTGGACCCATTCCTAGGGCTATATCCCAAAGATATCACACAGGTGGGAAAGGGACCTGTTTGTACAAAAATATTTATAGCCTCTCTTTTTGTGGTGGCAAAGAATTGGAAATCAAGGGGATGCCCCTCAATTGGGAAACGGCTGAACAAGTTGTGGTATATGAATGTAATGGAATAGTATTAAGCTATAAGAAACTGACAGGATACAGACTTCATAGTAACATGGAAAGCCGTACATGATCTGATGCTGAGTGATAGGAGCAGAAACAAGAGAACATTATACGCAACCACAGACATATCGATTCTGTGATGATGAACTTTGATAGACTTGGCTTTTCTCAGCAATACAAGGCTCAAAGACAGTTCCAAGGGACTCATGATGGAAACAGCTAGCTACATTCAGAGAAAGAACTGTGGAGTCTGAATGCAGATTGAAGCAAAATATTTGCTCTTTTTTTGGTTTTGTTTCTTCTCTCCCATGATTCATTCCATTGTTCAAAATTCTTTTTTTGCAACTTGACTATTGTGTAGATAATTTTAATGCGAAGGTTTATGTAGAATCTATATCGGACTGCATCACGTCTTGGTGTGAAGGGGGAGGGGAGGGAAGGGAAGAAAATTTGAAACTCAAGAACATGTAAAGCCAAGTGTTGTGAACTAAAAAAAAAAAAATTAATGAAAAAAAGAGATAAGGAAGGATACCACATCCTGATCAAAGGCACCATATACAATGAAGCAGTGTCATTATTTAACATATATGCATGTGGTATAGCATACAAATTCTTAGAGGAGAAGTTAAGGGAGTTACAGGAAGAAATAGACAGTAAAACAACACTAGGGGGTACCTCAACCTCCCCTTCTGTGAACTTGATAAATCTAACCTCAGAATAAACAAGAAGTTAAGGAGGTGAATAGAATTTTAGAAAAGACAGATATCATAGACCTCTGGAGAAAAGTGAATGGGGATAAAAAGGAATATACTTTTTTCTTTGTGGTACATGGCACATACTCAAAAATTGCCCACGTACTAGGACAGAAAAACCTCACAATCTAATGCAGAAAGGCAGAAGATCTTTTTGAGATCATGATGCAATAAAAACTATTTCTAATAAAGAACCATGGAAAAGTAAACTAAAAATTAATTGGTAACTAAATAATCTAATTCTAAAGAATGAGTAGGCCAAAGAACAAATCCTACAATTAATAACTTCATTAAAGAGAATCACAATAATGAGAAAAGATACCAAAACTTATGGGATGCAGCAAAAGCAGTTCTTAGGGGAAGTGTTATATCTCTAAATTCTCACATGAACAAAATAGAGGAAAAGGAGATCAATGAATTGGGCATGCAACTGAAAAAGCTAGAAAAAGAACAAATTCAAAATCCCCAATTAAATCCCCAATAAGAAATACTGAAAATCAAAGGAGAGAATAATAAAACTGATATCAAGAAACCCATTAAATTAATAAATAAAACCAACAGCTGATTTTATAAAAAGAAACAATAAAATTGATAAAATTTTGGTCAATTTGATTAAAAAGAAAGAAAGAAGAAAACCAAATTACCAGTACCAAAAATGAAAAAGGTGAATTTACTTTCAATGAAGAGCAAATTAAAGCAATAATTAGGAATTATCTTGTCCAATTGCACTCCCATAAATTTGATAACCTTAGGGAAAAGAATGAACATTTACAAAAATATAAATTTCCCGGGTTAACAGAAGAGGAAATAAAATACCTAAATAACCCCATCTCAGAAAAGGAAATTGAGCGAGTCATCAATGAACTCCCTAGCAAAAAAATCTCCAGGGCCAGATGGTTTTACATGTGAATTCTATCAAATATTTAAAGAACAATTAATTCATATACTTTATAGACTATTTGGGAAAATAGGTAAAGAAGGAGTCCTACCAAATTCTTTTTATGACACAAATATAGTACTAATACCTAAACCAAGAAGAGTCAAAACAAAGAAAATTATAGACCAATTTCCCTAATGAATATTAATGCAAATAGTTTAAATAAAATATTAACAAGAACATTGCCACAACTTATCAGGACACTAATACACTATGACCAGGTAGGATTTATTCCAGCAATGCAAGGCTGGTTCAATATTAGGAATACTATCAGCATAATTCATCATATCAACAACAAAAGTTGCAGAAACATGGTCCTCTAAATAGATGCAGAAAAAGCCTTTGACAAAACACAACATCCATTCCTATTAAAAACACTAGAAAGCCTTCCTTAAAATTATGAATAGCATCTACCCAAAAGCATCAGTAAGCCTTCTATGTAATGGGTATAAACTAGATGCATACCCTAGAAGATCAAGGGTGAAACAGTGATGTCCACTATCACCCCTATTATTGAATTTGTTACTAGAAATGTTAGCTGTAGCAACAAGAGAAGGAAAAAAAAATGAAGGAATTAGAATAGGCATAGAAGAAACTAAATTATCACTTTTTTGCAGATGATATGATGATTTACTTAGAGAATCCTAGAGAATTAAGTAAAAAAAATACTTGAAATAAAAAACAACTTTAGCAAAGTTGTAGGATATAAAATAAACCCACATAAATCCTTGGCATTCCTATATATTACTACAAAAGTCCAACAGCAAGAGATACATAAATTCCATTTAAAGTTATTGTGATACTGCAAAATATCTGGGAGTCAGCCGCCAAGACAAACCCAGAGCCTACATGAACATAGTTATGAAACACTTTTCACACAAATAAAGTTAGATCTACATAAATGGAAAAACATCAGTTGCTCATGGTTAGGCCGAGCTAATACAATAAAAATGACAATACCTAAGTTAATTTACTTATTCATCACCATGCCAATTGACCTTCCAAAAATTATTTTACAGAACTAGATAAAATAATAACAAAATTCATATGGAAGAATAAGAGGTCCAGAATATCAAGGAAATTAATGAAAAGAAATGCTAGGGATGGTTGCCTAGCCATACCAGATATTAAACTGTACTATAAAGCAGCAGTCATCAAAACTAATTGATACTCTCTAAGAAAAGAGTTGTGGATCAGTGGAACAGTTTAGGCACACAAGACACAGTAGCAAAAGACTATAGCAATCTACCCTTTGATAAAGCCAAAGAATCTAGCTTCTGGGCTAAGAATTCACTATTTCATAAAACTGCTGGGAAAATTGGAAAATGGCAGGGCAGAAACTGGGTATAGACCAATATCTTGTACCACATACCAAAATAAAGTCAAAATGGGTTCATGATTTAGGAATAAAGGCAATTTGGGAGAAATAAATGATTTGGGAGAGCAAGGAATAGTTTACCTATGGGATGTATGGGAAAGGGAATAATTTATGACACAACAAGAAATTGAGAGCATAATTTTGATTATGTTAAATTGAAAAGTTTTTGTATAAACATAGCCAATGCAATAAAGATTACGAGGGAAGCAGGAAACTGGAAGAAAATCTTTACAACCAGTGTCTCTGATAAAGGCCTCATTGCTAAAATTTACAGGGAACTGAGCCAAATTTATAGGAATACAAGTCATTCCCCAATTGAGAAATGGCCAAAGGATAGGAACAGGAAGTTTTCAGAAGAAGAAATTAAAGATACATATAGGCATATGAAAAATGCTCTAAATCACTACTGATTAGAGAAACACAAATCAAAACAACTCTTAGGTACCACATCTCTCCTGTCAGATCGGCTAAAATTACAAAATAGGAAAATGATAAATGCTAGAGAGGATGTGGGAAAATTGGAACATTAATACATTGTTGATGGAGTTGTGAATTGATCCAGCCATTCTGGAGAGCAATCCTATGCCCAAAGGACTATAAAAATGTGCATACCCTTTGACCCAGCATTACCACTGATAGGGCTATATCACAAAGAGATCACACAAATGGGAAAGGGACCCATATGTATAAAAATATTTATAGTGGTTCTTTTTGTGATAGCAAAAAATTGGAAATGAAGGGAATGACCCATCAACTGGGGCATGGCTAAACAAGTTCTGGTAAATGAATGTAATGGAATACTATTTTGCTATAAGAAATTGGGAAGAACCAGACTTCATAACAACCTGGAAAAACCTACATGATACAATACTGAGTGAGTGGACCAGAACCAGAAGAACATTATACACAACCACAGATATAGTGCTTCTGTGATGATGAACCTTGATAGACTTAGCTCTTCTCAGCAATACAAGGTTTAAAGACAACTATAAAGGACTCATGATGGAGATAAATATCTATATCCAGAGAAAGAACTATTGACCCAGAATTCAGATTGAGGCAAACTATTTGCTCTGTTTTTTTTCTTTTTCTTTTCTTTTCTCTTTTTTTTGTTTTTTGTTTGTTTTGGGGGCGGGATTTGTTTCTTCTTTCTCATGATTCATTCCAGTCAGCATAATTCTTCTTTACAACTTGACTATTGTGTAAATAAGTTTAATGTGAAGTTATATGTAGAAGATATTTTGGATTCCATGCCACCTTGCCAAGGGAGAGGTGGGGGGGGGAAGAAAATCTGGAACTCAAATAATGTGGAAATGTGTGTTGTAAACTAAAAATTAAAAAAAATCTTAATTAAAAAATGAAAGGGAAACATGCTTTTATAGGATGAAAGGGATAAATAAATACCCCAAAATATCTATGAGAAACAACTAAACAGATATTCAACATATCGGCAATTTAATTCTTTCTGCATTCATTTATTTAAAAAAAAATCTGATTTTCTATGGGCTGCAAATCTTTTTACATGAAGAGGTAACATTTTTATGTGTCATAAAACTAAATAGAGCACTGTTTAAACTATTATGAATTGTTTGCTCAATTAACAAATGTATCCTCAGGACTTAAACTTGAAAAGGTATAAATGTAGGGAAAAAAAATTTGTAGGTGATAGCTGGAGGGAGATAACCAAGTAAACTTTATACTTATGTTATGCCGATAGTACTGGAACTCATATAGAAGAATGATGAGGAATGACGGTGTTTTAAACATTGTTTTCCTTTGAAGGCTTCCAAGAATATTGGGTGATGTTTTCTTCGTATTCATAAAAAGAATATAGTGAAACAGTGGCAGCCAATGGACAGGCCTTGTTGTCCTTTGCAATGTAGTGAGAATTGGCAGGAAAATTTGTGGGTGTTCCCGGGAACTCACCAGTCTCCCGTTCATTTTCAATAGGAGACTCACAAGTTCCTGCAAATGCACACAAACTTGATTAAAGCTGGTCACCATGTTTGGCAGGCAGATACAGGTATTTTCTCCCATCTCAGCTATGTAACTTCCAGAACAGTCTTCACAATGGTGCAGGAGACATTCCAATCACTCGTAGTTAACACTTAGTTTACTAAAACTTCAGTCTAGTTCACTTTCATCCATGTTTGATTTGATGTATTAGACTAGATCTCAGAAAATGATATTGAGTTAGAAGGACTTGGAGTCAGGAAAAATTGAGTTTAAATCCTGCTCATAAACTTATTAGTTGTATGACCCTAGGAAAGTCACTTCAGTTCTGTCAGCACCAGTTTTTTCATCCCTAAAATGAATATAATAATAGAACCTACCCCATCGGGTTATGGCAATGATCAAAAGAGATTGCAAATGTAAAAAATAATCACTATATGCATGTTAGTTATCATTGTTGTTCCTGTTGTTGTTATATTGATCCAATTTCTCTTTGATCACTATTTTAAAATTCCTAAGTATAGATTTCTGGAGGCTGGACAGCAAAGAAGTACAATCAATAGAGCACTGCATAGGAAGTCAGGAGACCCATTTCTTCTCTGGGTTCTGTGTTTTATAACACCTTCATAAACTATTTAACCTCTCTGGGACTCAGTGGCCTCATTTCAAAATGTAGGAGTAAGAACCTATGATTTCTATGATATATTCAAGGGTTAAACTTATCTGATTCTATAAGAGGAACTGGAAAAAATTTGATGGAAATTACTGAGATAATACTAAAATTAGCCTTTCTATAGAAAATTCTAGAAACTCAGAAATCAGAGTTATATAATTTATGGTCTATGGTTATTTTTTCTGGTTTGCCAACACACTATATTGCAGCCCAAATGGCTTGTAATTTTATACTGGTCTTTAAAAATTATGTCATTCTCTTAACATGAAAAAACAAGAAAATGATAAATGCTGGAGAAAATGTGGTAAGATTGCAACACTAAAGGATTGTTGGTGGAGTTGTGAAGTGATCCAACCATTTGGGAGAGCAATTTGGAACTATTTCCAAAGGGCTATAAAACTATGCATACTCTTTGACTCAGAAATACAACTTCTAGGGCTGCATTCCAAACAGATCCTACAATGGGAAAAGGATGCACATGTACAAAAATATTTATGGCAGCTCTTTTCATGGTGGCAAAGTACTGGGAATTGAAGGGATGCCCAACAATTAGGGAATGTCTGAACAAGTTGTGTTATATGAATGTAATGGCATATTATTGTACTATAAGAAATGAGGAGCAGATGGACTTCAGAAAAACCTGGAAAGACTTATATGAACTGCTGTTGACTGAGGTTAGCAGAACCAGGAAAACATTGCACACAGTTACAACAACATTGCATGATGACTAACTTTGGCAGACTTGGCTCTTCCCAGCAATACAAAGTTCTAAGACATCTCCAAAATGCTCATGATGGAAAATGCTATGCACATCCAGAGAAAGAATTTCAGAATCTGAATGCAGATCGAAGCATACTATTTGTTCTCTCTCTCTCTCTTTTTTTTTACTTTGTTTGGTTTTGTTTCTTCTTTTTCATGGTTCATTCTATTGGTTATAATTCTTCTTTGCAACATGACTAACGTGAAAATATGTTTTATGTGAACGTATACCTAAAGCCTATATCAGACTGCATACTATCTTGGGGGTGGGGGAGAGGAGAGAGTAGGAGAAAATTTAAAATTCAAAAGCTTGTGGAACTGAATGTTGTAAACAAAACATGAATAAATAAGTGTAAAATATATGTCATTCTCTCTAGACCCTTGTTTTGTCATCTGTGAAGTGAGCAATTTGGATTAGAATAACTCTAAAGAACATATTGCTCTTACATTCCGTTCCATGGTAGAATTTTGCTAGCAATTGAAAAATAGTTATATCCTCCACCCCAATAATTTTCAAAGACAGACCAATTCTTCCTTTTTTAAATTTCCATAGGATCCAACATGCCTACCTAGATCAGGGGTAAAAATATAGAGAAGGGAGTAAGAAAAGAAGGCATGAGAGAAAACCAACTAGGAGTAGATACAAAATATGTTATGCGAAGGCTCTGGAATTAGTAAAAGTACAAAATCCTTCCTTTTTGAAGCTCAGAGAGACCTGGAATTATCTAGCAAAAGTTGGACTTAGGAGAAGACCGTAATAGTGATTTTCCGTAAATTCATTTGTAAAGAGAAAAAATTGAACTCAAAAGATGAACATCAAAAGATGATCTTAAAAGTCTCTTCCAGTTCCAAATCTATGATGCTATTATCCTCCATACACACTGTCTCCTCCCCCTATATATATGAGCTACCACCCTTCCCTAGATATAGTCCGTAGTGCTAACAGTTCAATATGAGTTAGCAGTAAATGATGAATGTTTCATTTCTTTTGAAACCTGTTTCTTGGGAGACAGTAGACTAGAAAATTTTTGTAGGGATATGAAATATTTTCCAATATTCCTCTCGCTTTTGGTTGTTACTTTCACGACTCAAAAAAATGTGTATTTCATTTTCTCAGAGTTTTTATCTCAGATGAATTTTGACTGCCTTCATCTTATCTACCCTTCCTGCCACCTTGCCAGAATGGAAAGAGTTATTAGCTTCAGCTCTCAAATAAAGTACATATGATACTTTATTTAGTCATATTGCCATCACTATGCTATAGTTTCACCAAATCCTTGTCCACAAACAGAGGCTTGGCTATACATATGTCAAGATTGGAACTGGGAGAAACAATACAAAGAGACTATAATTATTTTCACATCTGGCAATTACAGTTTGTTGGATGGTGCTTCCTCCAGATATATCACAGGATTTAGAACTGGAAAATCTAAGCAGCAGTGAATACACACACACACACACACAAACAGCAAAACACAGTACCTCCTCTCAAAGAGCTCACAGTCTAATGGGAGAAAATAATTTGGAATGGACCTGTGTCTCTCTGCTCCTCAACATAGCACAGACCTTATGTGAGTTATATTCTATGTTAATTTATATGCCTGCATTGTATGTGAGATACCCTCTCTCCCTCTCTCTTTTCCTTTCTTCCTCACTGCTCGCAATAAAGTTTTGGGTTATATGGACTCTCATTGTTCCCATATTATCTCAATTCTTGAACTCATTAAATAGTTGCTTTCCCTACATCTGGTTGGTTCACGTGCCCTTCCTTAAACATAAACTCTGTACCGAGGCAAGGTCTTAACTTATTGACAGCAGCACATACACTACCAGAGTATGACTGTGAACCAGGTTGTAGGAACCAAGACTCAATAGGGGAACCCTATGTCCTTCCAGAAGGGATTCTCTTATGCCAGAAAACTGCCATAAAACAATTGGTGCAGTGAGCAGCATCTCAAAACATAACCACATTGATTTTCTTTCCCACTAAGGATATGTTAACTCGTAATTAATAGTAAGGTACCATTCTAGGAACCTTTAAAGACATGAACTTGATTAGGAGTGGAGTCCACAGACATGGGCATAAGTTTCACTTTCAATTCCCACACAGGGATATTTAAGATGTTAAATGATTATTAGGATTGCATTTGTTAATATCAAATACCCCAGTAGCATAGAATATGGAAAATTATCTTTAAATTTAAGAAGTCCCTCAATAAATCAATGAATATAGATACCACATCTATAGAGGAAACTGTATGGCATAGTGGATAGGGTGCTAGGGGGTAATAATACTGTCAATAACTTAACTACTTTCATAGGGTTGTTGTGAGGCACAAATAAGATAATTTCTATAAAGCTATTTGCAAAATTTAAATCATTATACAAATGTTAGCTAACATTATTACTATGATGAATAGCTCCCTGTTGGGTAAAATGGGGGAAATAAAGAAACCATGACTTGTTATCTTCAAGGGGTTTTCAGTATAATTGGGGAGGCAGAATGAATACAGACTTTAAAAGTAAACATCAATATAAAAATATATGCAAGGTGAAAAATAATTGCTTATCACTCCAGGGAGTGGAACCAAGATGGAGGAGTAGAAAGAGGGACCTGAATGGGCTCTCCCACAAAATACTTGTAAATACTCCCTTGAAATACTTGTAAAAAATTACTCTAAACAAATTCTAGAGCAGTAGAAGCCACAAAAAGACTGAGTGAAGCAGATTTCCAGCCCAAGACAATCTGGAAGGCCAACAGGAAGGATCCATCACACCATGCTCAGAGCAGAGTCCAGCCTAGCTTGGGCCATGCTGGCACAGATGGGATTGGAGCAGGCCTCAGGGCCCTGAATCACTCGCAGCTGAGGTGGTTTCTAGACTTCTCAAGCCACAAATGCCAAAGACAGCTTCAAAAGTCAGTGGGAAAGCTGTCTCACCTAGGTGAGAGGATTGAGTGGTCTGGCCACAGCCCCAGTCCCAGCCCCAGGGTGTTGGCAGCCACTGTTGCAGGGGCAGCTGCTTCAGGAGCTTTCAACCCACAGATGGTTGGGGAACCCAAGGGCTGATTTAGGTCACAGTCCTTGGGTGAAGAGGAGCACTGGAGTGGCAGAGCTGGTGGCAGCTGTGGAGGAAACCCTGCTCACAGTTCCCATGCAGAAAAGAGTGCTTGCAGAGCACAGGCCAGGAGAGGAATAAACACCTCTCTTCTGATCATTCAACTTTGGAGAAATTGAGAATTTACATGTCCCTAGAGATATCTCTGAAAACAGCTGCAAAACACCTGGAAATTGGGACAGTGCACCCTCCACTTAACAAAGCTCAAAAGTCAAATAATTGGCTGGGAAAGTGAGCAAGCAGAGGAAAATGAATAAGACTATGGAAGGTTATTTTATTTGTGAAAAGATCTTTTCTTGCATATTTAATGACAAGGAAGGTCAAGACAGGCAGCCAGAGGAAGACAACAAGGTCAAGGCTCCTACATCCAAAGCCTCCAAGAAAAATATGAAATGGCCTCAGGCTACAGAAGAGCTCAAAAAGATAATTCAAGAACTTATCAAAGATAGGGCTCATAGGCTTGTAAGTTGGATTGGGAGGGATAGCACACAGCAAGATGTTAGAAAGACTGAAAGAAATATATTCATGAGGAAATTTACATGAATTAGGTAACCGCATTAGTCTCCGTTTTCTTTATGACCATGGAAAATTAGATTTATTCCACCTAGGCATCTAGGTGACATTGTAGATAGAGTTCCAGACATGGAGTCAAGAAAAAAAAATATGAACTCGCACCTTTCCCAGACACTCAAAATTTATGTGACCTTGTGTAAGTTATTTAATCTCAGTTAGCTTCAGTTTCCTCATCTGTAAAGTGGGGATAATGATAAAACATAGTTCATAGGTTTGTTGTGATGATTGAATGAGAAAATGTGTAAAATCTTTACAAATCTTAAAGTACTATATAAATACTAGCTATTGTTAGGTAATATCCAAGCCTTATAAGAGACTAAAAGTATGGACAAAGAAACTGATATAACACTGATCTGAAGCAATATTAAACTGTTCACCAACTTTCCTACTACTTTGTGTTGGTAAACAAAATGGGCTCTTAGCACTCAGTTCAACCAAGTGCCTTTGAAGAGTTTGGCCTTTGTTTCCTTGATAAGATTTGGGAGTCCTTGGTGGCCTCCTTGCCTTAGGGGAGGGCCTAGTTTACACATGAGTTTGAGTGACATGTTTGGGACATCAGAGGCTTTTAGATCACTTGGGTTTAAATGGCCTTTTTGTGACAATTCAAGGTCACCTGGGTGAGTTGCATGTGTGACTCACCCTTGACCCTGAAAAAGATATAAAACCAGGGGTTGGCTTTCTCTTTTCTGAAGCTCTTACCCACAGCAGTGGTGATGAGTGTGACTTTGGGCCAGCCCTTGTTATGAGCTCCTGGGCTGAACCTAGATGTTGGTAACTATGAATTGTATTGGCTCTGTCTGTTGATGTTTGTAATTTGTTAGTATTTGTGGGGGGGCAGAGCCAAGATGGCGACTGGAAAGCAGTAACTGGCGTGAGCTCCCCTCCAAGACCCTCCAAAAACCTATGAAAAAATGGCTCTGAACCAATTCTAGAACTGCAGAACCCACAAAGGGGCAGAGGGAAGCAGGACTCCAGCCCAGGTCTGCCTGGATGGTCTCGGGGTAAGGT
>CM053624.1:228970757-228999571 GCA_028646595.1 Phalanger gymnotis | reverse complement strand
ATGATTTGGCTAAATACTATCTTGTTTTTCTGTGGCCTCCTGGTTGCCCTTGTGAGATGGGCTTTCTGGGCCTGGAGTCTTTTTGTCAAGATGTTGGAATGGGGAGGCTGGTTCAAGTTTTTGCTGCGGTGGGGCCTAAATAAATTTCTTGTTGTTTTCTCCTTAGAGAATCTCTCATACCTTGCGATTTCAGACCATTTAAACATATACACGATTATATTTGAGATCATAAATTTGGCCTTCCTACTACACGTGGCAGAAAGTAGGTATAGACCAACATCTTCCACTGTATAACAAGATAAAGTCAAAATAGGTACATGATTTAGACATAAAGCCTGGTACTATAAGGAAACTATAGGAGTAAGAAATAGTTTACCTGTAAGATTTATGGAGAAGTGAAGAATTTATGACCAAAGAAGAGAGAGAGGACATTATGAAATGAAAAAATGGGTAATTTTGATTATATTAAATTGAAAAGTTTTTGCACAATCAAAGCCAATGCAACCATGATTAGAAGGGAAGGAGTAAGCTGGAAAAGAATTTTTATCACCAGTGTCTCGAATAAAGGCTTCATTTTTTGAAATATCCAGAGAAATGAATCAAATTTATTTCATTTTGTCCATTTATTTGTTTGTTTGTTTTTAGAAATTTTTTTTTTTAGAAAAACTCATATTCTTGTTACCTAGGTGTTAAGTTTAGTTGTTTCTACCTGATAAAGAAATGCGAGTGTTTCAGGACCCTTTAACTTGCACATGCAAAATAATACTCAAATAAGCCCCACCCTAATTATGTCTTTCTAGAAAGATGAGATACAGGCATGGAAGTATGGTAAAGTATAATGACAGATATTTTATTTTCATCTGTTCTCAATAAGATAAATTTGTTGGTTTCATTTAAACAATAAAACATTCTTAAACCTCGCATTTATAATTAAAAATCTTCCTTTTTTAAATTTCCTTTACTTTCTCTGCCTCTGCCCAATAGTTCAGGATACTCTTATCAATCACACTGGCCAAGGTAGACAACAAGTGATAGTTCAATATGCACTTCTTAAGGAATAGGAAGACAGTAAGAGGGTGTTAGGGGAGGGAATAAGCACAACATCTTATATCTGGTGCCTTGGTGACAATCCACATTGAGTCAAAAACTTGGAAGATTCTTCCAGGGAAATGAAAGCTCTTTGATGACAGGCACTGTATTTCCTCTTTTAAAAATTGCATAGAATAGGTGTTTAACGTAATAAATGTTTGTTTAATTAAGCTACATTTTAATTTTTATCTCACCTTTTCTCCTCTTATGAGAGAGATCAGATAGAACTTTGAATATAGATAATATTTTGGCCAAATTAGAAAAAAAACATTATTTGTAGGTCACTGTAGAATTCTACCTATTCTCCATCTTTTCTTAAAGCATTTAGCACCTGGTGTTATTAATATTCCTTAGTTTCTAAGATTACTTAAATTCTAATAAAGAAATCTATTTCATGTCATTTTCACTTTACTACTACAGTCATGTATGCTTGATGCTTTTATCTTCTATGCCAATTTCTTTTGCTCTTTCCTCACCCCTCATGTCCTACATTCAAAACAGAAAAAAGGTAATGTAGTTTACATATTGTAGGCCATTGAGTTTAACTTTAATTTGCGCCAGAAGATGAGGCGATCTGATTAAAGGAATCATTAGCACACGCACAGAATGATTTTACATGTATACACAAGTGTTTGTGTCTAATGGTAGCCATCTCTAGGGTGGGGGAAGAGAAAAAAAAAAGAAAAGAAAAAAGAAGAAAAAAAGGAAAGAAAAAAATGATAACTTTATTATATATTTAAAACAAATAGCAAGTTGGCAAGTTGTACATAATAGATTTGTAGTTTCATGTGCAATCATCTTTTTTATTCTACTATGTTATGAAAATGTTTGTTTCATTTGATAAATTAAAAATAAAAATAGAATAATTACAAAAATGGCTTCATCCACATAAGTCATATCAAACTAATGTTGGTTGTGTGTGTATGTGTGTGCGTGTGTGCTCAGATGAATGTTATATAATTTGCCTAGATTTTAGCAAAATATTTGACAATCTTTCATGCTATTCATATGAACAAGATGGAGAGGACTGGGCTATATTAAAGTGCAGTTATGCATATTTTAATTGCTCAACTAGTCAGGTAAAGAGCAATTTCAGGAATGGTTTGATGTCATTTCAAAATTAGATCTCTATTTGATTTTTTTTGTTTTTTTAATATTTTTTAACACTTGCTTAGACAAAGCCATTAGATGGCACATTTATCAAATTCGAATATAAGAGAAAGTTAAGTGGGATAACCAAAGTGGTAGATAATATCAGATTCAAAAGACAAAACAAAACATGACAAGGTTGAAAGTTGTTTAAATTTTAACAAGGTAAAGTACAATTTCTTATATTTCATTTAAAGAAATCCATTTCACAAATACAATAAAGGGGGGCATAAGTGGAGATAATAGTTCATATGTAAAAATCTGGGGATTTTAGAGGACTACAAACTTTCTAAGAATTAACAGTCTTATAGGAGCCAAAAGAACAAACATAATTATAGGCTACACTCAGGAAGGTGCAATGTCAAGGAATGAGCAGGTAATGGTACCGCTTACTCTGCCCTGGTTATATCATAATTGTACTATTATGTTCAGTTATAGGTACCACATTCTAGGAATGCCATTCCTCAACTGGAAAGTAGATAGAGAAAATAGACCAGGATGATGAAGAGCCTTGAGATTATAACACAGGGAAAATTAGTTTGGGGGGACCAATACAGATAGATGTTTCACCAGGAGAAAAGAAGATTTAAGTTATATTTGCTTTGAATTAGGTATCTAAATGTAGAATACAGATTAGAATTGCTCTCATTTTCCAGAGGTCAGAACTAGGGGCAATGAGTAAAAATGACAGATTGTGGTTTGAGATCATGAAAAAACAAACAAACAAACAAAAAACAACTTTGCTAGAAAGAATTCTCCAAAACTGTAATGTGCTCCCTGGGGAGGCAATAAATTCCAATAAACATTATAAATCCATTTATCGAGGATGTAAAAGTGAGAGTTTTTTGGTTAGAAATTGTTCATACTAGGTAGCCCCTGAAGTGCTTTCCAATTTTGAGATTCTGATTATGTGATCTTTCAATGACCCACATTTGCTTGATGCAAATATATTCTTTAAGCTCACGAATAAAACAAGTCTACCGTTAGCAGCATATTTGATTATTTATATGTGCTCACTGTGTGTGCATAGATGTGTTTGCATAACCGAAAATAATATATTATTAAATATACAATTGCTTAGGCATATGCTTTCAAAATGTTAAGGGGCATGTATGTATATCATCAGTAAATGTATGTATGTATGTATACATGTATAAATGTCGAATGTATATGTATATATATGTATATACACACATAAATGTGTACACAGAAAATTTTAATATTTCAATTATTTTTTCTTATGAAGGAAATTCAAATCTGTTTGGATATACTATTATATTTTTAATTTTTTAATAAAAGCATACATTTGAAATGAATTAATATGTATTCAGACAATTTCATAGCTACGTGGAATGTAATTTCTAGAACATGAAAATATTCTATATCTTTGATCAATATTAATATGTTTATTCTCCCTTCTGTAATATGAAATGTAGACAGATGGGTTTCAATCAATATTATACAAGTTTAACTGCCCTGACCTAAGTATAAAATTGAATCGCGATTGCGAAATTGCCTTTGATCTGTTATTTCCCATTTCTAACATCAAAAAGTATAAAGATAAAAACTTCATAGACTTACTCAATTTAATTTATAGCAAAGTAGTAACAGGAGACCTAAGGCAATGTATTCAAACACCAAAGAATATTCTTCATCTCCATAGGCAATTGTCCTATTAATATTCATTCAGTGGCCACAAAGACAGTCACATAAAAATTGAAGACTGCAGTATGGAAGCATAGAATCAAAAGAGAAATATACATATAGTAAATCCCTCACTGAGCCAGAATAATAATATACAAAACCCAGTATTAATACCACTAGCAGAAACACAACCTACATTTATTGAGAGAGACTGGGTAGTTACTAATCCTTGAGCCTGATTTTGAAGGTCTGTCCATCTGTTTGTACGTACATCAAACATTCATGACTAAATCAATATATTATCAATCAATCAATCAATCAATCATAAATTTACCTAAATTCTCCTAGAACTATTTTAGATTTGGGATCTATAAGTGGATGAGTTTCATTACACACAACAAAGAACCTCTTCTTCAAGAACCTTAAATGACTACCATCCTCATCCTCATGCCCTATCATTCCTTCTCAACTACTCGCTTGCAATATTTTTTGCATTGTATCAGATTCCTCCATTTTCATTTCTTTTTCAAAGAAATTCCTGGCTGGTTCCACTTTATTCTATTTACTTTTGTAACTTTGAGCCTGTATAATACATATTTGTCTGAGTGGTACAGTGGAAAAATCACTAGCTCTGGAATCAGAGAACCTGAAATCAATTTATCAATGAAGTTTGTCACCTAGAAAGTTAGACTAGATGGTCTTTGAGATACTTTCCAAACCTAGATATATAATCCTATGATATCTTCATTTATTGAGTGTTGTGTTGCATGTTTTTATATTATTTTTCACATATTGGTCCATACATACCCTTTCTGCAATAGAAAGTGCACTGCGCTAGAAGTTCTAAGACTTAGCTAACCATCTCAGCCTGATTAGCATCTAGCCCGGACCTTAGGCAAATTATTTAATCTCTCTAAACACAATTTTTTTTTTCATTTGAATGAGGTAGTGGTCCAAGATGTGGGGAAGATTGGAGTGAATGCTAATGGAAACATTTTGAAACTTACATTGTGCTATAGAAATAATGGGTGATGATGATGATTATATTTCAAAATTGTAGATTATAAATTCTTGAAAGCCAGGTAGCTCATGTCCTATTTATTTTACAATCAATAATAGTTTCCCTCTTTCCTTCAACTCTCACCCAGTGCCTGATACAATGATCCACACATTAATACGGTTACTGAATGACTTAATGAGTGAGTGAGAGAATGTATCCGCACAGCAGAAGTACAGTATATCTTTGTGTCATAATTTCAACAACACCTGCATTGGACAGAACCACCATAAACATCATTAACAACAAGAATAGCAACAGCAACTAGAACAGTGTACCCTAGTGAATTGTGACAGTTAATGCACCTCCCTAAGCATCGAGCACTTCCTGAGAACAGAACTTATTGAATCTTCATTTTGAAGTAATATAACCTCCACTTATAAATGGGCACTGATGTGAAAAATTAAACTGCTTTGACATTATGGAGTCAAAAATAACATGATAAAATAAGCTGATCTTTAAACTGAGATAAGCAATGGTTGTGTCAAACAAGTAACTGCTTTGTAAGATAATATTAATCAGTATTGGTTTTATTAGTGACATGCATGAAAGGAATATAGGAATGTAAGGAATATACTCTAGATATGTGGCCTTTCAGTAGAAAAGCAAGATTTTGCAAACATATATCCCCTAGCATCATTAATTTGTAAGTAGATTATAAAAATAAACACAAAGAGGATGGGCTAATCATACCTTTAATATATTTTATAGAATAAATGACATATTCGACTATGTATGATATACATGAAACACACATTTAGTGTGCACAATAGGCTTGCACAACTCTCCTGGAATTTTGTTCTGTACAATTATGATTTTGTATGAAAAAGAAAAGCAAAGGAACAAAGAGTTTCAAAGCAACATATTTAAACTTAGTGGAACTAAAACTGTCTAGATGATGCACCTAAAATATGACCAAAGAGATTAGGATGAAATGGTGTAATATGGTTATATCTTATCTCCTGCAAGTCTTGCAAGAGTTTGGCGCGAGTCTATTTTGCAATAAGCCTAATGGTTTAAAGTATTTTAAAAAATTAAATATGTACAATAACATTTCAAATTTGAAAGTTTGTTCTCATCATGATATGGAATCCATCACGTACACAGTCTGTTGATTTTTTCAAAAACAAAAAAAAATTCTAACATAAATTTCGTATCTTTAAAGTTTTAGTATTTAATAAACATGCATAAATAAAAAAGCATAAATAAATAATACATTATCATCATTGTCATTATCTACTGCCATCTTTTCAGGAAATAGCTTAATAGAATATGTGGCTCTTCATTATTAAAATTATCCCTCCAAGAAGGGGAAAGAGGAAGGAAGAACAAAAGGAGAAAAAAAAGAAAGTTACATGATCGTTTTACTATATATTTAAAAGCAGTAGCATGTAGTACATAATGGATTTGCAGTTTCACATACCATCATCTTTGCTTCTATTCTACTGTATTATGGAAATGCTTGTTTTATATCTTAAATCTAGAATAAAGTGACTGAAATTAAAAAAATAACACCCTTCCAATTTTCAGTTTGTTGGCTATTGTAGAGGACAAATTTATATTTCATTTAAGCAAAAACTAATATAAAACTATCTTTCAGTAGGAAACATTTAATTCAAAATAGAAAAGGAATGGATATTATGCAATATTTCGACTATTAAATGCACTTAATGTAATGCTCTGCAAGCCTTCATCTCATATATTTCTCAGAGTTGAATGGTTTCTTTCTTGCCCTTGAGAAAAATTTCTCAGCTACAGATTGTACTTGAGCTGCCTTATGAAAAGCTGATATACCACTAAGGAACTGCTACAGTATAGATCGCATCCTGAGAGTATTGTCTCAAGAGAGTGGAAATGATGGCTACATTGCCCCTATCATATTATTGGCATTTACACTGATCATCTCCATGTGGAGTAGGGCACTGTTACTTCTCTTATTAAGAGAGTTAATACTTTACAAAATATACTGCTCTCTTTTTAATCACCTTGTAAATACATCTTGGTATACATGGCATATTTGCCACTTAATACACTGTAGAATGTAAGATTCTTGAAAGAATGGATCATTTCATTTTTTTGTCTGTTTCCGCATGGTCAATAGGACTTTGAAAATAGGACCTTGCACAGAATAATTTACATAGAGCTTTAAAGTTTCCCAAGAGTTTTAGATACATGATGTCATTTAGTCTTCCCAAAAATCCTGGGAATGTAGTCTCTGCTATTCTCCTCAATTTATAGATGATAAAACTCTAAGACAAGGGCAGTGACTCGGTGGGGTTATTTGGCTAGTAGATCAATGAGGCAGGATTCAAACTTTTCTTCCTGACTCCAAGTTTAGCACTTTTCATCTAGCTGCCTGTAGAACAGGGGTCAATACTGGATCTATGATTCTTCTACTATAGAGAACACTTGATAACGACACTCTCTACCAATGATATTTTCTCTTCTATTTACACTCTTAAGGAGGTAGTTATCCAGAGCAGTGGTATGAAACTAAAATAGAATGCAAGGCCACTAAACCATACCTAAGGAACTCTGTGGGATGCACAATGACATAGAAAAGCACAAATTAACATTAGATATGTTTTGTTGTACTTTTATTTATTGTGTTAGTATTTCACAATTAAATTTTAATTTGGTACAGGATACCCTTAGGAGCACTGGGGGCATATGTTGTCAATGGGTAGTGTGTTCCTCGCTAGAGTTTAACCCATTGGCTGCTGGAAGAAGACTTTGGAAAACAAGTTTAAGCCATGTGTAGGTGCTTTATGTGATTTTTGAGAAATCATACAAGTAAAACCCATTATGTTCCACAAAACATTATTTTGCTAAGAGCTAACCAGCTCCAATACTCACTATCCGTGCGATTATGGGCAAGTCATTAACTTCTGTGAGACTCATTTCCTCATCAGTAAAGGGGATAGGTGAATAAGCATAGTTACATTATGTCCTCTTCTACAAGGTTTTGTTAGGATGAGATTAGACAATGTATATGTGTGTATACATATATATATACATATATATACACATATATACATATACATATATGCACATATATACATACATATATAGTACTTTATAAATAATAAAGTTCTGCATACATATCTATTATTAATATTTTTATACAAAACAATAATAATGAAACATGAATATGCATAGGAAAACATGTCTTTTATTTTGTTTGAAATAGAAATACTTCAAGAGGGGCATAGAGATTTATCTTGCCCTACAAGAAAGGAAGGGAAAGGGGGATGGGAGGGGAATGGGGTGATGGAGGAGAGGGCAGACTGGGGAACAGGGCAACCAGAGTGTACGCCATCTTGGAGTTGGGGGGCAGGAAATGGGGAGAAAATGTGTAATTCAAATGCCTGTGAAAATCAATGCTGAAAACCAAACATGTTAAAAATAAATTAAAAAAAAAGAAATACTTCAAGAATTATAATTCTTATTAACAAACTTCTCAGGAAGATGCTTCATTCTCCTTGATACATCTTAGAGAAAATGAATTAGTTATTAATAGATGAATTGATAATGAAGACTAAAGTAATTAAACACAAACATAAATTGACTTTATGCAACATTTAGTTTTATCTAGAAAATATACTTTATAGGCACCTAAAATTTATGTTAACAGAGATATATAATGAACATTATATGGAAAGGGAAAATTATTTAGGTCTACTCTATTACCAAAGAATTATGTATTATCAAAGTAATTTTGAGGAAGTTGTGAGATTTGCTCTGTATCATTTTAAGGGGCATATATTATGATTGTGGGATTTATAGCTTACTCCCAGATCTATATCAAATCAAAATACTTGTCAGAAACAATTTTACTTAAAAATAGGCTAGTCTCTTCTACTTGACAAGTACAAAATGAAAGAATTTATAGTCAATGAATGTTTGACTCCCAAAGCCCCACTCCTTTTCTTAGGGAATAAATTTCTACTATACTGCTATATCATATATAAGGAATCTTGGTCTGGGTGACAGATATTTTCGGTTATAACAACTCATAAAATCTGCCTACTAAGATGTGAATGGATCACAATCTTTGTGGATGGAAGCATTACCTACATTGCTGAAATACTCCTACATACGCAGGTTAACTTTATATAATCAAATAGCTGGAAACAACACTTGGTGAATTAGTATGCATTTTCATTTACATATTTGCTTTTAGAAGTACAGTAGTTTACTTAGGCTTCACTGAATTTGAAATGAAGCTCTTTTCAGATCCATTGAGATATGCTTGATATTCAACTCAATATTCATATATTCATAATAAGAGAAATTATTAGGACTCATAATACTATGCTGTGACATGGACTCCCTTCAGAATTTACATATATTTGGGGGGGTTTTGGATTTAGCCATCTCCTTCCCATCAGGCCTTTACTATTCAAGAGCCATGGACTTTTACTTTCCAAGTAGGACAAAATATGGAACCTATGCAGATATTTTCTCCTTAAAAAGTCTGATCCTTGAACTCTATACCTTGAGAACTCTCCAACTTGAGGTTATATATGAATTGGCTCCCAAAGCTGACATATCTCAGGATATTGCCCTTCTCTGGCTAGGGAGTTAGATTTAAGGATCACAGTGCACATATACACAGATCGATATATTTTACACAATAGGCAAGAGATGAGAAACATTTTCAATGAACTATCCTCCAGGTCTATCTCTACCATGTGCTTCTGATGCAATGCACCAGTAGCTGTTCCTGGGAGGAGAGACAAGGGAAGTAATCTTGAGTGCTGATTATCCTTCTGAAAGGTATGACTTTTAGTAAAAGAAATAGCACTGTTTTGCACAGTAAATATACTAAGTCCACCTTTAAAACATCTGATCATATCAGCAGGTCTGTTCTTTTGACTACTGGTCTAACTTTCTAATATCCAAAGTAGAGAAAGTGATATTGTGTTGGCTTGCTTTTGATTGTTTGTCCTTCTTTTCAAAGAGGACCAATGACATCATGGGGTGATGTCTTGAGCGTAAATTGAATTTAACTGAGGCAGAAATGCACAAAGTTGTCAGAGTCACTTTCTTTTCCACAGTGATCTAAGTCCAGTAGCAGGATAAAAGTCAAGGCAATTAGGCAATTAGTAATGCCCTGGGATGCAGTGGATGAATTTGGAGTCTTTGATATCTGACCAAGCTCTAAGTGCTTCAAAAAGCCTACTTCAGCCATTTTCATGGCCACTGGAAAAAAAACAAACAAACTGTTCTCATCCACCCATTCTGCCTGGGGAAGTCTTCACATGCCTGGTATAGACAGCTCCCTAACTCACCAATGAGTTTGAGACTTTTTTGTTACCCTCAACCTGCTTTAGCACGTCTGCTGAGATGGTTTACCAGGGTATGGCCACTGCACATGCTGCAGCTTCTTGGAGCCACAGGTGAGAGTCAGGGGTCCTTGATTTTGGGTCTTATTTATGCTGCCCAATACCTGGATGATACTGGGAAAGTCATTTAATTTCTCTGGTCCTCAATTGTGTTATCTATATAGGTGGATGAACAGCTCTGAAAATGGCTCAGCAAGCCCTCACACAGTCCTTCCTGAACATTCCATACACCTCAGTTTACTTTTTACAGACAATAGAGAGATGACTCTTATAACAAAAATCTATTCTCTAGTATTTTATTTTATGTATTTTATTTTTTTTGCAGAAAGGAAGGCAGGGCAATTGGGGTTAAGTGACTTGCCTAAGGTCACACAGCTAGTAAGTGTGTCAAGTGCCTGAGGCCGGATTTTAACTCAGGTCCTCCTGACTCCAGGGCCGGTTCCCTGTGCCACCTAGCTGCCCATATCCTCTAGTATTTTAAAAGAAATTTAAAAGAAATATAGTCAGTAAGATCACAGGGCAAGTAGTTAAAACCCAGGGGACATTCTCTCTTCTCATAAGACTTGAAAGACAGAACTGAATTGTTTGGTTCTTTTCATTAATGGATCACTTTTTGTGTCCCTTTTTGTTTTGTTTTGTTTTTAGCAAAGATGCTGGAGTGATTGGCAGTTTCCTTCTCCACCTCATTTTACAGATGAGGAAATTGTGACAAATAAGACTAAGTTACTTGCCCAGGGTCACACAGCTAGAAGTGTCTAAGGTCAAATTTGAACTCAGGTCTTCCTGACTCCATCCAACACTCTAGCCATTGCACCACCTGCCTGCCAAAACAAGATAAAACATTCTGATCTCATCAAGTTGACTAGGGAACTTGTCAATCTCACAGAGGCTTCTCCTAATGCATTCTCCTCATGTCAATGAAACTAGGAGATTTCTTTTACTGAAATTGCTGATGGTGTAGAAATCTCAACTTAAGGGAAAGACAAGAGATGAAGAGTCAAATTAAATACTCATTGGATTAACTAAGTGACATTTCCCTTTCCCTCGGGTTTCCAATATATAAAATTAAGGATTCAATTCCAGAAACACTTCTTGTTTAACAATAAAAGTATTATTTTAGGTTCTTGGGATGCAATATACAAAAACCACAGCAAATAAAAAAAAAACAATAGCAACAGTCTCTGGTTACAATAAAACTAACTACATTGTACCAGAATCAATCATTTTATACCAGCAATCACTCATTTGTTTCAAAGTGTTACTGATATCACAATCATGATGACAGACCATGAGATGTAAGAAAAGGCAGACAGTAACTGATGACAGCTCCTCTAAGAATGACACTAGGTTTTCTTATTCTGAGGTGGCCAATAAACACCTTATAAAAGCAAGAAAAGCAACAACTTCTGGGTTAGTATTGCTAAACTGAACTTAGAAATTGCACACAAGTTGACTGTGTTAGGAGGAAGGAAATTAATAAAATCATGCTGTGACAAATATGGAATTATGTTTTGCATGATTTCATATGTATAACTCTTGCCTTCTCAATGGATAGGGGAAGGGTAGAAGGAGAGAGCGAACTTGCAACTAAAAAGACAAATTTCAAACAAAATTTAAAAAATAAATCGAATGCAACTTAAAAAAAATCCACCTTAGCATTCTCTGAGACCCAGTAGGATACATCTGGAAAGTAAGGTTATTTATGTGTTTGTATTCTCCCATGTTAGATATTTCCCTGGAGAAAGTAAGATACTAGTGCTCAACTGATTGGGCTCTACTGAAAACTTCTTGGAATGTATATTGGTAACTAAGGAGGGCTTTTAGCAGTTATTCAATCAAGTGAAGAATTTGGCCTTTGTTTCTTTGATTAAATTAGGAGCCCCTGATGAACTCCTTGCCTCAAGGGAAAGACTAGTTTACATGGGTTTGAGTGACATGTTTGTGGTATTAGACCACCAGGGTTAAAGTTGCATTTTTGTGATGCATTTAGGTCACGTGGGTGAGTCGCATGTGTGACTCACCTTTGACCCTGAACAAGATATATAAACCCAGAGGTTGGCATTTTCTCCCTGGGGGCTCTCACTCTTGGAGGTGTGTGGATGTGGATACTCTGGGCAGCTGTAGCTAAGAGCTCTCCAGCTTGTAAACCCGGATGTTGGGACTTTGTTAAACCATTGAGATTTGAATAAGACAAGGTCTATCTGTTGATGTTTGTAATTTGTTTATATTTGCTCTGAAGTTCAGGGTGCTGGCTTTTTCCCCTGAACTAACATTGTTAACTCCCTTAATGCTACTTTCCCTAGTAAAGCAGATCAAAAGAAGCTGTGCTTGCAGCATTCTTGTTGTTGGGCTTGTGTTGATTTTCTACCCCCACAGCAGCTGCTAGCAGGATTGTTGCATCAGAATATAACATGGTACAGCATAATGAGTGCTGAAATTTGAATCATGGATCCTTGATTTTGGATCTTATTTCTGCTGATTAATTCCTGGGTGACACTGAGCAAGTCATTTATATCTCTGGTTCTCGATTGCATTATCTATATAGTAAGTATGTTAGAGTAGATACCCTCTAAGGTCTGTTCCATTTCTTGATGATCTTGGCCATGTTTAGTTATAATTTTTCTTTGCCTCTACTTCCTCTCCTTTCACTCACTTCTCAAACAATTTCAATATTATTTCTGCACAACTAGTTGGCACAGTGGATAAAGTGCAGGACCTCCAGTTAGGAAAACCTGAGTTCAAACATGGCATCATTTACTAATTGTGTTACTCTGGGCCAAGTCAATTGAATTCTAGTTTCCTCAATAGTCAATTAGGATAATAATAGCACCTACCTATTTATAAAGCTATTATCAAAAAGCCTGGCACATAGTAGGCAGTTAGGAAAGAAGGAAGAAATTTATTAAGAAACATTTTTTAAGTGTCTATGTGTCAGGTAGTATGCTAAGTGCTTTGCTAGTAATATGTCATTTGATCTTCACAACAACGCGGAAGGGAAATATTACCAATATCCCCATTTTACATTTCAGGAAACTGAAGTTAACAAAAGTGATTTGCCTAGGGTCACACAACTAGTAAGTGTGTAAGGATATATTTTAATTCAGTTCTTCCTGCCTGAAGGCTTAGTCTATTGTGTTTCCTAGATGCTTCTAATTAAAATAACACTTTTAGAATTTATATAACCCTTTAAGGTTTACAAAGCACTTTACATATGTTAACTCATTTGAAACTTGTGAGATAGTGGCTATTAATAAATGCTTCTTTATTTCCTTCCTACTTTCCTTCTTTGCTCTTCATTCAACTAAAACTGCTCCCTTCAAAATTATCTTCTCTAAACTGCAAATTCTGATGTTTTTTTCCTCCAGTCCACATCTTTCTTGACCTCCCAGCAAGCAGCATTTGACACTCCTCTTGAGTACATGATATCATAAAAGTAACTGTAGAATCAAGGGGGATGTTAGAATGAAAAGATTCATTAAGGATATTTTTTTTTACCACTACCAATATCCCAAAGATAACGAATGACTGAGAATTTATTAGCAACTTTTGACGCATGTGCTATTTTTTCTAGGGCATAGAACATCAAGGGAATTCTAAATAAAATACACAAGATGTAGATCACAGTATTCAGGGCCACATAGTTGGTTGAGATCTATAGGGAACATACAATGTTCCTGCACTTACTGATTTTAAGAAAGCATTTGACATTGTAGCCTTAAATGCTTTCCTCTGGGAAGTTATCTCTCACTGATCTCTCAAAATTGCATTAGACTCCATGACAACTATGAACAAATACCATGACCTTCTGAGCATTGTCATTAAGTCCAGTTTTAAACAGGGATGTGTTTCCAAAGGTATTTGATGTTCATGAAAGATATCCTATGAAAGAATGAAATACACTTTTAAATGATCCTATTCATGTCAAAGTTTTCTGAAGACTGCTATTCATAAAATACACTGCACTAACGTACTAATCTTAAGGCATCACAAAATCAGCTCTATGAAATCCATAGCAAGGTGAAAAATATATGAAGCCATCATCCACATTGGAAAAGCAAAGTGATTGAAAGATACATATTGAGGAGACAAGAACAGCAAGTTCATTTTTAATGTCACTATTTACCTAATGTTGCTAAAAGACTTTGAGTCATGGCATACAATAATCTTAAGAAAACTAAAATTATTTCAGAGGAAAGAAATTAAAGATATCTATAGGCATAAGAAAAAAATACTCTAAATCACTTTTGATTGGAGTAATGCACATTGAAACAACCCTTAGGTACCACATTTCTCCTGCCAGATTGGCTAACATTACAAAATAGGAAAATGAAAAATGCTGGAGAGGATGTGGGAAAATTGGAACATTATTATATTGTTGGTGGAGTTGTAACTGATCCAGCCATTCTGGAGAGTAATTTGGAACTATGCCCAAAGGGCTATAAAAATGTGCATACCCTTTGACCTAGAAATAGCACTTCTAGGGCTACATCCCATAGAGATCATACAAGTGGGAAAGGAACCTGTACAAAAAAAAATATTTATAACAGCTCTTTTTGTGGTGGCAAAGAACTGGAAATCGATGGGATGCCCATCATTAGGGGAATGGGTAAACAAATTGTGGTTTACGGATGTAATAGAATACTATTGTACTATAAGAAATGAGGAGCAGACGGACTTCACTATAACCTGGAATGACTAACATAAAATGATGCTGAGTGAGGGAAGCAGAACCAGGGTATCATTGTACACAATTACAGACACACGGTATCTGTAAGGACTAACTCAGATAGACTTGACTCCTTTCATCAATGCAAGGTTCAAAGACAGCTCCAAAAGACTCATGATGCACATCCATAGAAACAATTATGGAGTATCTGAATGCAGATTGAGGCAAACTTTTTGTTCTCTCTTTTTTCCCCTTTTTTTGGTTTCATTTCTCCTTTCTCATGATTCATTCCATTGGTTATAATTCTTCATTACAACTGGACTATTATGTAAATAAGTTCAATGTGAAAGTATATGTAGAACCTACATTTGATTACATGCTGTCTTGGGGGGTTAGGGGGAGGAGTTGGAGGGAGAGAAAATTTGGAGCCCGAAAACTTGTGGAACTGAATGTTGTAAATTAAAAATGAAAATAAATTTAAAAAAATTAAAATTACAAAAATCTCAAAGGGAAATGGATAGACATAGAGTGGACATGAGCAGGTTGAAAACATATTAATGATGAATTAAGTGCAAAAAAGTAGCATAAAAAAGTTACATGGTCAAAAAATAAAGGAGTAGTCATGTAGACGAAAAAATGAGGGAGAATAGATGGGCTTCCTGAATGCTACAGCCATACTTGTGAGACACTGAAATAATGACAGGAAGACCTCCAATACTTGAGGCAGAGATTTTATCAAGGAGAAATGAAGAATAATGACACAGAATGAAAAATTTTAGTGTGGACATATACATTTCTTACGTGTATTTTTTACTTATTTTCTGACTTAGTTCTCTCATCCCTTTGCATCCTGAGTTCTATAGTCACAAGTTGATTGTAAAAACTTTCATCAAAGATATCAACAGTCTCACAAGGTCTCTGAAAGGACTAACTTTGATAGACTTGACTCCTCTCATCAATACAACATTCAAAAACAGCTCCAAAAGAATCATGATAGAAAAAAGCTATGCATATCCAGAGAAAGAATTATGGAGTCTGAATGTAGATTTAGGCAAACTTATTTGCTCTATTTTTTCCCTTCCTTTTTGGTTTCATTTCTCCTTTCTCATGATTCATTCCATTGGTTATAATTCTTCTTTACAACTGGACTATTACGTAAATAAGTTCAATGTGAAGGTAAATGTAGAACCTACATTGGATTACATGCTCTCTTAGGGAAGGGGGGAGGAGAGGATTGGAAAAAAATTTGGAACCCCAAAACCTGCGGAACTGAATGTTGTAAACCAAAAAGAAAAAAAGAAAATAAAAGATATCAACAGTCTCACAACTGTCAAATCCAATGGCCTTTTAAAAATCTAATCTCGTGTGACTTCTTAATTTGACACTATAGACTGTCTCTTCTCTGGGTTTTCTTGAAACTATTGAATCCTAGTTTTTATTCTCCCTTTCTAACCAATTTTTCTCATTGCTGGATCATCAATAATGTCCCTCATCACAAAATGTACCCACTGTGTGTATATTGCAGGGCTGTGCCCTGAATTTATTTCTCTATTTAAGTGAACTCCTAAGTTCCAGTGAGTTCCATTTCTGTGTCCATGCATATGAATCCCAAATATACACATCCAGCACTAAGCTCCTAACAACAATTACCTGCAGAACATTTTCAACTATATGTCACATTCACATCTTCAATCAACATGCCCAAATGCCTCTCAATTCACCCTTCTTCCTAACTACCATATAGACCAACTATCATTATCTTGTATGTCATTCAGGTTTGCAATGGCAGTTATCCTAGACTTCCCTCTAACAGTACTTCCCTCTAACAGACTTCGCTCTAACAGAAGTAACAAAGTCTTACCAGTTCTACCAGAAAACATTTCTCCCAATCATACTGTTTTGTTCATTCACATAGCCATCAACCCATTTTCAAACTTTCATCACCTCTCTGAATTACTCTATCTTCAGCATCTTCCTTCTTCAATCAATATCCTACACAGCTCTGAAATTGATATTCACAAAATATATGTCAGGCCACATCATTACCTCTGACGTTTGGCTGACGGACCAGTGGGGCAACTTTGAGGCAGGTGAGTTTCAATCAGCTGAATCAACTCGGGATGCCTTCAATGCATAACCACGTTAAATATAATTCTCCTGATATAGCTAAGTAAATCTCCTTTTGTTAACTACTGAATTACCTAGGAGTATCTCGTTTCATTGCAGTATCACATAAAAATACTAGACTTAAGACCAACCCAAGAACTGCATGTAATCAAGTATTAAAATTCTTTCAGGTATTGCTTTTTCTCTGCAAGGGTGGCAAGAAAATAAATATTGTCCTATAAGATACATAGGTATCTATATGATAAAGTGAGTTTGTGTAGTGGAGTATATGAAAATAATTATGCTAAATACAACCTTTAGATAAATTTATTTTTATAATCTAGGTTATAATACCTTTGCTCGCAAGAACGAATAAAGGAAAATGAAAAACTAGTATTTATAAATAACATTTGTCCAAAACTTCACAAAAGCCATGAATGTTTCCAAGGGGTTTGCTTCTTATATATCAAAAGTTTATAAACCTCAGGAAAGGGTGAAATGGCATAGTCTACTGCCTGAATTTCCCATTATCTATGAAGAGATGCTAGAATGCACAGTGAGCACAATGCTGTGGATTTTTTCTTCAGCTATATTTGAAGATTCAAATATAAATCTGAATGATGATAGTGGTGGTAATGGTGATGATCCTATCATCAAGGGATACTTGTAACCTTCAGTTTTCCTCCTAAGTGGTCTGGAAATCTACATGAAAATCTAAAGGACAGTCCTTATAGTTTTTTTGTTTAGGTTTCTTTTGTTTTCTTTTTAATATAAACTGTTGCTTTCTTCTCTACCTAAAGAATTACAATACATAACAGGGCATAAAGTAGATGAAAATGTTTTATTTGAAGATTGAAATTGATATGAATTATTGAGTCTATAGAGTGCATGAGTCTGTGGACAGAGAAGAAAGATTCATCTATCAATCTGAATACACACACACACACACACACGCACACACGCACAAAACCAGACAACTCAACCGCAAATCTTTTTAGGCATTATAAAGCTGATGGTTATCTGGAAATTCTGCAAATTCAGCTGCAACATGACAAAAGCCATACTAATAGCCATGGAATTAGAAACCTCTCTCAACAAAGGATGAATATATAATCAGCTTTGTGGTAATACCCTCCAACTTTGTGTTTCTGAGATTTATACCTACTATTATCGTTATTACCTGAAGGAAAAATGTATCCCTAGAGTGGAAAATACTATGGTGCATCCATAATATACAATATGCCCATGTTATAGATAGGTAGATTACAGTTCAAAATCAGGGAAAGCATTCTACTATTTTCAGCTGTCTTAAGATGGTTTAGGTTGCCTAATTGGTTAGTGAACTCCCTTTCAATGCAGGTGTTAAAGCAGAGGCTATATGATCAGGCTGCTAGTATTGCTGTAAAAGAAATTCCTGTATCTATCTAGTAGGACTTCGTCTGGATCAGGTATGTCAAACACATCTGGCCAATGAGTGTTGCCAGAACCAGACTAAAATGTAATCCAGAAATATTTAACAAAATAAACTAAGATACAATAAACACAATTAATACTAATTAGTAGTTTCTGAAGTAAATATATACCTCCATATTGATATCATTGATATAGGTGCCTTCTTAATTCTCTTCCAAATCTATATTAGTGCTGTGCCTCACGTATAGTAAGCACTTTAATATCCATCCACCCAGCCAACCTTGCTTCCTTCCTTCCTAATTCTAAACTATATTTTAAAAACCCAACTCAAAAAGATACGGGAGCAGGCCAATTAAATTGATATTTGGTGGGCAGGTAGATATTTCAGTTTTCAACAACTGCTAATACAAAGCAAATCAGAAGGAAGATTGAAAAAAAACTCCAGGAAGGCAAACAACAACTTTAAAAGCAATGGCCAGAGAATTCCTAGGCCAGAGAATGGTCAGAGGAACACACCCTCAATGTCCTAAAATCTTTTTGTACTTTTTGGTACAGGGTCCACACCTGTGTGTTAACATTGTATTTTGTTATGTTCCCCCTGACCACCTTCCTTCTAGTCAGTATAGGAAGGAAGTTTATTAGTAGCCAGTAAAAAGTAGCAATAATTGGAAGTCAAATTGGGAACTTAGAAGTCACATACAAACTATCCCAAAGACCAAAGAAGCATAATTTACAAATACATCATATATTAACCAAAATCACATTCTGCTAATATGCATTGAATCAAGGGAAGCCATCTAGACTTTGTTTGGGGGCTTTTTGGTCCTATGATATGTAAACCTCAGATGAGTTCCAGAAGATCACCAGATCACCAAATGGTGCTAATATTTTAAAGTTTTACTGACAACTCTTGAAATGATTTGATATTTTAATGGACTAACCCCCAGGTTAGAGTGTTCACAATTTTAATCCATGGTTACTTGAATGCTTATCTATGCCTCTCCTCCTCTCTATCCTCTTCCCTGTCTGCCTGCCTTCCTTCAACATGCCAGCCACTGTATGCATGCCTCTGTGCCCCTTCTACTGCTCTACTCTGTACTTTCTGTACCCCTACACCACCTGTCCCTTCTTAAAATGTGATGGTCTTTCTTGATGAGTACAAAAAGAACTGGGTATGCCTATCCCATTTCATAATTTCATAAATTAATTATCAATTCAGACTGGGTACAAGATTAAGCCACTGCGGACAAGGTGAACTCAAAATATCTCAAGTCAACTCCAGCATCTTATCCTTGGCACAATTATCCAGCAATGGTAAGCACTTAATAAGTGTTCGTTTTCTTGACTTGACTCGGCTCCTTATAACCTCATCTATGGAAATAGAGGGTTAACTTGAGCCCCCCACTTCTGTGAGATATAAAAAAATAATGTTTCCACACAGGTGGAGGGAAGTGTGTTTTCTTCTGAGAGAAGTAGTCTCTTTTGCAAAAACAATTCTCAGAAACGGAGAAAACCAGTTTCAATTAGGTCTGAGGTCAAAAGAAGGGCAAAGGGTAAGCCAGACCTGAAATATGCAATTTAATCCTCTTATGAATATTAGCTTCTCCTCACTGGGAGGAGCTAAGGCTCATTTTAATGCACATGCAGTTTCTGCGGAGGTATGTGGGGGAAGGCAAAACATGTCAAGGGGAAAACACGAAGTAGGCATATCAGGAAGTTTTACACCTCAGAGTACTCAGCCAATGAGGAAATGAGGGAGGGATTTCAAGTTTCCTGGCAAGGATTGAAACTGCTAGCTTTTGCTTTTGATGTGTGTTGTTGTTCAGGCAGCACACCCACTTCTTGTGAGAAACAAGAGACCCTGGTGGCATTCCTCTGAAAGGTCCCTTGGGAAGGATACTGGAAAATTGGAATGAATTGACATGTATCAAGGATAAGAAACAAGTGTCAATTCTAAATATATTGTTCACAGAAGAGATGGGAAGGGGGTGGGAGGGGGCAGCAAACATTCAATTCTTAAACATTCCGGAAGCAGGGAGCAATTTATTAGGAAGGGATCTCACAGCTCAACTAAATTTTTCAGGTTACAATACGAAATCAGGCTAATTCGGTTTGTCTCTTACAAAGCAAGTGTCTCTGTGTTTGTGAAATGTTTTATGTTTTGTGGTGCAAGTGTCTGTGTGTAATCTGACATCCTATAAGGTTTAAAATGCAGCTGGAAAAAACCTTTAGGAGGGTGAGGCTCTTCAGAGGTCAGAGGTGCAACCCATACCTTTTAAAACTGATAAAGAATGTGAATTCAAGTAGCCCAGAGGAAGCAGGGGCTGAGAGGAAAACGAAAGCTGAGGGTTCGAATTCAGATTTGATTATATCTCAAAGCTAAAATTTGTATTTAATGTTTAAATTAAATCAAAGTGAATGATATCAGGTGCTGTGTTTAAAGCAGCAAAAATATAAGGTCTTCTGTTTGATAATGGGGTCACTTTAGGAATTTAGTGGTCTGTTTAAAACGCATTACAACAGTCCTTTGCAGAGGGTGAGGGTGAGGTGCAGCCCTCTTGATTTGTAATTAACTCCCTCTGGTTTCTAAGGTACAGAGGTACAGAAGAGTAGGACAAAATTGGAGTGAGTATGATTTTTATTTATTTGGAATGTAAAGGAAAATGGAGGCAGTCTGAGTGTGAAAGATTAGAAAAGAAAGAAATGAAAGCTTGGATGAAAATATAGAGGGTAGAAAGAAAGCAACGGTTTGGAGAAGGATGAGGGTGGGCAATAGAAAACTCATGTGCTCTCAACCACTCCCTTCCCCATCCTGCTAATGATTGTTCTGGCCATCTTTGTGCCAGCTTCAGATGGTTTGAACGTGTAAGAAGGTGTGTGGAAATTTGATTTTGTTTTAAATGGAAGGGAATGAAAGTAAAAATTTGTAGCTCAGTTTGAAAATCAATAGACAAAGTTATGGAAAGTTAGGAGGAATTATGTGCATCTGCCTTTCGGGATGGTTCTGTGGGAGGTTTTTTTTATTATTCTAATATGAGTATCAGCTATGATAAAGATATTAGTTATTGCGATTTATGATTATTACTGTTTTTATAAGGGGGTGGTGTTGGAATTCACTTCTTATGAATAATTTTCTGCATAAATCAATTTATAAAAAATTTCTGGCTAAAAATTAACGTCACCAAATTGGTAATTAAATGGTTTTGGTTTCAAGTTTAAATAGAGTATTATAATTTTGTGGTAGTTAGGAAATAATAATATCAGGATAAATTTTAAGCTGTTAGGAAATAAAATCAGGATAAATCGTAAGCTGGGGGAGATATGCTTATATGAAGGTTTCTGTGGTATTTAAAGATAGGAGGAGGAGGAGACTTTAACTCTTCCCTGCTTTCCTCCCTCTTCGACAAGAAAGTATGTCAAACAGCCCCGGGATTTTTCTGTTAACCCCTGTCATCCTGGATCAGATTAGGCAGAGAGACTTATTTTCCCCAACTTGGCAAAGGGATGAAAATAATAAAAGGGGAGTGGGGGGCAGGCAACCTAAGCCAGTGGTGTTCCTCTCCAAATTGCTATACCCAATGCCCAGGGCTGGCCTGAATGTGTGCAGGCAGTGGCACCTAGTACTATTCTGGTGAAAGAAAGTAGAAGCTGACATTTGGAGAGGCTCTAATTGTGAGTACCCTACGTTAAGTTAGGCGTATTTTAACCCAAAGAGCTGGGAGGTGGCCGACTGACTTGAATATTAAAATATGAGGCCATATTAATGGGAAAAGATGATTTGGTGTTAGTGGCTGAATCTTGCATCAGTCCTGCCTCCTTCCATCTGTTAGAAAGGGATAAAGTTTGGCCTCCAGAAAAAGAAACATCTAGGGCCACGTGGTTAGCAGGGAGTACTAAGAAAAGGAGAAACAATTTTCAGAAGTAAAGATGTAATCAAAAGTAGGGCAAAGAGTAAGTTAGATATGTAGCACGCATGCTTAATAGCTTCATGCATAGTACCTGACATGCCCCGCATAAAATTAGAGCCTCATTATCTGTACAAGCATCACATGACCAGAGGGAGCTCACGTCAAGAAGCAATATGTAATGGCAATATCCAGGATATTGTGGAGATTGTAACCCAGAAGAGCTGGGACCAATCCCAGCTCTGAAGGGATGGACCAGGAATGATTAACCTTATAAAAGCTTACTGTTCCTGTATCTGGGCCCCTGCTGCATTCCAGCCCAGGTGGCCTGATTCTTGAGAATTGTATTAAAGCTTTCCTTCACCCATTCCAGTGTCTGAGACCTTATTTCTTGGCGTTTCTAAGGCTTTAAAAAGGAGAAACAGAATGGGAGAATTTGGAACATAATTGTCTTGATATTATTAAGTGTACATCCAGATTTGAGAGATATTCCCCTCCATGAGGGGCATCATCTTTTTATTGATGGATCTTCCAGGGTAATAAAGGGAAAAAGACATAAATGGGTATGCCGTCATCGATGGTGAAAGTGTACAAACAAGTGTACATCCAGATTTGAGAGATATTCCCCTCCATGAGGGGCATCATCTTTTTATTGATGGATCTTCCAGGGTAATAAAGGGAAAAAGACATAAATGGGTATGCTGTCATCGATGGTGAAAGTATTTTTTAGAGGAGTTGGTAGATTATCTGACAATTAGCTCAAAATTGTAAATTAATTTTGTCAATTTTATATAAAGAAAGCCATTGGAGAGTGCAAGCAATGTGTGACCTAGCTTTAAGGAAGTATTGATGTATAAGTATATATATAGTTGCTAAACAAATCTGTGAAGAGTGCCATATATGCAAGAAAATAAACAAAAGGGTATTAAGAAAGCAGCGTGGGTCTCCTGGCAGGAAGGCTAGGTGAGACCTCAGAATTTGAAAAGTTATGCTTATATAGAGGTTTCAGCATAGTGAAGTAGTTTTTAGAGGTTTTTATGGAGGTTAGTGACTAGGGACAGGATGAAGTCACAGCAACATCCCTGGGAAAAGGAAGGAGAGGGAGAGGCTGCAGGTAGAGAAGCCTGCCAGTCAGCACTTACACTTGGAGTAGGATAGCCCATCCTTTTATTGATAATTTTTTATATGATCCAGAAAAGCATTAATGTCACCTGAAGTTTATTGTTTGGGTTACTCTTGAACAGTTATGTGAAAGATTAAATCTCTGGAAGAGAAGATTTTTTCTGAATGTTATGGGAATAATTAAAGGGAAAAGAAGGTTTGCGAAACAAAAGTACAAGTGCAATGTTGAATCATTATCCCACAGACTAAAGCTGGGATACATTTAAGTTATTGTAATAAAGTGTGTATGTTTGTATGAAATAAGGTCCTTAAAAGTATCAAAATGATGTAGAAATAATTGGGTATTGGTACAAATGATTAAAGACCTAGCTGTTATTGTATTAATTATTGAGACTAAATCAGAAACATCTTTGGTTTGGGGAAAAGAACTTTAGTGCAATTTTCTTAAAGGGAGGTAACTTATAGAATATTCTTGTGTTAATGGAAAAGTATACTGTGTATTCTGTGGTACCCAAAGACTTAGAGGGTTTTTTGGGGAAGGATAGGAGGTTTGGGATAGGACTTAGATACAGTGAGAGGTATTGAGGAGAGGAGACTAGGGCTAAGTGGTATTTGAAAGAAATAGTGGATTTGGTCTGTAAAAGCTCTTTGGGAGAAGTGGACTTGAACAGTAAGAGGAAAAATGGTCCCTGGAAATAATAGATTAAAATAGTAGAGTAAATGGATTAATAGTGGAGTAAGAGAAATTGGAATATAGTAGGGTCTAGGTTTACTTTAGTAAATGTGACATGTGCTCCAAGGTTGGTTATAAAAACTAGAAGGAAGGGCCCTTTTAGGTGTTAGAGAAAACACTGGACAAGGATGTTATGGAGGGATGGACACAGTCTATGTATATAGGCTGAATGCTGGGGAGAAGAAGGTTCATAGTTTGTGATGTTTGCAAAGTTCTCAGGGGAACCTTCATTTGGTGGGGAAGATTTTGATGTTTTGATCTGAATTCATTCCATGACCTAAGCATGAGTTAAAGTTAGTGTTTGAACTCACCATATGTAAACGGTTCAATTCCTGAAGTATCTCATTCTTTTAGATTGAACAATGTTAGAGAAGGATAAATAAGCTTAGGAAACAGATACGTATCTATTAGAGCATTGGCTTATGATATTTTTTTGAAGGGAGAAGGCAGGACAATTGGGCTTAAGTGACTTGCCCAACGTCACACAGCTAGTACATGTGTCAGGTGTCTGAGGTCTGATTTGAATTCAAGTCCTCCTTACTCCAGGGCTGGTGCTCTACTCACTGCACCACCTAGCTGCCTCTTGGATTATGATCTTGAAGGGAAATGTGAATTTAAATTGTTATTTAATCAGGCAAACTACTTAAGGCTCACTTTAAAGATGTTCCCTAACCAATATAAGATTATAGTCACACCTTACACTGATTATTGGAACTTGCTATTCAAGACTTTATGGGGGGGGGGGGGGAGCAGAGCCAAGATGGCTCCATGAAAACAGCGTCTTAACAGAGCTCTCTCACAAGTTCTGTCAGATTCCTATAAAAAAAGTGAATTTGAGCAGATTTGAGAGAATTAGAAATGTCGAGAAGTCTGAGTGGGGCAAATTTCCCAGCCAGGAGAGTCTGAAAGGCTGAAGGAATGAATGTGTGGGCTAGGAGAGTGTTCGGCGTGTGGAGCTGCTCCAGGCAGGACCAAAGCGAAAGTGGCTGGCCGGGAAACCCACGTGGGAGACAGGCAGGGAGAAAGCTGGGTGCCTGAAACCAGCAGAGATCCCCAGGCCTCCCAACACAGGACAACATTCTGTTGAAGCGACGCAACGCAGCGCAACGCCACCGACTGTGGGATACCAGCTCCTGAGGCTTGCAGCCCAAAAGTATGAAATGTGTCTTGAACTTCCAGGAGACAAAATGACCAGGTAAACAGCTCTAATCCCTGCCCTCCGCACCCAGAGAATTCCTTGGGGGAAAAAAAAAGAATGCTGGAACAGATGAGATAGAAGTGGGGCTTCAGTGGCCAAGTAGTGGGAGTACCTGAGTCCAAGAGGGGCAGAGCCAGCAGGGGTCAACACCAGGAGCCCAGACATACTCTTGCTCACTCAGGGGAAGTGCCAGCCACCCAGCTCGAACAACAAAGAGCTGAGACCATTGCTGAAGAGCATCAGTACTGGAAAAAAACCCCAGGGGAAGAGGAAACAGAAGGCTACAATTCACAAAGCCAACAACTAGACTCACAATCCCCAGAATAAGAAAGTTGGGACAGAGAGCCCTGAGGCCCAAAAGCAGAAATTTATTGTAAAGACAGGTAAAGGTTAACCAACATTAAGAACACAAAAAAACCGAGGACCATTGATTCTTTTTATGGAGGCAGGAAGGATCAAAATACCAATTTGGAAGAGGATAACAATGACACTATATCCACATCTGATACCTCAAAAGGTAATGTGAAGTACTCTCCAGCCCAAAATGCATTACTGGAAGAGCTAAAGGATGATTTTAAAAACCAAATTATGGAGGTAAAAGAAAAAATGGAAAAAAAATGGAAAAAATCGAAAAAACATCCACTGACAAAATCAAGTCCCTAAAGAATAAGATTGGCAAAATGGCTATGGAGATTCAGAATCTAAATAGAGAAAATGACACCCCGAGAGGTAAAATCAACCAACTGGAAAAGGAGACTCAACAGCAAAAAGAAAACAGTAACTCATTAAAAATTAGAGTTGAGCACGTGGAAGCTAATGACTCTATGAGGCATCAAGAAGTAGTCAAACAAAATGTAAAGAATAAAAAAATAGGAAAAAATGTGAAATATCTGATTGGGAAAACAACTGACCTGACAAAAGCCCAGAGGTCCTAGAACCAGAGGGCAAAATAGTCTTTGAAAGAATTCACCGATCACCCCCTGAAAGAGATCCCAAACTGAAAACTCCAAGAAATATTATAGCCAAATTTCAGAATTACAAAATTACGGAGAAAATACAGCAAGCAGCCAAAAAGAAACAATTCAAATATCGTGGAACTACAGTCAGGATCATGCAGGATCTTTCAGCTTCCACTTTAAAAGACAGAAGAAACTGGAATATTATATTCTGAAGGTCAAAACAGCTGGGACTACAACCAAAGATCAACTACCCAGCAAAATTAAGCATAATCTTTCAGAGGAGGAGACAGACATTCAATTAAATAAGGGAATTCCAGACCTTCCTGATGAAAAGGCCAGAACTCAATGAAAAATTTGATTTCCAAATACAAAACTCAAGAGACACAAGAAAAAGGTAAACAGGGGGGAAAACCCCCCAAACTTTATAAATCGATAAGGGCAAATTATTTGCATCTTTATATAGAATTGCATCATCTTCTGTATGTTTTATATGTATATATATACATGTCAATCTTGAGAATAGTACAGCAATTATGACAATTGAAAGAGATACACATAGACTGTGAATGGCTGTATAAAATTACTGATATAAGGATAAAAAAACATAATTAAGAGATGTAAAGGGAGGGCTTTGAGAGAGGAGGTAAGGAGGTAGGAGAAAAGGGTAAATTATACCAAATGAAAAGGCATAAAAACACATTTTAGTAGAGGGACAGAAGGGAGGGAGAAGAGCAGTATTTGATCTTTACTGTCATCTGATCCGGTTCAAGAAGGGAATAACATACCCTGATAAGTATAGAAATCTAACTTGTCCTAAAGGAAGTAGGAGGGGAAAGGGGGAAAAAAGGGAGGGGGTGGTCAGAAGGGAGGGGAGAAGAAGCAAGTGGGAAAAAGTAAGATAAGGGAGGGGAATAAAGAGGGAGGGTAAAGTGAGGAAGGCAGCAGTCAAAAGCAAAACTTTGTTGAGGAGGGGAAGGGGAAAGCCTAAACAGATGGAGAAAAAGACACAGCTAGAAATCATAACTGTAAATGTCAATGGGATGAACTCTCCCATAAAAAGGAAGCAGATAGGAGAACGGATTAAAAACCATAGCCCCACGATATGCTGTTTACAAAAAACGCATTTGAAACAGGGGGATACACACAGGGTAAAGGGAAAAGGCTGGAGTAAAATATATTGTGCCTCAACTAAACTAAAAACAGCAGGTATAGCAATCTTAATCTCAAAGCAAAAGTAAAGACAGATTTAATTAAAAGAGATAAAGAAGGACACTACATCCTGCTAAAAGGCACCAAAAAAAAAATGAAGCGATATCATTGCTTAACATTTATGCACCAAGTGGCATGGCATGCAAATTCTTAGAGGAGAGGATAAGGGAGTTATAGGAAGAAACAGAGAGCAAAACTATAATATTGGGAGACCTCAGCCTTCCCCTTTCTGAACATGATAAATCTAACCTCAAAATAAATAAGAAAGGAGTTAAGGAAGTGAACAGAATTTTAGAAAAGGCAGATATGATAGACCTCTGAAGAAAACTAAATGGGGATAAAAAGGAATATACTTTCCTCTCAGTGGTACATGGCACACCCTCAAAAATTGACCATGAACTAGGGCATAAAAACCTCACAATCCAGTGCAAAAAGGCAGAAGCAGTCAAAGCACACTTTTCAGATCATGGCGTAATAAGAATTATGTATAGCAAAGAACCATGAAAAAAGAAGCTAAAAATTAATTGGAAACTAAATAATCTAATTCTAAAGAATGAGTGGGCCAAAGAACAAATCAGAGAAACAATTAATAACTTCATTCAAGAGAATGACAATAATGAGACAACATACCAAAACTTATGGGACGCAGCAAATGCAGTTCTTAGGGGAAGTTTTATATCTCTAAATGCTTACATGAATAAAATAGGGAAAAAGGAGATCAATGATTTGGGCATACATCTGAAAAAGCTAGAAAAAGCACAAATTGAAAATGCCCAATTAAATACCAAATTAGAAATACTGAAAATCTAAGGAGAAGTTAATAAAATTGACATTAAGAAAACTATTGAATTAATAAATAAAACAAAGAGCTGGTTTTTTGAAAAAAACAATAAAATTGATAAATCTTTGGTCAATTTGATTAAAAAAAAAGAAAGAAGAAAATCAAATTACCTGTATCAAAAATGAAAAGGGTGAGTTCATCTCTAATGAAGAGGAAATCAAAACAATAATTAGGAATTATTTTCCCAATTATATGCCTATAAATTTGACAGCCTTAGAGATATGGATGAATATCTACAAAAACATAAGTTGCCCAGGTTAACAGAAAAGGAAGTAAAATTTCTAAATAGCCCCATCTCAGAAAAAGAAATTGAGCAAGCTATCAATGAACTCCCTAGGAAAAAATCTCCAGGGCCAGATGGTTTTACATGTGAAT
>CM053624.1:228957271-228970257 GCA_028646595.1 Phalanger gymnotis | reverse complement strand
CCTCATTGGCTTTTTGGAGCTCTTTTGCCATTTGACTTAGTCTATTTTTTAAGGTGTTGTTTTCTTCAGTATATTTTTCAGTATTTTTTTGGGTCTCCTTTAGCAAGCCATTGACTTGTTTTTCATGGTTTTCTCTCATCCTTCTCATTTCTCTTCCCAATTTTTCCTCTACTTCTCTAACTTGCTTTTCTAAATCCTTTTTGAGTTCTTCCTTGGCCTGAGACCAGTTTATGTTTTTCTTGGAGGCTTTTGTTGTAGGCTCTATGACTTTGTTGACTTCTTCTGACTGTACGTTTTGGTCTTCTTTGTCACCAAAGAAGGATTCCAGAGTCTGAGACTGAATCTGGGTGTGTTTTTGCCGCCTAGGCCATGTTCCCAGCCAACTTACTTGACCTTTGAGTTTATCAGCGGGGCATGACTGCTTGTACGCTAAAGAGTTCTATGTTCCACGCTTAGGCGGATGTGCTTCCACACCCGCACTCCTCCTTCTCCAAGAACTCCCTTCCTGGACTGGGCTTAGATCTTCAGCAGGATCTTCACTTCTGCTCTGATCCTCCACTTAATTCCTCCCACCAGGTGGGCCTGGGGCCAGAAACAACTGTAGCTGTAGTTCTAAAGGTGCCCCACCTCCGCTGCCCCAGGGGCGGTGGCCAAACCACAAACTCTGTCCCTGCAGCTTTTCCCACTAACCTTCTCTGTTGTCTTTGCTGTTTGTGGGTTGAGAGATCTGGTAAATGCCACAGCTCACTGATTCAGGAGGCTAGGGCATGCTCCGCCCAGCTCCCGGTCTCGTTGGTCTGCGACGCCCACACTGGACTCTGCTCCACTCAGGTCTGCTCCCCTCAGCTCCCAGCTCCGTGCGGGATAGACCTTACTCAGAGACCATGCAGACTGTCCCGGGCTGGAGCCCTGCTTCCCTCTGCCACTTATTGGGTTCTGCACTTCTAGAATTGGTTCAGAGCCATTTTTTATAGGTTTTTGGAGAGACTTGGTGGGGAGCTCACACCAGTCCCTCCTTTCCAGCCTCCACCTTGGCTCCACCCCCAAAAGTGATTTTCTTAAAGTATATGTATGACCATATGAATGACTACTACTACTTAACAAACTCCAATGACTCCCTATTTCATCTAGGAAAAACGAATGCCTCTGATTGCCTCCTAAAGGCAGCGACATGCTGAAAACAGCTTCAATTGAGAGAAGGGTTTATTAAATTTCTAGTCCAAGATTTAATAATAATAATAATAATAAAGCATCTACTATGTGTCTAATACGATGCTTGCTGATTGATTATTTAGACTTTGTGTAAAATAAAGATTTTCAAAATGAAGGTATATTTGAAATAATTATCCACTGTTAATATAGGTAATGACCATGCTTGCAATGTTAATACTGCTAGATATTTGGGATATTTATTCTGAATAATATTTTATTTATTTATTCAGATAATACTTATTCAGATAATAACCAGATACTACAATAAGTTTTACCCATGTCTAAAATGAGATCCTCAATGAAAACATGTTCTGGGAGACATAAGTAGGTTAAATGTAATAGAAATGAGTCTATGGTGTATATAAGTTCTTTGATGGATCATTTTTGATGTATCTAACCTATTGTTAAACTTACCCAATTACTTTAAATTTAAGATGCTTACAGAATTTTAAGGATGCAGTCTTTGAATGTAGGATTAAAGACTTGAGGGTTCAGGAAACAAAGGTAGCCATATTTTCTTGGAGAAATTGTTAAAAAAATTAGTCCTACTTGCTAATAAATAAAGTTAACAGCTAATATTAAAGCCATCAAAGAAAAGATTCTATTATTCTAGCTAGATAATGGCAAGAGAAATGAGAAAAATTAGCATAAGTTGTAGACTACGGAAACTGTTTTTGAGTATAGCCTCCCCTTTCCCACCAGAAGTGGCAAGGAGGATAAAATAAGCCAGACCATCAAGGCAGAGGAAAATCATGGGCAACTTAGCATGTGGAAATAAGGTATCGTTAATATTCTATCTTAGCTATATTCTAAAAATCATTAACGAATTATGCCTAATCATGTCAATTCTCACTTATCTCTAAAGTGTATCTTAAGAGAGACCAATTTTTCCTTTCATACCCTCCTCCCACTCATACCCACTTCCACCTTTAGTTCCTTTCTAGGACAGATTAACTAATATCTAACCCTCTACTAGTCTTTTCCACTGGACCCTTTGAAACACCATTCTTTCACTTTTCTCAAAGACCAAACCTTAAGCCCATTTCATTCTGAAGCTCATAGAGTAGACTACAATAGGTCCCTGCCCAAGCTCCACTTCATGGCTATATTTTGGGCCCTCCTGGATCACAGTGAATGTCAGTGGCAACTCTTTCTCCTTTGAGCAGCAACCTTGAGGGTCTTCCCAGTTTGATTTTTTTTTCCTTTTTTTCTAATGAAAGGGGCCACCCCTTGACTCACTTCTTAAAGAGACCTATTCACTAGAATGGGTGTTAACTGACTCAAAGTGAGGACCCGAAAAGGCCTTAGCCTAAAAGGGCCAGGGTCTCCCACTGCATCCTGGGCCATCTCTAGTCATCCTGATGAATATCTGGCCTCTGGACCCTAATGGCTCTGGAGGAGAAAGTGAGGCTGGTGACCTTGCAAAGTCCTCCCTTGAATCAAAGTCAACTGAAACTCCTGTCATTATTCTCCTGATGTCATGATCCTCTTTGAAAATGAAGGACAAAAACACAAGATTCATTCCATCTTGGAATGAATTCATTCCATCTTTTCTCATGCCCTTTTTCTACCTCTTAAATTAAATGAAATCTGAATTTACCTTGCCAATTCTTTCCAGTGGTGGCCATTCCTTTCAAATGGTGGCTATTCCTCCTCTTATTTCCTCTGCTTTATTATATTTTAAATTTATTTTGCTAAATATTTCCCAATTATATTTTGATCTTGTTTGTGCATTCGTGTGTTTGACATGTCTGATCTGAGCTATGATTTTTGACTTCATATCTCCTGGTTCCAGCATTTGGTACAATTTTTACTGTAATTAGATCCTAGAAGTCAGAAATAGAAGTTAGAAAATGCTTCTATCTCAGTAGTTAAATGAAACCAATCCAACAAAAGTTTTGAAAAGTGTGCAAGAAAGATGGAGCCCCTCTTTTGGAGGGAAAGTTAGCCTGAACACACCATAAGTTCCCTTCCAAGACTAAGACTCTTTGTCATGATTCACAAATTAATTATGATAACCAATTACAAAAAAGCACATGTGAGAAGCCTAGTAACAGTCTACACAATAAAATTTGAGGGCTAAATTGTGTTACCAAGCACAGTTTATGGAGAAACAACATGAGATTGAGATAGCAGAACATCATATCACAGATTTAGAGAAGGATGGCACCTTAGAGGCCATGAAGTCTAACCTCCTTGTTCTACAAATAAGAAAACTAAAGCACAGGGAAACAAAGTGACTTCTCCAGGGTCACAAAGTTAGTAAGTATTTGAGGAAGGATTTGAACTCATTTCTTCCTGACTGCAAGAATATATATACATACATACATATACATATACGATTATATTATTCGAATATACGTATATAGTATATATATATATGCATACGTAGTATATATTATACCATATGTGTATTTATATATGAATAAATTAAGAAAAAAACAAACACCTAATATGGAAGAGAGATAAACTATGAAGGAATCAATTGTTGATAATGAGGCAAATGAGGCAAAGGGAACAGTAGGACAAATTATCAAATATTACTACTTTTAAGTCCATTTACTTGCCATTTTCAGGAGCTTCTAAAGTATATTTCTAAAGGGAGGTGGGGAATCACACACTGCTTTTTATTTTTTCTACCTACAAAAGATCCAGAGACAACTGGAGACTTGTATTTTTATCATTGTTTTTAATCTGGTTAATTTAATGTCTTTCTTATATAAATATTCCCCTTTCATTCTTTTCCAAGACCACCTTAAGCATCTTATATTCGGAGTCAGAGTTGGTTTTGTAACAACTATAATATCAAATAGAATTCTAAATTTCCTAGATCCTTTCTTATATGAAAGAAATTTAAAAGAACTATTGTCCTTGATATGTTCCGATTAAAGTTATTTGATATATTTTCAATTTTGCCTTTTTACGCTATGACTTTCAAAGGATGCTTACATTGGTTGATGAATTGGTTGATTTGGTGAAAAGATTGGAAATCAATGGTAGCTAACCAGCTACATTTCAAAAATAGAATAGAAACACAAAACTTTAAAAAAGTAAAAATTGTTTTCACATGTAATTGGAGAAAAATAAAATTTTGTATATTAAAAACAGTAGACTGAAACACATTAATAGCAATGATAGCAAGAGCTCTGCTGCCAACAAGGAGGTCTTTCCTAATTCTCATTAATGCTAGTGCCTTCTTTCTCTTGATCATCTTGATTTCTCTTGACTATCTCCTATTTATCCTGTATGTATCTTATCTGTATGTAACTATTTGTATATTTCTCTGTTTCTCTCCTGTTTGACTTTGAGATCCTTGAGATCAGGGGCTGCCTTCTGCTTTTTGTTGTATTCCCAGGCCTTAACAATGTCTGACACATAGTAGGTGTTCATTGTAAATGCTTTCTGACAGTATCAGTAATCAAGGTGGGACGTTCTTTTACTGTTTTCTCTTTTAGTACTTATTTAATCAAATGCCCTTGAAGAGTCTGGCCTTTCTTTCTTTGATTAAATCAGAAAGTCTTTGATGACCTACTTGCCTCAAGGGAAAACCTGGTTTGCATGGGTTTCAGTCACATGTTTTTGACTCCAGAGGCTTTAAGGCCACCCATGTTTGAGTCAAATGTTTGTGGCGCTTTTAGGTAACTTGGATGAGTCACATGTTGAGATGTGCTTTGACTCTGTACAGAATATATACACTCAAGAGTTTGCCATTTTTTCTTGAGGCTCTCAGTCACCGGAAGAGTGGTGCATGACTCTGGGCAAGCCATTGCAACTGCCTCCTGGCTTTGCTAACCCAGATGTTGGTTTGTATTTGGTATGTTTATAATGTATGTTTGTAATTTGTTTGTATTTGCTCTGAAGTTCAGGTTACTGGCTTTTCCTCCTGAACTAAGTGAATGATATTTGTATATTTGGTTAAACTGAGATTGTTAACCCCATAAAGTTACTCTCCTTAGTAAAACAAATAAAAAGAACCCATGCTGGCAGCTTTTGTTGCTGGTTTTTTTGGGTTTTACACCCCACAACAGCTGCCAGTTGAATTGTTCTTACACTGACTTAATGAAATTTTACAATATACATGAGACCTTTTTATTGTGAAGTTTTAAGAGTGGATAAATGAGATAATTTTTAAACAAAAACTTTATTAATCACAACACCTCCAAACTAACTGGCTGATATAGCTATAGGACTAGTGACTATGACTGAAGAAATACCATTAATAAAAAATCATAAAATGCAGAAACATTTCATAAGCTATATATGAAAATCAATCAAGCAATTACTCAATAGGCAAACATCATTAAATTCTTATTGCACACCAGGCACTAAGCATACAAAGAAAAACAGAAATAATACTTGTTCTCACAGATTTTGTATTCTAATATGAGGGAAATATCATAAATAGGTACATGTGATATATGGATATAAATGAATGTAAATGAAGCTAACGTTAAAAAGCAAGGCTGTAACAGGTGTGGGGTAATTCATATCTCTCAGGTTTCTTCCAATTCATCGATCAAAATCAGAACTTCTTAACTTTGTACTTATGTATGTCAAGTCATTGGAAAATTAAAGACCTCTTCTCAGAGTAATGATTTTAAAGAATTGAAAAAAGTACAAAATTTCATTTAGAGGCTCATGAAAATAAACATGTGCATTTTTCTCCATCCAATTTCATAGACTCCTTGAAATATATCCAAGGATACCTTGGGGGTTGAAGGCCCCTAGCTCAACAACTCCGAGCCTAAGTCTAGCTTCATCTTGACCTCCTTCCTTCTTCCCTCTACACTTATCTCATTCCTCTCCTAATGAAACAAAGAAAAACTAGTTTATGTATTTCTCAATGAAGAATAATAATTAAAATATTAATTGCTAGCATTTTAATAGTGCTTTAAGATTTGCAAATTACTTCACAAAGATTACTTCATCTTAGCCGCCCCAAAGCCCTGGAAGGTTTGTGCTATTACTACCCTCATTTTGCAGGTAACAAAAATGAGACTAGAGTGGTTAAATGATTTGTCTAGCCTTATACAGCTAATAAGCACCCAAGGCTATATTTGAATTCAGCACTCCCTGACTCCAGGTTCCATACTCTATTCACTGCACCACTCAGTTGCCTCTATTTTGTTTCTTTTTCTTCTTTTTTTTCAATTAATGAGAATTTTCATCTATTTATTTTTCTGCTTTTTTATATCATGCCTCCTATCTTAGGGAGCTTTATGTCCCTTTCCTGTCTTGCCTCAACTGAGGAAAAAAGAAAAGAAACACACATTTTATGGGCTTAAGATGCAAAGTGAGATATCTGTTTTTTTTTCCTCTAGTTTATTTTCTATTTTGAAATTCTAGTATTTTTCAAGTTAACAAGAAAGTTCTATCTCTCCTTTTCCCCTCCCCCATTGAAAATGAAAAATACTAAAGTTTTGTGATAAATATGCAGTCAAGCAAAACAAATTCCCTTATTTGCTATGTTAAAAAAATAGAGCTATATGTTTGGAGACGTGACTAATGTGAGAATTTGTTTTGCTTGATTACTATGTTTTTAAAACCATATAGCACTGTTATAATTTGGCCCTGTATTAGGATACTTAAATAGGCTTCACTGGCTTCTGACACCATATTATCTATCTACATACTCTTAAAAAAGAGAGTTTAATAGAAAGGAGGGTTAGGAGACTGAAGCCAGTGACTCAGATAATTGTGAAGGACTTCTGACAGACATTCCATTTCTGTAGATTGCCCCTATTTAGCAGTCAGCTGCAGTGTAGCCTGGGCCCCTGCAGTTTTCAAAGCTTTCTTGGAATATACAATGCCAATTACAGGGTCAGAACTCTTCAGATTTTGACAGGGGTCTAGTGAGTTCTGCACTTAATTTTATTTATGTACTTTCTGCTTTAAGTGCCCTTGAAACTAGAAAAAAAGTTGACTAATATACCTTGAAAGAAACACCTCTTTCTCTACCCCTTAGTGCCCAAATCCTATTAAAATAAAACAAGTTTATTTGGTAATGTAGTGCAGTCTAAGATATGAAGTGGCAAAACACAAAAATCTTGAGTTTTCAAGGTAGTCATTAGCAGTGCTAAGTTGCAAAACGTAGAGAGATTTGTGACCAATTTGAGGGTAAGTTGAGAGACTTGATGGGTTCTTTGAATTTTGGAGAAAGATATTATTAACATCTCAATCTATAGATTTGGTTATAGCATAATCATAGTTTACTTCACCTCTTTCAAAGTGGTGGGGAAAAAACAAATAGGTTCTTATTTCTTCCCTCAGTGTTCCTGAAGTAAGCCAGGGCTTAAAAAAGTTTCAAATTTCACAGTTGCCACCCCCCTCTCATGCACATATTATTTAGACATTCTCTATAATTAAATTATGAGATAATTATGTCATTATAAGATAAGGTAAGGTCAAAGATGCTCAGCATATAGACACCAGTGCAAGAGGGAAAAATAGTAACTCTAAATCACTTTTACCCTAATGAGAGGACTTGTGCTCTAGTGTTCTCAGGCAAGGAAAAAAATATACCTTGTCATTTTACTTTGTAAATTAGGTTCCCAGTCAGCTATCATGAAAAGGAAATGCATTTGAGATTTGTTTGATTTTTTTTAGTTGTTTGACTATAACCTTGAATGAACTTCCTACACTTTCATTTAATTGCTTCCCTTAAGTTCCAGAGGCAGTTTTTTTTTTCCTAAAGAATCCCTGCCTTTTTTTTTTCTATTTTCAGAGGCATAAAATATAATTGAAAGAAATCGGATAACAGCTTGATAAAGAGGTCTTAGAAAGCTGTCTTTTAAGGCCAAACTATTTTGAGACACTTGCGTAAATCATTTCAATACTACTACATGTTTCTTCATTGAATAATTTTAATGCACCCATAATACTTCTATTATGTTCAATGGAGATATTTGCTTTATTTATGGCTTAATAATATTTTATGTAAACTATAAAATAGTAATAGTTTTTTTTAAAGTAATTGACATAATTCATACTAAGAAACTCATTGTAGAAAGCCAGTCACATTTAGAAGCCATCTACTATATCTTATTCTTATATTTGGACTGAGTTCTTCTCCCCTAATTAGTAAGCATTTAGTTGATCCTAACTAGAACAAGGCCTCCATGTCACTTTCCAACCATTTTCTTATTCTGGGGATTGTGTACAAAGATACCCCCTTCCTTTTCTTTCTCATCATTTGTTACATTTCCCCCATTAGAATGTGTTCTCCTTGAGAATAGATACTATCTTACTATCTTGCTTGTATGAATTTCTATACGCAGAACCCAGCACAATGTCTAGCACATAGTAAAATGTAATAACTTGCTCACAATTGACCCTTCATTCATTTTGTTCATAAATGATGGACCTATTTTTTTTTTTATATTTTACGTAGTAACTGGGACAAATATGCTTATCTTACATAGCTGAATAAATTATTCTTCTAAGGCAAAATTAAAATAATAATAGTGAATGTAATAATTATTGTTACAGTTCCAACTAATTATTTTAGAAAACTATCCATCAAACTAATTGCTTGTGAGGATTGTTTTTATCATATGTACTAACTCTGTGACTATAGGCAAGTCAGTTAACTTTCTGAACCTCAGAGAGTTCCTTAAGACTATACATTGGAAAAGCCGGGTGCCCAAAACTGGTAGTGATCCCCAGGCCTCCCAACACAGGACGGCAGTCTACAGAAGTGATGAGAGGCAGGCAATACCACTGGCCATGACACATCAACTCCTGAGGTTTGCAGCCCAAAGGTATGAAAGGCGGCTTCCTGAACTTCTGGGAGACATAATGGCCAGGTAAACAGCTCTAATCCCCCCCCCCCCCCCCACTCAAAGAATTGCTAGGAAAAAAACACTGCTAGAATAGAGGAGATAGAAGAGGGGCTTCAGTGGCCAAGTAGTAGGAGTTCCTGAGTCCCAGAGGGGCAGAGCCAGCAGGGGTCAACACCAGGAGCCCAGAAGTACCCCTGCTCCCCCAGGGGAAGTGCCAGACACCAGCTCAAATAACAAAGAGCTGAGACCATTGCTGAAGAGCAAGAGTGCTGGAGGGCAACCCCAGGGGAAGAGGAAACAGAAGGCTACAATTAACAAAGCCAACAACTCGACTCACAATCCCCAGAATAAGAAAGTTGGGACAGAGAGCCCTGAGGCCCAAAAGCAGAAATTTATTGTAAAGACAGGAAAAGGCTAACCAACATGAAGAAGAACACAAAAAAAAATGAGGACCATTGATTCTTTTTATGGAGACAGGCGTGATCAAAATACCAATTTGGAAGAGGATAGCAATGACACTATGCCCACATCTGAAACCTCGAAAGGGAATGTGAACTGATCTCAAGCCCAAAAAGCATTACTGAAAGAGGTAAAGAGGATTTTAAAAACCAAATTAGGGAGGTAAAAGAAAAAATGGAAAAAAAAATCCACTGAAGAAATCAAGTCCCTAAAGAATAAGATTGGCAAAATGGCTATGGAGGTTCAGAATCTAAATAGACAAAATGACACCCTGAGAGGTAAAATCAACCAACTGGAAAAGGAGACTCAAAAGCAAAATGAAGACAGTAACTCATTAAAAATTAGAGTTGAGCAAGTGGAAGCTAATGACCCTATGAGGCATTAAGAAGTAGTCAAACAAAATGTAAAGAATGAAAAAATAGAAAAAAAAATGTGAACTATCTGATTGGGAAAACAACTGACCTGGAAATTAGATCCAGGAGAGACAATTTAAGAGTTGTGGTCTACCAGAAATCCACAATGAAAAAAAGAGCCTTGACAATATCTTCGAAGAAAGACAACTGCCCAGAGGTCCTAGAACCAGAGGGCAAAATAGTCATTGAAAGAATTCACCGATCACCCCCTGAAAGAGATCCCAAACTGAAAACTCCAAGAAATGTTATAGCCAAATTTCAGAATTACAAAGTCAAGGAGAAAACACTGCAAGCAGCCAAAAAGAAACAATTCAAATATCATGGAACTACAGTCAGGATCATGCAGGATCTCTCAGGTTCCACATTAAAAGACAGGAGAAATTGGAATATGATATTCCGAAGGGCAAAGGAGCTAGGACTACAACCAAGGATCAACTACCCAGCAAAATAAAGCATAATTTTTCAGGGAAGGAGATGGACATTCAATGAAATAAGGGAATTCCAGACCTTCCTGATGAAAAGGTCAGAACTCAATATAAAATTTGATCTCCAAATACAAACTCAAGAGAGACATAAAAAGGTAAACAGGGGGAAAAACCCCCACAAACCTTATTGATCAATAAGGGCAAATTATTTGCATCTTTATATAGGATTTTATCATCTTATGTATGTTTTCATATATATGAATGTCAATCTTGAGAATAGTAAAGCTATTATGACAATTGAAAAGGATACACATAGATTGTGTACACAATGCCCATATAAAATAACTGATATAAGGATAAAAAACATAATAAACATATGTAAAGGGAGGGCTATGAGAGAAGAGGTAAGGAGGTAGTAGAAAAGAGTAAATTACACCAAATGAGGAGGCACAAAACACATTTTAGTAGAGGTAAAGAAGCGGGGGAGAAGAGCAATATTTGAGCTTTACTGTCATCTAATCTGGTTCAAGAAGGGAATAACATACCTTGATAAGTAGAGAAACCTAACTTGTCCTACAGGAAGTAGGAGGAGAAAGGGGGAAAAAAAAGGAGGAGGTGGTCAGAAGAGAGGGGATAAATGGTAAGATAAGGGAGGGGAATCAAGAGAGAGGGTAAACTGAGAAAGGCAGCAGTCTAAAGCAAAACTTTGTTGAGGAGTGGAAGAGGAAGGGGAGAAATAAAAGCATAAACAGGGGGAAATATTATGGAGAAAAAGACACAGATAGAAATCATAACTGTGAATGTGAATGGGATGAACTCTCCCATAAAATGGAAGCAGATAGCAGAATGGATTAAAAACCATAATCCTACAATATGCTGTTTACAAGAAACACATTTGAAACAGGGGGATACACACAGGGTAAAGGTAAAAGGCTGGAGTAAAATATATAGTGCCTCAGCTAAAGTAAAAAAAGCAAGTGTAGCAATCCCAATCTCAGATAAAGCAAAAGTAAAGATAGATGTAATTGAAAGAGATAAGGAAGGGCACTACATACTGCTAAAAGGCACCATAAACAATGAAGGAATATCATTGTTTAACATATGTGCACCAAGTGGTATGACATACAAATTCTGAGAGGAGAGGTTAAGGGAGTTACTGGAAGAAATAGACAGCAAAACTATAGTATTGGGAGACCTCAACCTCCCCTTTTCTGAACTTGATAAATCTAACCTCAAAATAAATAAGAAAAAAAGTTAAGGAGGTAAGCAGAATTTTAGAAAAGGCAGATATGATAGACCTTTGGAGAAAACTAAATGGGGATAAAAAGGAATATACTTTCTTCTCAGTGGTACATGGCACATACTCAAAATTTGACCATGTACTATGGCATTAAAAACCTCACAATCCAGTGCAGAAAGGCAGAAGTAGTCAAAGCATCCTTTTCAGATCATGATTCAATAAAAATTATTTGTAATAAAGAACCATGGAAAAAGAAGCTAAAAATTAATTGGAAGCTAAATAATCTAATTCTAAACAATGAGTGGGCCAAAGAACAAATCAGAGAAACAATAACTTCATTCAAGACAATGACAACAATGAGACAACATACCAAAACTTATGGGATGCAGCAAAAGCAGTTCTTAGGAGAAGTTTTATATCTCTAAATGCTTACATGAATAAAATAGGGAAAAAGGAGATCGATGATTTGGGCATACATCTGAAAAAGCTAGAAAAAGAATAAATTGATAATCACCAATTAAATGGCAAATTAGAAATGCTGAAAATCAAAGGAGAGATTAATAAAACTGAAACAAAGAAAACTATTGAATTAATAAATAGAACAAAGAGCTGGTTTTATGAAAAAGCCAATAAAATTGATAAACTCTTGGTTAATTTGATTAAAAAAAGAAAGAAGAAAGTCAAATTAACAGTATCCAAAATGAAAATGGTGAGTTCACCTCCAATGAAGAGAAAATTAAAACAATAATTAGGAATTATTTTGCCCAATTGTATGCCCATAATTTTGACAACCTTAGAGATATGGATGAATATCTACAAAAACATAAATTGCCCAGGTTAATAGAAATGGAAGTAAAATTTCTAAATAACCCCACCTCAGAAAAAGAAATTGAGCAATCAATGAACTCCCTAGGAAAAAATCTCCAGGGCCAGATGGTTTTACACATGAATTTTATCAAATATTTAAAGAACAATTAATTCCTATGCTTTGTAGATTATTTGGGAAAATAGGTGAAGAAGAAGTCCTACCAAATTCTTTTTATGGCACAAATATGGTACTAATTCCCAAACCAGGTAGAACAGACAAAGAAAATTATAGACCAATTTCCCTAATGAATATTGATGCAAAATTTTTAAATAAAATATTAGCAAAAAGAATGCAGCAACTTATCACCAGAATAATACACTATGACCAGGTAGGATTTATTCCAGGAATGCAAGGCTCGTTCAATATTAGGAAAACTATTAGCATAATTGACCATATCAACAACAAAACTAGTAGAAACCATATGATCATCTCAACAGATGCAGAAAAAGCCTCTGACAAAATACAACACCCATTCCTATTAAAACACTAGAAGCGATAGGAATAAATGTAGGCTTCCTTAAAATTATAAATAGCATCTACCTAAAACCATCAACAAGCAATATTTGTAATGGGGATAAGCTAGATGCA
>CM053624.1:228943408-228957171 GCA_028646595.1 Phalanger gymnotis | reverse complement strand
CTAGAAACGTTAGCTGTAGCAATAAGAGAAAAAAAAAATTGAAGGAATTAGAATAGGCAAAGAAGAAGCTAAATTATCACTTTTTGCAAATGATATGATGATTTATTTAGAGAATCCTAGAGAATCAAGTAAAAAAAAAACTACTTGAAAAAATAAACAACTTTAGCAAAGTGGCAGGATATAAAATAAACCAACATAAATCGTCAGCATTCCTATACATTACTAACAAAGCCCAATAGCAAGAGATAGAAAGAGAAATTCCATTCAAAGTTACTGCAGAAACTATAAAATATTTGGGAGTCTATCTGCCAAGACAAACCCAGGGCCTATATGAACATAATTATCAAACACTTTTCATGCAAATAAAGTCAGATCTAAATAAATGGAAAAATATCAGTTGCTCATGGTTAGGCTGAGCTAATATAATAAAAATGACAATTTTACCTAAATTAATCTATCTATTCGGTGCCATACCAATTGAACTACAAAAATATATTTTACAGAGCTGAATAAAATAATAACAAAATTCATCTGGAAGAACAAGAGGTCTAGAATATCTAGGGTATTAATGAAAAGAAATGCTAGAGAAGGTGGCCTAGCCATACAAGATATTATACTATATTATAAAGCAGCAGTCATCAAAACTACTCGGTATTGTTTAAGAAGTAGAATGGTTAATCAGTAGAATAGGTTAGGTACAAAAGACACAGTAGTCAATGCCTATATCAATCTAATCTTTTATAAGCCCCAAAAATTCAGCTTTTTGGATAAGAACTCACTATTTCAGAAAAACTGCTGGGAAAATTGGAAAACAGTACAGCAGAAACTAGGCATAGACCAATATCTTATACTGCATACCAAAATAAAGTCAAAATGGGTTCACAATTTAGATATAAAGGTAGATACTAAAGCAGTTTGGGAGAACACAGAATAGATTACCTGTGAGATTTATGGAGAAGAGAGAATTTATGACCAAACAAGAGATAGAGAGCATTATGAAATGCCAAATGGATAATTCTGATTAAGTTAAATTAAAAAGTTTTTATACAAACAAAGCAAATGCAACAAATATTAGGAGGGAGGCAGAAAACTGAGAAAGAATTTTTACAACCCATGGCTCTGACAAAGGCCTTATCTCTATAATATACAGGGAATTGAGTCAAATTTATAGGACTACAAGTCTTTCCCCAATTGACAGAATGGTCGAAGGATATGAAGAGGCAATTTTCAGAGGAACAAATTAAAGATATCTATAGCCATATGAACAAAATCCTCTAAATCACTGGTCTTTTGAGAATTGCAAATCAAAACAACTCTTATGTACCACATCTCTCCTGTCAGATTGGCTAACATGACAGAACAGGAAAGTGATAAATGCTGGAGAAGCTGTGAGAAAATTGGAACATTATTACGTTGTTGGTATAGTTGTGAACTGATCCAGCCATTCTGGAAAGCAATTTGGATCTATGCCCAAAGGGCTATAAAAATGTGCATACCTTTTGACCCAGTAATACCCTGGACACAAGCTGGAAAGGGACCCATATGTACAAAAATATTTATAGCAGTTCTTTTTGTGGTGGTAAAGAATTGGAAATCAAGGGGATGCACATCAATTGGAGAAGGGCTGAACAAGTTATGGTATGTCAATATAAAAGAATACTATTGTGGTATAAGAAATGAGGAGCAGACAGACTTCATAATAACCTGGGAAGACTTACATGATCTAATGCTGAGTGAGGAGAGCAGAACCAGGAGAACATAATACACAATTACAGACATGGTATCTGTGATGACAAACTATGACGGACTTGGCTCTTCTCAGCAATACAAGATTCTTAAGACAGCTCCAAAAGACACACGATGGAAAAAGCTATCCACATCTAGAGAAAGAATTATGGAAACTGAATGCAGACTGAGGCAAACTATTTCTTTTTTTTTTCTTCTTTTTTGGTTTTGTTTCTTTTTTTCTCATGGTTCATTCCATTGGTTATAATTCTTCTTTACAACTTGATAGATAAGTTTAATGTGAAGGTATATGCAAAATCGATATCGGAATACTTGCTGACTTGGTGGGGAGGTGGGAAGAATGTGAGGGGGAGAAAATTTGAAACTCAAAAACTTGTGGAACTGAGTGTTATAAACTAAAAATAAATAAATTTCAAAAACTATACATTATTATCAGAAATGATTTGCAAAAGTAGAAATTGTTTCCATGCAGATGAAATCTTAGATATCTGATATATTTTCTAATTATAACATATATACCATATAAATTCTGGCACTACACATATAGGAACATACATTTAGCTTTAGAGGTCATCTAGTTCAATGCCTTATTTCATGGATGAGGAAAATGAGACTGAGAAATGTTAAATGACTCACCTAAGGTCACACAGATAAGAAATTAGTGCTTACAGATACAATCCAAACTGAAACATCCCATTTTCTTTTGACAATCAAGTTGATATACTAATAGCATTCTTTCATCATATGAGCTATATTTTGTTACAATCAGAAGTGGCTAATCTAAATTGGTTGGAATTAACATAAACGTAATATCAGAAATGTTATTTATGTGATACATATGCTATAATAAAATTTACCAAGATGCTAAGATTTCCTCTCCACTGGAATGTTACTTACATATGTAAATTGCTTCCTGCATATTATGTATAATCTTAAGGACCTCTCTGAGGTTCAGAGAGGTTAACTGATTTGCCACAGTCACACAGCTAATCAATATCTAGATTTAGGATTTGCAAGGAGGTATTTCTAACTTTTTATATCATCTATGCCACATGGCAGCTCCAAATTTTGAAATATATTGCAAAAAAATGACCACAAAATAAACAAACCTGGGATACTTAAATAATTAGGGTAACAGAAGAAATTAAAACAATAAGGAAATATTCAGGAGACTATATGAAAGAAAAGGAAAATGGCACAAAGTAAGTGAAACAGAAATCTAGTGTTATATAATTGAACCAATAAATGCAGAAAGGCAAACATTCCTGAGAAATAGTGAGACTAGGTTTTTGTTCACCTTGTATCTACCCACACCTTCCAGGTAGGCCTACTGGTAATCTCAAACTGGGCTACAACACTGAAAATTCAAGTAACAAAAAAGAATGATCCAGTCATGACAAAGGGGTGCCTACCTCCAAGGTTAGGAAGCTTTAAGTTAACCTAATTTGGGGTATGTTTCTTCTTTTTTCATTGGTAGATCCTATTAATACTCTTTAACCAACTTTCTCCCTATTGTTTCATCTAACCCTCTGTTTTATCCTTTCCTATTCCCTACCTCCCAGCTTTGCCACTTTCTCTGCTGCCCTTGAGAATATACCATTATATATTTATATACATAAAACATATGTACATTTGAGTGGAACCTCCCTCAGCTCAAAAGTGCTCAAATAGATTTACACACATACGTACATTATTCCAAATAGCTATCAACACTTTTGAGTCCAGATACATTTCATGCAATCTACATTCAATTTTGGTCATTACTGAATATTTGCTTTTGGTAAGAACTTACGTGTTCTGTACCTTTATAATTAACAAATAATAATATTATTTTATTTCTAAGTTCTTCTATAATATGGTTATTTATTTATCTTATTCCTTAACAAAATGATATGATTGTGAATACATAAGAATGCTATTGTTCAATGTAAATAGTCTAAAAATACTTGGAGATTAGGAGTTTCTCAAAGACACATATGATTTATTTGTGGCAAATTGTCACTGCTTTGGGCACTGGCTGCATCTCTACTTCCCACCTTGCATGGTTTGCCACACCATTTTCAAGAAACTGCCATACTCCCTCCTCAAATGATCTATTTTAATATTATATCAGATACAGGATGCCAACCAGACTTAACTAAGCAAGGACCTCCATATCTATAAACCTAACATTTGTTGCCTTAGTAGATTTTCCTGGTATTAAAGCTGATTACAACCAAGGCATCCTACACTGTCTGAGAGAGAGAGAGAGAGAGAGAGAGAGGGGGAGAGAGAGAGAGAGAGAGAGAGAGAGAGAGAGAGAGAGAGAGAGAGAGAGAGAGATAACTTGGCAGAGCTACATGAGCCAAGACTGAGAGAGTTTTCACTGAATAACTTTTGACCATTTACTCCCCTTGCCATGACCTCAATACCATAGCACCTGAATTTCCTGAGATTTCACTGGCAATAGACTTATTTGCAGACTTTGCTCTAAACCTGTTTTCCTTCTTTGTGATTGATTCCTCATGCTCCTGGCCTTCAGTTATTTGTTTTTGGCCCTGTGCATTTCTTGGTCATGCCCACTTTTGTTATTCAATTGAACCTGTGATTTCAGTGGTACAGATCAAGAAACTCTCATACCAATAAAAATCTCCACTTTTTCCACAGCTCAGCAGATTTGTCAAACTTGCACCCTGGGGGGGGTCCTCTGGAAGGCCAAACTAGATTAAAATGTACATCAGGGAATATTCAACAAAATAAGTAAAATACAATAAAACATCAGTAATAATATTTTTTAAAGTGAAATCAATATGTGGCCCACAGTGTTTCTTATGTATGGATTAGTGACCACCACTTCTATTTGAATATGAAACCACTGGTCTGGGTCCCAAAAGCTTAACTAATTTACTCAAGGTCATAGTTATTATGGGTCAGAAGCTGGGGTTGAACCCAACTCTTTGTAACATCCTATCTACTACTCCATGCTCCAGGCTATAAGCCTCTGTTTTTGTTAATTAAAATGTATCATGTAGTAAAAAAAGACAATTGCTTTGAGTATTATTGGCCTATCTGACTTTTGTTTTTTGTGAATCAACTTCTTAAGTCCAATGACTTCTGGCAGTGACTGCAATGGTGACCAACAATGACTGCTAAAAAATAGCTATCAATTAGAAAGAGTTAGGAGAAATGACATTTCATATAAATAAGGAATTAAATGATATTACTAATGTATTAAAATTTTAAAGGCTTTGAGATCTATAGTAATAAAAGTAGAAATGCTGAGAAGAAGCCATGAAGAATATAAGCAGTGAAACAGAAAATGTTACCCAACATATTTAAGAAAAGCAATAATATAGCATTCAGATCCAAAAGAGTAGCAAGGATAATCAATACCTCAGTTGCTGGGGAGGAAATACTTCTGCAAAATTTAAGAATCTGGAAAGATGTAAAACTCAGTAGGAAAATAGAAGAGACAGGAAAAGACAGGAAAGAGAAAGGAAAAGAAAGGGAAGTAGGAAAAACAACGACTCTTTCCTAATGAAGTAGTAGATCCTAAACAATAAACAAGACTAGCTGAGAGAAACCAAGAATTATGATCAGTCATTATAATTGGTTGGTTTTTCCAACTATCCACTAATTCACTCATTGATAAACATTTTTTAAATGACTACTTGATATAAGGCCCTGTCACAGAAGGAAGAGAGTAACTCTATTAGCTCTTAATGACTATAAAAGAGAAAATGTTTGAATAGGAAAGTTTTAAAGTTCAGAAAAGGACAAGGGCAGGAAGGAGAAGAGGAAGAAATATAAAAATACGGGGGAAATGTAGAGCAACAAACTGCAAAAAGAAGTAGAGAGCAAATAGAATATTAGAGATTAGAAGCAATAATAGAAGCTACAGTAGAGATATAGAAATGATGAAGAATTTGACAAGCATGAAACGTTCTAACATCAGTGACAAAACAGCCTAAAAAAGGTAGAGAAGGAGGCAATGGTACTAAGGAATATACCCAAAATACTGTTTAAATCTTCATAACTTGTAAGGGCATAAGCATTAAAGACACCAATGACAGGATACCCCTAATCTTATTGAAAGAAGAACCATTAGAATCTATATTGACTTTAAGGGCATTTAGGGAATGTCATACTGAAGACACTATAGTGGAGCATGCAATCTAATAACTTGACATATATTCATTGTAGTACAGTGTTAAGCTAAACTATAACATTTTGGAAGAAAAGGCAAAATAGCATAATAGAAAAAGAACTAGATTTTTAATCAAAAGACCTGGTTCAAATCTTGACTTTTTTTTAGCTTATCAAATAGATGAAATGAGGAAAATAATGTTTATGCTATTAACCTCAAAGAGTTGTTATATATCATCAAGACCATATGAAAGCAAAAAATGAAAAAGGATTAAGCACCTCCTATTTTCCAGTCTTTTTTAGGCACTGAGAGTACAAAGAAAAGGATCAAACAGTCCCTGTAATCGTTGAACTGACATTTTATTGAAAGAGCCAGCATGAACATATCAAGTATACTATAATATGTATTAATACATATATATGTACGGATACATATATTTTTATATGTATATATACATACATATATAAATTTTGGAGAACAAAGTTGCATCTGAGAGGATCAGTAAGGGAGGCATCCTATAGAAAAATTCTTGGAGAAAGTGAGTTGATCCTTGAAAGAAATCATAAATACGAAGAATTCAGAGACTTAGAAATACTTATATACATTAATGCAGATGAAAGAAGGTAGAACTTAGTGAAGCATTTACATCATGATCATTATAATGTGAAGCATAACACTGAAAGCTTTCAGAACTCTGATCATTGAAGAGACCATTGATTTCCAAGGGCTTGACAGTAAAACAAGTTTGTTTTATGGGGCTTGCAGAGAGGTAGAGAGCAATAGTTGCAGAATGCTATTATTTGTCTTTCCTTTTTTCTTGAAGAGGACCAAGACATCAAGAAGGTGCTGCCATGACTTGCAAGTGAATTGGATTTAAGGGAGGGAGAGCTGTGCAGTCACTAGCCCCACTTTCTCCTCCAGAGGCATCTGGGTCTAGTGCCAAGATAAAGATCAGAATGACTGGAGATGGCCTAGGATACAGTGGGAGACCTTGGCCTCTTTAAGCTAAGTTCTTACTTTGACTGGATAAATACCCATTCAGTGATTAAGGGTAGATAAGAAATGAGTCAAGGAATGGCTTAATTTTACCTAATCAACGGAAAAAATCAATCTGGGAGGGGAAGACCCTTAGGGTTTCTGGCCCAAACAGAAACAATTACTATTTACATTCACTTTGAGCCATCTGGGTAAAACAAGGAACACTAAGTGGGGCTTGGGGGTGGAGAACGACCTATTTTTGGCCAGTCAATCAGAGCCAGAGTGAGCTGGGTTTGAGGCAAGGCCTTTAAGAAAGGAAATTAGCCAGTAAACCTCAAGATATCTTGCTAGGTTTCAGCCACCAAAATTTACATTCTTTCAGCAGAAGGCCCTCAGGTAACGGTATGATACCCTATGCAGACAGAGGGATGGGAAGGGAGGGAGGAAGAGGAAAAGAGAAGGGGCAAGGGGAAAGGGGAAGGGGGAAGGAAGAAGCTATGTTACCCTCTTTTGAATGAACTTTAACCTTTATTGCCCTTTTCTTTCTGAGATTGGTAGGTGTTTTTCTAATATGACTGAATCATTTTCATGACTACCTTTTTGCTACAAGAGAGGATTCTATTTGCTATTGGGGGACAGGAAGAGTAATGGGAAAGTAACAGTGAAGGCATAAAAATGAAAAGAATATCAATAAAACTGATGAAAAGGGGGAAAATATGAGTAGTATTGCCTCATGAAACAGTGAAAGGCAGTGAAGTGTAAAATTAGACAGCAGAAAATTTTGTCGAAGACCCAACTAAGCATGATAATTCTAAGAGCACCTTCAGAGAAAAATGGAAAGAGGAGAATTAATTGCTAGAAAATGGAACTGATTTGCCAGCATTTCTACAAAGATCTATTCTCATCATCAATGATTATAACAGCCCAGCACTTAATGTACTATATGAAGAAGTAAAAGTATATCTGATATAATGAATGAAATGAAATGAAAAAAAAAATTTATTAAGCACCTATGTACCAAATACTGTACTATATTATATGTAAAAATAGAAAGATCTGCCGTCACTGTTGTCAAGGTGCTACACTCTAATGCGGGAGATAACATGTAAAGAAAGGGCAGCTTCAGGATACAGCCATGAGACGCAAGGTATATATCAGGAGTCATTAAATTGACTGGGTAAATGAAATGAGAGTGAAGAAGGGTTGTCAGTTGAGAAAGGGCATCTGCAAGGGAATAGAAATAAGTCATATGGTAAAATCTTGAGGATTTTAGGAGGCATTGATAGGTTCATTGCATAGGGGTAATAACGGTTCACAATTTACGGATGACTTTAAGATTTTCCAATGTGCTTTCAAAACAATCCCATGAATGAGCAATGCAATATTATTTTTCTCCTTTTTTCAATGAGGAAACTTGGGTTAAGATAAGTTAAATTTGTATTTGCACAATAATAGCTAACCCTAAATGCGCACAAGATTAGTACAATGGTCAAATAAATTTTGCAAACTTTAAAGATCTACATAATTTTCAGCTATTATTGTACAAACAGCACACAGGAGGACTGCTAGCACAAGTTCTTTGATCTTCTTCTTAAGGAAAGCAACTTTAAGAGGTTAACAACCTCGCTTTAATCAAACATACATGTATCATTCACTTAGTTCAGGGGGAAAAGCCAGCACCCTGAACTTCGTAGCAAATAGTAACAGAAAATATCAACAAATCAAATAACACAATTCAACAGACAGGCTTCGTCTGATTAAGGCATAACATACATAATTACCAAAAGAGAAGCACCAACATCTGATTTTTTTCAAAGCCAGGGAGCTCCAGTGGCTACCCAGAGTCTCTACACCAACACTCTTCCAAAGAGCGAGAGCCCCAAACAAAATGCTAACCTCTGAGTTTATATACCCTTCTTAGGGCCTGAAGTCTTCACATCTAATCAGCAATTTAGTCCTAGTTAAGAAACAAAAATATAGATCAGTGGAACTGATGAAAAGAAACAAAGTGGTGGGAGAAATTACTGTGCTTACTTATGTAGTACCTACTATAGGCCAAATACTTTACTAAGGGCTTTTAAAAATATTATCTCATTTAACCTCACAAAAACCCTGGCAAATAGATGTTATTATTATTTTCATTTTACGACTGAGGAAACTGAAGCAAATAGAGGTTTAATTATTTGCCCAGAGTCACTCAGCTAATGTTTCTGAGGCTACATTTGAACTCAAATCTTCCTGACTCCAGGCCAAGCACTCTATTCACTGTAATACAAATTTAAGAAAAAAAGTAAGAAAAAGAAAAAAAAATACTTAAGGACAAGCACTGTTGAATAGCTACTACTGAGAAGACTGGGAAGCTTTTGCTGAAATTAGATTTTGACTAATATGTTATTCCATATTATAAAATAAACAACATACTTATGACATATCAATATAAAAGTCCACAACAATATAAGACAAAGGAGATGAATATTAAGAATGAACAAGAAGAAAGAGAAGAAAAGGAGAAGCAAGATGGGAAGAAGAGTATGAAGAAGGGGAATGGGAAGAAGAGGAAGAAGAAGAAGTGAAAGAGGAGAGGGAGAAGGAGAAGAACAACAACAGGAATAAGAAGAATAAGAAGAATAAGAAGAAGAGAAGGAGGAGGAGGAAAAGGAAGAAGAGAAAGAAGAGAGGGAGGAAAGAAAAAAAGACACGGAAAAGAAAGAAAAGAAAGAGGAGAAGAAAAAGAGGAAGAGGAAAAGTAAAGAGAGGAGAAAGAGGAAGAAGGAAGAAGAAGATCATCATAAAGGGGCCAAGGAAGAAGGGAAGGAAATAAATAGCTTTTGGACCCATGGATAGGGGGTAAACTTATTAACTTTACATGGGGTAGGAGATATTAAAAAAGATAAAAGAAACTTTTTTCTAACTATATATTTTTTAAAATCTTTTTCAAGAATAAGATCAGTGAAGACAGAATTAGATGGCAGATGGTAGGTGTAATACCAATCATGGCAGCAAGTCTGAGGAATACTGCTGTGTCAAATTGCATAGTATAATAAACTCTATTTATTCGACAATAAACTAAAGTACACATAGTATTTATAACAACATCCTCAAGCAAAACATACCATCTAACATATATATATGTCATATCATATCATATCATATCATATCATATCATATCATATCATATCATATCATATCATATCATATCATATCATATCATACCATATCATATCATATCACATCATATCATATCATATCATATCATACCATATCATATCATATCATACCATATCACATCATATCATACATCATATCATATCATATCACTCAATATTTTGTATGGAGCATAGCATATATCATTGTATTCATGTATCAATAATCTGGCTAGCAGCTGTTGTGGGGGCGCAAGACCAACACAAGCCCAACAACAAGAAGGCGGCCAGATCCCAGGTTCTTTTGATCTGCTTTGCTAAGGAAAGCGACGTTAAAGGGTTGACAATCTCACTTTAATCCAGCATACAAATACCATTCACTTAGTTCAGGGAAAAAAGCCAGCACCCTGAACTTCTGAGCAAATACAAACAAATTACAAACATCAACAGACAGAGCCAACACAATTCACAGTTACCAACATCTAGGTTCAGCCCGGGAGCTCATAACAAGGGCTGGCCCAGAGTCACCTTCACAACCACGGCTGTGGGTTGAGCTCCAAGAAAGAGAAAGCTAACCCCTGGTTTTATATCTTTTTCAGGGTTAAGGGTGAGTCACACATGTAACTTACCCACGTGACCTACAATCATCACAAAGAGGAGACTTAAATCCATGTTGTCTAAAATTCTCTGATATCCCAAACATGCCACTCAAACCCATGTAAACCAGGCCTTCCCCTGAGGCAAGGAGGTCACCAAGGACTCCCAATCTAATCAAGGAAATAAAGGCCAAACTCTTCAAGGGCACTTGGTTGAACTGAGTGCTAAGAGCCCATTTTGATTGCCAACACAATTCAGTAGCATTCACCATAATATCTGTTTACACAGCACAGTGCCCCCGGGCTAAGGTCTTCCCTAGCAGGACACATCGTTAAGGGGTAGTATAAAATACCACACCACCACTCTCTAGGTCACAATAAGTTACAATCTCCTCAGTAAATACAGAGTGTCCAAATAAAGTCCACTTTCATCTTGACTCAAGGTTGACTTCCAAGTCCCATTGTTCTTCCTCTGTGTGCTGATCACTCCTGACTCTTGCCTGGATTCATACATAGGTAGCTCTCCACTTCTGATCCAGGTCAAAACCCACAGCCACTGATCTACTTTAAGCTCTTCCTGCCCCACAGCAGGCTCTAGGGGCTTGGGCCCACAGCTTCTATTTCTGGGAAAACAAAGCTTAACAGGCCTACAACAATATTTATACACATTACCAGCACCATCATCTCAATTTACTTTAACAGCTCTTAAAAAGGGTTTAAGCTAAGCCTCCTTCCCCTGGGCAGGTCTCTGCCTTGAAACTAAAGTCACTCATAAAGACTAACAGACAGGGCTTCTGTCTGGGAGATTAACACAGACCAACAGAGAGCTCCAACATCCCAAACATTCTTTCTGTTATGTCTCCCCACAAGCAAGTTCTCTCAGGAAAATTGCTCCTTCTGCCGGCTCACTCTAGTTCCTGTACCTGTTCTCTCTTTCCCAGCTCTGACTGTTCTAATTGCTTTAACTGCTCTAACATCACTTCCTCTCAGTTCTGCTTTACCCTTCCTGTTCTTTTCCCCTTTTTTTGGCAAGCTCCTCCCACACTAGGCTCCATATAACTCAGGATGCAACACAGTTTTGAGCTGGGCCAGAGCTCAAAGCAGGTCCTATTCCATTACCATTCCATTCCATTAACATCCCATTAAGCACTTAATGCATTACAGAAACTTAACACTAAAAGAAAAAAAAAATGAACAGCAAAAAATCCAACTTTGCTTGCCATTACAGTAGGTTAAGGATATATTAGAATTAAACAGCTCTGTTAAAAACTTATTTCCAAAAGACAAAGAAATTGTGTACACACATATACACAGATAGATGATACAGATGTGCATATATTGCATATATAATACACACATGTTTATATAATATGTCCCCAAAGTCTTAAGTACAGTATTAGCATTTAATATTTTAAAAATGCATTAAGACTTTTGGAAAATTGTGTATAATACCAAGAGCTATACATGTTCAAAAATATTTAGTATCAAAGCAATTGTAATCTCTAAATTGCCACACAGATGATCCAAACTAGTACAAGTAAGAAAAAAAAGAAATTAAAATAATGATGAGATTTTACTTTAAAAATTCTAATTGGCAAAAATGACCCAAAAAACGAGACTCCTCAGAGACCCTGCATGAAGGCAGAAACACTAGTACATTGTTGACACCACTAAGTATTGGCCCAACCAACGTGAATATCAGTTTGGAGTTATGCAAACAAAATCACTAAATTATTGATAACCTTTGACCCACTATTGTGCATATATCCCATGAAAGTGAAACAACAATGTATAAGGTAGATAGACATATATGTGTGTATGTATACACACACACACATATATACATAGATAGAGACAGATATTTGTGAACAGCAGAACTCAATTGCATCAAATATCTGGAAACAAAGTGGGAACTCAACAATTAAGGAATAGAGGGATAAAAGAAGATAAAGGAAGAGAAGATGGAGAAAGAGAATGAGGAACATGAAGAAAGTGGTGGGAGGAAGGTAGGAAGAAATGTAAAAAAAAGGAATTTGAGATCTGTGACAAAAAATCCTATTTAATATATGCAAGGCTTTAAGGAGAAAATGGAAAAAAAAGATTAGATAATTTTCCAAAGAAATAAAAAAAATTCTCTTGAAATATAGCTGCTTTACCCTTTGATTTAAAAAAATCATTCAACTAACAGTTCTTCTTTTGGTCATGAAGTTCTGTATCCTTCATATCAATTTTATTAGAAAAATGCAAATGTCTCTAAGGAATTTTCCCCCAAGTAAACAATTTCCACATTAATTTATCAGAAGATGCCCTCAATTCCCTATACTAGCAGTGTAAAACTTGCAGCTCTGAAGACTCCACTAGTGCCACCCTCCCCAAACAGATTAAAATATAATTGGGAAATATTAAGAAAATAACTAAAATTATAGATAATTTTAAGTTTTATTTTTTAAGTAAATATGTAGCCTTCAGGGATCCATTTATATTTGAGATTGACAGCACTGCCCTTCATAATCTACATCTACAACTGCATATGAAGCCACAATAAATGAGCCATAAATGATAATTTTGATTCTTAAAGAAAAGTTCAAAGTGTCTTCAATATGTTCTGTTTATGGAAGTTTTGTATATCCAGAATAATTTTATAATATTTCCAGTAAAATAATGATTTTACTGATTCATTCATTATTAGCTTTAATACTTTTTACTGGGTGAATTAATTTCTCCAGTATGCATTATTCTACAAGCATGCCAGAAAACTAAATATTCATGTGCTTCTATCTGCCACTATGCTTTATTTCTACTCTCTGAAATAAAAATGCAAAATTTTTTCTCTTCACATGAAGGGATGTGTATCCATGTCACTGAAAGGGAATGATTACTTCTACGTGTCATCCCTCTCTATATCATATTGATGATATATTGAGATGCTGTAATGTGGTCAATTGGTTATTTCTAGAAATTAGTATTCCAGCACCACTGATTTCAGCATATTCAATTTTTTTAAGTTTTTTTTAATTCATTTTTAATATGTTTAGTTTTCAGCATTGATTTTCACAGGAGTTTGAATTACAGATTTTCTCCCCATTTCCACCCCCCCACTCCAAGATGGCATACTCTCTGGTTGCCCTGTTCCCCAGTCTGCCCTCCCCTCCGTCTCCCCATTCCCCTCCCATC
>CM053624.1:228923406-228942908 GCA_028646595.1 Phalanger gymnotis | reverse complement strand
TGGAGCCCTGCTTCCCTCTGCCACTTCGTGGGTTCTGCAGCTCTAAAATTGGTTCAGAGACATTGTTTTATAGGTTTTTGGAGTAACTTGGTGGGGAGCTCACGCCAGTCACTGCTTCCCGGCCGCCATCTTGGCTCCGCTCCCCCAAAATTTGGCCTGCCATTTCCTTCTTAAGTGGGTTAAGGAAAACAGAGGTTAAGTGACTTTCCAAAGGTCACACAGTTAGTAATTAGTCTGAAGTTGGATTTGAATACAATATAAATTTCTTGAGAGCAGAGATTTTCATTTTTGTCTTTTCGTCCACAGCAACAAGTCTGATATATAGCAGCCACATGATAAATGGTTATTGGTTGGCTGTTTCATGAATCCATTCAACTCCTCGATTAATGTTTTACATATGTATATGCATACATATTTAGTGTTTTTGTGTTACAAAATACTTTCTTCACAACAGGCCTAGGAAGTACATGATACAATTACTATACTTATTTTAGAGATGACAAAATTGAGAGTTTGAGAGGTTAAAGTATTCAACCATGGTCACAGAACTGGTATGTGTAAAAGCCAGTATTAAATCCCTGGTCAACTGACTCCAATTAAATCCTGTCTGAACCAGATTCTCACAAACTATATTGACAAAGACTTTTTCGTGAAATATGGTAGCATTTGTCACATTGATTGCCCTGGGAAGGATCAATGGGTGAACAAAGACATGTATTGTATAGGCTGACATAATCTAAGTGGATTGCAGTACACTGTGATGAAGGGCAAAGATTGAGTTCAAGTGTCTATTGAGCAAAGAATCAGCATTGTGAATCTGGTGAAACTGAGTGGTGTAGGTCCCATTAACACACAGAATTCTCAGGTTTCATCTTATACATTTATTTGAATGTTTTCAAGTCCAATGCATCAATATTTGTTCTGTTTTGTGCTCATTATTTTAAACTAAAGAACTATTGAATGGTGGAAATTTCAGCTACTGTGGCAACAATACTAAATAATAAATAGCTAGTGCCAGATAAAGTAGGGTGTCAAGAGGGGTACTCAGTGACTGTAGGCAACTCATTCTATCTTTTCTGGGATTCAGTTGCTTAGCTTTAAAATGTAGGGGTTTACCTGGATGCAATAATTGAGAAGATCCCTTTTCTGAAAATTCAACAATTCACTCTAATTCAATACCTAACTTTCAGTCAACCAATAAGTGCCAAACACTGTGCTAAATGTTGAGGACACAAATATAAACAATGAAAAAAATCCTATATAGGAGCTTGTGTTCTAATGAGGAAGAAAACAAATATGTAGGTAAGCATATGAAGAATACTGTTTGTAAAAAGACATAAATGTAAAGTGGTTTGACAAGGCACTAGCAGTTGGGAAGATCTGGAAAGCTTTCACGTAGAAAGTGGTCTTTGAGTTGTGAAGGAAACAAGGGAATATATGAAGCGTAGGTGAAGAGGGCATGGGGGAAAGTCTGCAGAGGAACAAAGACAGAGGTGAAAGAGGGAGCGAAATTTATGAGTGGGAAGTTGGGTCATTTTAGTTGCATAACAGAGGGTAGGAGGTGGAGGAATGTTGAGTAAGACTGAAAATATGGGTAGAGGCTAGTTTCTGATGAGTTTATAAGCTAAATGGTGGTGTTCATATTTTATACTAAAGGTATCAAGGAGCTACTGGAGTTAATTGAATAGGGTAATAACATGTCAGATTTAAGGGACCTTACAACAGTGTGTAGAATGTAGTGGTGAGAAATTTGGGGCAAGGAGACAAATTAGGAGGCTGTAAATACAAGCTATCAATCATTGAACATTTATTAAGTGCCTTCTGTGTGCTAGGCAGGCAGATAGATGACTCAGTGGATAGATTGTTGGACTGGAGGTGTCCTGGTAAGCTAGTGGCAAGCTCCACTTCAGCAAACCAGCAGGAGATCCTACAGCCCAGGGTAGTAGAGCAGGCAAGTGCCAATGCCAGGAACCCCACCCACTCCTTGCTTGCCTTGGCACAGCCAGGGGAACCAGTAGACTCGAGCTCAGAAAACATACCATTTGTTTTGGAGTGCAGGCGTCATCCTGCAGCCAAACCTCCCTGTGCTTCAGCACAACTCCAGGGAGGCAAGCATCTTCCAGCAAATGAACCTCCCCATGCTTCAAAGCAGCCTGGGTGAAGGGGAATCCTCCACGGGCGAACCCCACCCACTCACCTGAGAATTTCAGTGTAGCCCCAAGGGAAACATGGAAATACCCCACCTGGCCTCAGCACATGCTAGACACCAACTCTAGGACCCCAACTCAGCACCGTGTCAACTGTGAGAGCCCTACAGCCTCCAGCTGCCAACATCTGAGGCCCCAGCACACAAAACTGGTGACCAGACCCTGGCCTCCAGCACAAGAACTTGGAACAGTGCCTCCTGTGCTCCATCAGGAGAGTTAAACTTTAAAAGCCAGGAAACAGACAAACATCATAAGCAAAAAAGCAGAAATGGATAATGACCACAGATTCTTTCTAGGGGGCAGGGAAGATCAAAACATAAATTAATATAGACACATCTGAGGCTTCAAAGGGGAATATGAGCTGGTCATAAGATCAAAAAGCCTTTTGTAGAGCTGAAGGATTTTAAAAGTCATATAAGAGAGATAGAAGCAAAATTGGGAAAAGAAATGCAATGTATGCAAGAAAGAATCAATAGCTTGGAAAAGGAAGGACCAACATTCACTGTAGAAATAACTATTTAAAAATACAGTTGGCCACATGGAAGAAAAGAACAATGAAGAAAACAACTCCTTAAAAAGTAGAATTGGACAAATGGAAAAGGAGGTACAAAAGGTAAATGAAGAAAACAATTTGTTAAAAATTAGAATAGAGCAAGTAGAAGCTAATGACTCTATGAGACATCAAGTATCAGTCAAACAAAATCAAAAGCATGAAAAAAATAAAAGAAAAAGTAAAATACCTCATTGGAAAAACAACTGACCTGGAAAATAGATCGAGGAGAGATAATTTAAGAATTATTGGTCTACCTGAAAACCATGATCAGAAAAAAGAGTATGGACAGCATCTTTCAAGAAATCATCGAGAAAAATCACCCTGAGGTCCTAGAACCAGAGAATAAAATAGTCATCACAGGAATCCGTTGATCACCTCCTGAAAGGGATATTAAATTGAAAATGTCAAGGAATATTGTTGCCAAACTCCAGAATTATCAGATTAAGGAAAATACTGCTAGCAGCCAGAAATAAAATTTAAATATCGTTGACCCACAGTCAGGTTTAAGCAGGACCTTAAAGCTTCAAGATTAAAATATTAGAGGGCCTGGAATATGATATTCTGTAAGGCAAAAGAACTTGGATTACAACCAAGGATCAACTACCCATAAAACTGAGCATCATCTTTCTAGGGAGGAGATGGACATTCAATGAAATAGAGAACTGCCAAGCCTTCCTGAGGAAAAGACCAAAGCTCAACAGAAAATTTGATCTTCAAATACAAGACTCAGGAGAAACATAAAAAAGTAAACAAGAAAGAAAAAAAAAGAAACATATTATTTGGTAAAGGCAAACTGTTTACATCCCTACATGAGAAGATGATACTTGTAATTCTTAAGAGCTCTATCTTTATTATCACAGTTAGAAGGGCTATACATAGACCAAGGACATGGGTATAAGTTGATTTTGATGTGATGATAAAAAATCTAATTAAGTAGTGAAAACGGATTATATTGAGAGAAGAAGAAAAAAAGAGACAGAAAAGGGTAAATTACATCACATGAAAAGGCACAAATACCCATTACAGTAGAGAGAATGAAAGGAGGGAGAAGAGCACTGTTTGAACCTTGTTCTCATCAAATTTGGAACAAAAAGGGAATAATATATCCAGTTAGGTATAGAAATATAATTTAACCTATAGAGGAAAAGGGAAAGAAAAAGGAGGAGGTGGTCAGAAGGGAGGGCAGATTGAGGGAGGCAGTGGTCAAAAGCAAAACTCTGATGAGGATGGTAAGGGAGAAAGGAGAGAGAAAAGCTTAAATGGGGGGGGGGATAGGGTGGAGAGAAAGACAAATTTAGTAATCATAACTGTGAATGTGAATGGGATGAACTCACCCATAAAATGGATATGGATAGTAAAATGGATTAAAAGGCGGAATCCTACAATTTGTTTTTGTACAAGAAATACATTTAAAGCAGAGAGATCCACACAGACTAAAGTAAAAGGCTAGAGTAGAATATATTATGATTCAGATGAAGTTAAAAAAAAAACAGAGGTAGCAATCCTGATCTCAGACAAAGCAAAAGCAAAAATAGAACTAATTAAAAGATCTAAAATATGCTAAAAAATTATGATAGAAAATTGAATCAAATCATTACTACACATATATGCACCAAGTGGTATAGAATCCAAATTCTTAGAAAATATGTTAAGGGATTTACAGGAAGAAATAAGACAACATAACTATAGTGGTGCGAACCTCAACCATCTCCTTCAGATCAAGATAAATCTGACATAAAATTAAAAATAAAGAAGTTAAGGAGGTAAATAGAATTTTAGAAAAGTTAGATATGGTAGATGTGAGGAAAAAATTGAATGGGGATAGAAAGGAATAAATCTTTTTCTCTGTGACATATGGCACCTACTCAAAAATTGACCATGTGTAACAAGATATAAAAACCTCAGAATCTAATACAGAAAGGCAGAAATATTAAATTCATCATTTCTGATTATGATGCAATAAAAATTATATGCAACAAAGGGCCATGGAAAGATAGACTAAAAATTAATTGGAAACTAAATAATCTAATCCTAAGAATGAGTAGATCCAACAACAAATTGTAGAAACAATAACTTCATCCAAGAGAATGACAATAATGAGAAAATGTACCTAAACTTATGGGATGCAGTGAAAGTGGTAATTAGTGGAAGTTTTATATCTCTAAATGCTTACATGAATAAAATAGAGAAAGGAGAGATAACGGATTTGGTCATGCAACTCAAAAAGCTAGAAAAAGAACAAATTTAAAATCCCCATTCAAATGAAAAATTAGAAGTTCTGAATACCAAAGAGGAGGTTAATAAAATTGAAATTAAGTAAACTATTGAACTAATAAATAAAACTAAGAAAAGATGCTATGAAAAAAATAATAAAATAGATAAACTTTTCATTGTCTTGATTTTAAAAATAAAGAAAATGAAATTACTAGTATCAAAAATAAAAAAGAGTGAATTCACCACCCATGGAAAGGAAATTAAAATAATAATTTGGAATTATTTTGCCCAATTGTATGCCCATAAATTTGACAACCTTAGTGAAAAAAATCAATATTTACAAAAATATAAATTCCCCAGATTAATAGAAGAGGAAATAAAATGCTTAAATTGTTCAATTTCAGAAGAAGAAATTGAACAAGCCATCAATGAACTCCCTAAGAAAAAATCTCCAGGGCCAGATGGATTTCCAAGTGAATTCTATGAAACGTTTAAAGAACAATTATTTCCAATACTATATAAACTATTTGGGAAAATAGACAAAGAAGGAGCCCTACCAAATTCTTTCTACGATACAAATATTATACTGATAACTAAACCAGGAAGAGTCAAAACAGGGAAAGAAAATTATAGACCAATTTCTTTAATGAATATTGATACAAATATTTTGAATAAAATATTAGCAAAAAGATTGCAGCAACTTATCATGAGAATAATACACTATCACCAGGTAAGAATTATTCCGAGAATATAAGGCTGATTCAATATTAGGAATATTATCAGCATAATTGATCATATCAACAGCAAAACTAGCAGAAACTATATGATTATCTCAATAAATGCAGAAAAAAGATTTTGATAAAATAAAACACCCATTCCTATTAAAAACGCTAGAAAGCATAGGAATAAATGGAGTCTTCCTTAAAATTGTACATAACATCTACCTAAAAGCACCAGCAAGCATTATATGTAATGGAGATAAGCTAGATGCATTCCCAATAAGATCAGAGGTGAAACAAGGATGTCCATTATCACCTCTATTATTCAATTTGGTACTACAACTATTACCTTTAGCAATACAAGAAGAAAAAGAAATTGAAGAATTAGAATAGGCAAAGGAGAAACTACTTTATCACTCTTTGCAGATGATATGATGATTTACATAGAGAATCCTAGGGGATGAAAAAAAGATGTCCATTATCACCACCGTTATTCAATATCGTAGCTTTAGCAGTGAGGGAGAAAGAGGAAATTGAAGTAATCAGAACAGGCAAAGAAGAAACAAAGCTAATATTCTTTGCAGATGATATGAGGGCATACTTAGGGAATCCTAGGGAATCAACTTAAAATTACTTGAAATAATAAGCAAATTAAGCAAAGTTGCAGGATTTAAAATAAACCAATATAAATCATCAGTATTTCTATATTTTACTAACAGAGCCAAACAGCAATAGATAGAGAAATTTCCTTTAAAGTTAATGTAGAAAATATAAAATATTTGGGGGGGTCTACCTGCCAAGACAAATCCAGGAACTGTACGAGCACAATTATGAAACACTTTTCACACAAATAAAGGCAGATCAAAATAATTGGAAAAGTATAATTTGCTCATGGGTATGATAAAATGACAATTTTGCCCAACTTAATGTACTTATTCAGTGCCAAACCAATCAAACTAACAAAAATTATTTTATAAAGCTAAGAAAAAATAATAGCAAAATTCATCTTGGATAACAAAAGGTCCAGAGTATCCAGTGAATTAATGAAAAGAAATGCAAAGGAAGGTGGCCTAACATACCAGCTCTTATATTATAAAGCAGCAATCATCAAAACTACTTCCTATTAAGAACTAGAGTGGGGGATCAATGGAATAGATTAGGTACACAGGACCCAATAGTCAATGACTATAGTAATCTACTGTTTGATAAACCCAAAGACTCCAGCTTCTAGGACAAGAACTCACTGTTTTAACAAAAAGTACTGGGAAAACTGGAAAATAGTATGGGAGTAACTAGGCATAGACCAACATTTTATACTGTATGCCATGATAAGGTCAAAATGGGTACACGATTTAGATAGAAAAGCCAATAATATAAGGAAACTAGGAAAGCAAGGAATAATTTACCTGTGTGTACCTATGGAGAATGGAGTAATTTTTGACCAAATGAGAAATAGATAACATTATGAAATGGAAAATGGACTATTGTGATTACATTAAATTGAAAAGTTCTTACACAAACAAAGCCAATGCAACCAAGATTAGAAAGGAAGCAGAAAGCTGAGAAACAACTTTTATAGCCAATGTCTCTGAAAAAGGCCTCATTTCTAAAATACCTAGAGATCTGAGTCCAATGTATAAGAATACAAGTCATTTCCCAATAGATAAATGGTCAAACGATATGAATAGTCAGTTTTCAGATGAAGAAATTAAACCTATCTATAGTCATATGAAAATTGCTCTAAATAACAACTGATTATAGAAATGCAAATCAAAACAACTCTGAGGTAGCACATTACATCTATCAAATTGGCTAACATATGACAAAACAGGAAAATGATAAATATTGGCCAAGATGTGGGAAAATTGGAACCCTGTTGCATCGTTAGTAGAATTGTGAAGTGATCTAACCATTCTGGAGAGGGATTTGGAACTATCCCCCAAGGGCTATAAAATTGTGCATATCCTTTGACCCAGCAATTCCACTTCTAGGTCTATATCCCAAAGAGATCATATAAATGAGAAAAAGACACTTATGTACAAAAATATTTGTAAGGGCTCTTTTTTTGTGGTGGCAAATAATTGGAAATCAAGGGGATGCCCATCAATTGGGGAATGGCTGAACAAGTTGTGATATATGAATATAATGCAATACTATTGTCCCATAAGAAGTCATGAGCAGATGGACTTCAGAGAAACCTAGAAACACTTAACATGACCTGATGCTGAGTGACGTGAACAAAACCAGGAGATCATTGTACACAGTAAAAGCAACATTGTGTGATGACTAGCTTTGATATACTACTTCTCAGTAGTGCAAGGATCTAATACAACTCTAAAAGACTCATGATGGAAAATGCTATCCATATCCAGAAAAAGAACTATCGAGTCTGAAAGAATATCCAAGCATGCTATTTGCTCTTTTTGTTGTTGTACTTGTTTTTCCTTCTGTCTTGTGGTTCATCCCATTGGTTCTAATTTTTCTTTATCATAACTAAGGTGAAAATATGTTTAATATGAATGTATATCTAGAGCCTATATCAGATTGCATGGTGCCATGGTGAGGGAGGAAGGAAGGAAGAGGTAGAAAATTTAGAACTCCAAATCTTGTGGAAGTGAATGTTGAAAACTAAACATAAATAAAGAAAAAAAAACTTAAAATGGGGTCACAACAAGTCAGACAGGTCTGAAAAATGAGTCAGTAACAACAAAACATCATGGTTTCTGCAAGGATCAACGGCGATAACACTTGTAAAAATGTAGGGGTTTTTTGCAAACCTAAACTCAGTATACAAATATTATTATCATTATTATTGTTTTTGTTGGTGTTGTTTGTTGTTCTTATAACGTTAGAAATCCAACATAGTAGTCTTTGGAGGAAATCAGGAGTAGTTAAAGTTCCTGTGGATGGTCCTTTGATAATTTTGCATTATAAAACAAAATGTCTAGTCTCTCTAGATGTTAGACTATTACAGTTTCTTGGAGAGAGAAGTTGATCAGGGAACAGATGTACTGTATCAGGAAATGCCAAAGAAAACAAACAGGAAATCTTTGGGGCATAGCGTATGATTTCTCTTCCTGTCATTGATCTCTTCTCTGTTCACCATAGTATGAATTTTGATAATTTCGATGTGGAATTACTTACTGGTATAATTATTTATAGCTCTGCCATTCCAACTTTTCATTAGAGAAGGCTCATTTTTATTTTCAGGGTTACATTTAGCACTGAGCTGATTACTCTCTCCAGTGTGGCTGAAGGAGATTGTAAGATTATGAATGCTAGTTTAAGTGAACATTCTGTTTAGCTCGCATTGCAGAGTATTAGTATATGTATCCTCCTTTCGATCAATTTCTTCTCAGCGATGTCAAGTTATGTCGTGCTGTTTTTTTTTTTTTGCTTGTTATAGGTGCATTCTGACCTATGAATTTCTGAGTTGTCAACATTACATGCCATCAGGGGTAAATATAGGTTCACAGTTGTACAGATGATGCCTGGCTTGTAGTAGGTATTTAATAAAGGCTTACTGAATTGAATTGAAATATTAGGAATTTTAGTACTACTGAAATCAAGAACTTCTAGAGAGGAGAGAATCATGAAATTTTATGCCTTGCAGAATATAAATACTTGCATAAAAAATTCAGAGAAAGTGGTATTTTGCATATTATATAGTGTCCTAGAATCATATTATATGTAATCCTACTTTTATGGACCCATGGTATATGTAATAGTCCATTACACAGTGACAATGAAAATTATTAATTTATCTTTTAAAAAATTTATGGAATAAACTTTTTCTATAACATGGTACAATAAAAAAAGTGATTGCACATGAAACTGCAAATTTACTATGCACAACTTGCTAATCCTTTCAAATATACAGCAAAATTATCATGTAAATTTCTTCTTTTTCTTTTTTCTTCCTTCCTTTCCACTCTAGGGATGGCTACCATTAGACACAAATAGGTTATGTGTGTATATACCCTATCTATCTATCTATCTATCTATCTATCTATCTATCTATCTATCTATCTATCTATCTCTCTATCTCTCTATCTATACATATATGCATATATATACTATATATACATAGATATACATATACACATACATATACATGTAAACACATGTGTGTATAAAACTGTCCTAAACATACTTCTCGTTATTGGTTCTTTCTCTGGATTCAGATTATGTCTTTCTTCATATGTCCTTTATAATTAATTTGAGTATTTATAATAGTCAAAATCACTTATTTACTCAAAGTTCTACTTAAAACAATATTGCTATTACTCTATACAATGTTTTCTTCGTTCTGCTCACTTCACTCTTCATTATTTCATTCAGGTCTTTCCATGTTTTTCTAAAATCATTGAGTTCATCGTTTCTTATAGCACAGTCATATTCCCTTACAATAATATACCACAACTTGTTCAGCCTACCCCAAACTGATGAGCATCTCTTCAATTTCCAGTTCTTTACCCCTGCAAACAGAGCTACTATAAACATTTTGGAAGATATAGGTTCTTTTCCTTTTTCTTTAATCATCTTTTTAATATATTTTAAGAGACAAATAATTTTCACCTGGAAATTATCAACCTAATGCGTGGAAAGCAGAAATGACTCCTGAGAGACTGGGAAAATTAACTGTCATATTTAAGAAAAACAAAAACAAAACAAAACAAAGCCGATGACATTGCTGAAGATCAGAGGTGTCAGACTTCCTGTGCAGGAAATGTGGTCTAGACTAGATTGAAATTCATATAGGAAATGTTTAACAGAATAAATTTAAAATATAGTGTGATGTAGATAATATTAATTTATTATTTTCTAAATGAATATCCAGCTGCAGGGATCACTTTTTTATTTTAATTTGATACCATTCCATTAGAGAACGGAGTTTAATTCTTAGATTATGAAGGTTTTCCTTTTTAGAATTCTTGAGAGACTCTTAGTATCCTGAAACAGCTGAATGGTGCCACTGTATTTCTAGAGCTGAGTAGAAGTTAGGGTGCAATTAATGTTTAGAGGTAATACTATGATTTTGCTCACTGTGATCAACTTATACAATATTTAAATACATTTTTGTATTATTTGTTACATTCTTATTAAGTTGTATTGCCAGTAACATCAAAACTTTTTTTTTTTCATAAACCACTGAGATTAAGAGTTTGACTACACAGGAAAGACAGCTTATGGGGAAAATAATTTCTTTGTTTTATTTTGTAAACTGTGGTAGATGTTGGAATGTACATTTCTACTAATGGGAGAGTGAATATGAGACCATATCCTTGCTTGTCTTAAAACTAGGTAGAGAAATAGTAATTACAATTCAAGTGGCTGGTTGTTGGTGGGAGTTTGGTGTCGTTGTCAACACAACATAGCCCACCAGATACAACTACCACCTCAACAACAATGTATGCCACGGTTCTGGCCGAACAAGGCCATTTGGTCATTGTATGGATTCTTGCAAACTAAGAAGCACAACTAAAAACCTTTGAAGCCAAATAATTCCACCCTTACCAGGACCTATGAATCCCGCCCATAATGTATCCTAAAATCTATCACACACATTCTAGTTCAACACTTCTAATGATAAAGGATTTATTGCCTTATGAAACAGCCCTTTAAACATTCAAGTATTTAAATGTTATTAATGATGTGTTCTTTATATTAACCTGAAGTCCATCTCCATCTAATTCTATTCATTGAACTCAGTTCTATCCTCATGAAGCAGAAAAAAATGTAGAATCCCTCTTCCACATGAGAGTCCTTAATATAATTTAAAGTAGCTGTAACTCTCCCTCTTACCACTCCCCAGCCACTCTTCTTTTCTATTTCTCTAACCTTATTTATGCTATCATTTACTGACAATTTTCCCCTTTATTTTTCCCGGTAAGGTTTTTATAGCCATAAGGGGAAGAGTAGAAAGAGATTCCAAAAGACAAATATTTCATATTGGTTTTATTGATCCCTCATAGTTCAAGGATTTCATTTTTCTTTAAAGGAGAGATTCCAAATCCTCAGAAAGTTTAGAACCCACCACATTTTTGAAAGTCTATGAATTTTATGCCATGGACTATAAATATTGAAGATATAGGGATAGAGACATGTAAGCATACCTTTTATCTCCACCACTTGAATTTTTGAATTCTTGCCTGTGACAGAGAGAACATAACTAAAGTAAGATCATAACATTTAGGAATCAAGGGATACTCTGAACATATCCATAAAGAACATATCCATAAAATATAACATTAGTGTTTATGTCAAACATTCTTCCCTTGACTACCCTCCATGGTAAAGTGGCATAATTCTTAGAAACTTATCATTAGTCAGGCTATCCTCTATGGTATGTTGATCCAGTGGTGTGGCAAATGGAGTTTCAGATTCCTTGGAAAAGAGTATCAACAAGGATAACTGATTCTTGTCTTGCTTCTCCCCTAAACTTGTCATATGTAGCTCCCCGCTCCATGGGCAGTTTTACTTGTTTTGGTTAATTCTGATAAATGATATGGATGTTGGCCAAGAAATATTTTATAACACTGTGTGTTTTACTCAGTAATTACTCCATATGTTGCTTTCTGTATTGTACCCTATTAATTGTCACTTCTATTGATAGGCAATCTGTTACTGGAACAACAGATCCGTTAGATTGTAAGCTCCTTAAGAGCAGGGCCTTGTTTTTTTTTTGCTGCTTTTCCTATCCCCAATGCTTACCAGAATACCTGACATTTAGTAGTGGCTTAATAAATTTTTATTGATTAATTGATTATGAAGACTGAAGACCCTCTGAAGACATTAAAATTCCAATCCTAGTGGCTTTGAAGTTAGCCATGGTGTAGTATTTAGCAGTCTGGTGGCTATTTAATTCTGATCTGGAAAGCAATTAAAATGGTATTCAGTATAAAATCAGGATTGTTTTTTTTAATTGACCATGTTAGAATAATAGGGAGATATTAATGATGGTTTGCTTCTTCAGTAAAATTCAGCCTTTTAGAGGGTTGTGGTGAAATGTTTCTCTAAAACTAATTTCTGAGGTTGATTCTCAGTTTCTCCAACAGTTTTATCAAATAGTAGGTAGTTTGGTTTATTGGTCTAATCAAGCACTTTGCTATTACATTCATTTTCTTCTGTATGTTGAAGAGCTAATTTGTTTAATTGATTGAATTTTCAAATTGTAGCAAATTGTTTTGATGATTATTGCTTTGTAGTATAGTGTGAAATCTGGTCTTCATTATTTTCTTTGGAATTTTTGATCTTTACTTTCTTCAGATGTAGAAAGGAACCTTAACAAGTAAAGAAATGTTCTATTTAGGGAGATCAGGAAAGGCTTTTTACAGAAGGTAGGACTTTAGCCCATTCTTTTGAGGAGGCCAGGGAGCAGCAGGTGAGATCAAAGAGGCAACCTCTATTAAAAATGCATGAAACAGCTAGTGGGAATTCCAAGGAGGCCAGTATCATTGGATTGTAGAGTATATGGAGGGAAGTGAGGTGTGAAAGGGGGCCTGGTTATGAAGGGCCTTAAAAGCTGAACAGAGGATATTATATATGATCATAAAAGTGATAGGAAGCCACTGGAATTTATTGAATAAGAAAGCAGCATAGTCAGACCTGTAGATCACTTTGACGCCTGAAAGGAAGATGGACTGGAGTGGAGGGAGATGAGGCAGGGAGACCTACCAGACTTCTAGAAGAGGCAATAAATCCTCAGTCCAGTCCAGTCTGGTAGCCATGAAGGCTACCAGAAACTTAACAGAGACCATTCAAAGTAGGATGAGGTCCCAGTACATCAAAAGCCAGAGCTTGTATAGGAGATAGTGCTAGACTAGCAACCAGCAAAGTAGGCAGGCTTATCACACCTCTTCCTCAGACATAAAAAGGCCTAGATATCCCACAGTTTTATCCTGCACTTCAACTAAAGGGGAAGAGAAGACCAGACAAAGCCCAGGAAATACAGCACTAGGATATATCCAAAACAGGAACTATAGGAGGGAAAGGGCTAGTGCAACTTGGGGAAAAGTAAAGCTGTTGAGAGATTGCAGGAGGCCTTTTCTTAATACAATGTATAACAGCTGTTTGAGGCCTCTTGGGCAAGGTAGAGAGACAACTCCTGTTTCAAGATTGTTTAAAAAGGAGTCATGAAATGGGTCAAGGCCAAAACTTAAGATAAGCCACCAGTTGACAAAGTTGAAAGTTAGGAATTCCTGCAGAGGCTGGGGCCTAGTTTTAACCAGAACATGCATGATCTGATCATTCCATTCATGAGCATAGGACTAGAGTCTTATTCAAGCATAGTGTCCCACTCTATCAAATAAAGGCATTTTATACACACACACATACACACACATGATTATATATGTATACACGCATGGGTTGTATATGTAAGCATGTATGTGTATATGTGTATACATGTATATATTTTATACACACATACATATATACATGCACATGCACATACATATATATACATATGAGTATCTGTGTGTATATGTGTTTGTGTACATCTGTATACACACACAGAAGAAAATTCTGAATACAATGAAAAATACCATGGACTGAGAAAAACCCAAGAGATTAAACCAGCAGAAAAGATTAACTTCAAATGAGTCTAAGTAGGTCCCCAGAGAAATGATTGGCATAGCCAAAACATCTATATGACTACCTTGATGAAATGAAAGAATAAATAATTTAAATAAGAGCTATGGAAGAAATAATGGGAATAAAATTAATAGTTTAAAATATAATTTGATAAATCCTACCTAAGAAATAGACTCCATGAAAGTTAGAATGGACTGAATAGGAAAAAAAAAGAAACAAGAAATATTGTAAGAAAATTAAAAGACTGGAGGAAAAATGTAAGGTATGCAATATAATAATAACTGACCCCAAAAGCAAGTAAAAAGAGCTAATCTAAGAATCATCAGACTACCTAAAAAACAAAACAGAGCAAAAAAGACCCAACAACATAGATTTCACCATATATGTTTTCCTTTGTCCCTACCCTAGGAATTAAGCAGATTTCTGGTGCTCTTTTTGCCACCACTCTCCCATCCCATATCCATGCTTGAACTTGGGCTATTCCACATAATTAAATACTAAATATTTTGATTAGAATAATTGGCATGCAGATGACTGAGAATAAAGTATTCCCTGGTCAGGTTGGAAGAGTTGAGGATTATAATTCTGAGAAAGAAATGGTATTCAGAGAATCCTATTCCCTCTCACAAAGCTGCATGATGCTGCTCAAGAGAAGATAGGGCCCTTCCAGTCTAGTACTTAAAACATTACTATTTGTTTGTGGGTATGTGAGGGGGGAGAACATAGAAAAGTGAGGGTGGGGGAAAAAGAAGAGGTAGTAGGTGTTCTTAGCTTCTATGAATTATGGAAACCTTTGGCAGTCTAGTGAGACTTATGTACCCATTCTCAAAATAAATGTGTAAAATATAGAGGAAAGCAAAAATTAGTTTAAATGAAAATAAAGGTATATTTTCCCATCCAAATTCATGGATCCATTGACTCTATGCAGTAACCTAAATTATAGGTTTCCCTTGTTTCTATCTGTCTATCTCTCTTTGTTTCTGAGTCTGACTGTCTTTCTTACCTCTGCTTCTTTCTCTGATTCTGTCCCTCCGTCTGTCTCTGTCTCTGCCTTTCTCTGCATGTCTCTGTCTCTGTGTGCGTGTGTGTGTTTGTCTCTCTCTCTGTTTCTCATTACCTGACTCTTTTTCTTTGTACTTCATCTCTTCTGCTAGTCTTTCCTCTGGTTCATCTAGTCCTATTTGCCATTGTTGTTGGTTCGTTTGTTTGTTTTGGTGGGCCCAGAGGACTGGGCTTGGATGGAACCTTTCATAGCTACATCTTTGTGGTGATTTTCCCATGGTCACAAGGTTCATAAACATTAGAACCAATACTCAGACCCAGATCTTCTGAATCCATATTCTTTCCAATAGTAATGTTGGTTATTTAATATTCAAGCAACCTCTACTTGCATTTGTTACAATAATTAGGGAAAATAGAAATCTGAAATGAAATGGGAAATCTGAAATGATCACATTTTGAAAGGGCTAAGATTTTGTTTCTTTTTCTTTTTGTTTCTTTTCTTTAGGAAATCCTTTAGAGATGGCGTCAAGATTCATAATTGCCTTACTTGGATCCTAGACATAATTTGAGACTGTCATTGAAACAGGTCAACTTATGTTACGGTAAGACATCTGGTTCCTGGTGTTTATTTTACTATTTAGTGCTGGGAGAAATGAGCTGTTTTTGTTATTTTTTTATGCTATAGCTTTTACATGGGGCTTATTTTCTAATGGAAATAATAAAATTATGTACATAGGATCACAATAGCCTATGCAGTTCGGGATTTTAAAATAAGAAAGGGAGAAAAATGCCCTTTCCTTTCTGAAACGTGTTAATTTTCTGTCTAGAAAAGCATTTACATTAATTATAATTAAGGCTTGATATATTATGTTGTCTAGACAAGAAAATGAAGGAGAAAATATAAATGCAAGTTAAAGTTAAACTCTCGGTCTTGCTTCCCCCTTTTTTTTTAATTCCAGAAGGTGAATTTTTAATTTTTATCCCTCCCTATTGACCCCACCTCTTATTCAAAATTCTTTTTTTTTCTCTATGTGAGGCTTTACAATGAAAAGTATTTAGTTGTACTACTTTAATCGATTTATGACTGAGAGCTCCTTAACCCCCAAAGAGGCTTTAAAAAAATGTGTTACCCTAAAATAGGTGTTTAATTGAAAGAATATCAAGCAACTTTACTAAGGTGAAAAAAATGAAGTATTATATTATATTATTATATGTATTATTATAAGGCAATTATGCATTTATGGTATATCTATAGTACATGTATTTATATAGGATATTATGATATGTGTATATGCATGTACATATATACATGCATGTGGATATGATACATGTGGATGTATATATGTAGGTTTGTATATAATACCTACACATGTGAATTATGTGTGTGTGTGTACATATATATATATATATATATATATGTATATCTGTGTGTATATATAACGAGAGAGACAAAGACAGAAAAGAAGGAAAGAAGAAAGGAAAGATGGAATGAGGGAAGGAGTGGAGAAAGGAAGTTCTTTGGTTGGACTTCTGCTTCCAGCAATAGCTCTTTTAAATTAGTGATGCTTTTTTTTCAAATATTCTCCCCTTTTGTTATACTTGAGCCCACACATTTGTTTTGTCTGCTTGTTTGTTTTTCCAAAAGAATGTTATGTAGCGGCCTGTGATGGGGAATGGGCAGTGCCATACTTTTTAGCATGTTTGGGATGTATTTGTCAGCTCGAGGCTTGTTATTTGAGAACTACTTACATTATTTATTATTATTATTATTTCTCTGTAGATGAAGGCATGAAATTAGAATGCTTACCTGAGACATTGTCATTTGTGGAATGTTAACAGACATTTATTCTTAATTACAAATTAAAAACAGATTAGGGCATATTCCAAATTAGTGACCTGAAACTTCAGGAAGTCCCATTTGATTTGAGTTAATTTAGGAGCTAGGTAGAGACTCCCTGCTTTTTTTCACTGGCTGACCCCCATCCCTGGAATTCTCTTCCTCCTTACCTCTACCTTTTGCATTCTGTCTTCCTTTAAGATTTGACTCAAATCCTGTCTTCTAAAGGAGCCTTCCCCATTTCTTCCCTGCCTCCCACTGCCTTCTTTCTGAGAACGCCTTCTGTCATATATCTATCTTTGAATCTCTTTATAGATAGATAGATTGTTTATGTACATATACACATAGTTATTTAAGTGTTGTCTCCTCCACTTGAATATTAACTACTTGCGGTCAGGGCCCACATTTGGGCTTTTCTTTATGTGTCCAGCCCTTAGTACATTGCCTGGCCCATAGAAAATTTAATAATACTTGCGGATGGATTATTAGGTAGTCATACTTCAACTATTTTTAAATGATGTAATTAAATACAAAAAAAATAGTTTGGGGCTCATAATTCTCTCTCTCTTCATCTGGTTTCCAAAATTCTGGATTGCTTGGGCAAATCCATGTATTCCATATGAATCACCTGGGATGCTGTGAAGCAGTCACCAAGTGGCTATTTGCTTGCCCTGTCTGAGGATTTCTATGTCAGGTGCATTTCTGTGGCAATAGGTGCCCCCTGCAGCCAAAGCTTAAAATTTTAATGTTCCGTCTTTTAAAACTGAAAAGAAATCTAACTTTTAACTTGCAAGAGTAGGGAGAAACCTATAATCACCATGTTCCAGTATTTGTACTCACATTTTATGAGGAAGTAAAAATCTTTGTAAAATTGATGAATGTGTTGAAGATGGTAGGCTAGAATTGCCTCTGATATCTATCTAAAAGGGCTCCCCATAGAGTACCACAAGGAAAGAATCTAGGCCATTCTTTACTTAAGCTATTTTCAATTAGTTTTTATTCTGTGAACACCTGCAAAATCTTCAATGTCCCTCCTACATTTTATTACTTCTGAATGTAGGCGTCTCTCATTTTAATAGGTTCTCCCAACTTACTTAAAAACTGAACAAACCTATATTCCCACTGCATTTATAGACTTAATGGAAAGAGTGAAGTAATATGCTTCTAAGGGACAAATTGCCATCACCCCTAAAACCTTGGTTATTTTTTCTTCTTGTGCATAAAACTTTTTTAATGAAGATGATGATGATGATGATGATGATGATGATGATGATGATGACAACTTGAGCTTTAAGAGTTTTTTTAGTTGTTTTGGTTAGCTATACAGGAAAGATATATATATATAAATTTTATTGCTATTTTTGTTCCTTATTCTGTTTTCCATGTGGCTACTAAAGAAAATATCCCCCTTTGACAGCTCTGTATTTCTCAGTGGGCATAGCATCTCCTCATTTAGATTCCTCATTGGCATCTTAACTAAACATTGGAAAACCTACCTGAACCTTTCTCTTAGCTTTGAAATGGCTTTTAAGGAGTGAGTAAAAGCCTTGAGCATCAGGGAAACCAAATTGGCCTATTACTACCTGGACCCTGCATTCTATTTTCCTATCTCCTTGCCTTTGCATAGGATCTTTGCCCTTCAAATCCCTAGCTCTTGTCATGGCCTTGATTCTAAGATAGCTTCTCTAAAAATCTTTACTAATGCCCCTGATTTTTAGTGGTCTCCCTTTCCCTAAATAATCATGTATGTATGTATGTATGTATGTATGTATGTTTATATAAAATTTGTATGTTATGTCTTCCCTCACCCTGTAGAATATAAGCTTCGGGCAGACAACAGTTTTTCTTGGTACTTTAAAAATTGAATATGCTGGGGGGCAGAGCCAAGATGGTGACTGGAAAGCAGTAACTGGAGTGAGCTCCCCACCAAGTCCCTCCAAAAACCTATAAAAAATGGCTCTGAACCAATTCTAGAACTGCAGAACCCACAAAGTGGCAGAGGGAAGCAGGGCTCCAGCCCAGGACAGCCTGGATGGTCTCGGGGTAAGGTCTGTCCCAAACGGAACTCCCAGCCCCCAGCTGAGGGGAGCGGAGCTGAGCGAAGCAGAGCCCAGCGCGCGCTGCGCGGGGCGGCGTGGCAGATCACGGACCGATGAGACCAGGAGTGGAGCGGAGAGTGCCCTAGCATGCTGAATTACTGAGCTGTGGCATGTACCAGACCTCACAACCCACAAACAGCAAAGACAACACAGAAGGTTAGTGGGAAAAGCTGCGGGACTGGACGGAGTTTACGGTTTGGCTTCCACCTCTGAGGCAACGGAGGCGGGGCAGCTTTAGAAATTCAGCTGCAGTTGCTTCTGGCCCCAGGCCCACCT
>CM053624.1:228904445-228922906 GCA_028646595.1 Phalanger gymnotis | reverse complement strand
GGGGGGGGAGGAAATGGGGAGAAAATTTGTAATTCGAACGCCTGTGAAAATCAATGCTGAAAACCAAACATGTCAAAAATAAATTAAAAAAAAAAGATTTGCCAAATTTAAAAAAAAAAAAGAAGGAAATGGCAACCTATTCTCATATCTTTGCCACGAAAACTCCATGGACAGTAGGGTCCATGGGATCACAAAGAGTTGGACATGACTGAACAACCAAACGGTGATGTGTTAGGAACTATGCTGAGCAATGGGGAAACAAAAAGAGGCGAAAGATATCCCTTACCATCAAAGAGCTTACAATGTAATGGAAAAAAGGTGCTGAAAGCCTCAACTAATCTGGTAATCCCATAAGCAGAGAGATGGGGCCAGATGCAAGAAATGTTTTAAAGGATAAAAATGATTATATTTGACTAGTGACTGGATATGCAGGGTAAGAGAAAGTGAAGAGTAGACGATAATGTTGAAATTATGAACCTGGGAGATTGTAAAGGGATAGTGGTATCTTTCACAAAAGTAAAATTTTCAGGTAGAATATAATAAGGAATCCATTTTACCTCCTCATTGTATCATTGTAATGGCAATACTAAGAGGCAATATGACAAAGAAGTTAGATGTCTTGATTGTAATCTGGAAGAACTTGGTTCAAATCCTACCTCTGATACTTCACTTTACCTCAGTTTCCTCAATTGCAAACATAGGGTAATGAAGCCTATATTAACTTTTTCAGATTTCCTTCTTATCTCTTTCACTTTCAATGATCCCTCTGCTGAATTTTCAATCTCTTTTTATCCAATGACTCCTTTCCTGTTGTTTACAACTGTAATGTTAATGCAATAGGAAGATTTTTCCCATCCATTAATAGGCCTATGTGACTTTCTTTGAGCCCGAGTCACATGGAAGACAGTCACATGAGCCTGTGGTAGGAGGAGCTTTTGTAATGGGTGGAGCATTGAGTTGATGAGACAGAGCAGTAGAGATTTGGAGACAGAGACAAAGTAGCTGAACTGAATGAGAAAGGGAGTGATTTTGCTTAAGGGAGCTTGTTTGTGGGGAGGCCTGACAGAAGGAAGGCTTGAGGATGGCAATGCCCCCTGAACTGGTAATGTGTATAAACTTCTTTATTACTATGATGTATTTGGTTTTCTGGTGTTTGAATAAACGTCTTGGTTTTTTCTTCAGGGAAGAGAGTCTGTTATATCTTGTGATTCAAACCTGTAAATACACCAACATATTCATAGCAGCCACTGTGGGTACTGCATTGGCAATATAACAACATTTCCAGGTCACCCTCATTCTTTAAGAAAAAAATTGCTTAACTCTACAGTATATTCAAGCTATCATCCTGTTTCTCACATCCTAGAAAAAAAAAAGTCAAAGCCACTAATTGAATGAATAGATTAATTAATTAATGAAAAGTCATTTATTAAGTGCTTACTGTTAACCAAGAACAATCTTAAGTCCTGGGGATACAAAAAAAAAAAAAACTTCTCACTTTACCCTCAATGAGATTCTACTCTAATAGATAAGCAACAAGGGTGTCCATGGAGAGTTATTATGGTTTGAAAACTTATAGGCATATAAGTGGAATCACAAAGGAGCATATTAACAACTGTAGTATTAATTTGATTGATTATTCTTCCAGGACTGAAAGCTGGAGGTGTTTTGGGGGAGAGCGGACAAAGAATGTACTTTACATTAAGGTAGGTGGAGAAAACAGAAAAGTTGAAGTCCTTCATGACCATGGTCTCTGGTCTGGCTATCAAGGTGTTTTTTGAGAAAATGGAAAGAGAATAAAGTAAAGCATTGCTGGAGCTGGACTAGATGAAATGGACCATATGAAGCATTCATTCCCCAGGGCAAACTTCTACTTTCTCACCTCCCACTTTTTCTGAACCCTTTGCAATTGCCTTTCAACCTCACCACTTCACTTAAATCACTGCCTCCAAGGAAAGCAAAGGTATTTTTTATTACCAAATGCAGTGCTCATTTTTCTTGAATTCACAGTAGAATTCAAAACTGTCGACCATCCCTTAGTATTGGAGAGTGTCTCCTCCTCTTCAGGTTTCCTTCACCCTGCTTTATCAAGCAAAGTTTTCTTCCCACCAGAAACACTAATCTTTTTACTTTTTGCTTAACAAAATCATCATCCATATTCCACCCTTGTGTGGGTGTGCCTCAGAGCTCTGTCCTGAACTCTTTTTTCTTAACTGTATACTTTCCCCACTGGTAAAATCCCCACATGGATTCAGCTATCATGGAAGTGTGACCCTTAAATCTGCATCCTATTCTTAGCTTCTCCTGAGTTCCAGTATCACAGCCCCAACTACCTGCTGGACATCTGTACCTGAGTGTCTTATAAGCATCTGGAAGTCAACACATAGAAGACTGATCTTATTATCTTTTCCATTAAACTTCCTCATCCTCCCTACTTCTTTGTTTCTATTGAGTTTAGTACTACTATTCTTTCAGAATCACAGTTTCATAATGTAGGAGTTATTTCTTCTCTTCACTCTCTTGACTCTCCTTTCTCATACATCCCCTATATCCATACAATGCCAAATTTTATCAGTTCTATCTCCTCAATATCTTTTATGCCCCTCCTTTTTTTTTCTCCACACATAACAACTCTTCATTCTAAATCCTCATTGCCTCTAATTTGGACTACTATAATATCCTCCTAATTGATCTCTCTGAACCCAAGCTATTTTCTCCCTAATTGTTCCTGTAAAGCTGCCTAATCGATACTCCCAAACTCAGGCCTCAGTGTGTCATTACAAAGTTAGAGAAGTTTCAGTGGACCTCCTTGCCTTCAGGAAAATAAAAGTACAAAGTCTTCTGGAAGTCATCTAATTTCCTTCAAAGTCTGGCTCCAATCTATCTTTGTAGACTGATTTCACATTATAAATCCTTATATGACTAACTAGAGTCTTTTATGTTCTAGCCAAGCCAGCCTACTTGCCATTTCCCATGAACAGCATTCAGTCTGCTATCTCTTTGCCTTTGTACATTGTGTCTGCCATGTCTGTACTGCTCTCCCTGTCATCTCTGCCTCTTGAAAAGCCTAGATCTCTTCAAGGTTCTGCTGAAGAGCCACTCCTTTCAAGAATGCTTTCCTCCATTGTTAGTGTCTGACTCCTAAAAGTACTGTGTATTTACCTTTTGTATATTGAAACAAGATACCAACAATGGGAAATGGGAAATAGACATCATAAATGATATTGACACTGGTTACAATACTTTTATACAAAGTTTAATGGCTGTAAGTCGATTGCCACAAAAAGAATCCAGAAAACACATTACTCAGTAGAGATGTGACTCAACGATTTTTAGTGTCAGAGGTTTGTCTGTAGACTCATTCATTTGTGCTCAGTCTCTTATTTTGGTCCTTGAGATAAATAGCACCTCCCACCCCACCAAAAACCGACTATTCTTTCCTCAGACATATTATCTTTGCTCACATTGTTGAAAAATGTTGATATATTATATGTATTGTGAGCATACACATACACAAGCATATATATATATATGTACATATGAACATATGTACTGCATTTTGATTCTAATATGTATTTTAACATAATAAAATTAATATGATTGTTTATCTTCAATTTTCTGGAAAAGTTAAACTTTCTCAAGCTACTTTATTGTTCTTGGGAATGAAGTTTTGTTTTTTTTTTTTACTTAAAACATCATATAATCTATTACAATTTAACATTTGGGGCTCTTGCCACTACATCTTATGCATATGATTATAGTATCAAGAAAGTCATCCATTGTTTCTGTACTGTTGATTGCAATCTCAACTATAAGTTTTTGTCAAGGAAATTAGTGTTATTTATATTTCTAATGGTTTCCATTATCTCAGATTTAAGGGATACTAAGAGAACAATTAGATCTTATTAAAAATGGAATCACATTTTCCATATTATTAGGATTACCAAGATGCTAGCATCTGAATATTTATTCTAAGTGCAGTGGCACTTTGATGTAATACTACTTACAATAGCATAGAATGTAGTATATATAATGTCTATCTTTCACTTTTAAAAAAAATTGAAAGTATATTTTTCAAATTCTGTGAAAATTATGGAGTGCTATTTAAAGTCTTAGACACCTGGTATACACTGAAAATAATACTTTTCTTAACTTTAGAACAAGAGAGCATCTAATCCAACCTCCTAATTTTACAAGTAAAGAAACTGAGGCTAGGAAAGGTTAAGCAATTTTCAAAAAGTCACAGAGACAATATGCATCTGAGACTGCTTTTGATTTCATGCCCTCTGACTCCTAAACTACTTTCTTTCTATAATACCATGCTCTTATCTGTTTCTTAACTGATTGCCTAAGCAGTTTTTAACCAGGGGTCTATAAACTTCTGTGCATTTAATTTTTTGATAACCACATTTTGACATTATTGGTTTCCTTTGTAATCTTTTGTATTTTATTTTATGCATTTAAAAATATTATTTCGAGAAAGCTTTTCCAGACTTCTCAATGGGTCTGGGATACATTTTTTCTATCTAAATCTAGTATATTATCTTACGATATCTTAATTATTAACAAACACATGTACTTTTCAGTAATGCCTTATTTTAAAAATAATACCTGACTAAATATTAGAAAAGCTTTAACTCCTACTTTTCCTGGGTTTCACACAGATAAAAGAGCTAAGGAATACCTCAGAAGTGCTATTAGGTGCTATAAGTAACCCAGGCTTATCTGGAGGCAATCTTCATCACAATCTCTTCTAATATGATTGACCAGGCTTGCTCGCTACTTTGCTAATACACAAATAGGTCCTTGATTTGAGATTCCTCCTCTCCCAGTAAAGACAGAAGGTGGTGCTTCAGGTACCCAAGGCCAGAATGGTAGGCTTAGTGGAATTCACATTGACTCCAACAGAGAAATAGTCTCAATATTGTAAAGGCTAAGTATTTCAAGTCTTGGAATCCACCATAGCACCATTAATGTGTTTCTCAAAACAGCAGAAACAAATGTTCAGGTCAACTTACAAGACCAGTTAGGATAATGCTTTAAAAACCATGCATATGTATGTATATACGCATGTATGTATGTATAAGTACATGTGTGTATTTTTACACACACAAACATAAATAAAATGTTTACAGGATTTTATGTTAAGGCAGATCAATGACTTGAATTATCCCTAGTTTCATGCTATCCTCTAGTGTTTCCTCCTACTTGAATTTTTTTCTTATGACTCTACCTTTGATAGCCAGGTTGGCTAAGGGCTTGCCTGAGGGTTGGCTAAGGGCTTGCCTGAGGTCCTATTTCCCTTTAACAAGCACTCTCAAGCTATAATAGAGAGTGTTACAGTTCTGCATAGTGAGATTCTGATTTCCACTTATTAAATATCCGTTAGGCTGTACCGGAACGTGTGCTAATAAGTCCTCAGAGACACTACACCCTCCAGTACAGAATTATCACATTGAATCTATGCTGTTAAATATATTCATTATAAAGATCCCCTTTCTATTGTTCAGCAGTTAAATGCCATTTCCAGTATTAGTTTTAAATTGAGTACTAAATTGAGAAGAATAGAGAATAGAGAGTCCAAGTGTTATAATGAACCATAAGAGTGAGTGGCTCCATTTATGAACCCTTTCCAAAGGTGCCTTGATGGATAAATCAACATAGTTTAGACCACTGAGGTCAAACTCAAATAGAAATTGGGTCATTAAACTATATGTAAGGACTCCTGTAGGTTTGCACTTAGAAAACCATATATTAACATTATCTATATTTGATTTGATTTTTATTTATTTTGTGAAATGTTTCCCAATTATACTTTAATAAGGTTTAGGCTACACTCTAGAGTGTTGCTCGCCATAATGCTGCCCTGGTCTGTGTGCTTGACTGCCACCTAAGTAACAAATTTCATTGTGTGTGTGTGTATATACATGTATATATATATAATATGTTATATATATATACATGTATATACACACACAATGAAATTTGGCCAGCAACATTTGACCAAATGACCAAAATTTGACCAACAAGACCAGCAACAAGAGCTGCTGCTAGCACATGTTCTTTTATCTGCTTTCTAAGGAAAGCAACTGTAAGGGGTTAATAATCTCACTTTAATCACACATACAAGTGTCATTCCTTTAATTCAGGAGGAACAGCCAGCACCCTGAACTTTAGAGAAAATACAAATAGAAATTACAAACAGAGAATATTAACAGATCAAATAATGCAATTCAAATAGACAGGGTTTATCTGATCAAGACATCACATATGTAGTTACCAAAAAGAGAAGCACCAATATCTGGTTTTCTTTGCTCCTTAATGGCTACCCAGAGTCTCCACACCAATACCCTTCCAATGGGTGAGAGCCCCAGACAAAATGTTAACCTTTAAGTTTATATACCCTTTTTACAGCCTGAAGAGTTCATACCTAATCAGCAAAAGGGTGTGGGCCTGTGGCTTTGCACCTAGTAAGGCTTAACAAAAGGTACTTGATTACTTTAGCATTCTAAAAGAGAAAACAGTAAAAAAGGCAAAAAAGGCCCACCTTATTTATCAATACAGGGTAAGATCAAGAACTAATTTGTCTGTCTATATATCTGTCTAGCTATCCAAATGCGAAAAATACACACACACACACACACACACACACACACACACACACACACACACACACATATATAAAACATCTGTGTCTATGTCATCTCTGTATACACACACATATAAACATGTATATGTATGTATTTATCTATTTATCTTCAACTTCCAGTTTAGCCTCAAGAATACAAAAAATGTTAAATGAAGTTGGAAGAGAAAGAATAACATTTTCATTAGTATAGGAAACTCCTTGCACTAATGCAGGTTGGTACTGTCTCTGTATCTTACAGATTTAAAAAGTTGCCCAGAGTCACTCAGCCAGTGTATGTCAGAGGCTGAAACTGAACTCAGGTGCTGTTGGCTTAAAGGCTATCATCTCTTCATCCATTATGCAATGGTACTTCTCAGTACAAACATATTTCCAGACACATAGTAGGTGCTTAAATAATACTTGATTAAAAGACCTTGTTTGTTTAAATGAATTTTATTGAGAGATAACTATGATGTAGTGGATAGATTCCTAGTCTCAGACTCAGGAAAACCAAAGTACAAATCTCACCTTTGAAACATTAGCGGTATCATGCTAGGCAAGTCATTTAACCTGTCATTACCATAGTAACTTTTTAACATAGTCCTCTATGTCTTCTCATTACCATAGTAACTTTTTGATATAGTCCTCTATGTCTTCTCTGGATTTGCCCACATGGATGAAATAATAGATTTTATTAAAAAATGAATTAGATCCCGAATAATAGGCCCTTAATAAGTGTTAGTTTAATTGAATAAGTTAAAATTTCTGTCTTTTAAAAAACATTTTGTAACCTTCTTAATAGCAGAGATTTCTAGCACCTCTACTTTGGATTTATTTAAATTAACAGTAACATCCCTGGTGGTTGGGTGTGTGGTATGGGAATATTTAATAGCTATTTCAACACAAAAATTTAGAAAAGTTAACCTGGCATTTCTTGTCTGAGCAGTCTACAAAGGGAAAAAAGGAGGAGAAAAAGTGAAAAATAAAATATTTCTAAAAAGAGGTTGAAGAATTTTTTAAAGCAACTTTTGTTTCTAGATTCTTCCTCTCCCCTTCTGGATTCATCATTGGTTACCACAATGAAGACTCAATTATGTAAAACTCCATTACTTAGTAACCTTAATTAAATGAACGTTTTCTCTCCCTCCACCCCACAACTTGCACACACAAAAGAAAACCAGCATGCATACTTGCAAACACATATTTAACTTTTGGGGCAGAGGCAAAACAAAAGGAAAGAAATTGATAATTTTTATTTTAAATAAAAATTTCCAGCATATGTCCTGGGGTTAATACTCACATAGATTAACTTTCAATACACCAATATTATTGCACAATGGAAATTAATATACATGAAAATGACCTCAGCACTCTAATATCCTGAATCACTGGGAAATATTTCAACTACTTACTTTATATTTTAATTAATAAAACAAGAAAGAGAATATCTTAAAAAGAGTTCCTATAATAAGGACTGAAATGAACTTTGTAATATTTCCAGTGGTGTCTTTCTTCTAGTGAAATCTGAACCACTTTACATGCTTTTCTTGGTCTGTAAAATTCCTGATTTAAGGGTACACCAAAGCAGTCATTGAATTCCATTAATAAGACCCCCCAATTTGTTCTATGATTGAACATCTGTTCAAATGAGGATATTCATTTTGAGCTGCACTAGTGCCCACTAGAATGTAATCGCTTGAGGACAGGGACTGGCTCATTTTGTCTTTGACTTGGATCAAAATTGCTATAACAGTAGCCATATTGGCATGAAATTAATTTTGAAATGACTTTTTACTGGAATTAACAGAAATTGTAATTTTAACTAGTCATTTTATTATTCTACTATAACAAGAAATACATGTCAAGGTGTTCATTTAGCACTCCTTATCCAGGTTTTCTGACTAGTGTTTCCTTAGAGAGAAAACTCAATTCACTTGGCCAGTACGCTCTTTCCTCCTTCTACTCTCTCCTTTACACAACATGTACTACCTGAAGAAAACTAGTCACGTATTTCATAAAACTGTCATCTTAACTAATAGTAATCATTTGCCTCAACAAAAATAAACTGTAGACTAACCACTACAATACATGTATGTCTCAGTTCTTGCTACTCAAAGTTAATACAGAGTATATTTAAGCAGCAACCTATAGGTTTGTAGCCTTCTATTAATTAGCTCTGGCATTGTAGATAAAGCCAAACTTGGAAGTCACCAAAGTTTTTTAGAGTGAACCCTGCCTTCGAACACTTGCTTCTTCTTAAGAAGCTTGATTCCACAGTACTATTGATTGAGGAAATCTCTAGATAGACACTCTTTTACTATCTTCCTCCAAAGTCAAGTTGATTGACCAAAAGCTCTTTAGCCTTCTTGACAGAAAAACTGAGACTGACAGGCTACTTTCTTTCAAGCTAGCATGGGATGATTTTACCTTAAGTTTCAAGAGGTCAAATGAAAACACTAGGAGGGGGGAAAGCAAGATTTATAAAAATTTTAGAGGAATGTGGGAAATTTGTTTTGGGAAACTTGGAAGTGAAAGAACAGAGGAGAGAGCTATAATATAGAGCATTGATGTAAGTGATCAGGAGATTAGGGGAAGGAATTAGAAAACAGAATCCCAATTTCCTTATGCTAGTCAAAATCAAAGATTCAAAAATATAATTAAGAGAAAACAAAACTATATGTCTTAGAATATTTTAATCAAAGGTCAGTATGCCTGCTTACAAGGTATAAGAGGCTGTCCTCTAATCTTCTAATACATCTGCCTTAGAGGTAGAAATGCCTCCTAAAATTTTACTAATTGAGGTACTTAAACTCTAGGAACTATTGGCCACTATCAACTTGCCTTCTCCTGATTTCTGCTCTATAATGAACAATAACCCTGAATTTTCAGAATACTGACATTGTACTACTAATGCATGAGGGACAGGTTGAAGACAATTGGAGAACGAGTGGCAATTTATGTAGGAAAATTATCATAGAAGAACTCAAAGTTATTCTACCACATGACCAGGAATTGATCCCTAGAGGCCTTGAGAGAATTTGGAACTGAACCAGAAGGCCCCATATTTCATTTCCTGAATGTGAGAACAATAAAACCAAATGTAACCTGACAGATTGTTCTTTTACATTTCAGTTACATTTACCTTCATACAAAGAAACGAGGAACACATGCAGAACATATGATCGTCTTAATTTCAAACTTATTGCTACCTACATCATTCAGTTATGCTTTATCAGCTTTTATTCCCCTAGGCAACAAAATTGGCTGTTGTTCGGAGATGTCTGTGGAGATCCAAGGAAAAAACTATTTCTCACCCAAACAAACATTCTTGTCATACAAGTGTTATCATTTCTTTAAAATCAATTACAAAGGAAGAGGTGTATATCCATCATTCAAAATAGAAAATTTATGTAATCCGGTCTCCCCTCTGACCATTTTATAAAATACAAAGTGTTCAAAAATTACTGCTACTAGTACCTAGATTTTCTTGCAGTGAGGCTAAAACTGCCTTATAAATACTTATACATGCTTGCAGATTGATGAATGATTTGTTTATATATCTTAATGGGCATATATTTGTTCATGAACATAAACATGAATAAGATTAGGACAAATGGCTGAATTCTTATAACCTTGATAACTCCAAATGCTTTTCATATTTTCATCTAAAAGTAGCAATGTTGAAATTAAGCTATTCAACTGTCAGCCCTGAAGGACTTATTATGAAAAATGCTATCCATCTCCAGAGAAAGAACTTATGGAGTCTGAATGCATATTGAAGCATACTTTTTAAAATTTTATTTTCCGTGTTTTTTAGTCTATGTTTTCTGTGAGAACATATGCTTTCTCAAAGAAGGGGAGGATAGGGAGGGAAAGAGAAAATTTAGAACTCAAACTTTCCAAAAAATGGATGTTAAAATTGTTTTTACATATAATTTCAAAAAATAAAATTTAAAAAAATGGAACAAAAGTGCTGGCTTGGGTGTTTGCTGTCCTTCGCCTTTATCTGAGGCCTGGGCTGTCCTGGGGAAAAGCTCCAGGGCCTTTCAAGACTAAAAGTTGCTAGGAGAACTGATGTCAGCCCCAGGGACTTTGAGGCCCCTTTCATAGCTTCACTCATTTGTCAGAAGGATGGAAAGTCCAAGAGGCAGAGGGGTCTGAGGCTGAGGGGCTGTAACCACCATTGATCAGCTGCTGAGATCATACTGAAAGAATGCTCTGAGGAAACAGAAGAACTACAGATACTCAGTCTCTCAAGGGAAATCAACCAAAGCTCATGATTCACTTATAGGATGATCACAACAGATGACAACTACGACTATTTGGTCTTCTACAGTATTTTCTCACTTCAGAGATATTCAGATAATGTATTCAAAATGGAGTAAAGAGAGCTTTAATTCCTAACCTAAAAAGATAACAAAAAAAGTAATAACTAGCACAATTTGGGGCAAAAATGAAGAAAGTGAGAGTCTAAACCAGCAAGACAAGATCATTCTTTGCATTTAGGAACACCAGGGGAAAGAGCAAGAGAATAAACATTAAGGAGTATCTTTTTCTCAAAGAAAAGATTATCTCATTCTTCCCAGAGGAACCCCAGCAAGACTTCAATAACAGGTTTACCTATTCCCTATATTACAACTTGTCTTCTTGAAACTAAAACAAAAAATCACAAATCTCTTCCAAACCCAGACCAAATAAAAAAACAGATGGGTTAGCTATGTATACTACACCCATATCAGGACTGTAGACATAGAAAGGTTAATTTGGGGTCTCATACTAGAATCTGGTCTGTTTTGGAAGAAATGTTGGGTCTCTTAGGTAGAGCTATGAGAAGTTATCTGCTCTCTCCTCCAATAGCACCATTATTACTATTTGCCAACATTCAATTAAGAAGCTATTAAAAAGAATCTGGACCAATGAGTAGCTAAAGTGTACTCAAGGTGGCAGGGCCAAATTCTTTCAGATACCTCTTGAGAAATGAATCTTAACAGTTTTGAGAGAGGTAGAATCCACTAGGAGATAGAGTGTGGCAGATTTCCAAACCAGGAGATTCTAGAAAGAGACGGATCTGTTGTACCAGGCCAGGTGATTACTGGGTATGTGGAATCACCCTGGAGCACCATACCAGAATGAGAGCACTGCCATGGTGGTGATCCCCAGGCCTCTTGGCACAGGATGGGGGTCTGTTGCAGCTAGGCGAGATAGAAGTGTAGAGCCTGCAGCAATGGCATCAGCTACTCCTGGGGCTATCAGCCCACAGTCTAAAGGTTTGAAACTCACCTTATTGAACTTTTGGGAGCCATGATGACCCAAAAAACCCATGAACCATGGCCCATTGAACTTTAAGAGCTCTAGTCCCTCCCTTGAACAACCCAGAGAATACTACCATAGGAGAAACCCTAGAATAAAGGAACAATTATAATAGGCAATTATAATAGGATATTTTTCTTTCCCTCCACTCTCTTGTCTAACCATCAGTCACTCCTCCCCTTCCCCCACACCAAGGCCAATTTACCTTTGTAAAAACTTGGCCTTGGTGGCACAACTGAGAAGAAAACTCTGGGGAAACCATAAAGTTTTATGCAAATGTGAAAAATCAACTACGATGAAGAAAAATGTGAGATTAAAAGGCAAATGAATGCACACTTGAAATGTGGTTGCAAAGGGGTGTGGATGGCAGATAGCTGGTTGAGGGGGTGCAAGATGACAGATCATCTTTCTTGAAACTATAGACTGGAGTATTTATTATTGCTTGAAAATTGAGTATTCCGTGTCTTTTAAAAGCAGGATGACTATTCTAGTAATTAGTTTGTGACAGAACAATAGATATATGAACTTCTGAGTCCACATATAATCTATTCATCTAGAGTGGGGACAAGGACACACAGCTTCTGTGCTCTTTCTTCACCTGAAAACAAAGTGAAAAAAACACACAAAAGAAGGCACACACAAGATGGTGGCTGGAAAGCAGGGACTTGCCTAAAGCTCTCCCTGAGGACATTCCAAACACCTAAAAAAATGGCTCTGAACAAGCTCTAGAACTGCAGAACCCACAAAATAGTGGAGGAGGGAAGCTGGACTCCAGCCCAGGACAGCCTGGATGGTCCCTGCATAAGGTCTGTTGCACTTTACTGTGGGAGTGGAGTGGAGCAGAGCCCAGCATGGGCCCCACCAGGACCAATTAAACCTGGAGCCAGGCAGAATGGGCTGTAGCCCATGAATCAGTGAGGTGTGGTAGTTACGAAACTTCCCAACCCACAAACACCAAAGACAACATTGAAAGTTAGTGGGAAAAACTGCAGGGGCTGAGTGAAAGTAGTTTCACAGTCAACCACCACCCTGGGGTGGTAAAAATAAAATAAGAAAATAAAACCTTAAAAAATGGACTAATTCAATTGGCAAAAGAGCTCCAAAAAGCCAATGAGGATAAGAATGCCTTGAAAGGCAGAATTAGCCAAATGGAAAAGGATGTCCAAAAGACCACTGAAGAAAATACTACCTTAAAAATTAGATTGGAGCAAGTGGAAGCTAGTGACTTTAGGAGAAACCAAGATATTACAAAATAGAACCAAAGGAATGAAAAAAATGAAGACAATGTGAACAGTAGTACAGTTATTATGACAATTGAAAGGGATACACATAGATGGTGGATGTCTGTATAAAATAACTGATATAAGGATAAAAAACATAATTAAGAGATGTAAAGGGTAGGTTCTAGGAGAAGAGGTAAGGAGGTAGTAGGAAAGGGTAAATTACATCAATTGAAGAGGCACAAAAACGCACTATAGTAGAGGGAAAGAAGTGGGAGAGAAGAGCAGTATTTGAGCTTTACACTCATCACATCTGGTTCAGGAAGGGAATAACATACCCTAATAAGTATAGACATCTAACTTGTCCTACAAGGAGTAGGAGAGGAAAGGGGGAATAAAGGAAGGGGGTGGTCAGAAAGGAGCAAAGGAGTGGCAAGTGGAAAATGGTAACATAAGGGAGAGGAATCAAGAGGGAGGGTGAACTGAGGAATGTGGCAGTCAAAAGGAAAACTTCGTTGGGGAGTGGAAGGGGAAAGGAAGAAATAAAATCATAACCAGGGGGAAATAGGATGGAGAAGAAGACACAGATAGTAATCATAACTGTGAATAGGATGAACTGTCCATAAAACCAAATCAGATAACAGAATGGATTAAAAACCATAATCCTACAATATGCTGTTTACAAGAAACACATTTAAAACAGGGGGATACATACAGGGTAAAAGTAAAAGAATGGAGTAAAATATGGTGCACTTCAGCTAAAGTAAAAATAAAAGCAGGTGTAGCAATCCTAATCTCAGACAAAGCAAAAGTAAAGATAGATTTAATTAGCAGAGGTAAGGAAGGACAGTACATACTGCTAAAAGATACCATAAAAATGAATCAATATCGTTGTTTAACATATATGTACCAAGCAGTATGGCATTCAGATTCTTAGAGGAGAGCTTAAGGGAGTTACAGGAAGAAATAGACAGCAAAACTATAATAATGGGAGACATCAACTTCCCCCTCTATGAACTTGATAAATCAAACCTCTAAATAAATAAGAAAGAAGTTAAAGAGGTGAACAGAAGTTTAGAAAAAGCAGATATTATAGACATCTGAAGAAACTCAATGGAGATAAAAAGGAATATACTTTTTTTTTCTCAGTGGTTCATGGCACATACTCAAAAAATGACTATGTGCTAGCTCATAAAAACCTAACAATTCAGTGCAGAGAGGCAGAGGTAGTCAAAGCATCCTTTTCAGATCATGATTCAATAAAAATTATTTGCTATCAAGAACCATGGAAAAATAAGCTAGGAATTAATTGGAACCTAAATAATCTAATTCTAAAGGGTGAGTGGGCCAAAGAATAAATCATAGAAACAATTAATAACTTCATTCAAGAGAATGACAATAATGATACAACATACCAAAACTTATGGGATGCAGCAGAAGCAGTTCTTAGGGGAAGTTTTATATCTCTAAATGCTCACAAGAATAAAATTGAGAAAAAGGAGATCAATGAATTGGGCATTCAACTGAAATAGCTAGAAAAAGAACAAATTGAAAATCTCCAAATAAATACCAAGTTAGAAATACTGAAAATCTAAAGAGAGATTAATAAAACAGAAATCAATTAAACTATGGAATTAATAAATAAACTCAAGAGCTGGTTTTATGAAAAACCAACAGAATTGATAAACCTTTGGTGAATTGGATTAAAAAAAAGAAATAATAAAATCAAATTACCAGTATAAAAAATGAAAAGGGTGACTTCAGCTCTAATGAAGAGGAAATCAAAACAATAATTAGAAATTATTTTGCCCAAATGTATGCCCACATATTTGACAACCTTAGGGCTATGGATGAATATCTGCAAAACTATAAATTGCCCAGGTTAACAGAAGATGAAGTAAAATTCCTAAATAACACTATCTCAGAAAAAGAAATTGAACTAGCCATCAATGAACTCCCTAGGAACAAATCTCCTGGGTCAGATGGTTTTACATGTGAATTCTATCAAATATTTAAAGAACAATTAATTCCTATACTTTATAGACTATTTGGGAAAATAGGTAAAGAAGGAGTCCTACCAAATTCTTTTATGATTCAAATATGGTACTAATACCCAAACTAGGAAGAGTCAAAACAGAGAAGGAAAATTATAGACCAATTTCCCTAGTGAATATTGATGCAAAAATTTTAAATAAAATATTAGCAGATGGCCACAACTTATCACTAGAATAATAGACCACAACTAGGTATGATTTATTCCAGGAATGTAAGGCTGGTTCGATATTGGGAAAACTATCAGCACAATTGATCACATCAACAACAAAACTTGCTGAAACCATATGATCATCTCAACAGATGCAGAAAAAGCCTGTGACCAAAAAGAACACCCATTCCTATGACAAACACGAGAAAGCACAGGAATAAATGGAGCCTTCCTTAAAATTATACAAAGCATCTACCTAAAACCATCAACAAGCATTATTTGTAATGGGGATAAGCTAGATGCATTCCCAATAAGATCAGGGGTGAAACAAGGATGTTCATTATCACCCCTACTATTCAATTTGGTACTAGAAATGTTAGCTGTAGCAAAAAGAGAAGAAAAAGAAATTGAAGGAATTAGAATAGGCAAAGAAGAAACTAAATTATCAGTTTCTGCAAATGTTACGATGATTTAATTGAGAATCCTAGAGAATCAAATGAAAAAGTACTTAAAATAATAAATAACTTTAGCAAAGTTGCAGAGTTTAAAATAACCCCACATAAATCCTCAGTATTCTTATCCATTACTAACAAAGCACAACAGCAAGAGATAGAAAGAGAAATTCCATTCAAAGTTACTGTAGACAGTATAAAATATCTGGGAGTCTATCTGCCAAGACAAACCCAGGGTGTACATGAACATAATTATGAAACACTCTTCATGCAATTAAAATCAGATCTAAATAAATGGAAAAATATCAGTTGCTCATGGTTAGGCTGAGCTAATATAATAAAAATGACAGATTTACCTAAATTAATCTGTCTATTCAGTGCCATACAAATGGAGCTTCCAAAAATTATTTTACAGAGCTGGATAAAATAATAACAAAACTCATCTGGAAGAACAGGGTTCTAGAATATGTAGGGAATTCATGAAAATAAATGCTAGGGAAGGTGGCCTAGCCATACCAGATATTAAACTGTACTGTAAAGAAGCAGTCCTAAAAATTACCTGGTACTGGCTAAGAAAGAGAGTCATGGAGCAGTGGAATAGGATAGGTACACAAGATGGAGAAGTAAACAACTATAGCAATCTGCACTTTGATATACCCAAAGAGACGAGCTTCTGGACTAAGAATTCACTATTTCACAAAAACTGTTGGGAAAAGTGGAAAACGGTAGGGCAGAAACTGGGCATAGACCAATATCTTACACCATATACCAAAATAAAGTCAAAATGGGTTCATGATTTAGAAATAAAGGCTGAAACTATAAGCAATTTGGGAGAGCAAGGAATAGTTTACCTACCAGATTTATGGAAAAACAAAGAATTCATGACCAAACAAGATACAGAGAGCATTACAAAATGCAAAATGGATAATTTTGATTATGCTAAATTGAAAAGTTTTTGTATTAAAAAAGCCACTGCAACAAAGATTAGGAGGGAAGCAGAAAATTGGGAGAAAATCTTTGTAAGTAGTGTCTCTGACAGATGCCTCATCTCTAAAATATACAGGGAACTGAGCCAAAGTCATTTCCCAATTGAGAAATGGTAAAAGGATATGAACAGGCAATTTTCAGAAGAAGAAAGTAAAGATATTTTTGGACATATGAAAAAATGCTCAAAATCACTACTGATCAGAGAAATGCAAATCAAACCAACTCTTAGGTACCATCTCTCTCCCGTCAGTTTGGCTAAAATGACAAAACAGTAAAACAAAAAACACTGGAGAGGATGTGGGAAAACTGGAGTACTGTTACACTGCTGGTGGAGTTGTGAGCTGATCCAGCAATTCTGTAGAGCAATTTGGAACTATGCCCAAAGGGCTAAAAAAAGTTCATATCATTTCACCCAGCAATACCACTTCTATGGTTGTATCCCAAAGAGATCACACAAGTGGGAAAAGGACCCATGTACAAAAATATTTATAGCGGCTCTTTTTATAGTAGCAATGAAAATCAAGGGGGAGCCCATCAATTGGGGAATGGCTGAACAAGCTGTGGTATATGAAGGTAATGGACTACTATTGCGCTATAAGAAATGGGGATGATACAGACTTCATAATAACCTGGAAGAACCTACACGATATAATGCTAAGTGAGCAGAGCAGAGCCAGGGGAATGTTGTACACAACCAGATATATGGATTCTGGGATGACTAGCCTTGATGGTCTTTGCTCTTCTCAGCAATGCAGGGTGCAGAAACAACTCCAAAGGACTCATGATAGAGAATGCTATCTATATCCAGAGAAAGAACTATGAAGTTTGAATGCAGATTGAAGCACACTTTATGCTTGACTTTTTTTTTTTCAATTTTTTGTTCTCTTCTGTTTTTTTTTTTGTTTTGGATTTTTTTTTGAGGTTCTGCTTTTTCTTTCTCATGATTCCTTCCACTGCTCATAATTCTTCTTTACAACTTGACTACTGTGTAAACTAGTTCAATGGGAAGTTATATGTAGAAAATATATCAGATTCCATGCTATCTTGAGGAGGGAAGAGCATGGGTGGGAAGAAAATCTGGAACTCAACATTATGTAGAAATGAGTGCTGTAAACCAAAAATAAAATAAAAAATTCTTAAAGTTTGAGAAAAAAGAAAAGTTAAACAAGAAAGAGAAATCATAAGGGACTTACTAAAGTTGAACTGTTTTGTTTACATTCCTACATGAAAAGATGCTGTATATCATTCATGAGACCCCAGTATTAGGGTAGATGAAGGGAATATACATACATATACATGCATACGTACATATATATATATATACATACATGTATATGTACATACATACAGATAAATAGATAGATAGATAGATAGATAGATAGATAGATAGATAGATAGATGGACAGGCAGAAGGCACAGGGTGAGTTCAATATGAAGGGATGATATCTAAAAAAAATATAATTAAGGGATGAGAGAGGAATATATTGAGAGAGCAAGAAAGGGAGAGATAGAGTAGGTAAATTATCTTGCATAAAAGTGGCAAGAAAAAGCAGTTCACTGGAAGGGAAGTGGGGGCAGGTGATGGGGAATTAGTGAACCTTGTTCTCATCAGATTTGACCTGAGGAGGGAATAACATACACACTTAATTGGGTATCTTACTCCA
>CM053624.1:228892803-228904345 GCA_028646595.1 Phalanger gymnotis | reverse complement strand
GGAGGAGGTAATCAAAAGCAAACACTTTTGTAAAGGGACAGGGTCAATGGAGAAAATTGAATAAAGGCTATAGGATAGGATGGGAAGGAGTAAAATATAGTTAGTCTTTCACAACATGAGTATTGTGGAAGGGTTTTGCATAATGATACACATGTGGCCTACATTGAATTGCTTGCCTTCTTAGGGATGGTGGGTAGGGAAGGAAGAGGGGAGAGAATTTGGAACTCGAAGTTTTAAAAGCAGATGTTCAAAAAAATGTTTTTACAAGCAACTAGGAAATAAGATATACAGGCAATGGGGCATAGAAATCTATTTTGCCCTACAAGAAAGTAAGGGAAAAGGGGATGTGGGTGAGTGGGGTGACAGAAGAGAGGGCTGACTAGGGAATGAGGCAATCAGAATTTATGCCACCTTGGAATGGGGGGGGGGTAGAAATGGGGAGAAAATTTGTAATTCAAACACTTGTGAAAATCAATGATGAATACTAAAAATAATAAATAAATAAATACTAAATGAAAATAAGAAAGAAAAACACACAAAAGTATACTTTTTAAAAATAACCAAATTTTATATGGTGAGATTTCTAACAGAAATATGTTAATTCATCTTTGAATTATTTCAGCTATTGTGAGAATAATCGGTGCTATGTGAATATTACTTCTTAGCATTATCATGGCAATGAATTTTCATCATCACTGATATAGGAACCAGAAGATGAAACTGGAATGGCTGATCCTGAACAAAATCACACAGAAGAAATGTGTGATGGAAGTGACATAATTTGAAAGGCATATATTGATCAGATTTCAAAATACCTTCAATAGAAAAAAAAACTTCCCCCCCCCAAAAAATTTACAGATGGTTTTTCCCCTCTGACCCCAAAAGACTGATGGACATACCTCATTTATTACTCACTCCAGTGCTTCTCTATGAAATCTTTACTAGACTGGTCAATGCACACATTGAGGGAATCCTTAATGAAAATAAAACATACGCATACATGTATACAAACATACTACACTGTCCCGCTACACTGGACAAATAGGAAGTCATTAACATATGGAAAGCACTAGAATTACAGGGTTTAGGGAAGATTTCCTCTAAAAGAAGGGATTTTAATTGAGCCTTAAAAGAAACTGATGAAGTTAATAGATACAGCTATGGGGGGAGAACATTTCAAACATGGATGACAACCAGAGAAAATTATCAGAGCCAAGAAGTCTTATTTATAGAAAAGCAAGGAGGCCAGTGTCACTGGATGAGAGAACATTTTATATTTGATCCTGGAGGCAACAGGGAGTCACTAGAGTTTGAGTATGCTCTGTGTGTGTGTGTGTTTGTGTGTGTGTGTGTGTGTGTATGTGTGTGTGACATGAACAAACTTGTACTTTAGGAAAATCGTTTGGTAGGTGAATGGGGTATGGACCAGAGTGAGGGGAGACTTTACTTAGGCAGACCTACAAGCAGACCATTGTAATAATGCAGGTGTAACAGTGTAATAGTGAGGTGATCTTTGCACTACAGTGGTGGTAGTGTCAGAAGAGAGAAAGAAGAATAGTCATAACATTCTACAAAGGTGAAATGGACAGGCTTTGGCAAGATTTTGTATGGGGATATTGTGAAAATAAGGAGCTGAGAATGACTCCCAGGTTGTGAGCCTAAGGGACTGGGGGGATGCTGTTGCTTTCTATAATAACAGAGAAGGTAGCAGAGGAAGATAAGCAGCTGAGGATGAGAAATTGGGAGTCAGAAGAGTACTGGGGTGGGATAGGTAGATTTGAGAATCATCCATCACAGAGATGATATTTAAATCCATGGGAGCTATAAGATCAACAAGAGAAGTAGCATAGAGACAGAAGAAAAGAAAGGATGTGTTGATCACACAAATATTAAAAAAGAAAGATTCTCTGCTCTCAAGGAACTTATGTTCTATCAGAGAAAACAACAGGTATATATACACATGAACACATGTATAAATATACAGACATACACATATATAATAAATGAAAATCAATGCAAAATATAAAACAGTTAAATTCAAAGTGATTGGTAATAAAGGAAAGTAATAGTTGAGGATGAGGGGGGATCAGAAAAGTCTAGCGACCCAAACAAAAGGAAGTGATGTGGATAAAGAAAGCGTGTGAACAGATTTTTGGCATGTAGTTGGATGGCAAGTGTCCATTAAGCTAATAAATCATGTATATAATGAACAGGTTCTAAACATGAGAGATGGAGTGAATAGGATAGAGAAAATAGACTGGCTCATGTTTGGGAAATTTTTCAGTGTTCATGATCTCAAGCTTCTTGAAACTAAAGTTCTTTATCATATTCTCAGTATTTTCCTTATTCTATGCAGTTGGCTAAACATGGGAACAATAAAAAAAAACATTACCTCAGGAGAATCACTATTTGTGTGTGTGTGTGTGTACGTGTGTGTGTGTGTGTGAGAGAGAGAGAGAGAGAGAGAGAGAGAGAGAGAGAGACAGAGAGAGAGACAGAGAGAGAGACAGAGAGAGACAGAGAGAGACAGAGAGAGAGACAGAAAGACAGAAAAAGAAAGAGAGATGCAGAGAGGGAGATTGAGATTTATAGGACACTGGAGAGACAGAGGGAGAATTCAAGTATATTGAAATATTTTACCATATTTTCAAGCATATCTAAGTCTGAGAAAGGAGATGAGCTGATCCTATATCCAGAATAAAATAAAACAGATGGACACTAAAATATTTTACTAGTATCTTGAAGTCATGTTTTAAAAGCCTCACGGAAAGCTTTTAGCACATTGGACAGAATTTGTGAGGGATATTGTAGCACATTGGTTAGAACCTGGAGAGAATTTGTGTAAGACATGCATAGCAGTAGCACAGGAGGAAAAGGCATGGAGTAGCTGTGATCGGAACTGGCAGAGGGAATGTTTTAAGCAATGAGATCACAGATGTATTGAGACAAAAAAGTACAGAAGAATATATTTTTCCAAGCAATATGAAATACTTTCCTTTCAACATGTATAATGTAATATTTCCTTTGGAATATGTTTTAACACACCTCTTGGTTTTCACTATAGTAATGGCTAAAAACAGTAATGACAAATATTTCATAAAAGAAATTTTTACAGGAATAATACAATATTGAAGATAAAAAGGGACCTGAGATCTATTCCAAGCCCTTGATTTTATAGATGATGAAACTGAAACCCAAACAAAGTGGCTTACAGGTAATATAACTAGAAAATGGTAGCTTGGGGATTAGAACCTTAATATTTACAACTTGTGTAAACCATTGATTCAATCTACATTGCTCTGAATTTTCTTTTTTTCTAGACTGAATAGATTTTTTAAAATTCAAACTCAAATAAAGGTGTTGTAGTAAACAGATTGATGAAGTAATAAAGAGGTACTAGTCAATACTTTCATCCAAATAAATAGCATTTTGATAGTAGCCATGGACACTTTAGTAGCTATTTTATAATATTTTTAAATGTATTCTTCAAAAAAACAGAGTAGCAAAATCTTTTGTAGGAGCAGACCAAGACAGAATGTTAAAATGGGCAAATTTTGTCTTTGGCACCTTTCTATCTCTCTTTCTGAAATCTTCATCTGATATTTCCTTTTCTAATAAACTCCAGGAAAAAAAAGTATTTTCATCTTTCCTCTTGACTGCCACAACTCCCCCTCTTCAGGCTTATCCTGTCACATACTTTGCTATAGTCTCTAGAATGATCCATGCTACTTAATTACCTATGCCTCTCCACTTCCATATCTGTATCTGTATCAGCTATATCCCTATCTATCTATCTATCTATCTATCTATCTATCTATCTATCTATCTATCTATCTATGTGCATATAATCTAGCTATTTTTCTATCTATAACTTTATCATACATGCACACACACACACACACACACACACACACACACACACACACACACACACACAAGATCTCCTTCCTTCATGGCAGTTAGTCTCAACCAAATGAAGGAAGGATGAGATATGATAAAATGAAATCTCACTGAGCCATATATAAAGGCATGGCCATCCAAGAACATTCATATTTTTAAAAAGGGTTGTCTATTGACTCACATTAATCTTTAATAAGTAGAACTTAAGGCAGTAAAAGAAATTTAAGTGAAAAAGTTGAGTCAGTTTGGGATAGATTTGGCATGAGGGGGGAGAAATTCCTTCCTCCATCCTTTTCTGGCTAGGATTAAAGTCAATTCACTGTATGGGTAATACTTAGTCAAACAGGTTTGCCATGAATGTGGTAAGAATAAAAAGAATGCAATGACTCAGTAGTTAGGAACTCACTATATATTTAATTTTAAACACTGCTAGGGTGTATATAAGATGATTCTCCACATCTCTCCCTGCCTCAAAAATATATTATCCCACTGGAATGCATTTTCCTAAAAAGCAAAATAGAAACAATTGAATATGCCCATACCATATTTTCAAGTTTTCCTATGTACTCATTATTCCTACTAAATTAGATTGCTATATTTTATTATTAATCATCATGATATATTCTTATTTTCACAGCTGCTAAGAAGCCCCAAATTTGAATCTTTTTTATTTCCTTTTTTAAAGAAAAGCCACATTTCCTTTCTATCTTTTTTATGCTATTCTTTACTTTGAGACTTCAGCTAAGAAGGCCCTTCCTTCTTTTCCTTCCTCCTTTTTCCTCCTTTCATTCTCTCCTCTTCTTCCCACTCTCATTTATTGAGGAAAAACTGTACACCACAGACTGTGTTAGCTACTGTGGAAAATATGAAGTTGCTCACATCACAGTGCCCATGCTCAAGGTATTTAACAATATAATAGAGAAAAAAAGCCATTTACAGGATCACCCACTGGTATATTGTGGTGTGAGATCAAGTTAGATACCATACTTCAGGTTTCAACTTGACATAGCAGTATTTTTCTTTTTCTTTTTTGTGGTTAAATACATCACATTTTGTACTTTAAGCATGTTCCAACTGACCAATTTGTTCTGTCAGCTATTATTATAAATTAAACATTTGAACCACACAGTACTTCTATATAAAGAAACAAATAAAAGTACCAGATCCCACATTTCACTACAAGAAGAAACACATCATAAAATAAGAGTAATTTATTTTATTTAAAATAAGAGCTAAACAAGCTTTAAAACATAGGACAAGACTAGCAGACACACAGTCAGATAACTTAGCCAAGATTGCTTGGAGAAATTAATAGTGAAAACACTCATTTACATTTGCTACCACCAGCCCGCAAAAGTAGACTATAAATTCTTAGTTACAATACACTGACAAGGGAAATGAGTTAATTAAAGTTCTTAATATAATAATTATAGTAATAATAAGCCTTTTAATTCCTCATGATTTTCCCATATGCTACCCTGAGATACAGGAACTAGATATCATGCCTTAAGGGACTTAACCCTTTAATGTCTAGGAATTATTTTCTGTGCCTCTGTTTTTCTGGTTGAAGACTCATATGGCCCACTACACTAAAGCAGGAGCTAGCCATGCTTCATTTTATTCACAGACCATCTTTTCATCTTCCACAATGCCACCATGCTATCTACTTCTACGCAAGAGATAAAGACTGGAACTTTTATTTCATGGGTTTAGGGAACTCCTCCATGAGGAACCAATGCATGTCTACCATTGCAGATATGCCCTTTCTCTGCAACTCTTAGAGAGGTTTTAGGAGATTGAGAGATAAAGTCAGGTGCCTATGATTATATAGACAATATATGACAGAAATAGACAGTTTTTCTGGTACTAAGTTGGTATCTCTATCTACAAAGACAAGCTGTTTCTCATTAAAGGCTCTAATTCTAGAATTATAATCAAACTATCACTGACATTGTTACTACATATATTACGTTAAACTGCTCAATTCATTATCCCTATAACTTCCCAAACTGTAATACACCAGCCTAGCCAACATTGTCATCTCCTCTATGAGAATTAAGCTCATCAATGGCAAGTATTAACAGTTTGTGTATTTGCATACTCAGCATTTAGTACAGTGTTTTACATATAATAAACAAATTTTTCATTTATTTCAATTCATTAACATATAAAACATAGATAGAAGCCAACATTTTTAAAACTGCAAATTTTCCCTCTCCCCTTATGCCATATCTCAAAGTGACTTGTCAAATTTACTTTTATTAGACTTGGACAATAGAAATCCTCTCCTTTACCAGAGATCTTTTATTTTAGAGGTAGATTTTTATTGTTATGTCATTCTTACTGAAAATAAACATGTAGCTAAGAATATACAGCAGCTTGCTCAGCCATTAACTTCCAAGTTTTTGGGCATCTACTATAAATATGGTTTCTCAAAAATGACATTCATGAATATTTACGCATGTATTGAGCAGTAATAAAATGGACAGGCATAGAATCAGATATAGTTAACCAATTTAAATGAGATATGTTAACAATTCACAAACAAACCAATGCCAGTAGAAATAACCCTATCATTAAAATAAAGTACGGATGTCTGAATGGCATAAATCTGACATTGTGATATTCTTGGTTGCCTTATCAGTCCAACTGAGTATGGTTCAGAGAAGAATGAAGTAAATTCAAGATCATAACTCATACATTTAAAGTTGTCTAAGTTTATGAACAAAGGAGACCCCAAATTAAATTAAACCAGGACATTATTCTGAGATAAAAGATGGAAGAACAGAAAAAATAGTCAGAAAACAATGAATGCAAAGGTCAGGATCTTCAGCTGTCAGCTTCCTTAGTCCCATAGTCTCAGGCATGGCCACCCTCCAGATAATAAGAATGAATTCAGAAGCCACTATCAAAGACTTTTTTATTTGCTGACTTCATGATGCACTTTTAAACCCTTCTCTGTTTAAGACAATGGCAAACTCAAGAGTACTGACCACTGAGGTGCAAGCCAAAAATTACTCCACAGTCATACTGCTATGGCTTCCATTCTCTCCTCTCAAAGACAATCTGCTCTGAAATAACATTACAACTGACTTGGCTATAAATACCAACCTGGTCTTCCCAGGTTTTATGAGTGTAACTCAGGCAACTCTAGCATCTGAGAAAGGAAAGAATGGAAGCTTCTGGAGGTCAGAGACTATTTCATTTTCTGCCTTTGTTTTCCCTATTCCTAGAATAGTAAACAGTATGTAAAAGCTGATTAATAAATAATGACTGATTGATAAAGCCATAATTGGAAGTAGTTAGACTTTAATTATCAATTATTGTAAATTGAGCATAAATAATATGAATTTGGTATCATGGAAAGAGCACTGCATTTAGATTCAAAAGGCCTGGGTTCAGATCTTGCCTCTGTTACTAGGTAATTATGTGATCTTAGACAAATCACTTCACCTCTCTAGGCCTCAGTTTTCTCATCTATAATTTGAAGATGTAGCACTAAACAACCTATAAGATCCCTCCCAGCTCTAAATTTATGATCTTTACTCATGGTTAAGGGAGACAAAAACTGTGGAAAACAAATGTTACTTACTCTGACAGACTTGGTTCCACCATCTCCCTCTCCATATGCACACTAGATATAAACTGATAATGTAATATATTATAATATATAGTTTATATATATATAAACAATTATCTATAATATATAGTTCATATATGAACAATTAAATGTAATATGTAGTTTATATATATGTATGTAACAAGAAAGAGAGAAAGAGAAGGAGAAAGAGGGGAGGGACAGGAGAGAGACAAACGGAGAGAAAGTGTATGTTTGGGTGAGCTAAATAATTTTTCTTTGTCACAAGAAACAGTTCCATGTTGTTGGTGTGGGGTTTATTGAGAAGTGATTATGGTATCACAAATAAAAATGTATTTTTAAAAATGTTTTTAACAGAATAAGAGAAAATGAAATACTATCTGTGGTACATTTAAAATATCTTATTAAAGAAACACTTGTTTGTGTTTAGAAACACTTTGTTCTTGTGGATAGGACGCTTGTTGTCCCCACATTTTATACAGTATTTACTGACTCAAAGTGACCTGTATCTTCATTAAGATTGAATTCCTAAACTTACTGTTTATTCTTTGTTTATTTATGATTTCAGTGGTACCAGATATGTTCAGTACAGAAACTTTTTCCTCAATCAAAATATGCTCATTTTAATGAAACCAGAGTTTTAGATTTTTGTGTGGGGCACTGATAGATTAAGTAACTTGTCCATAGCCACACAGTGTGTACCAGAGGCAGAATGTGAATCCATGTCTTGCTTCCAAAATCCAAAGCTGGGCCTTTATCTACTATAGCACACTGTCTCTTTTGCTGTATATAATTTAACCATACGCAAAACTTTACATTTGAATAAGTTAATTTACTAAGTCATAGGGTAAATAGACAATAAATAGGTTAAAGTCACATCAGTTGTGTTTGTGAGGCTTTCTAGAGTTGGCACTTGAACTTGGCCTAGAAAAAAGAAAATAATTTCAAAAGGCTTAAATACAAAGATATAAAATATGACTTACATAAATACAGGCTCTGTAGTTCTTTCTCTGGATGTGGACAGAATTTTCCAATGCAAATCTTTTGGAATTGTCTTAGGCCATTGCATTCCTAAGAAAAGCTAAGTCTATCAAAGTTGGTCATTGCAAAATGTTGCTGTTAATGTATGCAATGGTCTCCTGGTTTTGTTCCCTTCACTGTGCACCAGTTCGTGGAAGTCTTTCCAAGAATCTGAAATCTGCCTGCTCATCATTTCTTATGGAAAAATAACATTCCATTATATTCATATACCACAATTTGTTTAGCCATTCTCCAATTGATGGGGATCCCTCATTTTCAAATTCTTTGCTACAAAAAGAGAGTGCTATAAATATTTTTTGTACATGTAGGTCCTTTTTTTTGTGATCTCTCTGGGATAAAGACCTAGGAATGGTACTACTGGATCAAAGGTTGTAAGCATAGTTGTTCATAGTTCCAAATTGCTCTCCAGAATGTTTGGATTGGTTCACAACACCAACAAAATGCATTAGTGTTCCAATTTCCTGACATCTAAAACATTTATCGTTTTCCTGTTTTGTCATGTTAGCCAGTCTCATAGGTGTGATGTGGTTCCTCAAAATTGTTTTCATTTTCATTTTTCTAATCAATGATGATTTAGAGCATTTTACATGACTATATAGCTTTAATTTCTTCCTCAGAAAACTGCCTTTCATATCCTTTGAACATTTATCAATTGGGGAATGACCTGAATTCCTATAAATTTGACTCAGTTCTTTATTTATTTTAGAAATGATGCTTTTTTCAGAGAAAGTGGTTTAAAAATTGTTTCTCAGCTTTCTGTTTTCCTTCTAATCTTGGTTGCATTGGTTTTCTTGTACAAAACCTTTTCAATTTAATGTAATCAAAATTATCTATTTTGCATTTCATAATGTTCTCTATCTCTTGTTTGTTCATGAATTCTTCCCTTTCTATAGATCTGACAGGTAAACTATTCCTTGTTCTCCTTATTTGTTTATACTATCACACTTTATATATAAATCATGCACACATTTTGATTTATCTTGGTAAATGGTTTAAGATGTTGGTCTTTGCCTAGTTTCTAGCATACTATTTTCCAGTTTTCCCTGCAGTCTTTGTCAGGTAGTGAGTTAGAAAGCTGGAGTCTTTGGATTTATCCAACAGTAGATTACTATAGTCATTAAATACTATGACTTGTGTACCTAACCTATTCCACTGACCTACCACTCAATTTTTTAGCCAATACCGAGTAGTGATGATTGCTGCTTTATAATACAGTTTAATATCTGGTATGGCTAGGCCTCCTTCTCTAGCATTTCTTTTCATTAATTCCCTTGATATTCTGGACCTTTTGTTCTTCCAGATGAATTTTGTAATTATTGTGTTTAGCTCTATAATCTGATTGATATAGCACTTAATAAGAAAATTAATTTAGCTAGAATTGTCATTTTATGATGCTACTTTTGAGCAACTAATATTTTTCCAATTATTGAAATCTGACTTTATTTGTATGAAAAGTAGCATTTCATTATTGTGTTCATATGCTTTCTGGATTTGTATTAGCAGGTAGACTCCCAAATATAGAGTATAGAGCTATTTTAAATGGAATTTCTCTTTCCATCTCTAGCTGCTGAGCTTTGTTAGTTATATAGAGAAATACTGATGGTTTATATGGATTTATGTTATATCCTGCAACATTGCTAAAGCTGTTAATTATTTCAATTATTTTTTCAGTCGATTCTGTAGGATTCTCTAAATAAACCATCCTATCATTTGCAAAGAATGATAATATCTTTTTCAACAATCAATCAATTAGAAAAGTAAATCCGGAATCTTAAGGAAGAAAATGACGCCTTGAAAATTAGAATTGGGCAAGGTGAAGCCAGTGAATTTACATATCAAGAAATAATTAAAAAATATATATATAAAGGATGAAAAAATAGAAGAGAAAGTGAAATCTCTTATAAGAAAAACAACTGGTGGGCGGAGCCAAGATGGCAGCTGGAAAGCAGAGACTAGTGTGAGCTCCCCACCAAGTCTCTCCAAAAACCTATAAAAATTGGCTCTGAATCAATTCTAGAGCTGCAGAACCCCCAAAATAGCACAGGGAAGCAGGGTTCTAGCCCAGGACAGCCTGGATGATCTCTGGGTAAGGTCTATCCTGCACAGAGGAGGGAGCAGAAGGGAGCGGAGCTGAGCCGAGCAGAGTCCAGCGTGGGCGGCATGGACCGACCAGACCAGGAGCCGGGGGGAGCGTGCCCTAGCGCCCTGAATCAGTGAGTTGCGGCAGTTACCAGACTTCTCACCCCAAAAACACCAAGGACAACAGAATAGGTTAGTGGGAGAAGCTGCTGGGGACTGGGATAGAGTTTGCAGTGTGGCCACCACCCCTGGGGCAGTGGAGGTGGGGCAGCTTTAGAACTACAGCTGCAGTTGCTTCTGGACCAGGCCCACCTGCTGGGAGGAATTAAGTGGCATATCAGAGCAGCAGTGAAGAACCTGCTGAAGATCTAGGTCCAGTCCGGGTTGGGGGTTCTCGGGGAAGGAGGAGTGCTGGTGTGGCAGAGCTGGCACATCTCCCCAGGCTTGGAACATAGAACTCTTTAGTCTACAAGCAGTCATACCTCACTGAAAAACTCAGGGGTCAAGTGAGTTGGCTGGGAACATGGCCAGGCAGCAGAAACACACTCAGATTCAGTCTCAGACTCTGGAATCCTACTTTGGTGACAAAGAAGACCAAAACATACAGACAGAAGAAGTCCACAAAGTCAAATAGCCTACAACAAAAGCCTCCAAGAAAAAAAAAACCATGAACTGGTCTCAGGCCATGGAAGAGCTCAAAAAGGATTAGGAAAAGCAAGTTAAAGAAGTAGAGGAAAAAAATGGGAAGAGAAATGAGAAGGATGCTAGAAAACCATGAAAAAACAAGTCAATGACTTGCTAAAGGAGATCCAAAAATATACTGAAAAATATACTGAAGAAAACAGCACCTTAAAAAATAGACTAACTCAAATGGCAAAAGAGCTCCAAAAAACCAATGAGGAGAAGAATGCCTTGAAAGGCAGA
>CM053624.1:228870272-228892303 GCA_028646595.1 Phalanger gymnotis | reverse complement strand
ATATGAAGGTAATGGAATACTACTGTGCTATAAGAAGTGGGGATGATACAGACTTCATAACAACCTAGAAGAACCTACACGACATAATGCTGAGTGAGTGGAACAGAGCCAGAAGTACATTATACACAACGACAGATATATTGATTCTGTGATGACTAACCCTGACAGACTTTGCTCTTCTCAGCAACACAATATGCAGAGACAGCTCCAAAGGACTCATGATGGAGAGGGCTATCTACATCCGGAGAAAGAACTACGAAGTATGAATGCAAATCGAGGCACACTTCATTCTCGCCTTTTTTCCCCTCCACTTTTTTTTTCTCTTCTCTCTTTTGTATTTGTTGTTGGGTTCGGTTTTTTTTTTGATTCTGTTCCGTCTTTCTGGTGAGTCATGAGAAAATGTATAAATTAATTCAATGCCTGGTTATACCTGGAAGTTATATGGAACTCCATGATTTCTTGGGGAGGGAGGGAAGAAAATCTGGAACCCAAAATTATGTAGAACTGTTTGTTGCAATCTAAAAATAAAAAAAAAAGTCACCATAGACAATGAAGCAATATCATTGTTTAACATATGTGCACCAAGTGGTATGGTTTGTAAATTCTTAGAGGAGAGGTTAAGGGAGTTACAGGAAGAAATAGACAGCAAAACTATAATAATGGTAGACCTCAACATCCCCCTCTATGAACTTGATAAATCTAACCACAAAACAAACAAGAAAGAAGTTAAGGAGGTGAACAGAGTTTTAGAAAAGGCATATAATAGACCACTGGAGAAAACTGAATCGGTGTAAAAAGGAACATACTTTTTTTCTCAGCAGAACATGGCACATACTCAAAAACTGACCATATTTTAGGGCATAAAAACCTCACAATCCAGGGCAGAAAGGCAGAAGGAGTCAAAGCATACTTTTCAGATCACGATGCAATAAAAATTATTTGTAATAAAGAACCATGGAAAAATAAGTTAAAATTAATTGGAAAGTAAATAATCTAATTCTAAAGATAGGGCCAAAGAACAAATCATAGAAACAATTAATAACTTCATTCAAGAGAATGACAATAATGAGACAACATAGTAAAATTTACGGGATGCAGCAAAAACAGTTCTTAGGGGAGGTTTTATATCTCTAAATGCTTAAGTGAATAAAATAGAGAAGAAGGAGATCAATGAATTGGACATGCAACTGAAAGAAGCTAGAAAAAGAACAAATTGAAAATCCCCAATTAAATACCAAATTAGAAATACTGAAAACAAAGGGAGAGATTAATAAAGTTAAAATCAAGAAAACTATTGAATTAATAAATAAAACCAAGAGCTAGTTTCATGAAAAAAACGATACAATTGATAAACCTTTGGTCAATTTGATTAAAAAGAGAAGAAAATCAAACTACCAGTATCAAAAATGAAAATTCACCTGCAATGAATAGGAAATTAAAACAATAATTAGGAATTATTTTGCCCAGTTATATGCCCATAAATTTGACAACCTTAGGGATATGGATGAATATGTACAAAACCATAAATTGCCCAGGTTAACAGAAGAGGAAATCAAATTTCTAAATAATCCCATCTCAGAAAAAGAAATTGAGGAATCCATCAATGAATTCCCTTGGAACCAATCTCCTGGGTCAGATGGTTTTACATGTGAATTCAAACAAACATTTAAAGAAAAATTACTTCCTATACTTTATAGACTATTTGGGAAAATAGGTGAAGGAGGCCTACCAAACTCTTTTCATGACTCAAATATAGTACTAATACACAAACCAGGAGGAATTATTACAGAGAAAGAAAATTATAGATCAATTTCCTTAAAAAAAATTGAAGCAAAAAATTTAAATAAAATATTAACAAAAAGATTACAACACATTATCATGAGAATAATACACTATGACCATGTAGGATTTATTCCAGGAATTCAAGGCTGGTTCAATATTAGGAAAACTATCAGCATAATTGATCATATCAACAACAAAACTAGCAGAAATCGTATTAGCATCGCAATAGATGCAGAAACACCTTCGACAAAATACAAAACCCATTTCCTGTTAAAAATAATGGAAAGCATAGGAATAAATGCAGCCTTCCTTTAAATTATAAATAGCATCTACCAAAAACCATCAACAAGCATTATTTGTAATTGGGATAAGCTAGATGCATTCTTAGTAAGATCAGTGGTGAAACAAGGATGTCCACTATAACCCCTACTATTCAATTTGATACTAGAAATGTTAGCTGTAGCAATAAGAAAAGAAAAAGAAATTTAAGGAATTAGAATAGGCAAAGGAGAAACTAAATTATCACTTTTTGCAGATGATATGATGACTTACTTAGAGAATCCTAGGGAATCAAGTAAAAAACTACTTGAAATAATAAACAACTTTAGCAAAGTTGCAGGATATAAAATAACCCCACATAAATCTTCGCCATTCCTATACATTACTAACAAAGCCCAACAGCATTACATTCAAAGTTACTGTAGACAGTATAAAATATTTGGGAGTCTATCTGCCAAGACAAACCCAGGGCCTATATGAACACAATTATGAAACACTCTTCATGCGATTAAAGTCAGATCTAAATAAATGGAAAAAAAATCAGTTGCTCATGGTTAGGCTGAGCTAATATAATAAAAATTATAATTTTACCTAATTTATTCAGTGCCATACCAATCGAACTACCAAAAATTATTTTACAGAGCTGGATAAAATAAAAGCAAAATTCATCTGGAAGAACAAGAGGTCTAGAATATCTAGGGAATTAATGAAAAGAAATGCTAGGGAAGGTGGCCTAACCATACCAGATATTAAACTGTGCTATAAAGCAGCAGTCAACAAAACTACCTGTTACTGGATAAGAAACAGAGTGGTGGATTAATGGAATAGGACAGGTACACAAGATGCAGTTGTCAATGACTATGCCAATCTATGCTTTGATATACCCAAAGAATCCAGCTTCTGGGTTAAGAGTTCACTATTTCACAAAAACTGCAAACTGGAAAATGTAGGGCAGAAACTGGGCATAGACCAATATATTACACCATATATCAAAATAAAGTCAAAAGGGGTTTACAATTTAGGAATAAAAGGTAATACTATAAGCAGTTTTTGGGAAAACAAGGAATACTTTATGTATCAGATTTATCAGAAAAGCAAAAAATTCATGAAACACCAAGAGACAGAGAGCATTACAAAATGCAAAACGGATAATTTTGATTATGCTAAATTGAAAAGTTTTGTATAAAAAAGCTAATGCCACAAAGATTAGGAGGGAAGCAGAAACTGGGAGAAAATCTTTACAAGTAGTGTCTCTGATAAAGACCTCATCTCTAAAATATACAGGGAATTGATCCAAATTTATAGGAATACAAGTCATTCCCCAATTGAGAATGGTGAAAGGATATGAACAGGCAGTTTTCAGAGGAAGAAATTAAAGACATCTACAAGTGTCTGAAAAAATGCTCAAAATCACTACTGATTAGAGAAATGCAAATGAAAGCAACTCTTAGGTACCACATCTTTCCTGTCAGATTGGCTAAAGTGACAAAACAGGAAAATGATAAATATTGGAGAGGATGTGGGAAAATTTGAACACTGTTACAATGCTGGTGGAGTTGTGAACTGACTAAGCCATTCTGTAGAGCCATTTGGAACTATGCCCAGAGGGCTATAAAAAATTTCATACCCTTTGATCTAGCAATACCATTTCTATGGTTGTACCCCAAAGAGATCACACAAGTGAGAAAAGGATCCATATGTACAAAAAATATTTATAGTGGCTCTTTTTGGAGTAGCAAAGAATTGGAAATCAAGGGGATGCCCATCAGTTGGGGAATGGCTGAACAAGTTGTGGTATATGAAGGTAATGGAATGCTATTGTGCTATAAGAAATGGGGAAGATACGGACATCATAATAACCTGGAAAGTCCTACATAATGTAATGCTGAGTGAGTGGAGCAGAAGCAGGAGAATATTATACACAACCAAAGATATAGAGATTCTTTGATGATTAACACTGATAAATTTTGCTCATCTCAGCAATATGAGGTTCAAAGACAACTCCAAAGTACTCATGATGAAGAATGATATCTATATCCAAAGAAAGAACTATGGAGTCTGAGTGCAGATTGAAGCCCACTATATGCTCTCCCTTTTTTTCCCTTGGTTTTTCTTTTTTGTGGTTTTGTTTCTTCTTTCCCATGATTCATTCCATTGTTCATACTTCTTCTTTGCAACTTGAGTATTTTGTAAATTAGTTCAGTGCGAAGTCATATGTAGAAGATATACTGGATTCCATGCCATCTTGGGGAGGTAGGGAAGAGGGGTGAAGAAAATCTGGAACTCAAAATTATGTGGAACTGAGTGTTGTAAACTAAAAAGTAAAAAAAAATTCTTAATAATAAAAAAAGAAAAACAGCTGATCTGGAGAGCAGATCAAGAAGAGAAAACATAAGAACAATGGGACTACCTGAAAGCTATGATCAAAAAAAAAGAATCTTGATACCATAATAGAATAAATAATTAAAGAAAATTGTCCTGAAGCATTAGGGCAAGGGATGAAAGTATAAAGAAAATAAAATCCATCCATCACCACTTGAAAGAGATCCTGTGAGGAAAACTCATAGGAATATTATAGTCAAATTCTAAAACCCTCAACTCAAAGACAAAATATTAAGAGCAACAGGAAAAAACAATTTAAATATAATTATCTACAATTAAAATCTCACAAGACCCACCAGCAGAGACATTAAAGGATCACAGGTCTTGGGAAAGTATTTATCAAAAACTTAAAGAACAGGCATTTTAGCTGAAAATATCATATCACCAAAGTTAAGCATAATCCTAAATGAAAAAATGGACATGTGATCAACTGTATGACTTGCAGGACTTTGTTAAAAAAAAATAAAAACCTGAATTTAATGGAAGATTTAACATATAAAAGCCAACAAAAACATAAGGTACCTACCAAAGACTAATTATAAGGGATTCAATAAGGACAGATCATTTACCTTTTATGTATGTAAAATGTAAAACCTATCTAAGATTCACATTAGTAATTGGGTAGTCCATATGAAAAATTGGGGTAGACGAGTATGATATGACTTTAGAAAGTAAAATAATCTAGGAACAGTTAAAAAGACTAGTAAGTATCTTATATAAATGAGATGTAAGAGGAAAAACAGACACAGAAGAATTAGATTGGTAGTCCTGGTAAACTACTTTCATCAAGAATGGATTTAAGGGGGAGCAATTCATAGATACATACATACATACATTTACACATACACACATATGTATATATATATGAGTATAAAAGTCTTCTAAATTCAGAAGAAATAAAAGTCTAAGCATAGGGTGGGAGACAGGATAAGGGAGGAATCTCTGGAGGGGAAGGTGAGGAAATAGGTTAAAGGGGGAGTATAGGAGGGTATTGAGATCAATAAGAATGGGAAGATAAAGTAGGGATCTTTGGGAGGATAATGGAGAGATCTTTAGAGGGGAGGGTGAGGCAATAGGTTAAAAGCAGGGTATAGAAGGTTGTTAATATTTATGAAAATGAAAGAAAATGGGAGGGATCTTTGGAGGGGAGTAGGCTAAGAAACAGGAGAGCAAGGTAGCAGGTAGAAGTAAACTAGAGGAGTAGGGAAAGGAAATAAAAGATATACACAAACCTAAAAACAAAAATCAGATGTAGAATTTGTTAGAGAAAGTATGTCTATATTTGTATGTATGTATGTATGTGTATATATATATATGTATATCTGTGCATATGTATATGTAAATATCTACATATAAATATATCCACTAATTGTAGCCTTCTGGGAGGTGGGGAGGAAGGGGGTATGTTGGTAAGCAAAATGGGCTCTTTGCACTCAGTTCAACCAAGTATCCTTGAAGAGTTTGGTTTTTGTTTCCTTTGATTAATTCAGTGTATTTCATTGAGTCTTACTTGGTGTTAAGCCCCAGGCCCAAACCCCTATTAGGTGCTAAGCCTATATAGTTGTGAAACTCTCAGGGTACTAAGTGGAGGTGCTAACTCAAGAGCCAATCATAGGAGCCTAAGTTCTGGTCATTCAGATGATGTTTGATGATGTCTGAAACAGCATAAGAAGAGAAGACAGAGCCATTTGCACAGGGCTCTCACTCTTGGTGGCATGCGCTGATTTGGAGACTCTGGGCAGCTGTACCTAAGAGCCCTCCAGGTCATAACCAAGGATACTGGGAGTTTATTAAACTTTTGTAACTATGTATTGGGATTTGAATCAGACAAGGTCTGTCTGTTGATGTTTGTAATTTCTATTTGTATTTGTTCCAAAGTTCAGGGTGCTGGCTTTTTCCCCTGAACTAAGTGAGTGATATTTGTATGCTGGAATAAAATGAGCTTGTTAACCCCTTAACGTTGCTTTCCTTAGTAAAGCAGATCAAAAGAACCTGGGCTTTGGCAGCATTCTTGTTGTTGGGCTTGTGTTGGTCTTTCACTCCCACAACAGCTGCTAGCCAGATTGTTGCAACAGGGGGAAAAAGACCAAAGTAAAAAGTACACAGCAGAGAACAAAAGAAGACTTAAAAGGAAGCAAAGAAAAGATGTACAGCTCTCAGAACTATGTAGTATTTATCACACAGGCTTTCTTGAAATGAAAATTTATTGCTATATATTGTGAATCCTCTCATGTTATGCTGTGCACATGACATGCTTTTTTCTTACTTGGTATTTAAGTTGCAATATTTAAGTTTATGATATATTTTTTCTTTCTTTTCTTCATTCTCTATTTGAGTTCTGGTATTTGAATCTGAAATAATAATAAAAATAAAAACAATAGACAAACACTGATTTTTCTAAGATTCTTAACCCAATTTTTATCAGAGCATATGAGTACCCAGAAACTTCTGATTATCTCATTAGAAATTCATCAAATTTGTAGTTGGCGAAGGATTACAAGAAAATTTAGACTACAATTATTTCTTCCCACCTGCTAAAATGCAAGCAAAATATGACTCAAAATCATTAATACAATTGTTAATCCATTAATAATTTCCAAATTTCATGACAAATAAATGGCAATTGGCCAGTATTCTCTTTTTTGCACAATATCAATGAATGTATGTATATACATATATATGTATATTTTACATGATTTGTATGCTTTTGCACATTCTTTCATTTTTAAATGTTTTTTCTGTCTTTTATGCAAATATAACCACAATAGACCATAATATTTTGTTCACCCCATTTACTACAGCTTGTTTATAAAGCTGTGCTATGCACATTGTTCTCATGGTATTGTGAATATGCCCACTAAATTGGGCTGATTTAATTTTCTAGTCTCATGTTTAATTTGCCATAGTCATATAGACTCAGTTATAGTTTTAAATGTTAAAACATTGTACTTTATAGAATAATTTTCTATATTATTGGTAGCCTACTCCATTAGCTAAGTGCTTGCCTTCATTGTTAGCTAAGAAATAACTATTTTGATTTCAGTCTATCAATAAAAATAACAATGGTATAGTTAATAAAAATGTTGCAAGACTAAAACAGAAAAGAAGGAAAGATTTTCTTCTTGCTCCCACAATAGTGATCATATCCTCTTTGAAAAAAGACAGATTGATGTTGCTCACATACCATATTATAATCATTGTGAGTACTACCAATGAAATGATAACATCTTCTTTGGAGCATACAAGAAACATGCGCACATGTAATTTTTTTTAAATTTCCATATGTGTTGACAAGTAAAATGATCTTTGTTTTCTTTAAGTAATTCAGTGTATTTTCTTGAGCCTTGCTAAGTGTTAAGCCCCAGGCCCAGAGCCCTGTTGGGTGTGGAACCTACATGGATGTGAGCTTCCCAGGATCCTGGGAGGAGTGGCTAGGACTGGAGCCAATAGAAGCCTGTCGTGGGAGGAGACTGCTGAACGGTTGGAGCAGAGCTGAGAGGCAGTTGGAGAGTCAGTAGAGGGGCAGTTGGAGAGGCAGTTGGTGATAGCAGTTAAGAGCGGAAGGAGACAGGAAGCAGTCAGCTAGCTGGGACACAGCTTGGAGATTGTGGCGGAAGTGGCTGTGACGGCGGCAGAGACAGCTACAGCTGAAGCTGAAGCAGGAGTTGCAGAAGCAGAGCCGACCCGAAAGTAGAGCCAACCTGTGTGTGGACCGAGGAGTGCCAAGCAAGGACTTGAGGGCAGTTTGTGATCTTCTTACTGGTAGCATAAATATGATTTGGTTTAATGCCATCATGTTTTTCTGTGGCCTCCTGGTTACTCTTGTGAGGAGAACTTATTGGGCCTGGAAGCTTGTGATCAAAGTGTTGAAATGGGGAGGCTGGTTTGTGAATCTGTGGATTTGTGGAGCCTAAATAAATGTTTTAATCCTTCTGCCTTCTACTTACAGAATTCCTTATATCTAATGATTCCAAACCATTCCGACATATGTATGATTCTCTTTGAGATCATAAATTCGGCCTTCCTACTACACCATATTAAGAATTCCCAACGTGGGGATTCCATTCATCCATACAGATTGTACTTCATCTAGGATTCAGTATATGTCAGAGGCATATAGACACTAAATGAGTTGCCAGCGTCACATAACTTCTAATTACGAGAGTAAGGATTCAAACACTGGACTTTCTGATTTAAAAGTTAGCAATTATTCCATTAAAATTTGCTGTCTTCACTAAAAGAAATATTACATATTAATTGGTCTGAGGTATTTTCTACATAGTTTTCAAGTTACCCAGAAGTCATCTAGGAAGTATTTTTTCTTTGTCTAATCAATCATTTTTCAGTTTGTAGATCGTACAAATCATCCTCAAACTCAAAGCATCTCTTAAAGGATCCTTTTTTTTGCTGACTTTTCTTTTTTAAAAAAGTAATTATTTATTTATTTAATTATTTTTAGTTTTAGTTTACAACACTTGGTTCTACATAATTTTGAGTTCCAGATTTTCTTCCCTCCCTCCCTCCCCCTCTCCCTCCCCAAGACAGCATGGAATCCCATACAAATTCCATGTATAATTTCGCATTTAATTAATTTACACACTAGTCAAGTTGTAGAGAAGAATTATGACCAATGGAATGAATCATGAGAAAGAAGAAACAGAACCAAAAAAAAAACCAATCCAAAAACAAAAGAGAGATGAAAAAAGGGAGGGGAAAAGGCGAGCATGAAGTGTGCCTCAATCTGCATTCATACTTCATAGTTCTTTCCCGGGATGTACATAGCATTCTCCATCATGAGTCCTTTGGAGTTGCCTTTGCAACTTGTGTTGCTGAGAAGAGCAAAGTCTGTCAGGGTTAGTCCTCACAGAATCCATATATCTGTGGTTGTGTATAATGTTTTCCTGGCTCTGCTCTGCTCACTCAGCATTATGTCATGTAGGGGAGTAATTGATGGGGGAGTAATTTCAATTGAGTCTAGATAAATAGAGGCCAGGTTGTGAAGAGCCTTACGAAGCAAACAAATGTGTTGTTATTCCACTGTAGAAGCAACAGGAAGACATGGGAGTAGATTGAAAAGAGTATTACATGGTTAGATCTGTGCTTACGGGAAATTACCTTGGTAGCAGTGTGTATTATGGATTGAAGTGGTGAGAAACTTGGGACAGGGAGACAAATTAGAAAGAAATGGGCAACAATCTTGGTAGGAGGTTATGAAGACACAAAGTGATGGCTGTGTTAGTGGAGAGCAGTGGTTAAATGCAAGACACTTTGTAAAAGCTGAAATAGCAAGATATAGCAACTAATTGTACATATGAGATGAGTAAGTGTGAGGAGTTAAGGATAATGCACAGGTAATAATAATCCTAGGAGACTGGAAGGATAGTGATATCTTTGGTAGCAAGAAGTGAAGTTTAGAAAAGGGGAGGGTTTGGAGGAAAAAGGTAGTGGGTTTAATCAGATTGAGTTTAAGATATCTCTAGGATCTCTATTTTGAAACATCCGATAGTCAGGAGAGAGACTGGGACTGGAAATAAGAATGTGAATATATGTATGCGCAGGTAAATATATGTACAAACATAAGCACATGTGTTTATACATCTTTTATACATACATGCATTTATGTGATATGTATCATAAAGATTTGGAATTATGCAAGAAAATGGCTAATTGTTTTACGCCCATTGACCCAGTGATCCAGCTACTAGGAGGTATACTCCAAAGACAGAATTAAAAATGAAAACTATGAATTCAGGGAAACATAGGAAGATTTATATGAACTAACAAAGTAGAATATGTAGATCAAAACCAGAATGTACATGACTAAAGCAATGTAAATGGAAAAGTCCATTTAAATGCTTCTGGATGACAAATAATGAGCTTCTGGGGAGTATGGATTGTTTTGTCTTTTTGTTTTTCTTTCTTTGTCTCTTTGGACCTCCAAAAAGTACCTGGCACATAGTAGAAAACTAATGAATGCTTGCTGAATGACTGACTATATTCAGGAATTAATGAGGAAAGCAACATGCAAACAACTAGTATGAATCAAATATACACATGATAAACTGTGGTTAATTAACAGAAGGAATACCAATAATCAATAAAGAGGTATTGAGAAAGAGTTCTTATAGAAGGTAAGATTTTAGGTGAGACTTGAAGAAAGTCAGAGAAGTCAGGGGATAAAAATTGTATGTGATGGAAATCTTTAAAAATCTCAGTAGCAACTAATTCTAGATACGTCCCGTTAACGATTCAATGGGACTGACTCCTATTATTCAATATGGGGGACCACATCTGAAAAATGGACCTATGAAGTAATTTTTGCCCATCTACAGTCACTCATTTGAGAGGAATTTTAGTCATCCAATCCTTGTTTTACTATTTACGTGAGAGTGGTGATAAAAGATAGCGATAGTTGAAGTAAAATTCCTCTTTACAAACTTCTCTTTAAAAATAGAATTTTGTTGACATTTCTTTTCATGTTTCCTAGATTTCCCTTTACCTCTCTTCCTGCTCTTCTCAGTGAACCATTCATTATAAATACCCCAAATTATCAATATATTATGAAATCTGACATTATTTAGTATCCCACACCTATAGAACCCACATACTGCTTCAAAGGAATGAGGAGTCTCTTTCCATATCTATTCTTTGGGGCCAAGCACAAACTCCTTTTGGTTTAATCTAACATCCTAAACAGTTTAATGTACTTGTTCACCTAGAAGTGGATCAGGCAGAGCTTCTTACATTAAATCTTCCAGAGGGGCATCTGTAGTGGAAGAAGGGTCAAGATTTGAATTTTTTCTTCTAGGTCAGTAGACATATATTTGGTTATTAACACTAAACAAAAGATTTCAACACTGCTTATGTGGTGACATATTTAGAACTATAAGAATCTTCATATCGTTTTAGTAAGAACCTTGTAGTGATTATACATTTGAATGGCCAGCGAGGTAGTTAGTGAATTTGTTATGATATTATAGGCCTTTGCTAGATCTTCTATTGATAGGATGGGAGAAAGGTCAAATTTTGGAGAAATCTTTTCTTCAGCAAGATTATCAAGAGGTTGATTGAGTGCAGGTATTAAATTCGGCTGCTACCTGAATACCTTAATAAAGTTTCATAATCTCCACAAAGTCTCACCTTACTAGAAAGATTTAGTACTGCCACAATCAACCGATCAATCCCAACCATTTATTAAGTATATATTCTCTACCAAGTCATTGCCGCCAGAGAGCTTACATGGGGCTTTAGGAATTGTTTAAGGGAAGAGGACAAAAATACAAACCCCATAAATATTAACTAAGTAAATATAAAGTACTTTCAGGAACTAGGAGAGGCACTAGACAATGGTAGGATCAGGAAAGGCCTGTTTTAACATGTGAAACTTGAATTAGGAATTTTGAAGCTAGGGATTCTAAGAGGTAGAGGTGATGAGGGAATACATTTCAGCTATGTGGGACAATATGCAAAGATACAGAGATATATGTAGGAATATCTTTCAGGAACAAAAAAGGATGTCAATTTATCTGGAATGTAATGTTTAATCAGCCTAGAATAGTAATCTAGAGTCAGCATAAAAAGGTCTTTAAATGGCAAACAAAGAGCCAGGATCTTTAAATGGCAAACAGAAGTGGTTATTTTTTATTGTTTTGTTTTTAAAATATCCTAGGAACAATAAGAAACCACTGGATATGTTTGAGCAGGGAAGTGGCATGTTCAGACCTATGTTTTATGAATATCACTTTGACAGCTCCATGGGTATGATTCCACTGGATATAAAAAAATAACAGATTTAAGTATTCTGTTTGATTATATGATTAACATCTTTATTTTTATCCCTTAGGGCCAAAGGTGCATTCTAGTTTCAAGGGAATTAGGGTAGTAATTAGATCCAAGTAAGTCACTGACTCTTCTTAGTAAGCTGTCAATTCTCCAAAGAAATAATGTTTCTCTATGCTATGCATGCTTTGGATGGTAATTCCTAAGAATACAAGCTAGCTTCTTTTAAAGTAAAAGTCAAATGTACTAGCTCTTTGAGATGATGAACTGAAGCTTATATCAACTGCAATACAGAATGGCAAAACATATTATGGGCAGTATATTCACTAATTATTCAAATAAGATAAGCAGAATGGACATCCATCTTGCATTCAGGACATTTAAGAGTACTGTTTCAAATGCTGCAATAGGATGAGACATCCTGCTATCCATTTTCTGTTTATGATACTACTGCAGGATTTTATCAACATATGAATAATTAAAATCAGCCAATGTCGAACAAAATGAACTATTCTGATAGATATTGGGCTTCCTTCTGTTAATAGAGGTGGGGAGGTACTATGAAAGAGGAAATGCTTATATATATACACACATATATATGTATATTCCTTCAGGTACTCTAATAAAGCGGTCTCATGAACTATACATATCATCTTTCCATGTAGGAATGTAAGCAAAACAGTTCAACTTTAGCAAGCCCCTTGTGATTTCTCTTTCTTATTTACCTTTTCACGCTTCTCTTGATTCTTGTGTTTGAAAGTAAAATTTTCTATTCAGCTCTGGTCTTTTCGCTGAAAAACCTTGAAAGTTCTCTATTTTATTAAAAATCCATATTTTGCCTTGGAGCATGATACTCAGTTTTGCTGGGTAGGTGATTCTTGGTTTTGATCCTAGCTCCATTGACCCCTGGAATATTATATTCCAAGCCATCAATCTCTTATGGAAGAAGCTGCTAGATCTTGTGTTATACTGATTGTGTTTCCATAATACTCAAATTCTTTCTTTCTGGCTGCTTGCAGTATTTTCTCCTTGATCTGGGAGCTCTGGAATTTGGCGACAATATTCCTAGGAATTTTATATTTGGGATCTTTTTCAGGAGGTGATCTGTGGAACTCAAGGTTTTAAAAAAATAGATGTTCAAAAGTAGAATATCAGGGCAGTTCTCTTTGATAATTTCTTGAAAGATGATATCTAGGATCTTTTTTGATCATGGCTTTCAGGTAGTCCAATAATTTTTAAATTCTTTCTCCTGGATCTATTCTCCAGGTCAATGGTTTTTCCAATGAGATATTTCACATTGTCTTCCATTTTTTTCAGTCCTTTGGTTCTGTTTTATAATATCTCGATTTCTTCTAAAGTCACTAGCTTCCACTTGCTCCAGTCTAATTTTTAAGGTAATATTTTCTTCAGTGGACTTTTGGACCTCCTTTTCCATTTGGGTAATTCTACCTCTCAAGGCGGTCTTCTCTTCATTGTTTTTTTGGATCTCTTTTGCCATTTGAGTTAGTCTATTTTTAAGGTGTTATTTTCTTCAGTATTTTTTTGGTGTCCTTTAGCCAGTCATTTCCTTGTTTTTTCATGGTTTTCTCACATCACTCTCATTTTTCTTCCCAATGTTTCTTCTATTTCTCTAACTTGGTTTTCCAAATCATTTTTGATCTCTTCCATGGCCTGGGACGAGTTCATGTTTTTTCTTGGGGGCTTTTGATGTAGGCTCTTTGATTTTTTGACTTCTTCTGTCTGTATGTTTTGGTCTTCTTTCTCGCCAAAGAAAGATTAGAAAGTCTGAGTCTGAACCTGAGTCCGTTTTCGCTGCCTGTTCATGTTCCCAGCCAACTACTTGATCGTTGAGTTTTTCACTGGGGTATGACTTTTTGTAGAGTATTGAGTACTTTGTCCCAAGCTTGAGGGTTTGTGCTGTTGTTTTCAGAGCTATTTCTGCACAGTAAGCTCTGCCACACCAGCAGTCCTCCTCCCCCAAGAACCGCTAACCCGAACTGTGACTAAAATCTTAAGTGGGCTCTGTACTCCTGCTCTGATCTGCCACTTAATTCATCCCACTAGGTGGGCCTGGGGACAGAAGCAACTGTAGCTGTAGTTCTGTCCTTAGAGCTGCACCAGCTCTGCTGCCCCTGCAAACTCCTTTCACTCTGATCCCACAGCTCTTCCCACTAACCTTCACTGTTGTCTTTAGTGTTTGTGGGTTAAGAAGTCTGCTAACTGCCACAGCTCACTGATTCAAGGCACTAGGGCCTGTTCCGCCTGGCTGCTAGTGTGCTTGGTCTGGGCGCAGCCCATGCTGGGCTGTGTTCCACTCCACTCCCATCTCCATGTGATAAACCTTATCCCGCAACCATCCAGGCTGTCCTGGGCTGGAGCCCTGCTTCCCTCAGCTATTCCATGGGTTCTGCAGCTCTAGAATCTGTTCAGAGCCATTTTTATAGGTTTTTGGAAGGACCTGGGGGTGGGGGAGCTCATGCAAGTTCCTGGTTTCCAGCCGCCGTCTTGGCTCCACCCTCCCATACCTACTTTACAGACAAGGAAATGAGACTAAGTTAAGTAACATGTCCAGGCTCATATAAATAAGTGAATATTTTAAACCCAGATCTTTTAATACATAGGCCAAAGTCATTTCCAATATAGAACACGAATTAGTTGCCCTAGTCTTTAAAGTCAGGGATGACACAGGATCACCAAGGGCTGGAAGGGGCATTAGAGTTCATTCTAATCCCCTTATTTTATATATGAGGAAACAGGTTTATATAGAATAATTGGCTTTTCCAATATCATACAGCTACGAAGAATCTGTGGCAGGACTGGAGCACAGGTTTTCCTGAATCCAAGCCCCAAGCTGAGGACAATTGTATTGAAATATTATCAGCACCTGATTAACACTTTCTACTCAAATTAGTTTACTAACATAGAGCACAAGACTCTGAGGACCCTAAGGGCATGTAATGAGACAAAGAAGAAGTTGAGAAAAAATAGGAAGATAACAGGTATCCTAGAACTAATAGGGTACCACGGTGAAAATTTGTAAGCAACAGGGAGCAAGAGAAAGCATGCAGGCACTCTCAGAAACTGTGTGGGGTTGAGAGGAGTTGAATTAGGTTGCTAAAATAGAGGAGGTATAGTTACAGACATATTGAAGAGCACAGAAGAAAAACATATCATGATTTTGATTAGCCTAAGCATTGTGTACTGAATTATCTTTATTTATATATAATTGTTGGGCTTTACACACATAGCCAGTGGGAAGATACATTAGACAGATAGCTATGTAGGAAAAACGGCAAGCAGGAGGTGTTTTCAAGGAGACTGAAGGAGAGAGGAAGGAAGGCTCAAGCAGAAGTACTTCCTGACATACCATTATGGCATTTGTTTTTCCAGTGATGTTTATAGCAGAAGCAGATGATTTGCCCTGTGGGAAACCCCAATAAATGATTTTAGCTATAGGTAGAAGCCTGACATCAAGGGATAGAGTTAAAATCCTACCCCCAGTGTCTAATTCTGCCTTGTTTAATAAAGCTATACTACCCTTAGGAAAAACTCCCAGTGTGCTTGATTGGCATTGATGGCAATGACATTAATGAAGTTCAATTTGGCATCAAAGAGAAGCCTAATTCTCTGTAGCCACATATGCATGTATTATGTATATATGTATATGTGTGTGTGCATATTTATATATGTATGTGTGTATGTGTGTATCCATGTTTAATTGTAGCCTCCTGGGGGAGAAGAGGAAAAAAGTACAAAGTAAAAAGTGCATAGCAGAGAATTAAATAAAACTCACAAGGGAGAAAAGAAAAGATGTATGGCTCTCAATACAGTATGCAGTATCTATTATATAAGCTTTCTTGAAATGGAAATTTATTGCGGTATATTTTTAATCCTCACATTCTGTGCATATAAGAATGTTTTTTTCTTTCCTTATTTTGTATTATTTTAGTTCTAGAATTTAAATATCTTTCTTTTTTTCTTTTATTTTGTATTTAAGTTTAAAATAAAATATAAAAAAAAGTTAGAAGTGAAACAATGAAGTCACAATCAGTGTTAATAATGAAGAAGAGTTTTCCTAGAGTTGGCTGGGCCTATGAGCAGATTATGAACACTTTATTAGTAGACAAATAGAACAGAAGTGTTCCCATCTGTACAATGGTAGCTAAGGGTACAGAGGCAGTGATTTCTTGGAGAGCCAGGGAGAATGAAACACTTCAGAGCACCCTTGGGTATTGGGTAGTATGCTTGATTGATAGACTGAATGTTGAATATGATCAAGTATTGCTTCACTTCTCCCAGATCATTCTTTCTTAAGTTTATACCTCTTATTTGTTCTCTAGTCTATGACGGGAAATGTGATACTTGTCCTTGCCAAGACCCAACTCTCTATTTGGTTATTAGATGTCTCCTCTATGAGCTTCTCTCTCTGTCCCTCCATCCCTTTCTCCCTCCCTTCCCCTTCCCCCCTCCCACTCTCTCTCCCTCCATCTCTCTCTCTCTCTCTCTCTCTCTCTCTCTCTCTCTCTCTCTCTCTGTGTGTGTGTGTATGTGTCTCTCTGTCTCTCTCTCCTATGTTCAGCCCTGTTGAATACAAACATGAAAAGACATTACCCAAACTTAAAACCAAATGTTATTATAGATGGCAAAATGTCCACATCTGATAGATTCTACTGTTTGGTAAATGGCTAGATGGGATATGAAGTATGATCTGAGGCTGACTAGATATAGGGAGATAAGGTGAATTTTTCATTTACTCCCATTCACAACCAGGACAGCTCAATTTTAAGGAAGAAATCTAAACCTTAGTAGGTTTGCTTCCCTATGGACAGGTAATGAAGAAGTCTGGGATAAGCTTAGTATTAAGTCCCTGGTGGCTGGAAATGGAAAAAGATAAAACTTAGACAAAAGAAAATGGAATGATAGCAGAAGTTGGTAATCTGTGTGATACTTTGATATTCTTTAGAATTCAGTTTGTAACCTAGAATCCATCTTATAACTTTGACCTGGCCTGGTTTGCTATGTGATACATTGACGTGCTACGGAAATTTACTAGCTGGTTTGCTGATCCTCTATGTTTTGGCCTCCCCTGACAATATATCCCTATAATTGAACACCTGTCCCTTGGCAAAAAGGTGATACTGTGCAGATAGCCCAAAGTTATAACATTGGGTGGCCCTTCATCTACCCTTCATCTAAAAATAAGGCTCACCAACATCCAGATACTAGGGACATGCCCATCCCTACCCAGATGGCTGGAAAAATTCCCTAAAGTACCTTATTAAAGTCCCACCCATCTAGTTAGTGGATCAATCACTACTAGTTACTTAACTGCATGACTGTATCCCATTGTTGTCTGCCCAAAGATCAGCTCTTCCCCCTCAGAGGTTACCTAAATTCCTAAGTTAGACTCCCCTCATATTTTCCCTCTTTCCCTTCCCCACTCCTTCCTATAGGTTTCAATACTTGCTCTTGAACTCTGAACCCTCCTTCCATGCACCACCAGCCAGAGACAGTGGTATCAACATACTGCTAATAAAATTTCTTGTAATGACTCTCAGAGTCATCCCTTCCTGTCAGAATCTGACCAAACCAGTTAGAGAGTAACTGAATAAACTGAGCCCAGAACACTGGTATTCTCACTTGAAATTCATAAGACATTGACCAAAGTTAAGACTAAATTTTCTGGCAGACAAACCTCCAAGAATAAAGAGTGTTTTGATGTCAGACAGCTTTATCTTCTCTGGAAAAAAAAACAAAAACAAAACAAAGGTTGGGTCACAGAATCTCATGATTCATTTGTAAAGAATCACTTTCCTCTTAATTATAAAATTCTCACCATGGCTGGGACTAGGACTCTTGGCAATTGCACCTTCACACACAACTTTCTGCCTTTACTGAAGAGAGCAAGGTCTGAGAGTTCAAACTCCATGTCACAGTGAGAGCAAAATCTCCTTCGGTCATGGTCTAGGTAAGATCTGGACCCCTATAAATGCCACATGGGATTTGATGAATTAGAATGTGTGAGAATCCTTCACAGCACTGTTTAAAAATCACAACGTATTGATTGTTTTCAGTCCTTAAATATCATAAGGCCTCCTCACTGAGATCCATGATTACTCAAACAAATAAACCAACAAAAAAGGCATTACAATCCACAAGTGAAAAAAATTAAGAAAAAACAATCAAACAAGTACATGATTATGAGATTCAGTTAGAAAGATAATCTATTAATTTAATCCACAATTTTATCCTCATTTTGGACAATGTGGTTCAGTAATGAAATGAACTTAGAATTTAATAGTAAAAGAATAAAAGAATATAGCATTTGGGAAACATTGTAGGACTTTAAATAATTCTAAGTAGATGTCTGACATCAAAATACACCTTAAAGCCAATATGTATCTTCCTAGTGATGTTATTTGACTATCTGCGATGAAACTACATAACCTCAGAAGAAACAGAATTTCAAGTGATCCAAAGAGCAAGAGAAAAAAGAATAGTGTAGTGAATATAAATAGAATGAAAAATTAGTGATAATGACAAATTACAGGAAGTGATTTAAACAAAATTATCAAACACATGTATAACCAGAAATGAAGTTAGAGAACTGGCCAGCCTAAGGACTGCATAAAAATATATGAAATATTCAAAGATCAAAAGATTTGCATATTAGGCAAATACTCTATGAAAGATTTATTGATGGGCATGGGCAAGAACTGGATCAAATGAAAAGGCACAAATGGCTTGTGACCTAAACCAATGAAGAGAATATTGATGAGTTCAGAAGCCATATAATCACAGGATCATAGATTTGGAGAAAGGAGACACCTCAAAGGCAGTCTAGTTCAACCTCCTCATTTTATAGAAGATGATGAGGAGCCCTAAGGAGATTAAATAGCTTGTCTATAGTCATACAGGGATTAAATATTAAATTTGGGATTCTACACTCAGCCTCTCACATCAAAAACTCTATCGTACCACATCATCCTAAATGAGCTCTTGTTGTTTGATAATTTTGAATCAAACTGCCCTGAATGCTCCTGCTTCATAACCTTTTTCAGTTTGTGAAACATCACTGAACTTATGTTATATTGACTCTCTAGGCTACTTTTCTCAGTGACTATTCCAAATCATAGTTTGACCACTATGCTCTCATATAGATATTTTCTTTTCCTTCAGCTTTTATGAAATATATCTCTTTGGTTTCTCCCTCCTACCTGTCTATTAACCATTCCCTTCAGTCTCTTTTGCTAAAACATTCCTATCCCCCTACTCCTTAGCATATGTTTTGCAAGTTTATGTCCTGCTCCCTTTCTACACATTATTGCTGATGTGGTCAGCACTCATAATTTCAAGTTATGGATGAATTCCTTAGCAGGTGACTCATGAATTCAAATGTTAGTAAATAGGAGCTTAGCTGGATATTCTCTTGCAATCTCCTCCATTTTTACACAAACATGCACACACAGAATTATGTATTGCCAACTGGCTGCCATGATCTCTATGTCCCACAGAAACCTCAGTGTGTCCAAAACATGACCTATTTTCTCCTACCCTAAACCTGCACCTCCCCTAAACTTTCTAAATTCTGTTTCACTATCCTCCTAATAATCTAGATTATAAACCTGCGTTTTCCTTGAATCGTCCTCTCCCTCATGACTTTCCTTCATGTTCAATCATTTTGCCAAGTGTTTTAGATTTTGCCGCTACAAAGTCTCTCAAATCTGCCTCCTCTCTGCCCATGTGGCATTCACCCTAGTTTAGTACCTGATAACTACTCGCCTAGAATATTTCAGTAGCTTCCTGGTTGGCTTCCCTGTTACCAATTTCTCTTCCCTCCAATAAATCATAATGACAATTTGTCAGTAACCCTAATACATATTATTGCCTTACACAGAGTAGATGCTAAATTATTTTTAATTGTCTTGCTTTTACCTGGGATTGTCTTGTCTTTGATTCTTATTGCTTTCTGACTTTGATGCGCAGTCTTGTCCTCTGGTTTCTTAATTTTTCATTCCCTATTGCTTGCTCTATCATGACATCTAATTTCCTTGTTTATCCCAAATCTAGATTGCCTCACGAAAGTTTCATTGTGGTGTACTATGAAAAGTACGTCTTCCTGGATTACTGTCCTGTCATGGAGGACAAGATCTCCTAGATATATGAAACTATGAACTATGCCATGCAGAGTTACCCAAGACAGACAGGGCATAGTGGACATGGCAAAATCACCCCAAAATCTTTGGCGAGAAAAAACCCAACAACCCAAAAGGCAACTCTACCCATGAACATTATCACATGATCAACATCAAAATCATATTGATTATATACTTTGCAGCGAAATGTGGAAAATCTCTTTACAATCAGCTAAAACAAGCTTTGGAGATGATTGTGTCTCAGATCATGAGTTTCTTATTGCAAAATTCTGAGTTAAATTGAAGAAAGCAGGGAAAACCATAAAACCACATATTTATACATACATATATATATACATATGTACGTATATATGTATATGTAAATATACACACACACACACACACATATATATATATATATAAACCTAAATAACATCCCTTATTAATATAAAGTGGAAGTGATAAACAGATGTAAGGGATTAAATCCAGTAGGAAGAGTTCCTAAAGAACTATGGACAAAGGTTTGCAGTATTGAACAGGAAGCAGCAAAAAAAAAAAAAATACAAAGAAAAAACAGTGCAAGAAAGGAAAATGGCTATCTAATAAGGCTTTACAAACAGCTGATTGTTATGTTAATTGGGGGGGTACTATTTTGTTTTCTCTTTTAGAATGCTAAGATAAGCAAGAATCTTTGATGTGTTTAGCTTTCCAATTGTAATGGCAAGGAAAGTAGACTTTTTGTTGTTTTTTGTTTCTTTGGTTGAATCAAGAGACTTTTACCTCCTTAAGGAAAAAAAAAGTCCCAGGCCCCACACCTTTTTGCTAAGTAGACTCTGAGCCCTGAGACCCCTGAATAGGGTATATAAGATCTGAGGTTGGTGTTTTACTTTGGGGCTCTCACTCACTGGAAGAGTGTCCTGTGATTTGGCCAGAAGAGACTCTAGGTAATAGCTGTCAGAGGCCCCCAGCTTTGAAAACCCAGATGTTGGGGGGCGGAGCCAAGATGGCGACTGGAAAGCAGTAACTGGCGTGAGCTCCCCACCAAGTCCCTCCAAAAACCTATAAAAATGGCTCTGAAACAATTCTAAAGCTGCAGAACCCACAAAGTGGCAGAGGGAAGCAGGGCTCCAGCCCAGGACAGCCTGGATGGTCTCGGGGTAAGGTCTGTCCCAAACGGAACTCCCAGCCCCCAGCCCTCCGGAGCTGAGCCAAGCAGAGCCCAGCACGCGCGGCATGGCGCGGCAGACCGCGGACCGACGAGACAAGGAGTGGAGCGGAGAGTGCCCTAGCATGCTGAATTACTGAGCTGTGGCATGTACCAGAACTCACAACCCACAAACAGCAAAGACAACACAGAAGGTTAGTGGGAAAAGCTGCGAGACTGGACGGAGTTTGCAGTTCAGCTTCAACCCCTGAAGCAACTGAGGCAGGGCAGCTTTAGAAATTCAGCTGCAGTTGCTTCTGGCCCCAGGCCCACCTAGTGGGAGGAATTAAGTGGCTGATCAGAGCAGGAGTGCAGAGCCTGCTGAAGATTTAAGCCCACTCCGGGTAGGGGGTTCTTGGGGAAGGAGGAGTGCTGGTGAGGCAGCGCATCCGCCCAAGTGTGGAACATAGAACTCTTTAGTCACACCCTGTTGAAAAACTCAAGGGTTAAGTAAGTTGTCTGGGAACATG
>CM053624.1:228836036-228869772 GCA_028646595.1 Phalanger gymnotis | reverse complement strand
CCAGATCAGAAGACAGTAAAGATCAAATACTGCTCTTCTCCCTCCCTTCTTTCCCTCTACTAAAATGTTTTTGTGCTTTTTCATTTGGTGTAATTTACCCTTTTCTATTACCCCCTTACCTCCTCTCTCAAAACCCTCCCTTTACATCTCTTAATTATGTTTATAATATGTCTCCTCGCTTCCACAGAGTGCCATCCTGTGTTGGGAGGCCTGGGGATCTGCGCTGGTTTCAGGCACCCGGCTTTCTCCCAGCCTGTCTCCCACGTGGGTTTTCCCGGCCAGCCACTTCTGCTTTGGTCCAGTCTGGGGCAGCTCCGCAGGCTGAGCGCTTACCTAGCCTACAGAATCGTTCCTTCAGCCTTTTAGATTTGCCCCAGTCAGAGTGCTTGCAATTTCTAACTCTCTCAGATCTGCTCAGATTCACTTTTTTTATAGGAATCCAACAGACCTTGTGAGAGAGCTCCGGCAAGACGCTGTTTTCATAGGGCCATCTTGGCTCCGCCCCCAAGTTAGTCTATTTTTAAGGTGCCATTTTCTTCCGTATTTTTGGGGTCTCCTTTATCTAGACATTGAGTTGTTTTTCATGGTTTTCTTACATCACTCTCGTTTCTCTTCCCAATTTTTCCTCTACTTCTCTAACTGGGTTTTCCAAATCCTTTTTGAGCTCTTCCGTTACCTGAGACCAGTTCATGTTTTTTCTCTGAGGCATTTGTTGTAGACTCTTTGACTTTGTGGACTTCTTCTGTCTGTATGTTTTGGTCTTCTTTGTCATCAAAGAAAGATTCCAAAGTCTGATTCTGAATCTGAGTCTGTTTTCTCTGCCTGGCCATGTTCCCCACCAACTTACTTGACCCTTGAGTTTTTTGTTGGGGTATGACTGCTTGTATAGAGTACTTTTTTTCCAAGCTTGAGGAGATGTGCTGTTGATTTCAGAGCTATTACAGCCTGCTCTGCCACACCAGCACTCCTCCTTCCCTAAGAACCTCCACTCTGGACTGGACTTAGATCTTCAGCAGGCTCTGCACTCATGCTCTGATCAGCCACTTAATTCCTCCCAGTACTTGGGCCTGGGGCCAGAAGCAACTGCAGCTGTAGTTCTGTAGCTGCCCCACCTCCGCTGCCCACAAGGCAGTGGCTGAACTGTGAACTCTATCACCTTGTCCCCAGCTGCTTTTCCCACTAACCTTTTCTATTGTCTTTACTGTTTGTGGGTTGAGAAGTCTGGTAACTGCCACAGCTCACTGATTCAGGGTGCTAGGGCCTGTTCTGCCTGGCTCCTGGTCTGGTTGTTCCCCACCGGCCCATGCTGGGCTATGCTCTGCTGTGTTCCCCAGCCTCATGCAATAGATCTTGCTCTGAGACCATCCAGCCTTTCCTGGGCTGCAGCCCTGCTTCCCTCTGCTATTTTGTGCATTTTGTAGTTCTAGAATTTGTTCAGAGCCATTTTATACGTGTTTGGAGGGACCTTGGTTGGGAGCTCATGCCTAGAGAAGACTTTTGAGAGGTCCCTGGATAGCAAGAAGATCAAATCAGTAAATAATTAAAGAAATTATTTAAGAGTATTCACTGAAATGTCAAATACTGAACCCAAAGCTTTAATACTTTGACCACAAAATGAGAAGATAGGACATATTGGAAAAGACCCTGATGTTGGGAAAGACTGAATGCCAAAGGAAAAGGGGATGGTAGAGGAAGAGATGGATGGGTAGTGTCATGGAAGCAATGAAAATGAGCTTGGGCAGACTTTGAGAGATAGTGGAGAATTGAAGTCCTTGGTGTCTATGGAGTTATTAGGAGTGAGACACAACTAAAGAACAACATGAAAAGTACTTGTCCTTAAATCAGATGACTTTAGTTTGAGTCCTTGTTTTGCCCCTTAGTAGTTGTAAGACTGAGAAACTCAATTAACTTCTCTGCGACTCAACTTATTTCATGTAAAAGAAAGTTATAGTATTTCTATTGTCTACCTTACAACATTGTTGGGAGATGAGTTCTTTGTATACCTTGGAGCATGGAAGATATTAATTACTAATAGTATTTTGTCCCTCGTTTCATTCTGCTGGGTCAGAATTGCACCTCTCTTTCTGTGATTCATTACCCTCTAAGGTCAAGAATGGCACTATTCTTTTGGAATGTTTTAGAATCAATGAATGTGTATATGTTCCACATCTTGGTAATGATAAAATTAGCAAATAGAACTTAGGTTTCTTGACTGTCATTTCAATGTTCTTTCTTATAGCCTATGCTGCTTCCCTTCTCATTATTGGTTTCTGGGTAGTAACCAAAATCATTTCAGTCAACCTTTCTGTCTCTTCTCTCACTTTTTTTTAACCACTTACTTCCTTCCTCCTTTATTCTTCTTCCACTCTTCCCACCCTAATCTTTAATTTGGCAGTTGAGTGAGGGTAGAATAAAGGCAGAAAAGAAAATTGGTAGTTCATTTTCCCCTACTTAGAGTACTGCTTAAAAGCTTTCCTCAAAAGTTCATTTAAGAAGAAAACTGGAATATCGAAATGCATCTCCACTAAAAATACATACATAAGTTTCTTCAGGGTAAGTGGTTCTAAAATGTGGTAGAACAAGTAAAGACACTCTAAAATCCTAACACCAATGCCATGGAGAATTCCGCCTTTACAGATGAAAATCTATATGCATTTTATTCCCTGAAACACCTCCTACAAAAGAAAAAAAAACTTAAATGGAATATTTTTAATTCTTTCACTTCCAAATATTTATTGATTACCTACTATGCAAAAAGCCACCACACTAGATGGTGTAAGGGATAAAAATATATGTGATCTCTTGTCCTAGTAAAACTTACAGTGTAGTAGATGAGTAAAAATGTGCACACAAATATTATTTCATTTTTATCATCCCTTAAAAATCCTATTTCGTGCAAGTTTTAGAATATATACAATTATTAGTAAAATGATGCATTATAGCATTTGTCAATTAATAAACATATATCTACTGGAACATATGCTACAATTTTTTTGGCTGATACTATATTACTATGATCAAATTTGGAGACCAAGGATATAGATAATGGATATTATAAAAAGAAACACAATAATAGAAAGATGAAATAGTAAGAGCCATGAATTTAGCCTAAAAAGTTCTAGGTTTTATTCTTACTATTCCCTCAATCAGACATGAGATAAAAGATTGATCTCTGAAGTGAACTGATTATTACTGTGATGGGACAATCACTGGAAATTAGGTGGCATAGCAGAGGGAGAGCTGTACCTGGAGTCAGGAGTTCATATCAGACTCATACACTTCCTCAGTTTCTTCAACTGTAAAAGGACGATAATAATAGCACCTACCTCCTGGGGATGTTGTGAGGATCAAATAAATAAACATTTGTAAAGTGCTCAGCATAGACATAGTTTTATGGACATAGTTACATACATAGTTAGCATTGTAAATGTTGGCATTATTATTAACTAAACTGCTCTGAATTTTAATTTTTTTTTCATCTGCAAAAGGGTACTTAGACCATCTAAGGGTTGTATGAGTAATATGTTTTATACACTATACAGAGATATGCAAATATGTGTTATTATTATGGGAAGCTAGAGAAGGGATAAAGCAGAAAATCAAGTCACATTATGTTTGAATATTCACTTAAAAACACTCTTATTTATACCAGTCAAAAAACACTTATTAAGCACTTACTAAGTGTCAGGCACTTTAGTAAGCACTGGAAATGTAAATAATAGCAAGCCAATAGTAGCTTTTCTCAAGGACTTTGCATTGCAAAGAGGGAAGACAATACCAAAAAAGAAAACTGAAAGGGAGGCTTAGGTATAGAACTAGAGAGAACAGGCATCATGAAAAACATTTCAGCCATCAAAATGTTTTGTTATGTTTTTGCTTTTGTTTTTTGCTTCCCACAGTCAGTGCTTCATTATTTACAGTAGTTTAGAGATTATCCACTGTGTTCGAAGGAATAAGACTTTTAGGAAACTCATGTTCAACAAGGCTCTAGAGTAATCTTAGATCATATGATATAGGACTGGAGAGATGAGACTGAAGATCTGTAAGTATTTCATCCACTCTTCTTAAAGTGTTCAGGTGCTAGAATGCTCCCCCATGGAAGACTACTAATGAAAATGGATTCCTAGAAACAAAGTAGATGGCCATTAGTTGGTGAATGGCTAAATGAGTTGGGCTATAAAAATGGAATACAATATCACCATGCTCTAAGACACAAGGAATATGATGAATATAGGGAAGCATTGGAAGACGTATATGAATTGATGCAATATGAAGTGAGCAGGACCAGGAAAATAGTAGACACGATGACTACAATATAAATGGAAAATGGCATGAAAAACAATAGAACTGAAACTGAATCCTGTGAAATTATAGGACAACTCCTGGCCCCCTGAAAAAAGATATATTAAAGAACCTTTTCCCTTTATTGCAGAAGTGTGTGGGGGAAGGTTATGGGTGTGAATGATTGCAAATGTCAGATCTTTTCAAAGCTTTGGTTAATCTTCCTGAACAATTTTTTTTTCTTTAAAAAAAAAAACAATACAATTATACCTCTCTGGGATGGGGAGGAAAAGGGAGATATTGAGAAATGTAAGTAATGTAAAAACAAAAGATATCAATAAAATTAATTTTTTTAAAAAGAAAATTATTTCCTAGGTCAAAGGTTCTTCAAGGTCAAACTATTTTACATTACCTTATGAGTTTTTATCTGAAAAAGTCCTAGATATGCAACAATTTAAGGAGAAATTTTATTGGCTTTGCTTTCTTTTTCCTCCCATAAAAAATTAGATGAGAGGTAAATGACTGGAAATGGTGTAATGAATCAGAATTGCCTTTGGCCATTTATCTCTATTAACACTTTATCCCTAAACTAGACAATAATAGGAGTTCATAATTGTATAATACTTTTCACAGTATAAAATTTAGCCCTTAAGACAACTTCATAACTGTACAGTGTATTTTTTTTTACAATGAAAGATTTTTTTTTACATTTCATTTTTACAATGAAAGAAACAGCCTTGCCAAAATTCACAACTAATTAGATGGCAAAGTCAGAAACTAACCCCAAATTTTCTGATGACCAGCCTCATGCTCCTTCTACTAAACCATGCTCCTTGATTTATTGTAATGGAATCTATGATACTTCTTGCTTTCCCTTCTGCTTTCTACATCTTTCCTTGTTCCTTTCCTTTAAATTCAGTCTAGCAGTTTAATTTTAAAGTTCTTGGCATAAAGCTGGATTTCAATAGAGATTTTTCTACAAAGGATCTCATTGCATTGATTCATTTACAGAAATCATGCATTTGTGATCTATCTTTGTTTTAGTAAATGCCATGTTGACTGTCAAAATGGAGTGAAAATAAGATTGCATGCACTGCATGACAGGATATATGAAATGGCCACAGGGTAACAGAAATGTCTTTACTCTTGGAGTTATTCCAAGGAATAACCAAAATATTATTTTGGTAATCTGAAATCATCAGGTATCCACTTGGGGGGGATTGTAAAAATCATTGTCAGAACTCCAGTCCCAGGTACACTTTACCTAAAATTTGTCCTATAGCTTCATTTGAGCCTGCTATTCATTCTACACTTCCCCTTGTAAGCTGCTATATAATTTCCACTGGCAATATTATATAACTATTCGATTGTAACTCAGAGGTGGATGAACTGCTTTTTGAATTTAGGAAGTTTCTAAAGTACTCTAAAGCTTCTTCTAGCACAAAAACAAAGCATGAATTCAAATTATTATTTTATAGTAATAATTACTTTGAGTATTAAGTAGAAATGACCCTATTTATAAATATATAGCAATATTACCTAAAAGAAGATATGAAGCACTACAATTCAAATTCTTTTTAAAAATTGACCTTATTTCTTAAAAACCTTTTTCAGCATAACTGATACAAAAAATGTTTTCTTTTTTGCATATCAATACTAAAGATTTTCTTAATGTTAATACCAGAACTCATGTTCTTTTCAAGCTAATATAGTTGAAAGAGTCCCCTAGATACCTCTTCAAACAATTAAGATAGAAATGATCTTTATATATTTCCAATATGCACGATGTATAACTAATTAGAGAGCTGGTTTGTACATTCAAAGGAATACACCAATATAGTCTCTACCAGTTTATTGCAGTAGTAAAAAATAAACTGCATGAATATTTTAACAATGCAGTGTTTTTGCACTTAAATGGCTACAACTAAGTCATTAGGCCTTATAGGTAGAATAGTGCAATAGAAAAACCTACTTTTTTGGAGTCATAAGATCTGTGTTTAAATCTCAGGTTTAATACTTACAAAACTAGTTGAATAACACTGGACATGTCATTAAAATTCTCTAAGTCACAACGTCCTTATCTTTGATATAGCCATAACAATGTTTATACTATCTAATTTATAATAAGACTTTTGTAAACTGTATAGGGTTATGTAAATGTTAGTTGATATTTGTCTCTTTAGCTTCCCCAGAATTGAATAGGGAAAAAAAATGAAGCCTGGATTGCATTTGGGAAATTCAATGAATGCAATCAAGCTTCTCTCTGAAACAGAAGTCAACCTTTTCAACACTAATATTTGTATGGCGATGCTATACAGCTTGGATCATGAAAAACCACAATCTCTGCAGACTCAAAATCTTGATGATAGATGGAAATAAACTGCATCATATAATCATAATCATAACAGTAATAGTGACAATAATGATGATGATGATCATGATAAATGCTTACATTCATATAGCAATTTGTATTTTGCAAACTGCTTTCCAAACTTTATCACATTTGATCCTCACAATAACCCTATGATGTAGGTACCATTATTAGGCTCATTTTACAAATGAGGAACCTGAGATGTGTACAGGTTACATGAGTTGCCCAGGGTCAAACAGCTTAGTGTCTGAAGTAGGATTTCAATTCAGGTCTTCCTGACTCTAGGCCCAGTAGTCTATTCAGTGAACCACTTAGCAGCAACCTAAAGAAAAAAAAATAGACTATGCAAGAATCAGAATAATAGATAACAGCAATCTTTGCCATGGATGGAAAAGAATTGGGTTTTCCATGTAGTGAGAAGAAGGGATAATTGATGGATAGCCTGCATATTTATGCAATTTAAGAAATCTTAGGGAAGGACCCCAACATATTAGGTGCATCTCCTTTGTGAGTGCCCTCAATTATGACTTTGCAGATTTACAGAATTGAATAATCCACTCCAATCTCTGGTATATCATTTTCCCTTATCTATTAATAAACATATATAAATACATAAACTTTTGAGTAAATGAAAATTTAACCTCTCTGGGCCTCTGTGTTATTAAGAACAAAATGAAGAAAGTAGTACTATAAGTTGTCTTCTATTTGTAAAGTGCTGTGGCTTCTACAGACCTTTAACATTTCATGCTTATTTCTACTCCTCCCTCTCTTTCATGCCCCTTTCCAATCATTTGTCAAGGCCTGTAGTTCTACTTTTATAACAACTCTTATAGAAGCCCCCTTTCTCCTGCAGTCACCCTGGTATTGGCTCTTATCACCCTATGACTCAACAATTTCAATGACCTTTTGGTTGGTTAAACTACCTCATCTTTCCCCACACTAGGATATCCTTTACTAAACTATCAAAGTGTCCTTTCTAAAGAGATGTGATTATGCACCTCTGCTTCCAATTTAATAAAATCCAGTGGCTCCCTATTGCCTCTAGAGTTAAATATAATATCGTCAGGCTTTTAAAGCCATTCATAGCCTGATCTCCTTTTTACTTTCCTGTTTTCTTGGCTGTTAACACTCACCACCCCTTACATACTTGGAAAATTCAGTGGCACTGACCTCTTTGCTGTTCCTTATAAAAGAAATTCTATTTCTAGACTCCATATTTTCACAGACTTTCTCAACTACCTCAAATTCTCTCTCTCTTTTTCTCTGCTTCCTGGCCTTTCTGGCTTCCTTCAAATCCCAGCTAAAATACCATCTTCTGCAAAAAAAAAAAAAAGCCTTTCCCAAAACCGAATGTTAGTTTCTGACACCTGAGATTATAATCAATTCATTGGATAGGTATGAGACATATGCCATAAATATAACTTACCTATCTATATAAAATCTCATTTGTATATTGTTGCTTACAAGTGAATTTATTTTACTATGAGCTCCTTAAAAACAACATCTGTATTACTTTTTCCTTTCTTTTTATACTCAGGGCTTAGCACAGGCCCTGGCACATAGGTGGTGCTTAGTAAATGCTTTTCAATGACATCACTTCACTTGGTACATTTTAGTTTAGCTTTTAAAAAATATTTTGCATATCTGCTAGTCTAATTTCAGCCTAAATTTATACACTGTTGCTTCCCACTGTGAAGATTTGTTATTTCTTGTTATAACTTCTACTTTATTTTATTTTAAGGGTAACCTAAAAGAGAAATGAGAGCCAGAAGTATACATGTGTGCAGTCTTGTAATCCTTTGGATAAAAGGCCCTTTGTTTGCCTTGTTAATTACTTATTTTATTTTATCACCTTCAGTATTTTGCCTCACTCATCTCTTGGTTGCAACACCTATGATTACACTGCAAAGAGCCCAAGTCAACGAAATTAGAAAAATAAAATAAAATACAGATACTTTACAGCTTTATAAATGTAAATAAAACATTGTATGTTTATATAGGTGAATCTTCTTTTCCACTTCTTTACTGTTATTTTTTATGATTGGTTTGAAAGGATTTTTTTGTTTCTGTTTTGTTTTTGTTTGTAGATTGAGTGTGCTAAGAGGAAGTTCCCCTTGTCCTGTTATAACTCAGTTTAACTAATATGAACCAAAATAATGGCGGTACATTTAAGCAGTGACATGTCATCTTTTACCCCATAGGAAAAGGTTATCCTCATAGGGTTCAAGAGTTGGAAGGGACCTTAGGGACTACTTGATCACTTGCTATATCTCATCTGTCTATCGATCTAACAAGTTGGTCATGATTTACCTGCCAAGTAAGTGGTCATGCAGCAACTTCTCAAAGAATTCCCAGGAGAAGTACCCTATCACCCCTTCAGGTAACCCATTTCACTTTTGGAGAGGTACGAATTGTTAGAAGGTTATACGGCTTACTTTACTTTTAAATTATCCTTTAAACTTTCAGAAGTTCTTAAATTTTCAGGAGTTCTTAATCTAGGGTATATGAATTTGTTATAAGGATATAGATTATCTATCTATCTATTTATTTATATCTGATATCCATTGATTTGTTTAATATATATTTATAAATATTTGATATCTTAAGATTTCTTTCATACACCCCCCCACAAAATCATAAGTGTATATGACACAGATCACAGATTAATCTGTTATATATGTAATATAATTATACATAGCATAAACATATGAAAGAAATTTATAAATAATTATATACAAGATTTGTAAATTTGTTTCAAAATAGATGCATGTTAATGTAATATATTAATATGGGGTCGATAAATTTGTTTTATACACATCTGTATATGTTTATAATTCATGGACCTCAGATTAAGTACCTCTAAAAGTTAGAACCCTTAAAATTATATCTATACACACGTTTATAATATACTCTCACACACACATATATAAATGTATGTCGGTATGCACAAATATTGAAGTGTAGTTGCTAACATATATGGACAGATTATGTATGTGTATTTCAATATAATCAATTTCCTTTGTAATTCTATATACTTTATGCCTTTCAAAACATTCTGTACAGGGGTTCACAGGCTTTGCCAAAATATCAAAGTGTCGATGAATCACAAATCAAGCCTAAGAATCCCTGCTTTAAAGAAGCAAACTACTGTGTAATACAATTGTTAAAATACAACAAAAAATGTTATTTAGAAAATACAGATATAGAAGCAGAAGCATATCTCCAATATATTACTTCTTTAAATGTCTGCTATTCCATATTTGAAATTTATTTGTACAAGTTATTACTACTCTTTCAGTCTATTTAATTTTCATTTCCATTTATTTCCAAATATTCATAAAATTGGACACAACTATCATGGACAATAATAGTCAGATAACACATGAAATGTAGAAGACAAAGAGGGGGTCTCCAATTTTTAACCAGTTCAATTATATCCATGAATTCTCAATTAACAAAAGAACAAAAAGAAGTATTCTTACTTGATTTGACTTAATCCTTATTGCCATTCTACTCTCTTAATGGAATTACTAAATTTCAAATTTATTTTCAGAATCAGTCACTTTAAAAGAATATCCATATTTTAAAATTTTACATGCCCTTACCCCAATCCTGCTGTGGCAAATGTGAGTCAATTATTTGATCATAAATCTTGCTAAATAATTAATTCAGCACAAGTCACTAAAGAAATTGAGATACTAAATACAGTCATAAAATAATGAAATGAAATATTGTAAAAAGATGAAACAGAAAAAATTAATGATTTCATGACTCATTACTAACCTTCTTGGCTCCTGTTGGAGAAAAGTGTATTAGAAACTTCAAAATAAATACAGACTATGACCTTCAGAAACAGTATTATCATCAATAACACTGCATCGATACCTGGGAACAATACTGCTCTGTCTAGTTTTGTGTCCTTTGGAACCTTTCATTATTGTAGGAAGCTTTCTTTCACTATTGTCAGCATGTTGTCTCATCTTTCTCAGGGGAAAATAACTTCAAATTATTTCTATGTAATACAATTCATATTGCATAGAGAAACCTCATCCTGCCAAATACTCTATACAAGTGATACGATTTTATGGAAGTTCTAATATGGTACTCCGGAAGAAAAACATGGACTATGTTCATGGGAGAGGATAGAAGGCAAAGAACAGAAAAGAAGGAGGAACAGATGAGAGAGAGAGAGAGAGAGAGAGAGAGAGAGAGAGAGAGAGAGAGAGAGAGAGAGAAAGTAAAAGATAAAAGCAGAACAGTAGGGGAGAGGGAGGAAGAATATAAGGCTAGTCTATTACACTTTTTCTTACCTCATAATAAATAGTTCCTAATGATCAATATTGAATTTTTCTGGAACATAAACAGGACCTCTCCCCTTCAAACCGAAGTTGCCAAACTACTTCTTTTTGCTATTTCTATCAAGGACATGAGACCATGGTGCTATTTTTGGCCAAACACACCACGTCACAATGGTCCACGCTGATCATGATAATTTGAGGCACCTTCATACGGCCTGACAGTTTAGTCATTGTCAAATCCAACTGAAATTTAGTGCTCTCTCTCTCTCTCTCTCTCTCTCTCTCTCTCTCTCTCTCTCTCTCTCCCTAGTACATTTGTCCCAGGATGCATTCATTTTATAGGCAAATATGTCTACATGAAAACCTCAGAAGTTGTATCCCTGATAGCTCAACAACTTCAACAGGCTCTTCTGAAGACCATAAATAGTACAGATATTTAACATACTAGATTAGACCCAGTAGCAGCAGGAACTCACATTTCTGCAGTGTTCTGTGTTCTAGGGTTTATAGTATGATTTTTCTACAGTTGTGTGAGATGGCTAATGCAGATATTTATACCTCATTTTATCAGTAAAGGAACCCAGGGAAATGAAGTGACTTCCTTGTGGCCCCATAAGTACCCCATGGTAAGCGTAACATCTGGAATACAAATGATGTGACTTGACTTTGAAATTTATATTCTTCCTATTTGATCACATTATCTCTCACAAGATTCTGAGGACCAGACCCAATTATGTACCCTTCAAGAGGAAATAACTGCCATACCCAAAGAAAGATCAATCTTCCACAGGCCCTAAAACCTCTGCTTCTATCAAACCATGCCATTCTGTATAGAGAACTCTGTGGCTTCTGTAGCAAGGGTAGTAACAGGTATGAAGGTCCAGGATGCCATTACACAATCAACAGCCTCCCTTTATCCCCTGCTTCCATCCCAAAGAAGTTAAACTGATGGACTTTGTCGTCCATGTATTTCTATCTCAGGGACATACTGTCATTTTGGAGGTGGTAGTTTGTACTATGACTTTATCATGATATGTGGACATTAGAAATTATATGGACACCATTATTATCTAAAGAAAATTTCCCCACCCATATTTAAGATTCCTATGGTATCATTTGGCCTGGAGGGACTATGATCTGCATTGACAAATGGAGTATCCGTATCAGTGAAATAGCAAATCAATTGATTTAAGTTGCTGAATCTGACAGATTTGTTGTGCTCACAATGATGAATCCAAGGGTGGTATATCTCCCACTACTATCAAAACTATCAGTTTGGTCTTAAAATAAATTCCTTAGTTCCATAGTTTCCTTCCTAATCCTACCTCTGGTTGACTTTCTAGTTTCTTTCTCATTTCAGACTGAATTATTTACATCCCACAAGATAAAGATTGGCCTTTCCAAGGCATATAACATGCAATCTAATGAACATGTGAACTGTACCAATAAACAGTAAATACCTACCATTGATATGAACTGGATGTTTTTCTCCATACCACAGAATTCTGTTATAATAGCACAATTCATCTGACTATCTCAAAAACACCTCTTTTGGTTTCTGCCACTAATTTTTTCTCTGTTCTCATCCTAGTCAATGAAGACTCCACAGCTGATGACTATCTGGACAAGTTATTTAACTTCTCAGGTAGACTTCCAATTCATCCTATGGCACCCAAAGTTTCTATGTAAAGGCCTATCCCTGCCTGGTGAGTCATTAGAGTTAGGTGATAAGATCTGCTGTCCTAATCAACACTATTCTATATTGACAGAAACTGGTGTTGAGGATAAAAGGTATTTTCCTTATCATTCAGCTCAGTTGTTGAGTCCCATAGCCTAGCCACCAGGATTATCCAGTTTATTATTTATCCTTTTACACAAGTAACATGCATGAGATGTACACATGATGAAGCAAACACAAGGATCAATAAAATGATATTTTCATCTGGTGATGTCTAAGAACCTTAGACGAACAGGTCTAGGATTACTTTGGAGCATTGATACTCCAAAGGCTGAAATAGAAAAGTCAGTTGCATGCATGAAGATTCAGACCAAGAGGTCAGTAATAAATTAAATGGCAAATTATGAAGGCATACCAAAGAAGGTGACTGTTTATCTCACTTAATTTTTCTCTCCAAAATTTATCATTGGCTCTAGAGCTGGAGAGGTTCTCAGAGGCTATTTTGTCCAATTTCATTTTATAGATGAGAATGAGACCCAGAGAGATTAAGGGACATGCTCAGAATCACAGAGAGTAAATGTCATAGAGAACCTAGATCCCACAACTCCTGAACTAGGACTCTTTTGACAATGCTATGCTGCCTCCACTGTGATAAAAGCTTCTTCACCTCATCCTACTTTGAATGCTGATGTGGCACTTGATCAGGTCTGCCAAAGAAAGTATTAATTAAACCATGCTAATGAGGCTGTGGTCTTAGCAACCTGTTTGTCACCAATCCTTGTTGAGATGAACTACCTTAAATTTAACATACTTTCTTACTTTTCTCTGCTAATGGTGAACAGATAAGAAAATAGGAAGAATATATAGTCCGGGAGGTTGTATCTACCAGACTAGTTTATAATCTAGTATTATAGGCCCAAGGAGAAGTCATGAGAAACAAGGCATAATGTGAAGATCCACAGTTGTCACATCTTATATTAACAAAATCCCCCCAAATTATATCTTCAAATTCTGGGAAGCTATTCAAGGGAAAGTAATAACAACAACAAGTAGTAGTAGTAGTAGTAGTAGTAGTAGTAGTAGTAGTAGTAGTAGTAGCAGCAGCAGCAGCAGCAGTAGTAGTAGTAGTAGTAGTAGTAGAAGTAGTAGTAGTAGTAGCAGTAGTAGCAGCAACCAAGACCATAGAACAGAGCAACATAGGCCTCAAACAGAGTAGCCAGAACGGGGTATAGAAACAGAAAACAGACAATGATTAAAAGGTTTTCTCTGCCAGAGGACTTCTGAGAAACAGATGTTTATCTTTCCACTGACAAATACTGTCATTCTTTATGGTATGTGCTCTCTAATTCCATAGATGTGGACCATTGCTATAAACTCCTTGTCTACTCTTTATGAAGATAATAGATTAAGAACAATTGAATAGACTGAATATGAAGAGCGATAGATTGCTCCATGAATTCTGTGAGAACCTCATCCACCTAACATCTTGTTTACTATCTTAGGTTTTAGCTTTTACTATGCCATCTTTCCCCAGAAGGATTCCTTTCATTCAGTACTATACATGAATTTTCTTTAACCAGCAGTACATTTCAGGCCCAACCTCCCAGGGCTAACTATTTAACAGTATCTTATATGCATGATTTAAAAAAATATGTTGTTGTGATTTTATAAGAATAGTAGCTATAAATTTTGTACCATATAGGCTACTTCAAAGAGCAAAAACAAATGGAACTGAGCTATAGTAGATAATTATTGATTCTGAGAAACTAGGGGGAAATGGTGATTTGGCCTACAATTGTCATCAGATTATATTTGTGCTTTGGAGAGCCTCTGAAATTTTTTTTAATTCATTTTTAAAACACCATGAGCTGTTTTGAGAAATTGTTCCAAGGGCTTCAATTGAGCACCTGCAGTAACATTATAAATACTTCAAAGTGATAAGTTATTCATACTGTGAGTATGTAAGTCTTGGAATCCTGTGAATGTCAATATGGTCTAAAACAGTGTTTCCCAAACTTTTCAATAGAACACCTTGATTTTCTGCCTTATGGGAAGGTGGAGGTCTAGAGAAATATGTGATGCCAGTGTGCTGCTTCCCTCTAAAATATTAAATGAAAATAACACATAAAATATGTTTTATATAGCAATTAGTTGGTATGAAAACACTTTTTCTTTTTTTTTCATAAAATTTTCATGATATTCCTTTTCTTCTAGGAATAATCTAAAGCTTTAGATATGCCCAAAAGTTACTTTTATGGAGTTTTTGTCTATATGTCAAGAATTAAAGTGTGTTCCATAATCAAATTAGTTCAAGAAATAATTACCAAGAAGCTGTCAAGGACCAGGGGACAGTAAGTACAAGAAATTGTATCATGATTATTGTTATGGAATATAGTACTATGCATGATGGGGATTCAGAAGACATGTGAGATCTTGCTCTGAAGGATCTTTTCTGGCTGTAAGAAAATAGTATATGAAATAACAAGGGGATATTACTTCAAAGTGAAAATATAAACAAATGTTGAATATTGATGTGCAGAATGTTGCGGGGGGGCAAGGATTTGAACAATGCCTGGATTGTGGCTCACATCTTGAAAACTATAATTTTTGACACAAAAAGAATGGAAGATAAATTCATGTTTAGCTTAAAATTTGTAAATATAACAAAAGGAAATTAGTGGCTAATAGTCAAGAGACCTGAGTTCTAGTCCTAGCTCTGCCACTATGTGACTTTTGGTGAGTCATTCAACATATCTAGGGCAAAATTTGTTAGGTAGGAAGGAAGAAAGGAAGGAGGGAAGGAAGGTAGGAAGGAAAGAAGAAAGGAAGGAAGGAAAGGTGGGAGGGAAGGAGGAGGGGGAGCACTTTATAAATACTATCTCATTTAATCCTCACAAAAACTCTGGGAGGTAGGTGTAACAACAATGTTTCCAGCAGCTGCCATGCGGGTGTAAGAACAATAACACGAGCACACAGGAGGGCTGCTTAGCATAGGTTCTTTGATCTACTTTTCTAGGGAAAACAACTTTAAGGGGTTAACAATCTTGCTTTAATTAAACATACATATATCATTCACTTAGTGCAGGAGGAAAAGCCATCAGCCTGAACTTCAGACAGTATACAAACAGAAATTACAAGCAGATCGACAGACAAGCTTTTATCTGTCTGCCCAAATCACAATACATACATAGTTACCAGAGAGAAGCACCAACGTCTGGGCTTTCAAACCAAGTGTGGGGTGGGGGCTGGTGCTGCTGCTTCAATGGCTACCCAGAGTCTTGTCACCAACATTCTTTCAGTGAGTGTGCCACCCCCAAGCAAAAATGCCAACCTCAGATCTTACATACATGTCTCAGGACCCTGGGGCACTTGATTACTTCAGTGCTGAGAAGCACTCAAACAAAAAATAGCAAAAAAGGCCTACTTTGCTTACCAACACCTTTGAAAGGCAAGACTCATCAAAGGTACTCAATTGCCTTAGCATTCCAAAAGAGAAGAACAGCAAAAAAAGTCCCACCCTAATTACCATAACAGTAGGTGCTGTCATTATTCCATTTTAAAATTAGGGAAATGAGGCAAACAGCAGTAAAGTGACTTGTCCAGGATCATACAACTAGTTAAATATCTAAGGCTGTATTTTAACTTGGGTCTTGCTGATCCAGCATTTTATCCTCTTCACCACCTAACTGGCTTTAATTTAATGGGCTCAAAAGTGAACAGGCTACAATTGTTGATCCCCAAGGTACTTCTGAGATCTAATCTCATATGGGACCTTTGACCTCTGCCTCACATGGACTGGGTCCTATTCTGAGGAACTGATTCATGGGTGTCATTAGGTCATTGCTCTTACCTGAAGTTATTCTGGGAAAAACCACCTAGTATAATTATGTTTTAGCTCATGTTTACTTTTTTTCCCAAAGGTGGCTAATAGGGTCCTTTAAAAGCAACACAGATAATGGACATCATGAATGATATGGCTTTTATTTCATCTTTTAGGAAATGCAAGAGATATGACAGGAGAATGCAAATAGATGCAGATAACATATGTAACATTCACTCAAGCACCTCAACTTTCCTCAGAATGGAAATTAATTTCACGTTAGTATTGAAGCAGTACTTAGATATTCCTTTTGCAGCCCACAGACTCAAAAATAGTCCTACAAATACTCATAGTATCATTTTGTGGCTTTGGTTCCCCTTCCTTCCCTTCCCACTCAAGATAAACAATCAAAATTCTTCCCAATGGACTTGTATTCTTGAGGTATTTCTTATTTAAAGAAGGGGTATCAAGGTCCAGAATCTTTCCTCTCAAACCCACAATGTGATTTTAGTACTTCCACAGCAGGAGCCATGTTGCTAATTTTCTTCCTTATTTGAAAAGTATGTTATTGAGGTAGTCCTCTTCTCTAGAAAGGCAATGCCCAAACTCTGAAAATTAGAAACTCTCAAATTTGGAGTTACCCAAAAGGCAACTTCAAATCCTTGGGCTTTCCTCTCAAGTGAAATGTTTTTCTTCTGTCATGTGTGAAGATCTCTCAATACCGCAGATAATTCTGACTCAACTGGAAAAGTCCTTGCTCAGAATCTTTCTTAAGCCATATATAAATACACATAGTTCCTAAACATTTCTGCCCCAATGCAGTTATTTGAAAGGTCCAGCTGTGTGACTACAGAAGTCCACCACCTCTTACCACCCCCAAACACATACACATCAGAACATAGGTTTACTCTACAATGTATTGGTGTGTCTTCTGATCAAGAGATGGTGAAAAGAAGGTAAAAAAATCTGTGCTGTCAGCTCATTTTTGTAGACTAGAGATAAAGGGCTCCTCAAACAAGATAATACATGCTGACTACCAGCCTAATCATCAGATTGGGGGTAGTCCAATGTGGGAAGCAACTAGAATTTTGGCAGTCTGGCAATAAGGTTCAGGTAAGCATGCCCACCCTCCTATCCATGGCAAGGTTCCCTGAGGTCTCGCAAAGCACTGAAAGCCTATAGGCTCATCAGTTTGAGTGGCAAATGATACAATTAATAAGGGATGCAGCTGACTAACAATTATCCTCCTTTCACTGCCCCACATATGATAGTCAAGAGAAACAAAAAACAAATTCTATGCAATGAATATCAAATTTTTAAAATATCACATTTATATAGTGGTTTAAGTTTTATAATTTACCTTTCTCACAGTAAGCCTATGAAGAAAACAAAGTATTCTTATTCCAATTTTACAATGAGGAAAGTGAGCCTCCGAGAGGTTTCAGTGGTCACAACTCTAATAAGTGCTGAGACAAGATTTGAACCCATATCCTGACTGCAACTCTCAACACCCCTTCCACCATTCCTATGTGTCATGCAAAATAATGAATCACCAGTTCAATTTTAATGTCAAGCTTGTTTGTTTTTTTTAGTTTCTGCAGTGTAATAAGTGATTATGTGATAAAGATTATGTAATGTATTATGTAACTTTTCAACTTGATGATAGAATATGCATATTATTTATGGAGCAGATCAGCTAAAGTTAAATTGTTTTTGCCAAAAGATTGATAACTAGATTCTTTCTATCATCTGTCCCTCCATTTGTAATAATGATTATTATAAAAGATTAAAGACTTTTGCTATCATTGTATCTAGTCTTTATAGTCTCTGTGCATCTGCACTATTTCCCATAATGACAGTAGATAAATAATTCAAGTGAACTACACAACTTTGTTCTCTTGAACTATTTGGCTTGGCTTCATTTTATCATGCCAGTACTGTGGAGGACTAGAAGCCAAATTTTGTCCTGAAGGAAGAAAACATGGTCTAACAACCAAAACTCATTTTCAATGAGTATTCCTTTAAGAATTTAACTCAATTTCCATTACCGCTATAATCTTATACCAATGAATTGTAGTTTTAGATATTCCTCAAAGAAAGCTAAAACAGAGTATTCATTGATAATTAATTTGCTAATGCTACATGATTATTTATTCATTAAATTGTATCAGGTGGAACATTGGGAAGAATGATGAACTTGTAATCAAAGGATCTATGTTCAACTCCTAGACTTACCAAGTAATACATGCATGACCTTGGACAAGTCAGTTCACCTCTCTCAGACTTTCATCTGTAAAATGAAGAGATTTGACTAAATGGTCTCTCTGGCTCTGAATCTATGACTATAGGACCTAGATAAAATTTTCATGAAAAATTTTATCTATCTTTAACATCCAAGTTAAACTCTTGCAATATGTGTGTGTGTGTGTGTGTGTGTGTGTGCGTGTGTATATATATGAAATTACTTTGGAAGGGGAGACAGAGGAGCTAGCAAATTATTTTATATTTTTATTCTAAATATTTTAAGACTTTCTACTTGAAGTCTCTTTCCTATGTTTCATAATGATTTGGGAATTATCTCAGGTTGTCAAAGATTATAATGGAATCCAAATTATGTTACCTAGATAACTTTTCAACTTGATGATAGAATATGCATATTATTTATGGAGCAGATCAGCTAAAGTTAAATTGTTTTTGCCAAAAGATTGATAACTAGATTCTATCATCTGTCCCTCCATTCATCTGTCCATCTGTCTCTGCCTATCCATCTGTCTATCTTTTTGTCTACCTACTTATTGTTACAGAAAACCATGAAGACTACTTACTATGATGTATATGGATGATAATTTGCAGTAAAAGAGAGAATATCTCTGAGACATAGTATTTGAATAACTTGTAGGCATTTTATGTTATAGCAATTTTTTAAACAGGATAAACTATTGTTAATTGTGCATTATTTTCAAAAGTAAAATGTCTAGATTGGAGAATTCTAAAAAATTATTAGTGAAAGAAAAGAAAAAGTTTGCAAAGATTTATTCATAACCAAATAATCCTAACTCAGAAGTATAAAAGTTATCCCTTCTATATAGCTGTTAAAAAATAGCTTCTGGGCAAAAATTTTGAAAATCGTAGCTTATTCTATTGCTAGAAAATTATGGGGAAAATACTCCAAACCCTGTTAGTTCATTGAATAGAATGCTGAGAGGTACTTACCAACAAAATGATTAGTGAATGATAAGGCCTATTTCCCAAACAAGAATCTGATAAGTAGCAGTGGAATTTATATTGTAAGAAAATAAATATTTCTTTCCAACTTCCCCCTTCCCCTCCATTTTCCATTGTAATGGAAATAACAGTTTTGGCACAAAGGCTCTCTAGATGATTAATGGCCAGCTGGAATAAATGTCACAATAAAGACTCTCTCTCATTGAATATGAAGCTGTAGGCAGAATCTAAAGCAAACTGAAATTGTGGATAGACAGTAAGTCTGTGTCAGGAAGATCTGGATTCACCTGACACCTACTGCCATGTTACCTTGGGCAAGTTATTTAAACTTTCCATGACCCCAAGCAACTTCATAAAAATACTTTAATAAGTATAATTGTTGGTTTTCTGTCTAAACATATAAGTGATGGTGATCTGCATTGATGGAGAGAATGTTACCTTAAGGGGAGCTTCTATTATAACAGTGAAATCCTGGGTCTGGTTTCAGCTCTCACCATTGCCCCACTTAACCTCCCCTTGGGAGGAAACTGTAACTTGTCCATTTTTTTTTACCGTTTTTCTTCTCCCACAATTTTATTTTGAACTTTTCAGTTTGAATTTAACTCTAAAAGTTACAATACAACATTGGTAGCCTTAGTACCATCATGTACAGAATATAACAGCAACTACACTAAGTCTTCCAAATTAATAGCACTTAGTCCATATAACTCCTACAAAAACACAACTTTTTGCAATCACTGACCTAATGGAGGTTCGCTTGTCATCTTTCTTTCTAATGCATGTATTTGAAGAGCCTTCATATTACTAAATTAAATACAGCAAGCTGGAACACTTCCTCAAATTCCAGTGGGAAAGCCAAATTAACATCATTCACAGATACGAAGCAGCCTGTGAGCATTCTACTCATGCCAAATCTACAGAGAATTTTATGGCCCTCCATTTAGCCTAGTTTGCTGCCAGACATGAAGGCCTACAAAAAGGTCTGCCAGAAGGCCAGCTGAATGCCCAGATGCCACTGCTGATAGAACATATTTTAGAGCCTTGTAGTTGGATGCTGCATTTGCCAATTGATCCTGTGAGTTGTCCTAAGCTAGAAATATCAGGCCACAGAAAACAACAAAAGTTAAGCTATACTTGAGTTTTGAAAACCTAGCTTTCAATACTCCTTCTTCTATTTATCCTATTCACCTCTCTTAGCCTCAATTTCTCAACTGTAAAATGAAGGTGTTGGTCCCTTCCTACTCTGCTGTAATCCAAGGTAGGTTGGAAATGGCTAGCAATGAAGGAGAGAAATTAATTTAAAGCTAAATGTATATTAAATAATCTGTTATCTTGCCTATATCACTTTTAAAAATTGAGACAAGAAATGTTAAGTGAATAATCTGTACTCTATGGCCAAATTCACAAGACAATGATTCATTTGCTTTTCTTTCTAATTTCTCTATAATCCATTCTCAATTATGATCCCCTAAAATGACTTGGAATTTTTAACCTAGAGGAGACTTATGGGAGAGGAGAGACACAATAGAGATCTTCAAATATTTTAAGATCTATGGCAAGCAAGAAGGATTACACTTGTTTTGTTTAGAACCAGAGTGCAGAACTTCAAGCATGAGTAAAGATTGCAGAGAAGATTTAAAAAAGGGAAAATTCTAACAATCAAAAAATCATGCAAAAGTGATTTCAGCTGCCTCAGGAGGGAGTGTTTCCTCTTTCAAAGTTGCAAATTTCTGTTTAAGAAAATTTTTTTTACTAACGATTAGAAAGTTGAACAGGCTATATCATGATGTAATGCATCCCCCCATCACTGGTTGTTTTCAAGGATAGACTGAATGTCTATTTGTTTGGTACTTTGCATATGGAATTCCTGTTTAAATATGGCTTGTACTATGTGGCTTCTAAAATTTCTTCCAAATCTTAAACGTTGTGAGGAAAAGATCAAATTGATCATATCATGTTTTCTTTTCCTTCTCCAGTAGAGATTGCGTTTATAAAGAATAAACATTATGTATGAGCTAAAGCTACAAAGTTTTGGGATGCTATACTTAGATAGTGATATCCCTGTCTAATTGTTTCACATGCATTAGTTTTGCAAGAGATGGGTCTTTGTCTTCTACATCCTTGGTATTCGCCACAGGGCTAGCTTAACACAATGCTGGTCACACAAGAGCTGCTTTAATAAATACTTGGTGACCGACGTGGAAAGCTTGCTCCCCTTACATACTTATTCATTCTCTCATTCTCTCTCCCTCCCTCTCTCTCTCTCTCTCTCTCTCTCTCTCTCTCTCTCTCTCTCCCTCTCCCTCTCTCTCTCTCTCCCTTTTTCTTCCTCTCCTTCTCTCTCTCCCTCTCCATCTCCCTCTCCTCCCTCCTTCCCTCTCCCTCTCCTCCCACCCTTTCTATTTCTACATCACACACAGATTGTTTTCTTTTGTTTTCCTTTTCTGTATCAAACCCAGGAATGAAAAGCATGAAGAAAGTAAATGGGAAGGGTTCAGGAGGCCTTTTAAAATGGTGCAAGGGAAACATACATCAAAAAGACTGAAAAAGCCTAAAGCAAGTTGTTTAGGATTTTTTTTTCTTTCTTTTCATTGAAAACGATTTTTCTTTTGGTGTCTGGCTATGGCTATCTGGCTCAATACATCCAGCTTTCTACAAACACGCATACTTTTTCCTAAATGTTCAAGTATTTCAAAATATCAATATATTACCTAAGCATCTAAAATCAAGAATTGGAGTTTTCACCTTTCCTTGGAGATATTTTGCTGATATGTGGACAGTCTTTCACATTTTTTTTTTCTTTGTGTTCTCAGGCTTTGGGAAATCGTCACCTTTGTTGCCATTACCATCCTTTCTCAAAATCCATAGTGCTTTATGTCCTTTTGAAACAACCTAGTTCCAACTCATCAAAGGCAGCTTTTAAGATCATCTATTAGAGATGTGTTAACTCCTTGCTCCCCCACACGTGATTATTTTAACGCCCTGTGCTTTGCTGGCCTTCAGCCTCACAGGGCGCTCTGAATATAAGAACAGTTGACCAAAATCTGGAGACCACTTATATTTCAGCAAAGGTTTCTAGATAAGTTTCTGAAACAATCAAGCACAACCACGAAGAGCTGTTTTGGGGTTTTGCTCCAACTAAGTGGAATAGGGGACATCTGGTATTAAGCTGAAAACCTGTGGAGGTGAAACTGGATTCTGTATACCTTATGGATCAAAACAGGGAACAGATAAAGAGCAAGGAAAATTATTAAGTTGACAGGCATCACATGGCACAAATATTTATAGAAAACCAAAAGGCAGCAGACATTCAAATTCAACTGTTATTCTCCACTAGAATGACAAAACATTAAAAATCAGCCAGCTTGTTTTGTTTCAATAGCACTCGACATTGAACTAGATGATATCTGAGGTCCCTTCCAGATTTGCATATTATTTTGTGAGAATAGAAATTACTTGCACTGCCCACCTAGATTGATGCTATAAGGCTCAAACAAGCTAATATCAGTGAGTAAACTCTAAGAGTCATAAATGTTGGGTGTAATCATGATATATGTCTGTATGCCTTTGTATTACAACAAACATCTATAGGAAGTAAGATGGAGCAAAATCATGAATTAGCCTTCTGTTCAAACTCCAATTCCAAAGGCCAAACATTAATTTAAATAGGTTTTATAAGTTTACCAGAAGTATTTCCTAATGAAGCTATTTCTTGAGCTTGCATCTCTGGTAATAAAATATAAGATCAATGAAATTAAATGTATTAATGATATCTGAACTATATCATTTAATAAAAATCACTCCACATTTTATTTAGATCCTACACTACTTATGACAGTGACAAAGAAAAAAAATAAAAATGATAATTTGTCAAACTTGTTAGCAAACATTTATTAATCAAAACTGTACCATCATGATATTTAATAATGGAGGATATGAAAGAAACTGATTTCCTTTCTCATTTTCAAGGAAGTTAAAATATACTTGAATTTCATATTTGGAATGCACTATTACTTGGTTTTAATTTTGAACAGTCAGCAAAACGTTATGTGTGGATTTATGAGTTTTCTCCAGATGAAATTAAGAATAATCATTACTGGGCCAGCGAGGTGGCGCAGTGACTAGAGCACCAGCCCTGGAGTTCAAATCAGGCCTCAGACATTTGACACACTAGTTGTGTGACCTGGGCAAGTCACTTAACCCCAATTGCGCTGCCCTCTCCCTTCCAAAAAAAAAAAAAGAATAAACATTACCTTTCAACTTTAATATTGACCATATAAAGTACAATCACATTGATGAAATAGTTTTGATATGATTGATTACTCCAATAAATGTATAATTGGAATTATACGTGACAGAATTAATCTCTGCTCTAAAGTCTTACTAAAGCTTAAACTTTGAAACATTCATTGCTATCACAATCCTTGCTAATCTGTTAATCGACTATCAATTAAAATTTATAATGTAAGAAATCCAATTGAAAACGCGCAATTTATAAGGGTGAATTTTTACTCATGATTGTTATCTTATTCTGAATTGTCCTCAAGAGGAAAAGATAAATCAAGATATGTAAACATGGAAATTAAAGAAAATAAAACAAATCAGTTGCAATTCAGGCTACTATTTATTCAAATCTATTTGGCTCTTTGAAGAAAGGCACAATGCCTCCCTACCTGCTAATTATTTTGTGTTATCTTACAATACTGAAGAGTGATCTGCAAACTATGAAAGCAAAAAAAAAGCTGTTAACTAGGATGGTATTTACAAGGCACTCTATCTGCTTCATACAATTTATATATAAATAGATGAAGTTTTTGGAATATAATAAACCAGTCATGCAGATAGCTTTCTGCAGCATGTGCCCAAATACCCATTTCTGTTCTTCCCAATTTAATATGAATTCTTTTATTAAATATTCTTTTATCATTCTAAACGTAATCACACATGAAAAGATCTCTATACAGTCTTGTACAGAAAAATATATGAAATTATAAACTATGTGTAATTTTAGTTTTATAAAGTTTGTCATGAGAGCAAAATAAAATAAAAAAGTGGTCTTACTTGTTCATGAACCTCTGGGCATTGGTCTGTTCCCTTCTATGCATATTCAGTGTTATATTGACTCTTATAAAATTGTTTTTTCCGCATGACTAATACTTCTCTCCCAACAATTTGCCCACTTAAACCTTTGAAACCTTGTAACAAAACACTTATAACAAAACCCTGCAAACTTTGCAACAAATATAGTCAAGCAAAACAAACTTACACAATGATCATTTCTGAAAATGGATAATTATTCTGAACCCATAGTTCATGATCTTTGACAAAAAATAGAAAATATGTTTCATTATTAGTATTTTAAAATCATGATAAAGTACTGATATGCATCATCCACTTATCCGTAACATGCACATGGATGTACATATACATATATGTACTTGTGTATATATTCACATTTTAGATAGACGTAATATGTTGATATGTGTGTATATGTACATGTATGTATATTTGTTCAGTAGTGTCTTAGTCTTAGTGATCCTATATGGGGTTTTCTTGGCAAAGTCACTGGAGTGGTTTTCCATTTCCTTCTCCAGCTCATTTTACTGATGAAGACAACCAGGGTCACATAGTCAATAAACATCATGAGGCTGGATTTGAACTCAGGTCCTCCTGACTCCAGGCCAGGTATAAAATATTCACATGTATATATGTGTATATATATATATATATATATGTATACATATATATATATATATATATGTATACATATATATGTGTGTGTGTGTGTGTGTGTGTGTGTGTGTGTGTGTGTGTGTATGTGTGTATGTATGCACACACATTTATTTCATTATTAAACTTTCTGTAGCAAACAACTAAAAACAAAGTGAGTACCCATTAACTGGGAAATGGTTGAACAAGTTCTGACATGTGAATGAAATAGAATATTACTGTGCCAGAAAGAATGATGAACATAAAAGATTCAAAGAATTCTTATAAGACTTTTCTGAACTAATGTGTAGTGATCAGAAGCAGAATCATTTATACAATAAGTATTGTAAAGGAGAGGAAAAATAATTTTAAAAGCCTTAAAGATTCAGATTAATCATTAATTATGGCTTTATAAGACTAATGAAGATTGTTTTTTCACTGTTGTTGTATCATGGCTACCAAATAATACACATTTTCAAAATGGATAATGTGGGATTAACTATAATTATAACTTTCTCTATGCACAAATGTATATATTCATATACTTATACACATATACTAGACTTTTCTTCCTCCTTCCATTATTTCTCCCAGAACTCTCTAGGAAAAAACACCAGAAGCTTTCATATAGTTGATGTCAGTAGTCAACTTAATCCTAGAAAAAAAAAATTCTGAATCACCTTGCTTTCTCATAAACATACTCTGATTCAGGGCTATATGTTAATGGTGAAATATCAAACAGAGTGGTAACCTGGAAGACATCATATTTTGAGGAAGAATACACACTTTTCCCCCAGTACCTTCTAGATCTCTAGCTCTAGTTCCCACACCATTTTTGTTTTGTGCCATGTGATATGCAAATTTTCTCTTTCTTTTAAATTACCTACATATTTAATTTCCTATCTTCCTCTTTCATTTCATATTCTCCCAGGAATAGGGAATTCTTTATAAATACAAATACCTCACAAATGTATAGATATATATCCGTTGTGCAAAGATCACTAGAATTGGAACAAGAAGATGTAGGGAGCTGTATACTGTGGTAAATCACTTTTCTAAGTGTGTTTCTTCATATATAAAGAGAGATCATAATAATGTTACTACCAATTTTATGATACTTTTTGCGAGGAAAATACTTTTTAAAACATAAAGCATTATATATGTGAGCCATTATTATTATTATTATTACTATTATTGGATTGTGTTTCATTTCTTTATCTTTTTAATAATGGCTATCAATAGAAGTGGACTTTTTCTATTTTAAAGAGCAAAATGAAACAGAGATAGGCTCAACTGCCATTGAAATTATTAAACACATACCAGGTATTTTATTGTACTTTTTGAAAAAAACAAAACTGTAACTACAGTAAACCTTTGTAACAAAGTGCCTCTCTAGCCCATAGTTTTGGCCACTGTCTCATTCAAATGATGTTCCCATGTAGGAAATTATATCCAAAGCTTCTCTTTTTCCATATAATAATGAAAATATATAATACAGACAACATTATTTCTTTCAATACCAATATATAAGGATATTTTATTAAATTTACTGGTTATTAAATAATTGTTAAAAAATATAAATATTTCACTGAAAATAACAGTTACCATAAATTGGGGTGGGAAAGGTCACTTCCAAAGGAAAATACCCTACCTAAACTAACTATAAAATTTTATGAGAATATTCTATCCATTGATCAAGGGCATACTTGATAAGGAGGTTAAAATGGGATAGGTTGGCATTTGTATCAGTATTCTCTTGTGGAATTTTTTAATGTTACATAAGTACCTGAAGGATGTAGAAAATACAAGATCCCACCATCTGTATTATTTGTCAACTGTTTGTAAAAAAAGCATTTCATTCAGCAGAATTAACCATTGCCTTAATGGCTCTCCCACAAGGTGTCTCCCATGCATATTTAAAAAGCATACACACATAAAATCACATAAAAGGAGCTTAACAGACCTTTGGGGGCCTTCTGGTCCAAATCCTTTACTTTGTTGGTGAGGCAATGGAGGCTGAGGGAGATTAGACGATTTCATCAAGATTACACAAGTAGGTAACTGTCTAAGACTGCAAGTTGCAGAGCAAGAATTGAACGTTTTTTTTTTTGGCAGATAGTTTCCTCCCTAAGGAATTCCTTATGCAAAATAATTGAGAAATCTATTGTTAGGAATCAATTCCATTCAAATTCAAAATCAATTCAATTTGAATTGATATTATCAAAGGCAGTTTCCAGGTTTATTTACTCCAGCATCAATGCCCTTCTCTCAGTATATTTGTTTTCTGAATTATATATTTAATTTTAAGTGCAGTGTTGGGCTAAATATTGAGTGGAACAGAATCCAAGTAAAAGGTACATCTAACAGTTTGAAATTATGTAATGGGAAAAAGACATTTGCAAAAGAAACCATAAAAGAATAACAAAAAAATCTAATCATTGTGCTTACTTTGGTGCAAACAGGCTAAAAATTCTATACATAAGAGTTTAGAGAAGAGATAAAGGAGAGATCAATGTGAGCTGCAGAAATGGAAAACACTTAATGGTAATGGTGGGAGCAGAGGATCTAGGTTGGATTTAAATAAGCTGAAATATATTCTCTTCCTTTCATCAAGATCCAACTTGGGATCATCTGTGAATCATGTGAAGTCTTCCCTAAATGTCCAAGCCTTCCTTACATTATACATGAAGAAAATAATGCCTCTGTCCTATCAAATCTCATAGCACTTTCCTGGACTTCTTTGTACTTTCCATTCTCATGTCATATTTATGTACTTAGCCTTCAAAATGAATTGATAATGAATTTGAATTGAATTGATTCCTATCGATAAAGGTTTGCTCTATTATTTCACTGGTGTAGGGAATACCCCAATGAGGAAACTTTGTCAAAAAGGTTCAATTACTGCTCTGCAACCTCTAGTCTTATGGAGTTACTAGGTCACTTAAAAGTTAATTTGTTTGACTAGGTTAACATAGCTAATATGTGCCAGAGACAGTACTGAAACTAAGTTTTAGCTTTCAGGCGAGTTTGAATTAATTTGAATTGAAAAGAAAAGAATGAGGCATTGGTTAGTGGGATGGGGTAAGGAAAGGAGCTGCATGGATTCATTTTATTTCACTAGGACATAATACATGTGATATATTGTATCTGTGTTATGAGTCATTTTCATACTGCAGTTTTAAAATGTGACCAAGGCAGATGACTTATGCATTCAAAACTTAAAGAATGATACGTGCAGGTTTGCCAGTTCTTTTCTACCATGCCTTATAATTCCTTTGTATGGGAATAATGAAAAAAGAATATTTCTAAAAATTTTGGTAGGTTTTCATTAAATTCTATTTTTATAAAAAAAAATAGCTTTAAATTTCACTCATAAGGGATCAGACATGGAAAACCAACAGCCATGACTTTTTTTTTTTCACAGAACAGATAAAAGCCTTTAGATTTTATTTTACTTCAAGGCTAAGATCTGCCAAAATAAGCATATTCATAGAAGCACTATGACATATCAGTATATCTTTTATTACCAAAAGAACATGGAATTTCCAGCTATATTAGCTGAGTTTCGCCTTTTCAAAGGAGAATGCTTCTTCAAATTAAGTTCAATAAACATTTAATATGAAACTGGTACGTATAAGATACTCTGCTATGCACAAAGGTACAAATATTTTTTTTTGAAATTACAGGACTCTCCACAGAAACTGTAAAGCTCATACACATGCACATACAAATATGCTACAAGGAAAACTGCAAAGAGTATATGAGAGAGCTATTTGAAATGTTATATGAAAATCTAAGGAGGTAGAGATCATTTTCAATTACAAAAATGAAATTAAAATTAATTTTTTAAATTAAAAAATAACATTAGGGAATGGTAAAGATACAAATGTGGTTAAAGTATAAACAACATAAGCAGGGTGTGGGAGTGGAGATAGCCTGAGAAATGGAGGGAAGCATAGTATAAACAAAGGCCTTAAATGCCTAGCTAAGGAGATTGTATCTTATTATAGGCAACCTGTTGAAGGTTTCTGAATTGGGAAGAGGTTGGGAAGATGAATAATCAGTTCACTTCACTTGCCTTCTCAAGAAGCTACAGTGACTCCTTTTTGCCCCTAAGATAAAAATAAAAACAGATCCTTTGTTTGGCTTGCAAAGCCCTTCACAACCCAGTTTGCACTTATCTCTCTGGGCTGATTACATAGTAATCTGCCACATGCAGTCTACATTCCACCCAAATTGACTTCCTTTGTCCCAAACACAACATTCCATCTCCAATGTCTGTGTGCTTGTGCAGGATATTCTTCCTATATGGAACATTCTCCCTTTTAATCTCTGTCTCTCAAATTCCCAAGCTATCTTCCAGCTTAGTTAAAGTGACATTTACAAGAAGAAACAGTTTCTGGGATAGTCTGGTCATGTGACCAAGAAGATGGAGTACTAAACATTTTCTCTGACACTCATAGCCTTTTGTATCTCTAAAATAAGAATTATACACAAGAAAAAAAGTAATTTCATCTACCTCTATGATCTAGGGCAGGGGTTGACAAATTATGACATGAGGGCCAAATTCATTCCATCATCTGTTGCTATTCATAAGCTAATGTACTCATGTACTCATGAGTTAAGAATGGCTTAAACAGATGGCAAGCAAATTTGACCTGGAGGCCATAGTTTGCCAGCCTCTGGCCTAACACATTAAGAAGCTAAAGACTTAAAAAACCCAGTGAATTTATAATAAGGATGAGTAATAATCCCCTGACTCGGCACCCCTTGCTCCACTGCCCACAATGCTTTCAGAGGCAGGGCTGCACAAGTCAACTTGTAGGTTTGCAATAGAACTAAATTCCACATTCCTGATTCCCAACTCCTTTGAAATCCAAAAGCTAGAAGCTTGCTCAAGCTACAAAGAGAGTATGATTGTGTTCTATAATATAACAAAGTTCAGCTAGAGAAATGAGAAGCAAAGAGAACCATGGCAGTGTAAGTATATGATTATAGTGGCTATCTGATACTCCACTAAGAATAAGGGAAAAAAACAAGCATCCAGCTGGGACCAGTTTTTTTTTCCCCCAGAGAAGCCATTTGCTTGAAAAAATGAGAATCTAGGGGAGAAGAGTCAAAATGGCGCTGTGAAAGGTGGGAACTACTGGAACTCTCTCACAAATTCTGTCAGATACGTCTAAAAAAGTGAATCTGAGCAGATCTGAGAGAATTAGAAGCCACTAGTAGACTGAATGGGGCAGGACAGATGGGCACCCAGAAGGAGCACCAGACCACAACAACCTGGAATAGAAGAGGAACCCAATCAGCTCACCAGTGTGGGAGAACACTAGGCACATAAAACATGGGAACAGGAGCAGGCACAGGGCAAAAGTACCAGTTACATTGAAGACCAAGCCGCAGGCCTCTCAGCCCAGGATGGGCATCTGTCAGAGCTACGTGAGACACCAACACTAAGCCTGTGCCTGAGGGAGCAGTTACCCCTGAGGCCTCCAGACCACAGTCTAAAGGTTTGAAATTCGCCTTCTTGAAGCTCCAGGAGCCACGATGACCAGGTAAAATGGCTCTCATCCTTCCCTTCCTCACACAGATAATACTCCCTCAGGAGAAACCGTGAAATAGAAGAGCCAGAAGTGGGGCTACAGCAGCCTTTGAGCTTGGGAGGCTGGGGAATCCCCTCCCTGCACTGGCAGAAGGAGAATAGTGCAGGTCCCACCTCAGCAGAGCAGCAGAATTTCTGGGGGGGGGGGCAGAGCCAAGATGGCCACATGAAAACAGCATCTTACTGGAGCTCTCTCACAAGTTCTGTCAGATTCCTATAAAAAAGTGAATTTGAGCAGATTTGAGAGAGTTAGAAACCATGAGAAGTGGGGCAAATTTCCCAGCCAGGAGAGTCTGAAAGGCCAAAGGAACAAATCTGTGGGCTAGGAGAGCTATTGGAGTGCAGAGCTGCTCCAGATGGACCAAAGCAGAAGCAGCTGGCCGGGAAAAAAGTGGGAAACAGGCTGGGAGAAAACCGGGCACCCGAAACCAGCGGAGATCCCCAGGCTTACCAACACAGCATGGCACTCTGTGGAAGGGATGAGAGGCAGCGCAACGCCACCGACCGCCACCGACCGTGAGACACCAACTCCTGAGGCTTGCAGCCCAAAGGATGCTTCTTGAACTTCTGGGAGACAAAAAGGCCAGGTAAACAGCTCTAATCCCTCCCCTCCCCACCCAGAGAATTCCCCAGAGGGAAAAAAAGGAAAAAATGCTGGAATAGAGGAGACAGAAGTGGGGCTTCAGTGGCTGAGTAGTGGGAGTATCTGAGTCCCAGAGGGGCAGAGCTGGCAGGGGTCAACACCAAGAGACCAGACATACTCTTGCTCCCCCAGGGGAAGTGACAGACACCCAGCTCGAACAACAAAGAGCTGAGACCACTGCTGGAGAGCAACAGAACTGGAGGACAACCCCAGGGGAAGAGGAGATTTCGGGCAGCCAGACCCCCTCCCCCACACCTCAGGAGAATAAGAAAGCTGGGACAGTGAGCCCTGAGCCCCAAAAGCAGAAATTTATTGTAAAGCCAGGAAAAGGCTAACCAACATGAAGAACATGAAAAAAACAAGGACCATTGATTCTTTTTATGGAGACAGGCAGGATTAAAATACTAATTTAGAAGAGGATAACAATGAAACTATATCTACATCTGATATCTCAAAAGGTAATGTGAACTGGTCACCAGCCCAAAAAGCATTGCTGGAAGAGCTAAAGGAGGATTTTAAAAACCAAATTAGGGAGGTAAAAGAAAAAATGGAAAAAAAGTGGGAAAAATGGAAAAAAATCCACTGATGAAATCAAGTCCCTAAAGGATAAGATTGGAGAAACTGCTACAGAGATTCGGAATCTAAATAGAGAAAATGACACCCTGAGAGGTAAAATCAACCAATTTGAAAAGAAGACTCAAAGGCAAAATGAAGACACTAACTCATTAAAAATTACAGTTGACCAAGTGGAAGCTAATGACTCTATGAGGCATCACGAAGTAGTTAAACAAAATGTAAAGAATGAAAAACATAGGAAAAAATGTGAAATATATGATTGGGAAAACAACTGACCTGGAAAAAAGGTCCAGGAGAAACAATTTAAGAGTAATTGGTCTACCAGAAATCCACGATGAAAAAAAAGACCCTTGACAGTATCCTCGAAGAAATTATCCAAAACAACTGCCCAGAGGTCCTAGAAGCAGAGGGCAAAATAGTCATTGAAAGAATTCATGGATAACCCCTGAAAGAGATTCCAAACTGAAAACTCCAAGAAATATTATAGCCAAATTTCAGAACTACTAAATTAAGGAGAAAATACTGCAAGCAGCCAAAAGGAAACAATTCAAATATCGTGGAACTACAGTCAGGATCACGCAGGATCTTTCAGCTTCCACTTTAAAAGACAGGAGAAACTGGAATATGATATTCTGAAGGGCAAAGGAGCTGGGACTATAACCAAGGATCAACTACCCAGCAAAATTAAGCATAATTTTTCAGAGAAGGAGATGGACACTCAATGAAATAAGGGATTTCCAGACCTTCCTGATGAAAAGGCCAGAACTTAATGGAAAATTTTATTTCCAAATACAAAACTCAAGAGAGACATAAAAAGTTAAACAGTGGGAAAAACCCCACAAACCTTATTAATCGATAAGGACAAATTATTTTCATCTTTATATAGGATTATATTATATATGTTATATATACGTATACATATATATGTAAATCTTGAGAACAGTACAGCTATTATGACAATTGAAAGGGATACACATAGACTGCGGCAACTTATCACCAGAATAATACACCATGACCAGGTAGGATTTATTCCAGGAATGCAAGGCTGGTTCAATATCAGGAAAACCATTAGCATAATTGGCCATATCAGCAACAAAACTTGCAGAAACCATATGATCATCTCAATAGAGTCAATCTCAGTATACTTTTCAGTATTTTTTTTGAGTCTCTTTTAGCAAGTCATTGACTTGTTTTTCATGGTTTTCTCTCATCCTTCTCATTTCACTTACCAATTTTTCCTCTACTTCTCTAACTTGCTTTTCTAAATCCTTTTTGAGCTCTTTCGTGGCCTGAGACCAGTTCATGTTTTTCTTGGAGGTTTTTGTTGTAGGCTCTATGACTTTGTTAACTTCATCTGACTGTATATTTTGGTCTTCTTTGTCACCAAAGAAGGATTCCAGAGTTTGAGACTGAATCTGGGTGTGTTTTCACCGCCTGGCCATGTTCCCAACCAACTAAATTAACCTTTGAGTTTTTCAACGGGGTATGGCTGCTTATAGACTAAAGAGTTCTATGTTCCATGCTTGGGTGGAT
>CM053624.1:228808595-228835536 GCA_028646595.1 Phalanger gymnotis | reverse complement strand
GAAATAGTGAATTCTTAGCCCAGAAGCTGGCCTCTTTGGGTTTATCAAAGAGTAGACTGCTATAGTTGTTGACTTCTCCATTTTGTGTACCTATCCTATTCTACTGATCCACAACTCTGTTTCTTAGCCAGTACCAGGTAGATTTGATGACTGCTGCTCTAAGTTACAGTTTAATATCTGGTATGGCTAGGCCACATTCTCTAGCATTTCTTTTCATTAATACCCTAGATATTCTAGACCTCTTGTTCTTCCAGATGAATTTTGTAATTATTTTATCCAGCTCTGTAAAATATTTTTTGGTAGTTCAATTGGTATCACACTGAACAGATAGATTAATTGAGGTAAAATTGTCATTTTTATTATATTAGCTCAGCCTAACCATGAGCAACTGATGTTATTCCATTTATTTAGATCTGACTTTATGCACGTGAAAAATGTTTAACAATTATGTTCATATAGTCCCTGGGTTTGTCTTGGCAGATAGACTCCCAAATATTTTATAGTGTCTACAGTAACTTTGAATGGAATTTCTCTTTCTGTCTCTTGCTGTTGGGCTTTGTTAGCAATGTATAGGAATGCTAAGGATTTATATGGGTTTATTTTATATCCTGCAACTTTGCTAAAGTTGTTTATTATTTCAAGTAGTTTTTTTACTTGATTCTCTAGTATTCACTAAGTAAATAATCATATCATCTGCAAAAAGTGATAATTTAGTTTCTTCTTTGCCTGTTCTATTTCCTTCAATTTCTTTTTCTTCTCTTTTTGCTACAGCTAACATTTCTAGTACCAAATTGAAAAGTAGGGGTGATAATGGACATCCTTGTTTCACCCCTGATCTTACTGGGAATGCATCTAGCTTATCTCCACTACAAATTATGTTTGTTGATTGTTTTAGGTAGATGCTATTTATAATTTTATAATTTACTTACCTATAAATTTTACTTTCAGTGGATAATTAAATGAAAATAAGCATACAGAGTTAGCAGTAATATAAATAAATGATAGAAGTAACAGGATTTAATTATCTGTGAAGTAATTGACTAAATATATCAAAGAAGAAAGTCAACCAAACAAAATACACTGACACAAAAGTAACCACATATCCATTCCCAAATATATCAGAAAATATACATAAATTTAAGAATTCATTCAACAATATTTAGCAAGGCCTCCAAATATATTAATTTGATCAATCAAATGAAATTGTAGTTTGAGTGTAACTGGAAAAATTAATGATCTATCTTCTATTCCTGTTTTATCTACATGATGATTCATTAGAGGAATTGTTAGAGAACTACTGCTGATGGAAATCCTGTCATCTGTTCCACGATAGTACAAATATTAGGAAAATATTTGAGGCATAGACAGGGCAAATGATTTACCTAGGGTCAAAATTTTATTATGGAAAAACTGAGGAAATACTGAATCCAATTCCAATATTCTTTCCAATATACCATACTTTTCTTCTGCATAGGAAACAAATTATCTCGCCAAATATAATTGTCTTGTTTTTAGTGCCTTGACTCTTTTCCAGATTGATGATGTTTTAATTCCACACATTAAAGGATCACAAATGTAGCAGTTCCCAGTGCTTAGCCCAGTTCATTGCACATAGTAAGCACTTAATAAATATTTCATCCTTCTCTCCCTATTTTTCCCTCCCTCAGGCTATCAGTCTGTCAAATTGCAAATCAGTTATTTTAAAAAGGACTTTTATTTTGATGAAAGGACAGGCAACATTAGCATATTTGAATATGCATCAGAGCAGGGCTTCTCAAAAGCTTTGGTGTCTTGCACCTCTTTGGTAGTCTTCTGAAGCCTTCTCAGAAAAATGTTTTTAAATGCATATACTTGTACACATAATATTCTAAAGGAAAAGGATTATATTGTGATATAATTAGTAAAATATTTTAAAAATAAATATATGAAAATAAATAAATTTATGGAATGCATGGTAAGAACCTATACCTTAGAAATATCTGATCTAATATAATTCCTTTATTTTGCAGGTGATGAAACTAGGTTAATTACTTAATAAACAAATAAATCCTGTTGCTTCTATCACTTATGTATGTTACTTCTGGCTAACTTCATATACTTATTTTAACTGATGTATCAAAATTCTAGAATAAGTTAGGATCAAGTGCACAATTGGAAGAAACTGTGTTGGAAAGAAAGACCATATATCAAATTTATTGATGGAAGAGACCTTAGAGATAAACTCATTATCAAGGGTTTTTAATGTATACTCTATAAACTTAAAATAATAGCTTCCTAATTATATTTCAATATAATTTGATTTCCTTTGCAATCCCATCCATTTCATTTTAGTGTAAAAACATTGATAAGTGGTCCATAGGCTTCAATAGTCTACCAAAGAGATCCACGGCACAACACACACAAACACACGCGCACACACACACACACACACACACACACACACTCATGAATAACATCTGATCTACTATAATCCATTTATTTCATACATGATGAAACTAGGTTCTAGAGAAAATGAAATGATTTGGCTAATATTATATAGAATGTAGACAGTAGAGCTGACACTATTATATAGGATTTAGACAGTAGAGCAGATAAAGGAGTCATTTCATTATACCCTGTTGTCTTAGGAAGGATACTTTTTTTTTTCCTTTCTTTCCAAGATATAAAGAAAAGAGATTGGGATGGGAGGAGCCAAAATGGCAGAGTAAAAGCAGGAACTTCCTTGAGTTCTTCATGAAACCCTTCCAAATACCTGTAAAAATGACTCTAAACAAATTATATAGCTGCAGAACCTACAAAATGACAAGGTGAAATGAATTTCCAGCCCAAGACAACCTAGAAGGTCAACAGCAAAGGTCTACTGCACTGGGCTGGGAGAAGAGCATAGTCCAACACAAAGCAGCCAGCAAGGAGCAGGCCGCAGCAAACATGGAGCAGCCCTCAGAGGACTAAATGACTGTCAGCTGTGGTAGTTTCCAGACTTTTCAATGCATAGACACCAAAGACAACTTCTAAAGTCAGTAGGAAAAGTCTGTTGGACCTATAAGAGAGGAGTGAGGTCTGGCCTCAGGCTTGGGGAAGTGGCAGCAACAGTGGCAACTGCTTCCCAAGCTAGAAGCCCACAGATGGTGGGTGGGGGGGGAATCAAGCAGCTGAACAGAAGAGCATTGCAGGGATCTCTTTGCTGGTGCTGAGGCAGAATTCTCTTGCTTTGCTTGTGCCTGTATCTGGGCTGCAGTCCTGGGTGGCAGTCTTGAGGAGAAGGAGCGCTGGAGTGGTGGAGTGTGTGGTAGCAATGGAGAGGGAATCCTCCTCATGGTTCCTAGGCAGGAAAGAGTGCCTCACAGACCAGAATGCAGGGTAGGCTAGGAGTAAACTCCTCTTCTTTTATCATATCACCTTGGAACAACTGAATATTTACAGGTCCCTAGAAGTATCTCTGAAAACAGACACACAAAACCCCTGAAGCTTGGGACAGTATTCCCTCCACACTGGAAGCAGAACCCTACCTTAACAAAGAAGTAAAAGTCAAGTCATTAGCTGGGAAAATTAGCAAGCAGTGAAAAAATTCAGATTATAGAATCTTACTTTAGTGAAAGAGAAGATCAAAACATACAACCAGATAACAAAGTCAAAGATCCTATATGTAAAGCCTCCAAGAAAAATATGAATTGGTCTTGGGACACAGAAGAGCTCAAAAAGGATATTGAAAATCAAGACAGAGAAGTAGGGGAAAAATTGGGAAGAGAAATGAGAGGGATGAAAGAAAATCATGAAAAATGAGTCAGCAACTTACTAAATGAGACTCCCTCAAATACTGAAGAACACCTTAAAAACAGACTAACACAAATGGCAAAAGAGGTCCCAAAAGCCAATGAGGAGAGGAATGTCTTAGAAGCAGAACTGGCCAAATGGAAAAGGAGAAAGAAAATAATTCCTTAAGAACTAGAATGGAGCAAATTGAAGCTAATGACACTATGAGAAATCAAGAAATGATAAACAAAGCCAAAACAAAAAAAATAGAAGACAATGTGAAATACTTTATTGGAAAAAACAACTTACCCAGAAAATAGAACCAGGAGAGAGAATTTTAATATTATAAGACTACCTGAAAGCCATGATTAAAAACAAAAAAAGAGCCTAGACATCTTTCCAGAAATTATCAAGGAAAACTGCCCTGATATTTCGAAACCGGAGGGTAAAATAGAAATGGAAAGAAGCCACTGGTAACCTCATGAAAGAAATCCCAAAAGTAAAACTCCTAGGAAAATTGTAGCCAAATTCCAGTGTTCCTAGGTCAAGGAGAACACATTGCAAGCAGCCAAAAAGAAACAATTCGAGTATTGTGGAAACACAATTAAGGATAACACAAGATTTAGCAACTTCTACGTTAAGTGATCTAGGGACTTGGCATATGATATAGTGGAGGTCAAATAAGTTAGGATTACAACCAAGAATCACCTATCCACCAAAATAGACAGTCAATGAAATAGATGACTTTCAAACATTCTTGAGGAAAAGACCAGAGCTGAATAGAAAATTTGGCTTTCACATACAAGAATCAAGAGAAGCATGAAAAGGTGAACAGGAAAGAGAAACCATAAGGGACTTATTAAAGTTGAACTGTTCATATTCCCTACATAGAAAGATGACATTTGTAACTCATGAGAACTTTCTCAGTATGAGGGTAGTTGGAAGTCTTACACACACACACACACGTATGTATGTATATATGTATGTGTATGTATGTATACACACAAACACACATATATGTATATTTATGTATATGTACACGTGTGTACATATATGCATACACATATACATATATATGAATGTGTACACCTGCATATACATACGCTGTGTAGGTATGTAGGTATATATCTGTATGTATGCATATGTGTGTATATATGTATGTATCTATGTGTATGTATGTGTGTGTGTGTATGGATATTGATAGAGAGAGAGAGTGTGCACAGGGTGAATTGAATATGAAGGGATGATATAAAAAAGTAATATAACGAATGAGCTAAGAATGTACTCGGAGAAGGAGAATGGGAGAGATAGAATCAGGTAAATTATTTCACACAAAGGAGGAAAGAACAAGCTTATATAGTAGAGAAGAAGAGGGAAAGCTGAGAGGGAATGAGTGAACCTTACTTTCACCCAATTTGTCTTAATGGGGGAATAACATATACACTCAATTGGCTATGGGAATCTATCTTACCCTAGAGGAAAGTAAGGGATAAGGGGATAAATGAGAGGGCATAATAGAAGAGAATGCAAAGTGGAGGAGGGGATAATAAAAGAGAAGGCAAATTGGGGGAGGGGTTTATCAGAATCAAGTGCTTTTGAGGAGGGCCAAGGTCAAAGGAGAGAATAAAGGAAATATATTTAGTCTTTCACAACATAAATAAAATAGAAGTATTTTGCATGACGTCACACGTAAACTAAAACAAAGTGCTTGCTTTTTCAATGAGGGTGGGTGGGAATGGAGAGACAGAATTAGAAAATCAAAGTTTTAAAAACCAATGTTAAAAATTGTTTTTGGGGGGCGGAGCCAAGATGACAGCTAGAAAGCAGGAACTTGCATGAGCACCCCCCAGGTCCCTCCAAAAACCTATAAAAATGGCTCTGAACAAATTCTAAAACTGCGAAATCCACAAAATAGCACAGGGAAGCAGGGATCCAGCCCAGGACAGCCTGGATGGTCACTGGATGAGGTCTATCACACACAAAGTGGAGGGGAGCAGAGCGTGGAGGGAAGTAGAGCCCAGTGTGGGTGGCAGCAGGACCAACTAGACCAGGAGCTGGGTGAAACAGGCCATAGCACTCTGAATCAGTGAGCTGTGGCAGTTACCAGACTCCTCAACTCACAAACACCAAAGACAACAGAGAACATTAGTGGGAAAAGCTGCTGGGACAGAGTGAAAAGAGTTCCCAGTTCAGCCACCACCCCAGGGGAGCAGCAGGAGTGGTACAGCTACAGAACTACAGCTGCAGTTGCTCCAGGCTCCAGGCCCACCTGCTGGGAGGAATTAAGTGGCACATCAGAGCAGGAGTGCACTGCCTGCTTAAGATTCCAATCAGGTCCTGGCTGGTGGTTCTTGGGGAAGGAGGATTGCTGCTGTGGCAGAGCTGGCTGTATAGAAGTAGCTCTGAAATCAATGGCACATCCCCTCAAGCTTGGAACAAAGTACTCTTTGCTCTACAAGCAGTCATACCCTGCTGAAAAACTCAAGGGTCAAGTATGTTGGCTGGGAACATGTCCAGGCAGCGAAAACAGACTCAGATTCAGTCTCAGACTTTGGAATCTTTCTTTGGTGACAAAGAAGACCAAAATATACACCCAGAAGAAGTCAAAGAGCCTACATCAAAAGCCTCCAAGAAAAACATGAACTGGTGTCAGGACATGGAAGAGCTCAAAAAGGATTTGGAAAAGCAAGTTAGAGAAGTAGAGTAAAAATTGGGATGAGAAATGCGAATGATGAAGTAAAACCATGAAAAACAAGTCAATGACTTGCTAAAGGAGACCCAAAAAATACTGAGAAAAAATATTGAAGAAAACAACACCTTAAAAAATAGACTAACTCAAATGGCAAAAGAGCTCCAAAAAGCCAATGAGAAGAAGAATGCCTTGAAAGGCAGAATTAGCCAAATGGAAAAGGAGGTCCAAAGGATCACTGAAGAAAATACTACCTTAAAAATTAGATTGGAGCAAGTGGAAGGTAGTGACGATGAGAAATCAAGATTTTAGAGAACCAAAGATAAACCAAAGATAGAGAACCAACATAAAAGAGAACCAAAGGAATGAAAAAGTAGAAGACAATATGAAATATCTCATTGAAAAAACCACTGACCTAGAAAATAGATCCATGAGAGATAATTTAAAAATTATTGGATTACCTGAAAGCCATGATCGAGAAAAGAGCCTAGATATCATCTTTCAAGAAAATATCAAGGAGAACTGCCCTGATATTCTAGAGCCAGAGGGTAAAATAGAAATTTAAAGAATCCACAGATTGCCTCCTCTAAAATATCCCAGAAAGAAAACTCCTAGGAACATTGTTGCCAAATTCCAGAGCTCTCAGGTCAAGGAGAAAATACTGCAAGAAGCCAGAAAGAAACAATTTGAGTATTGTGGAAAAATAATCAGGATAACATAGGATCTAGTAGCTTCCACATTAAGGGACTGAAGGGCTTGGAATATGATATTCTGGAGGTCAATGGAGCTAGGATTAAAACCAAGAATCACCTACCCAGCAAAACTGAGTATCATGCTCTAAGGCAAAATACCAATTTTCAATAAAATAGAGGACTTTCAAGCTTTCTCAGTGAAAAGACCAGAGCTGAATAGAAAATTTGACTTTCAAACACAAGAATCAAGAGAAGCATGAAAAGGTAAAGAGAAAGAGAAATGATAAGGGATTTAGTAAAGTTGAACTGTTTTGTTCACATTCCTACATGGAAAGATGATGTATATGATCCATGAGACCTCAGTATCATAGTAGCTGGAAGGAATATGCATATATATATGCATATATATATATATATATATATATACACACACACACGTGTGGGTCTATGTATGTATATATGTAGGTGTATACATATGTGCATACATACATACATGTGTATGTGTGTATATATTATATATGTATGCATATATATATATGTGTGTGTGTGTATATATATATATATATATATATATATATATATATATATATATATATATATATATACACACATAGAGGGCACAGGGTGAGTTGAATATGAAAGGATCATATCTAAAAAAAAATCAAATTAAGGGATAAGAGAGGAATATATTCAGAGAGGGAGAAAGGGAGAGATAGAATGGAGTAAATTATCTTGCATAAAAATGTCAAGAAAAAGCAGTTCTGTAAGAAGGGAAGAGGGGGCAGTTTAGGAAGAATGACTAAATCTTGCTCTCATCAGAACTGTTCCGAGGAGGGAATACTACACACACAATTGGGTATCTTACCCCACAGGAAAGAAGGAGGAAGAAGATAAAAAAGGGGTGATGATAGAAGGGAGGGCAGAGAGGGGGGGAGGTAATCAAAAACAAACACTTAAAAAGGGACAGGGTCCTGGGAGAAAACTGAATGAAGGGGCATAGGTTAGGAAGGAGCAAAACATAGTTAATCTTTCACAATATTAGTATAGTGGAAGGGTTTTATGTAATGATATGCATGTGGCCTATTTTGAATTGCTTGCCTTCTTAGGGAGGGTGGGTGGGGAGGGAAGAGGGGAGAAAATTTGCAACTCAAAGTTTTAAAAACAGATGTTCAAAAACAAACAAAAAAACTTTTTGCATGCAACTAGGAAATAAGATACATATGCAATGGTGCATTGAAATTTATCTTACCCTACAAGAGAAGAAGGGAAAGGGGGATGGGAGGGCTGACTGGGGAATGGGGCAACCAGAATATATGCCGTCTTGGAGTTGGTGGCAAGGTAGAAATGGGGAGAAAATTCATAATTCAAACTCTTGTGAAAATCAATGCTGAAAACCAAATATATTAAATAAAGTAAATCAAAAAAATATTTTTTACATGCAACTGGGAAATAGGATATATAGGCAATGAGGTATAGAAATCTATCTTGCCCTACAGGAAAATCAAAGGGAAGGAGATGGGGTGGGTGATAGAAGGGAGAGCAGATTGGCAGAAGGGGTAGTGAGAATGAATGTTATTTTGGGGTGGGGGCAGGGGCAGATGAGGAGAAAATTTGGAACTCAAAATCTTGTAGAAGTGAATGTTTAAAACTAAAAATAAATTAATAAAAATATTACAACTTCCTAAAGGAAAAAGTAATAGATAAATAGATAAAAGAAAAGGCATTATGGGTACATATATAAGAGACATTTCGAGTCAACGAGGAATGAAATCAAGACAGTGATTCTAGAAATGTTGCAATCTCTATAGCATCCATTGTATAAAATCCACTACATACTCATGTCTATCTTTGGGACTCTACTTTTATGGCTCAGCTGAAATACCATCTTCTTCTCCCTTTCTGATCACTTCAAACTTTTAGTGCTCTCTTTTTCAAGTTGGTTTTTATTTATGTAACTCAGCTTTTATACAATCCTCGGAGCATTTTGGCTATACTGTGTATTCAGAAAAGAGACTCCTAAGTGGTGCAGAGAATGCTGATATGAAGCACTGTATGCCTGTTTAAGAGGTGGAGATGGCTTGAGAATTTGGAAGAAGACACATTTTATACGGAAGACTTTCAATAAGAGAGAGATTTCTTTTGAGACTTTTGTGGTGTGGATGGAGACACGCTAGTTGGCAAACTTCTTTTTTAAAGACTCCGGGGAGGACAGAGAGAAAGACTTTGAAATCTGCAGACATGTGAGGGAAGTAGGCCCTTAATAAAACATTTATTTCTAGTTTGTTTCTCTAGAGACATTTGGTAGAATATCCCCTTGGGCAGGATTAGAATCCCTTTTTAGGTTCAAACTGAGACATTATCTCATCCACATTAGAAGACTTCATTTATTCTTGCACATTATCCTTGTATATTATAATTTGTATAACTTACCCAGTATCTGTTTGCTGTTTTGCCTGGATAAATGGATTCACTATATGTAATAGTCACTTTAGTAAAGAGTAATTTGGTGGAAAGAAGGCAAAATGAAAGTTACATATTTGGAGCTAGTCTTCCCCCTTAAGGGGTAGTAAGCAGTGAAACACGTAGCTAATGTTCTGAACTAACACCACCTCTGCCTCCTTTTCATCATCATCATCATTGTACTTTGTAGGCCAGCACTATTTAATCAGAGAGTTATAGTTCTAGTCTGATGTCTCTCACATAGAGGAGAAAAGAGCACTTACATTCTCTTGCTTCCTTCAAAGCAGGAATGCTAGTTATCCTTGAAAACAAATGGAGCAAGATGCCAGCGATATCTATCAATGCCCTCTAAGAGCCATGTATCTATATTTTTAACAAATTCGTATGAACATACATGTCTTACATTTGCTCAAAATCTTACATTTACTTTACTGTGTATAGAGTATAACATGCCTCTTTGAGTTGAATGTAAACTTTTTCAGGGCAGTAACTATGTCTCCAAAAGTTAATACTATGATAGGCATTTAGTAAATATTAAATTCAAATGACTTCATTATAACACCTGAGAAATATATATATACACACACATATATATATACATATATATGTGTATATATATATATATATATATATGAGAGAGACAGACAGAGAGAGAGAGAGAGAGAGAGAGAGAGAGAGATTTTGAGATTTTTTGGAAGACCTACATTAAATAAATTTAGTTGGGAAAGTAAGTTAATATATCTTATTTTTTTTAAATTAGAGTATTTTATTCAAGAGTATATAAGTGAAACCAAAAGGTTTTCATTATAAAGTATATTTCATATCCATAAAGTAAATCAGTCTGACATACATATTTTTCTTATCCTGAAATTCACCCTTCCTATACAAAATAAGTTCATTTTTAAAAATCTCTTCTTATGAAAAAATTATTCATATTGCAATCAGTTAATATTCAAGAAAAACCTATGTCACTGCTGTTTCAAAACCCTTTGAACTGATACCTCCATATGTGCATATATATATACACGTATGTGTATATATGTATACACATATGTATATGTGTACATGTGTGTGTTTGTGTATATATGCATATGTATAGATACATACATAAACATATATGTGTGAATACATCTGTGTGTGTATAGCCTGTGCCTTTCTGACCTGTACTTTTGTTCTTACTACTTCATATCCATGAATACATGAATGCCCTCCACCTTCTCTCTGGCTGTTGTAATCCTACCCATTCTAAAGGCCAGACAAAAATCTGCTTCCTCTACAAAATTTTGTCTGAGTCTTTCGGTAATAAATTATTTTCTTCCTACTGCCAACCTTATACTTCAAATAACACTTTGGCTTCACCTCAATCATGAGGTTTCAGCTTACTCATCATTTATCAGTCTGTAGTACCTCTCCAAAGTCACTAATAATATCTTTATTGCCAAATTTGATCATTTGTTTTCATTTTTCATTTTTCTTGATTTTGCTTCATTTGACACTATTTACCACCCTTTCCTGGATACTTTCTCCTCTCTGGGTTTTCATTTCTAGTAATGTTCTGTCAACCTATAAAACCTCTCCTCAATTTTCTTTGCCAGTTGATTATCCATACATATCACGCCCTTCTATCTATAGATGTTAATTAAGACTCCGTTCTAAGCACCTGATCTTCTCTACACTCTCCCTCTTAGAAACCTTATTAGCTCCAGTGAGTTTAATTACCATACTACATTAAAGACTCACAACTCCAAGTATCTAGCCATAGAATCTTCTCTGATCTTAAGTCCAACACCATAAAGTGGATGTACCTGCTTCAAATTTAGCATGTCTAAACCTTCAACCAATTATGTTTCCCCAGTTTACCCCTTTTCTAAAACTTCCCTATTTCTATCAAGGGCACATCTATCCAAGGTGTATAACGTCAAGATTATCTTCCCCTTTTTTACTTTCCATTTCCCTAAATATATAATCACATCACCAAATCTTGTCATTTCTACCTCTGTAACATCTCTTTAATCTAGTCCATACAGCTACCACATTAGCTCAGGCACTCATCAACTCTTGCCTAGAGTATTGCAACATACTCCTAAATGCTCTCCTTCACTCATGCATTTCCTTCATTCCCCTCACATATTTATAAGTTCCCTCTCCTCTCTATGAGAACCATTCTTTAGGCTTTGCTAGATTTCTTTGCAAAATTCAATAGTGGGTTTCATAGGAACCAATAGTAGATATAAGATGGGTGTATAGAATACAATGTATTCTAAGCACAGCACTGTTATTTGCTAGAGAAGATACAATGAAGAAGTAAAATACTTTTTTATCCTCATGAGACTACTTTCTTAATGGGGTGTATATTGCCCACTAAATCAACTAATCAATAAGCAAGTATTAATTAAGCACCTGTGATGCTCCAGGGAATGTGTTAGAGCTGGGGATACAAATACAAGAATGGAAAAAAGTCCCTACTTCTGAGGACCTTACTTCTCTCTGCTTTTACAGGAAATGAAAAAAAAAGTAAAAAGCAAATTTTAAGAGCCAAAAATGTGTTTTGAAGCCTCACTAGATAATCAAGGAAAGACTATTTATTTCTGTATATTGCGATACATATTTTTTCTAATTTCTTAAGTAAAGTGCAAAGCAAAATCTAGATTTTCTTCCTGAGAAAGACCTGGAAAGTATACGGGACATCCATAGGAGATTTAATTTCATGCTTTCTTATAATAATGTGTCTATGCACTTAATAGATGTGAGCCTTTTCTCTTACTTGTAAAATAGGGATAATTAAACCTATAGTATCTTTATCCCAGAGCTGTTGTTAGGGTCAAATGAGATATGCTACTTAAAGTGTTTTGTAAAGCATAATTTTTTTTCTATAAATTCCAATTATTTCTTGGAATATTAAGTAAAAACTATCTACAGTACAAAAAAAACCTTCGCTAAAAGAATCATTCAAGAAATAGAGTGTTGACATAAACTTCACTTTCTGCTTAACAAGAATATTTAACTTAAAGTTTTAGTTCAGTCTTTTTAGTTGAAAAACATTCTTAAATGCAGTAATCAATCTCTATAACTCACTGAGTCTAATTTATGTGGGATAATTATAAATCATTTCAATGAGAATTTGACAGTGAAAAGAATGGTGATCTCCATCTTGTCATAAAAGACTTAGCTTTGAGTTTTGCCCATTACATTTAATAGTTGTGTGACCTTGGACAAAAGCTTGATTTCTCTCTGGCAGTTTTCTAATCTGGGAAATAGAAAAAGGCATGGGGAATCTACCTTACATCACTGTTGTAAAGATCACATACAGTAATATAGGCAAAATGCTATATAAATGTGAATTACTAACATCATGATTCAGGATGTAACAATCATTGTTATTGTTCTGAAAACCTACCTCACAAAGCCTTTAATGAAAGTTTTGGAGATGGAGCTAAGATAGCAGAGTAAAAGCAGGAACTTGCTTGAGCTTTCCCCCAAATTCTTGTAAAAATGACTCTAAACAAATTCTAGAGCTCAAAACTCACAAAATGGCAGAGCGAAACACGTCTCCAGGTCAAGACAGTCTGGAAGGTTCACGGGAAGGGTGTAACACACTGTGCTGGGAGTGGAGCACAGCCCAGCGTGTGCTGCATCAGCACAGACGGGCAGGAACTGACTGGGCAGAGCAGGCCTCAGGGCACTGAATCACTGTCAGCTGTGGCGGGTTCCAGATGTCTAAATCCACAAACACCAAGCATCTTAAATGGTCAGTGGGAAAACTCTGTCATCCCTGAAGAGTGTGGTCCAGTACCAGCCCTGACAGTGCTCCACTCCCAGCACAGAGAGTGGGGCGATCAAGGGTCTGATCAGACTGGGAGTACAGGGATCACTTTACTGGAACTGAGGCAGAATTCTCTTGCTTTGTTCTGCTTGTATCTATGGTCCTGAGTGGTGGTCCTGGGGTGAGGAGTGCTGGTGTAGCAGAGCTTGTGATGATTATGGAGAGGGAATCTTCCTCACAGTTGCAGGGCAGAGAAGAGCGCTCGAGGTTACTCACAGACCACAGCACAGGCCAGGTGAGGAGTGAATACCTCTCCTTGTATCATACCACCTCAGAAGAACTGAAAATTTATAGGTGCCTAGAAATAGCTCAGAAAAGAGCTGCACAAACACCCTTAAGCTTGGGACAGACCACTCTCCACTCTGGAAGCTGAGGCTTACCTTGACAAAGAGCTCAAAAGTCAAGTAACTGGCTGGGAAAATGAGCAGACAACATAAAAACTCAGACATTTACTTTGATGACAAAGAAGATCAAAAATTACAATGGGAAGACCTTTGTCTTCTTCTTTGTCTCCTACACCCCAAAGCCTCCAAGAAAAACATGAACTAGTCTCAGGACATGGAAGACCTCAGAAAGGATATAGAAAATCAAGTAAGAAAAATAGGGGAATATTTGGAAAAAGAAATGAGAGGGATGCAAGAAAATCATGAAAAATGGGTCAACAGCTTGCTAAATGAGACCCCCCCCCAAAATACTGAAGAAAATAACACCTTGAAATAGACTAAAACAAATGGGAAAAAGTTCCAACAACCCAATGAGGAGAAGAATGTCTTAAAAAACAGGATTGGCCAAATGGAAAACAGAATCCAAAAGCTCATTGAAGAAAATAATTCCTCAAAAATTAGAATGGAACAAATGGAAGCTAATGACTTTATGACAAATCAGGAAATTATAAAACAGAATCAAAAGAACAAAAAAAATAGAAGACACTGTGAAATATCTCACTGGAAAAAACCACTGACCTGAAAAATATATCCAGGAGAGATAATTAAAAATCATTGGACTATCTGGAAGCCATGATCAAAAAAAGAGCCTACATATCATCTTTCAAGAAATTATCAAGGATAATTGCCCTGATATTTTAGAACTAGAAATGGAAAGAATCCATCAATTGCCTCTTGAAAAAAGATACCAAAAATAAAAATCCTAGGAATATTGTAGCCAAATCTGGGAGTTCCCAGGACAAGGAGAAAATATTTCAAGCAGCCAGAAAGAAACAATTCGAGTATTGTGGAAACATAATCTGGATAATACAGGATCTAGCAGCTTCTACGTTAAGGGATCTCAGGGCTTGGAATATGATATTCTGGAGGTCAAAGGAACTAGGATTAAAACCAAGAATCACCTACCCAGGAAAAGTGACTACAATCCTTCAGGAGAAAAAAAATAGACATGCAATGAAATAGAGTACTTTCAAGCATTCTTGATGAAAAGACCAGAGCTGAATAGAAAATTTGACTTTCAAATACAAGAATCAAGAGAAGCATGAAAAGGTAAACAGGAAAGAGAAATCGTAAGGGACTTATTAAAGTTGAACTGTTTACATTTCTACATGGAATGTTCACATTTGTAACCCATGAGACCTTTCTCAGTTTTAAGGCAGTTGAAAGGACTATACACACACACGTGCATATACATATATGTATGTATATGTACATATATGCATGTATATACACACACATAAAACACACACACATATGCACGAACACACATACATACATATATATTCACACACATACACATATATACATATCCACATGCATATATACATATACATAGATAGATAGATGGATAGACAGACAGATACATAGATAGATAGATAAATAGATAGACAGACAGACAGATAGATAGATAGATAGATAGATAGATAGATAGATAGATAGATAGATAGATAGATAGATAGATAGACAGATACAGGGCACAGGGTGAGTTGAATATAAATTAATGATATCTAAAATATATATTTTTAATTTAATTGTTTTATTTTCAGTTTACAATATTCAGTTCCACAGCTTTGTGGGTTCCAAATTTTTTCTCCATCCCTCTCCTTCCCCCTACCCCCATTTGAATAATACAGCTAGCAGCTTCTGTGTGGGTGTAAGATCCACCAACAACCAGAACCCAGAAAGCTGCCAACACAAGACCTTTTGATCTGCTTTACTTAAGGAAAGCAACATTAAGGGGTTAACAATATTACTTTAATCCAGCATACAAATAACATCTACCTAGTTCGGGAAAAAAGCCAGCACCCTGAATTACAGACCAAATACAATTCATAGTTTTCAACATCTGGGTGTACATCCGGGGAGCTCATTAACACGGCTGGCCCAGAGTCACATGTCACTCCTGCTGTGGCTCAGAGCTTATATATCCTGTTCAGGGTATGATAAGTATGATAACCAAACCTTGTCCACCTTTCCTTGTTCATCATACACAGCAGGTTTCTCTTGGTAGCCCAGGACTGAATAGAATTTCCATAGGATCTGGAATGACCAGGCAGCCTCATCCTGGTCAGCTTCACCAAAGAGGTCCGTGGCACTCTCAGGGAAACTCCCTCTCCATGCTCAGAACTTCGTATATCTTGGTGGTGCCAAACTCATCTCAGCACCATTCCAGAAGCCCCATGATCTGCTGGGCCTATGTCTGTGGGCTTGTGCCTCGCACCCCAAGCCTTCTTTTCTGGAGCTACCAGGGGCTGCTGCCTTTTGTTTTTATTTATTTTTTAATTTTTATTTATTATTATTATGATTAGTATTTGCTGTTTGTTTTGTTTTGTTTTCAACTAAAATCATGCTATTGTCACAGAGGCAAGTGAAAAAAATTATTAGACATTCTGGTTTTGGCAGAGAGACACTTCTACCCAATGTACAAGTGAATGAAGCCTGAAAAAATATAAAAGTTTTCTGTGTTCCTTCCCCTCATTTTTTAAGGTCAAGGTCCTTTGGAATAGCTTTGGCATATTATAAACAAACATATTGCTTGAATTCTAACACTCTTATGAGAAGTGTAAACCTTGCAAGTCAGTTAATTCCTCAGCTTTAGTTTCTTCATCTGTAAAATACACATAATAATAAGACCTGTGTCACAGAGTTGATGTGAGGGACTGAGATAAAAATGAGATAATATATGAGAAGCACTTTGGAAAATAAAGCATTACATAAATATTATTGCCACAACTGTTACTACTACTTACTACTGCAACATATCCTTGATCCATGACTCAAAACCCATATTTCCTAGTTTTTAAGCTCTGGTCCAGAAATCTGTTTTTGCTTACTTTTGTGATATATATTCATACTGAATTATGTACTATCCATAAATCCATCTCAGGTTTTTCCACATCAATTCATGTTCTCATACTATTTCTCGAAATTCTTCCTTTCCTTCAAAGCTGAGGCCAAATAGCACCATTCTTGAAGTCTTTCTTGATCTTACCAACTCAGAACTGATCTCCCTTCCCCCACCTTTAGTAGCCCTTTGTAAACTTATTCATTTTCTACATTCTATTTTGTATTAGTGTGTGTATAATATCATAAACATTATTCAGCAAGCAGGAATTATATCTTATTCATTTTTTCCTTTGACTCAGTACCTAGCACAATACTTTGACCATAATATGTGATCAACAAATAATTATTAAATGAAGAAATGTATTGATTATCTCTGATACTGGAGATGTAATAGGTAGAAAGGATGGGACTGACTCAAGCCATACTTAAAAAATAAAGTCAATCCCTGATATTAGCTTATCTTATTGTCATCTACTTCTAGGTTTTAAAACTTAGGTTCATGCACAACCTCAATGTAGTATATTTTTCATTAATAGGGTCCTTGTTAATGGAGGTTTTACTGTGTCTATTTTGAATATAGTCTATCCTGATAGACATAGTAGCTACAAAAATTACACTGTACAAAAACAAATCCTGAAGTACGATGTTTCTGTATTTCACCTCTTGTATTGTGGCCAAGTTTTTTTCTTCCCCGTTCACAAATCTATACAATTACATTAAATAAGCTAGCACTCCATGGTAGCTGAGAAGTGATTAGGGATCAACTGCTATATGAAAGCATATGAGAGTCATAAGAATTGTTCTACCAAATATGTATGCTGTTAAGTGTGGAAAGTTGGAAGTGTTCAAATAGAAAAATGTATCTGCTAACAGAGAAAATCTGCCAATTTTCTGAATGGCACAAAATCAATGACAAGTCAAGTGGTTGATTAACTACTACCACGTTGAGGTATTGATATCTGTGTTGGTAAGCAAAATGGGCTCTTAGCACTTAGTTCAACCAAGTGCCCTTGAAGAGTTTGGCCTTTGTTTCCTTGATTAGATTTGGGTGTCCTTGGTGCCTCCTTGCCTCAGGGGAGGGCCTAATTTACACATGAGTTTGAGTGACATGTCTGGGACATCAGAGGCTTTTAGACCACATGTGTTTAAGTGGCCTCTTTGTGACGATTCTAAGTCACGTGGGTGAGTCGCTTGTGTCACTCACCCCTGACCCTGAGAAAGATATAAAACCAGGGGTTGGCTTTCTCTTCTTTGGAGCTCTTACCCACAACAGTGGTGGCACGAGTGACTCTGGGCCAGCACTCGTTATGAGCTCCCAGGCTGAACCTAGATGTTGGCAACTATGAATCTGTATTTGGTCTGTCTGTCGATGTTTGTAATTTTTTGGGGGCTCTCATTCGTGGTGGTGCTAATGCAGAGACACTGGGCAGCTGTAGCTAAGAGCCCTCCAGCTTGTAACCTGGATGCCGAGACTTTGTTAAACTCTGGTTACTATGTATTGGGATTTAAATCAGGCAAGGTCTGTCTGTTGATATTTGTACTTTGTATTTTGACACCCTGAAGTTCAGGATGCTGGCTTTTTCCCCTGAACAAAGTGAATTGTATTTGCATGCTGAATTAAAACAAGCTTGTCAAACCCTTAACGTTGCTTTCCTTACTAAAGCAGATCAAAAGAACCTGTGCTTTTGCAGTGTGCTGTTAGCATTCTTGTTGTTGGGCTTGTGTTGGTCTTTCACCCCCACAAGAGCTGCTAGCCAGATTGTTGAAATACTATCCTAGTATATGCATAAAAAAGTTATATATACCAGGAGGTAACATTCTATTGATAGAAGAGGACTGGATGAGGAATAAAGAGATTGAGCTTGTAATGTCAATATGTCAGGAAACTGTTACTAAAGGAATATCTTTAGCTCTTTGTAAAATTAGGAGGTTGTACCTCTAAAGTTTCTTGGCAGCTCTAGAGACCTATTTGTCTATTTCTACTTTTTGGATAGCATTGTCATTTTCCCCAAAATTGAAGTAGATTAATAGGCTTAGTTACTATTTAAATTTAAGGAAAAATAAATTCCATTTAATAAAAAAAAAATGATTTTATAGGGTGGGTTCTACATGTGTATTCTATTTCCAGTTACCAACTGAGTTATCAGACTTATTGGCCTTTCTTAAACAAGGCTGCATTCCTCAGGAAGATTTAAACATCATGCATTCCGCTGTAAAGAATTTTTCTTCCTTCCCATATATCATCCTGTCTTGAAGATTCAAGAAAAAGTTCTAGTTATTTTTTTAAATTTGCTCCAGAATTACTATTTGATCATAATTTTAAAAGCTTTATTTGGACAAAGGCTTATGTTGCATGTGAAAAGTTACTAACTCTCATACATTAAATAGGAAAAATAATCTTTTGAGCATATGTTTTTATTTTAAAACTACCAGTCTAGCAGCAAACTTCCTTGCTTCTACAAATCCAGTGTATACACTGAGATGAGTCAGTTTATGAAAGGCAGGTCAGCTCATTATGTTAAAGCAGGACAACTCACTTTTTCTGCTTCCACCATAGTATCCAAAATGATAGCTAACTCTTTTGTAGTTCCCATAATATAGACCAGAGGTGTCTAAAATACACTTGCACATGGCAGGAACCAAATTAAAATGTAGTTGGGAAATATTTAACAAAATAAATTTAAAATGTTGTAAAACATGGTGTTGCTCAGGAGGGTCTGACTCTTCATAACCTCGATTTGGGTTTTCTTGAAAAAGATACTGTGGGGTGGGGGGGGAGGTGCCAAGATGGCAGAGTGAAAACAGGCATGCCTGAGTTCTCTCACAAATTCTTTTAGATACTGCTTTAGAAGTGAATCTGAACAGATTTGAGTGAGGTAGAATCCACTAGGAGACAGAATGTGGCAGATTTCCAAGCCTGGAGAGTCAAGAAAGAGAGGAATCTGTCACACCCAGCTGGGAGAGTGCTGGGAGTGCGGAAGCAGCATCTACCATACTGAAACAGGGGCAGACCCAGCCCACCCACTGCAGTGGCTAATACCAGCCCTCTTGGTGCAGGATGGGATGCTGTGGGGGCTAGGTGAGATAGAAGCACAGAGCCTGTGGTGGCAGCAGCAGAAGCTACTCCTGCAACTATCAGCCCATAGCCTAAAGGTTTTAAACTCACTGTCTTGAACTTCCAGGAGACATGAGGATCCAATACACTCTAATAGCTCTCATCCCTCCCTTGCTTACCCTGAATAACCAAGAGAATACTGCCCTAGGAGAAACCCTGGAATAGAGGAGCCAGAATTGGGGGTTCAGTAGACTTTTAGCTCGGGAAGCTGGGAAGACCCCCTCTTGAGGTGATGGAAGGAGACCAGTGCAGGAAGGGAGGCACCACCTCAGCAGAACAGTGGAAGTTCCTGAGCCCCAGAGGGGTGGAGCTAGTAAACATCAATACAACGACCCCAGGTGTGCCTATGCACAGCCAGGGGAATTGATGCACAGACCTACAACTGAGACCACCCGAGTTATATAGTGCAGCCCTAGGGGAAGAGGAGACTTCGAGAAGCCAGATCATCCCTCCTCCACACCTCACGCTGTGACCCCAGGGAAATTCTGAAAGACTTCACCGGGCCTTGATCCTAGACACACACCAGCCAACTTCAGGTGAGCACCAGGTGAGTTGTAGCAGTATATAGCTTCCATATGAGAAAACCAGAGGCCCCAGCACACAAAGTCAGTAACCAGACCCCTAGCTCCTAACACAAGTAGCTTGGGAAAGAGTCCCTTGGGCCCCAGAAGCAGAGGTCCACTTAAAAATGCCAGAAAAAACAACCACTATGAAGAAGCAAGCTAGAAAAGTAAAAAAGAAAAGACCATTGAATCATATGTGGACAGAGAAGATCAAAATACAAATTCAGAAGAGGACAGCATTGACTCTATACCCACATCTAAAACATCAAAAGAGAATATGATCTCCTCAAACCCAAAATGCATTCCTGCAAGAGCTCAAACAGAATTTTGAAAGCCAAATTAAAGAGGTAAAGGAAAAATTACAGAATCTAACAGGAGAAAATGTATCCTTGAAAAGTAAAATTGGTCAAATAGAAAGGAAGATGCAGAAGCTATCTGAAGAAAGTTATTTGCTAAAAATTAGCATTAGACAACTAGAACCTAATGACTCTATGAGGCATCAAGAATCAGCCAAACAAAATCTAAACAATGAAAAAAAGAGTAAATATAAAATATCTCCTTTGAAACAACTGACCTGGAAAATAGATCCAGGAGAGATAATCTAAGAATAATTGGTCTACTGAAAAGCCATGATGAAGAAAAGAGCCTGGACAGTAATGTCCAAGAAATTATCAAGGAAAACTGCCCCAAGGTCTAGAACCAGAGGGTAAAATAGTCATCAAAAGAACCCACTCATAACCCCCTGAAAGAGACCCTAAATTGAAAACTCCAAGGAATATTGCAGCCAAATTCAAGAATTATCAGTTCAAGGAGAAAATACTGCAAGCAGCCAGAAACAAAACAAAACAAAACAAAACAAAAAACAATTCAAATATCATTGAACTACAGTCAGGATAACACAGGACATTCCAGCTTCTACATTAAAAGATTAGAGGGATTGGAATATGATATTCTGAAAGGCAAAGGAGTTTGGACTACAACCAAGGATCAATTATCCAGCAAAACTTAATATAATCTTTCACACGAGGAGATGGACATTCAACGATATAAGGGAATTCTAGTCCTTCCTGATGAAGAGGCCAGAGCTCAATGGGAAATTTGATCTTCAAATATAACACACAAGAGAGGTTAAAAAAAGGTGAACAGAAGAAAAAAATATAAAAAAGAAAGAAAATTTTTTGTTATTTGGCAAGGACAAACTGTTTACATCCCTATATGGGAGGATGATATTTCCTAATTTTGAGAATGGTATAGTTAGTATGACATCTAAAAGAGATATAAATAGACAAAGAGTGTGGGTATAAATTAGATGATGTGATGACAAAAAACTTAATTAAGGATGAAAAAGGATTGTAATGGGAGAGGAGGAAGGAGGAGGCAGAAAATGGTAAATTACAACACATAAAGAGGTATAAAATATATTATAGTAGAGGGAAAGAAGGGAGGGAGAGGAGCAGTACTTGAGCTTTACTCTCACTGGATTTGGTTCAAGGAGGGAATAACATACACGATAAAGTACAGAAATCAGACTTGTGCTATTGTCAGAATGAAAAGGGGAAAGAAATGGGGGAGGGAAGGGAGGGAGGAAGTAGTCAAGGAAAAGGGTACATAAGAGGGGCAAAGGGAGAGGATATGAAGGGAGGCAGTGGAAAAAGCAAAACTCTTTTGAGGAGGGGAAGAAGGGATAAATAAAAACATAAACGGGGCAAATGGGATGGAAAAAAGACACAGATAGTAATCATAAGTATGAATGTGAATGGGATGAACTCTCCCATAAAACTGAGGCAGATAGCAGAAAGGATGAAAAATCAAAATCCTACAATACAACACACTTGAAATAGGGGGATACACATAGGGTAAAGGTAAAAGGCTGGGGTAGCATGTATTATGCTTCAGCAGAAGTAAAAAAAAAAGAAGGGGTAGCAATCCTAATTTCAGACAAAGCTGAAGCAAAGATAGATCTAATTAAAAGAGACAAGGAAGGAAAGTATATCTTGCTCAAAAGTACCATTGACAATGAAGTAATATCATTACTTAACATAAATGTGCCAAGTGGTATAGCATCCAAATTCTTAGAGGAGAAGTTAAAGGAGTTACAGGAAGAAATGTACAACAAAACTATACTAGTGAGGGACTTTAACCTACCCCTCTCTGAATCTGATAAATGTAACCTCAAAATGAACAAGAAAGTTAAGCAGGTGAATAGAATTTTAGAAAAGGTAGATAGGATAGACCACTACAGAAAACTGAATTGGGATAAAAGGAATATACTTTTTTTTTCTCACTGGTACAAGGAAGATACACAAAAACTGACCCTATATTAGGGCATAAAAACCTCACACTCCAGTGCAGAAAGACAGAAAGAGTCGATGCATCCTTTTCTGATCAGTATGCAATAAAAATTATTTGTAATAAAGGACTGTAGGGGTAATCAGGGTGGGACATTTTATTTTTAACTGTTTTCTCCTTTAGAATGCTACAGTAATCAAATGCCTTTTATTAAGTCTTACTATGTGTAAAATCCCAGGCCCACACCCTTTTGCTGATTAGATGTGAAGATTTTGGGTCCTGAATATGGTATAAAAACTCAAATGTTGGGGAGAGCTAGATGGTGCCCTGAAAACAGCATTGACCCTGAGGTCAGGAGGACCTGAGTTCAAATCCAGCCTCAGACACCTATTAGCTGTGTGACCCTGGGCAAGTCATTTAAACCTGACTACCATAAAAATAAATAAAATGCGGAGCAGAGCAAAGATGGCAGCTGGAAATCAGGGACTTGGATGAACTCCCACCCAGGTGCCTCCAAACACCTATAAAAATGGCTCTAAACAAATTCTAGAACTACAGAACCCACAAAATAGCAGAGGGAAGCAGGGCCCCAGGCCAGGACAATTAAGATAGTTGCAGGGTAAGGTCTATCTCATGGAACTGGGAGCAGAGTGGGGAAGAGCCCAGCATGGGCCACGCAGACTAACCAGACCAAGAGATGGGCTGAACAGGCCCTAGTGCACTGAATCAGTGATCTCTGGAAGTTACCAGACTTCTCAACCCACAAGCACCAAAGACAACAGAGAAAGTTAGTGGGAAAAGCTGCTGGGACACAGTGAAAAGAGGTCGCAGTTCAGCCACCACCCCTGGGGGAAGTGGAGGTGGTGCAGTTACAAAGCTCCAGTTGCAATTGCTTACAGCCCTAGGCCCACCTGGTGGGAGGAATCAAGTGGTAGATCTGATAAGGAGCACAGAACCAGCTTAGATCTGAATCTGGTCTGGGTTAGCGGTTCTTGGGGAGGACAGGCGATGGTATGGCAGAGCTTGCTGTGTAGCTCTGAAAACAACAGCACAGCCCATCAATTTTGGAACAAAGTACTCTATACTCTACAAAAACTCAAAGGTCAAGTAGTTGGCTGGGAACATGGCCTGGCAGTGAAAATGGACTCAGATTCAGACTCAGACTTTGGAATCTTTATTTGGTGACAACGAAGATCAAAACATACAGTCAGAAGAAGTCAACAAAGTCAAAGAGCCTGCATCAAAAGCCTCCAAGAAAAACATGAACTGATCTCAGGCCATGGAGGAGCTCAAAAAGAATTTGGAAAAGCAAGTTAGAGAAGTAGAGGAAAAATTGGGAAGAGAAATGAGAGTGATGTGAGAAAACCATGAAAAACAAGTCAATGACTGGCTAAAGGAGATCCAAAAAATACTGAAGAAAATAACACCTTAAAAAATAGACTACCTCAAATGGCAAAAGAGCTTCAAAAAGCCAATGAGGAGAAGAATGCCTTGAAATGCAGAATTAGCCAAATGGAAAAGGAGGTCCAAAAGACCACTGAACAGCTTGGAATATGATATTCTGGAGGTCAATGGAGTCAGGATTAAAACCAAGAATCACCTATCCAGCAAAACTGAGTATCATGCTCCAAGGCAAAATATGGATTGTCAATAAAATAGAGGGCTTTCAAGCTTTCTCAGTGAAAAGACCAGAGCTGAATAGAAAATTTGACTTTCAAACACAAGAATCAAGAGAAGCATGAAAAGGTAATCAAGAAAAAGAACAAGAAAAAGAAATCGCAAGGGATTTACTAAAGTTGAACTGTTTTGTTTACATTTCTACATGGAAAGATAACACGTATAATTGATGAGACCTTAGTATTAAGGTAGCTGAAGGGAATACACACATACACACACGCATATAGCAAGAGGGCACAGAGTAAGTTGAATATGAAGGGATGATATCTAAAAATATAAAATCAAATTAAGGGATGAGAGGGGAATATACTGAGAGCAGGAGAAAGGGAGAGATAGAATGGGGTAAATTATCTTGCATAAAAGTGGCAAGAAAAAGCAGTTCTATAGGAAGGGAAGAGGGGGCAAGTGACGGGGAATGAGTGAATCTTGCTCTCATAGGAATTGACCTGAGGAGGTGTGTAGGTAAGGCAAAATGGGCTCCTTAGAATGGGCTTCTTAGCACTTCAGGAATTTGGCTTTTGTTCACTTTGAGTGAAAGTACTTTCAGCTGTTAAGTGCTAAGCCCCAGACCCAAAGCCCTATCAGGTGTGAAACTTGTGTGGGTGTAGCTTAATGACTTAAGAGGAGCCAACTCGGGAACCAATGGTCTCTGGTCATTGAGGCGGGGCTTGAAAATGCCAGAGGCTCAGCTGACAGGAAAAGCTAGCCAAGAGACAACTACAGCGGAAGTGGAAGCTGTGGAAACCGGAAGCTATGGAAGCAGGAAGCTGTGGAAGCAGAGATGACCCGTGTGTAGACCCAGGAGTGTGAGCAAGGACTTGAGGCCAGTAAATATGATTTGGCTAAATGCTATCTTGTTTTTCTGTGGCCTCCTGGTTACTCTTGTGAGGTGGGCTTTCTCGGCCTGGAAACTTTTGGTCAAGATGTGGGAATGGGGAGGCTGGTTCATGAATCTGCTGTGGTGGGGCCTAAATAAATGTTTTGTTTCTTTCTACTTAGAGAATCTCTCATACTTTGCGATTTCGAACCATTCAAACATATACATGATTATATTTGAGATTATAAATTCGGCCTTCCTATTACAGGAGGGAATAACATACACAGTCCACTGGGTAACTTACCCAACAGGAAAGATGGAGGAAGGAGATAATAAAGGGGGGATGATAGAAGGGATGGGAGATGGGGGGAGTAGATAATCAAAAACAAACACTTTCGAAAAGAGACCGGGTCATGGGAGAAAACTGAATAATGGGGGAAAGGACAGGAAGGAGGAAAATATAGTTAGTCTTTCACAACATGAGTATTGTGGAAGGGTTTTACATAATGATATGCATATGTCCTATGTGGAATTGCTTGTTTTATTAGGAAGAGTGGGGAGTGAAGAGGGAAGAGAATTTGGAACTCAAAGTTTTAAAAAGATGTTCATAAAAAAGTTTTTGCATGCAACTTGGAAATAAGATATACAGGGAATGGGGCATAAACATCTATCTTGCCCTACAAGAAAGAAAGGGAAAATTGGATGGAGGAGAGAGAGGTGACAGAAGGGACTGGGGAAGAGGGCCACGAGAATATATACCATCTTGGAGTGGGTGGAATATAGAAATGGAGAGAATATTTGTAATTGGAACTCTTGTGAAAATTAATGCTGAAAACTAAAAATATTAAATAAATAAATCCTTGCTGACTCACCAAAAAATAAAATAAAATGAAAACAATTATTAAAAAAGGGGCAGGTAGGTGGAGCACTGAGTAGAGCACTGGCCCTGGACTCAAGAGGACTTGAGTACAAATCGACCTCAGACTCTTGACACACATACTAGCTGTTTCACTCTCAGCAAGTCACTTAACCCCAATTGCCCTGCAAAAAAAAAAAAAAAACACAGAGGTTAGCATTTTCTTTGGAGCTCTCACTCACTGAAAGAGTGTTTTTGTGGAGACACTGAGTAGCCGCTGTTGTGTCCTGGCTCTGAAGAAAAGCCAGATGTTGGTGCTTCTCTTTTTGGTAACTATGTATATGATGTCTTGATCACACAAAGCCTGTCTGTTGAATTGTGTTATTTGATCTGTTGATATTTTCTGTTTGTAATTTCTATTGAATTTTTTTCTTTTCTTTTAATTTATTTTTAACATGTTTGGTTTTCAGCATTGATTTTCACAGGCGTTTGAATTACAAATTTTCTCCCCATTTCCCCCCCCCGCCTACTCCAAGATGGCGTACACTCTGGTTGCCCTGTTCCCCAGTCTGCCCTCCCCTCCATCGCCCCATGCCCCTCCCATCTCTCTTTCCCTTCCTTTCTTGTAGGGCAAGATAAACCTCTATTACCCACTGCCTATGCATCTTATTTTCTAGTTGCATGAAAAAAAAAACTTTTACTTTTGAACATCTATTTTTTAAAACCTTGAGTTCGAAATTCTCTCCCCTCTTCCCTTCCTATCCACCCTCCCTAAGAAGTCAAGCAATTCAACATGAGCCACATGGGTATCATTATGTATAACCCTTCCACAACACTCATGTTGTGAAAGACTAACTATATTTCGCTTCTTCCTAACCTATCCCCCTTTATTGAATTTTCTCCCTTGACCCTGTCTC
>CM053624.1:228790622-228808095 GCA_028646595.1 Phalanger gymnotis | reverse complement strand
TAACAGCTGAAAGTACTTCCACTCAAAAGAAACAAAAGCCATGCTAATGAGACAATTTTGCTTAACAACACAAGCAGACACTGTGGAGTGCTTAAACCTTGGTTAGATATTGAAGAGCCAAGGTCATCCACTGCATCTCAAACCATCACCAGTTGTCTTGACTCTGTTCTGCCACTGGACTCTGATGACTCTGGAGGAGAAAGTAAAGCCAAGGACTTCACACAGCTCTGGCTCACTATCATTTTTACCTATCTCAAAGTCCTGTGGCAACAGGCAAGTGACTAAGTAGCAGGTGTAGATATATTGGGAGCTGTAGTCACAACTTTGCACACAGGTGGCCCAAGCCATAGGATTGCCTTCTCACTGGAAGCAGAAGTGGGATTTGGCAGCCCCCTGAATGTCTGAGAAGCCTTTTAAGGACCGCACTGCTCACCTCCTGGTTTGAGGAAGGGGCTAGAAAAGTTGCCCTAAAAATTATCTCCTTACTCATCCTTGGCCTCATTACCTCCTGCTATTGAAATACAAAAAGCATACAAAAACTTCTGTAAAGATGATTCCATGCACCATTGGTACTGTAACAATAATATGGCTTGCCACTACTGTGGCTGTGTAAGACCAACAGCCCAAGCATACAAGAAGGCTGTTAGCACATGTTCTTTGATCTGCTTTTCTAAGGAAAGCAACTCTAAGAGGTTAACAACCTCGCTTTAATTAAACATACATATATCATTCACTTAGTTCAGGTGGAAAAGCCATCACCCTGAACTTCAGAGCAAATACAAACAGAAATTACAAACAGAGCAAACACAGTTATCAATAGACAGGCCTCTAACTATCTGACCAAAGAATTACATAGTTATAAGAGAAAGAGGCACCAACATCGGGGTTTTCAAAGCCAGGGGGCTCCAGCAGCTACCCAGAGTCTCATCTGATCAAAGCACACAGCACTCTTCCAGTGAGTGAGAGCCCCAAACACAACTCTAACCTCTGAGTTTAAATACCCTGTTCAGGGTCAAAGGGTGTCACAACCATGCAATTCAAAACCATATGACGCTTCTTCAGGCATCACAACCATGAGACTCAAACACATATGAACTAGGCTTTCTTGTTTCTTAAGTAGGTTATCAAAGACTTCAGGATTTAATCAAGGAAACAAAGGCCAGACTCATCAGAGGGGCTTGATTACTTCAATGCTCCAAAAAGAAAAAGTAAAAAGAAAAAGTACCACCTTAATTACCATTACAGTATATGGAACATGTGCCCACTTATAAACTACACAAAATACTGTAGATATGAAAAATGAACAGCAATTTTTGTGGGAGAACTCAGCAGGTATGCATCTAAAAAGCACCTTCAGTGAAATAAGGTTGAGAAATGAAGGCCAGCTTAATGAAGTCAGAGCTGAATACATGCTTTTCTGGAGTGGCCACAGTGAAGGGGAGTTCTGTGAAGCTGGTGTAGATTTTGCAATCAAAACTAATCTAGTCAACCCACTTGCTTATTGTCACTTTCAGGAAGATGCCATATCACCATCATCAGTGCCTATGTTCCCACTATGATGAACTCTGATGAGGTCAAAGAAAAATTTTATGAAGACCTGGAGACCCTTATCATCAATGTACCAAAAAAGGACAAGCATATAATTCGGAGAGACTTTAGTGCTAGAGTAGGCTCATACTACCAGAGTTGGCAGGGAGTCCTAGGTGGGGAAAGAGTTGGAAACAGCAATAGCAATGATTAGTTACTACTGATGGCTTGTGTATCTCAGGACCTTCTTATCACCAACACTATCTTCCCTTTACCTAAATTCAATAAAACTTCATGGAGGTACCCTCATGGCAAACACTGGCATTTAATAGACTAAGTGATTGTAAGGAAAAAAAGATAGGATGTGAGAGTAATGAAGGCAATGTGTGGTGCAGCATGCTGGACTGATCCTCGCTTATCCTCTCCAATCTAAACATTTGCATTGATCAAAAGTGCTGACCCCAAGGCAAAATGACTACCAGATGAATTAATGTCAATCAATTGGAATTCTTTTCTTCTTTCTTGCTCACTTGGAGGTAAATTGAGACAACACACAGTTGGCAACAGTGGAGCAAAAAAGGAATGGGCAGCTTTCAGTGATTTGGTATATAGCATTGCATTTGCTCATCTGGGTTCGAACAATCGAAAACACTAAGACTGGTTTGATGAAAACAATGGGGAAATTCAGAGGTTGCTAAATGAAAAAAAAAAGAATTCCACAGGGTTTATAAAAAAGGATAGTTTACCATCTTTAAGAAGGCAGCATTTAATTCCATCCAAAGTAAAGTACAAGCAAAGCTTAGAGAGATGCAGGATTCTTGGCTCAGTCAGAAGGCAGATAAAATTCAGTTTTACACTTATACTAACAATCCAAAGCACTTTTATGATGTCCTGAAGGCTATATATGGGTCAAAGACCTAGGGTGCATCCCAACTTCTTGGTGCTGATAGAGCCACATCGATTAGTGATAAGGACATGATCCTAGAGAGTAGGGTTGAATGCTTCCATAGCGTTCTCAACACACCATCATCAATCAATATTGAAACAATTGGTCATTTACCTTAGGTTGAAGTCAATCTCTCCCTAAGGTTGCAGTTGAAGAAGAGATTTTGAATGCATGAAGTTCCTTTCATGTGGCAAAGCACCTGGTGTTGATTCTTTTCCAACTGAGGTTTACAAAACAAGGGCCCTACTGCCCATATAAAAGCTGACTGGAATTTTCTAGGTTATATGGCAAGTGGAGGTCATTCCCTAGAAATTTAAGGATGCCTCCATTGTCCATCTCAATAAAGGTAAAAGAAATAGATTGTCCTGTGACAATCACAGAGGGTTCTCTCTCTTAGTCACTGATGACAAGATTCTTTCCAGAGTCCTCCTCACATTTGTAAATCTCACCAAGGCCTTGATACTGTCAGTCATGAAAGCTTATGGAAAATTATGTCAAAATTTGGTTGCCTGGAGAAGTTCATCAGTATTGTTTCTCGATTTCAAGATGGCATGCTTGCCTGAGTTCCAGATAATGGATAAAGTGTTCTTATGCTTTCCCAGTCACCAATGGAGTGAAACAAGGCTGTGTGCTTACTCCCATGCTTTTTAGCATAATGCTGTCAGCCATATTGTGAAATGCCTTCATTAATGATGAAAACAGCATGAAGGTCAGCTACCAAATGAATGGTAAGTTCTTTAACTTGAAAAGGCTACAAGCTAAGACCAAAATGGAGAGTGTTGGTGCATGATTTACTCTTTGCCAATGATTGTGTACTCAGTGCAGCCTCTGAAACTTAGATGAAAGAAAGTATGGATCAGTTCTTTGCGGCTTGTGCTAATTTTGGCCTAACAATTAACACCAAGAAAATCCAGGTGATCCATCAGCCAATACCACATCACCTATATGTGCAACCATCGGTTATAGCAAACAAATAAGTTTTGAATGCTCTGGATATGTTCACTTACCTTGGCAGTGTACTTTCCAGGATGTACACATTGATAATGGAGTTGAAGCATGCATTGCCAGAGCTAGCTTAGTGTTTGGGAGGCTCCGAAGGAAAGTACAAGAGAAAAGAGGTATTAGACTGGCTACCAAACTGAAAGTCTACAGAGCCATTGTGCTGACCTCATTGCCTGTGAAACCTGGACAGTATACCAGAGCCAAGTCAGGAAACTGAATCATTACCAGACACAAAGATGTTTTCTCAGACTACACTGCCAAGCATTCAAACTCTGCTGCAGAGAGTGCAATTTTGATGGGCTGGCCATATCGTTTGAATGCCAAAGGCACACTTACCAAAAAAACTATTTTATGTAGGACTCAGGGCAAATGCTCACATGGTGGTCAGAAAAAAAAGTGATACAAGGACACTCTTAGAGTCTCTCTTAAGAGCTTTGGAATTGATTGTGTGACATGGGAGACTCTGGCACAGGACAGCCTAACACGGTTACCCTCATTAGGGAAGGTGCTATATTACCTGAGCAAAACATAACTGAAATAGCTTAAAAGAAACATGAGATGCATAAATTTAGAGAATCCACTGAAAATGTTCACATGGACTATTTGTGCTCAACCTATGATACAGCATTCTGAGCTCATATTAGTTTGTTCAGTCACAGTCATGAATACTGTAGCTAGACTCTAGCATATTGATGTCATTTTGGTTCTCTTCAAGAATGAAAGACAACAACCAACCAACCAATGATCTATTGATAGTAGAATGTAAGTTCCTTGAGAAAGGGACTGTTTAATTCCAAAGACTAGAGCAGTATCTATCTCCTAATAGGTACTTATTTCAGTCATGGTCCCATATCTCACACAATGTATCAATTATGAAATTTTACCTTAATCCTTGAAAAATGGAAATGTAGACTAATGGGAACAGTAGTGTTGGAATAGCCTTGGGAAGACAGTTAACCCTAATAAAATATTGATTGAATTGTTACTTTATCCATTAGTTCTCGATTGCAATTTAGAATTAAATTTTAAAAGTGACTAAGTTGTTTACACATGTTGACCCGGGAGCTACATTATATAATTTTGAAAATATCTTCTTTGGGTCTTAAAATTTAGACTTGAAAAGGGTCTTGAAGGTTATCTGGAACAGTTTCTTCATTTTATAGAGGGAAATAAGGTCTGAATAATTTAAGTGATTTATTTACTCAAGGTCACACAGATAGTAAGAATAAGTGAAATTTTTATCCCAGGTCATAAAATCACAGATTTAGATTTGGAAGAGATCTTAAATATCATCAAGTATGACTCCAATATTTTACATAATAGTAAACTTACGAAATTTGGCTTAAACCATAGTATTCTAGATACTATGATATTCTCAAAGGATCAATTAATTAAATGAATGTGTTTCTGTGTGTGTGTATGCATGTATACTAAAGTGTATTACCCACAGTAAGGTATATTGCTACATATATAGTAATGGATATTACTCATAGATAATGTATATTGTATGTACATATATGCATACCTATTTGTGTGTATATGCATATATATACATATATGCTATATATACATATACATATAAAATTTCTATTTTCACTTCTTTCATATACATTTTCTCCTCTTTTACATAGCCACTATTTTAATTCACACACTAATAATCTCTCACCTTGATGATTACAATAGCATTCTAATTGGTCTCTCTGTCTCAAGTTGCTTCTCCAATACATCCTTCACGTAGCTGCCAAAGCTTCACAAAGTGCCAAAGTACATAGGTCTGAATGATACCACACTAATCAATCAAACTCTGGGGTTCCCTATTACCTCCATGTACAAATATAAGGTCCTCTGTTAAAAATTAAAGCTTTTTAAAATCATCTGGGCCCTTCTTATCTTTCTTTTTCTTACACATTTGTCTCCTCCATGTACTCTGTTACAATACTGGTCTACATACCATCTCAACCTCACAAAAGCACACACTCTTACACATATTCACACAAACACCAGTCCAATTCAATTTGTATCTCTGTGCTTTCACACTGGTTGTCCTCTCGTATCTGGAGTACTTTACTTACTCATCCTTTACCTCTTACAGTCAGTCACAGGTTTCCTAGGCCTTTCTCAATTTCCCCAGCTTTGTACTTTTATATATATTTATATTTCATATATATATATTTTTATAGTTATATATATATACATAGTTAATATATATATTATATATTACATATAATATATAATATAAATATATATATAGTTAAATATATATATATTTTTATAGTTAGTTTCCATATACTTTGTGTGTTCCTATCTATATGCATTTTATTAGAATTCCTATCTATGTTCATTTTGTTGCATTCTAAACTTGAGAGCAGAGATAATTTTTGCTTTTTCTTTTTATCTCCAGTGTTTAGCAAGGTGCCTGGCACCAAACAAGTGTGTAATAAATGATTGTTGATTGCCTCAACAGTATGTAGTTTGAATACCCATATTATTTTATTTTAATTAAAGTTTAATTATAATTAAAGTTTAATTATACAGTTGAACCGATGGTGTCTCCTATACTGATGTGAACAGTATGGAAAATTATGACAAGAAAAAAATGAGGAATGAGGGAAGTTGGAAGATAAGGGCCTGGTTGTTAAAAGATAAATTCTATCCTTATTTTTATCCTCAGATGATGATAGTGCTTTATTGGACAATTCATTCAGTTACCAGAAAGTCCTCTATATAACCAAACACAGTGAAAGAAATCAACTATGGAAAAATTATTAAAGAAGTAAATCAAGCTGTTAGTTTTATGCTCCCTGAGAACAGAATTTTAGGGAAAATATTTTCAGAAACTGAATTTGCCTGTTGATTTCAAGTTTATTTTGACTAGTGTATTGATAATAATAACAAATTTTTACATCACTCTAAAATTTTTGAATCAGAAAAAGTTAAATAATGTGATTAAAATATATTTTATTTAATTGCACTTTAATTATCATCATTCTACACTGAACAATAGATTCTCATTTACACTGAAAACATTATTCAAGCAGGATTAGAATATCTCCCCATGTTTTTATCTTATTGATCAGTTTTCATTCATATTATAGGGATTGAGGGGACAGAAAGCAAAATATCACCCCAACTGTGTTGGTAAGGTAAAATGGGCTCCTTAGAATGGCCTCCTTAGCACTTCAGGAGTTTGGCTTTTGTTTACTTTGAGTGAAAGTACTTTCAGCTGTTAAGTGCTAAGCCCCAGGACCAAAGCCCTATCAGGTGTGAAACCTGTGTGGGTGTAGATTAATGACTTAAGAGGGGCCAATTCGGGAACTAATGGTCTCCGGTCATTGAGGCAGGGCTTGAGAATGCCAGAGGCTCAGCTGCAAGGAAAAGCAGCCAAGAGACAGCTACAGTGGAAGCAGGAAGCTGTAGAAGCAGGAAGCTGTGGAAGCAGGAAGCTGTGGAAGCAGAGCTGACCCGTGTGTAGACCCAGGAGTGTGAGCAAGGACTTGAGGCCAGTAAATATGATTTGGCTAAATGCTATCTTGTTTTTCTGTGGCCTCCTGGTTACTCTTGTGAGGCGGGCTTTCTGGGCCTGGAGTCTTTTTGTCAAGATGTGGGAATGGGGAGGCTGGTTCATGAATCTGCTGTGGTGGGGCCTAAATAAATGTTTTATTGCGTTCTACTTAGAGAATCTCTCATACCTTGCAATTTCAAACCATTCAAACATATACATGATTATATTTGAGATTATAAATTCGGCCTTCCTACTACACCAAACTACAGCAAAAAGTTACCCTGTACTGAGTTCCTAAAATTGAAATACAATTCACCTGGCTGAACAATAATAATAAGCTCTTTGGGTAAGTAAATCATAATAGCAGTTAAAAGTCTTCATAGTAATTACAATAGCAATAAAGAAGTAACAACAATGTGTTATATTTCTAAAGATCTTATAATCTCCTGAGAATTCCACACATAAACAACAATAAAAAGATGAACAATAGAAATTAAAGCTATCCCAAAAGTCCCCATGATTACTGAGATTAATTACATTATGCTAATATATTTGTAAGACCCTTCAGCTAGGTAAACTAGGAAAATGAAGTGTCCTAAGTCTATGTGCCCCCACCTTGGCTATGGTCTCTTTCTAGTCTGCCAATATATTAAGGTATTTAAGCCCATTCTCTTTATTTTTGTCTGATTCTTTAAGCAGTATCATTACTCACTATTTCCTTGCAACTTTACAACTTATTTTACAGGTTGCGAATCTATCAGATACTTCCTGGAATCGTGGAGAAATGAACAAATCTAATGCTCTACATAGATCATCATGGTTTCCATATCATCATCATTATCAACATCATTAACACAACAATGAAAGACATTTATGTCATCTTAAACTATATGAAGCTCTTTACACACATTATCTCATTTGAGACTCACAGAAACCATGTTATTTAGGGTCTCACAGAGAACTGTTTCCACCATTTTATGTGAGAAAACCAATAGAAGAGTGACTTGCCAAGTGTCGCACAGCTACTCGGTCCTTAATAACTATCAGACAATATTACTGATTACTTGGTTATGACCCTATATGACAATGTATTACTGCAAAATAACTTACTTACTCCCAGGTCTCTAACCACAATGTCATACTGCTTCTAAGATTTCATCTATCTACCTCCATACCTATCTAGGCTATTTGAGCCAGTGAAAACCAGTTTGGATCGTATGACCAGGGCTCCAGAATGCCTGAATGTTAAAGTTTAATGGACCCAAAGACCAAGTGTTACCCACCTCCTAAGACACCATCGTGTCATGCTTAGAGTTAAGTTTCCTGCATACCTGCCCCTCATTCAGCAATTCAGAAAATACCCTCCTGTCATTCATTGCTTTGCCCCACAGGGAATGAAGTAGTCTCTTAGTGCCATGTCAGCTCTTTGTGTAAAATTCTCTATAAGTTTGAGCAATAAATGGCTTTGACCCTTGAACTGGAATATTAAGCTTTCACATGCCCAAACCATTAGCCTGTTTGTAAGACTGGAAGAGGTGAGAAAAGGGTATTGCTTGTGTTATTCCCTGTTAGTATCAGACTTCTTTCCCATGGATGCCATCCCTGTGTAGTAGTGTCGCTCCTTGGAAAAAATTCCCTCCCCTTTTGACCTATATTTATATATCCATATAAGCATGTACATGTGTGTCTGAGCATAAACATATATAGACTTGAATTCAAATTCTTCCCAGATGCTTATTAGCTGTGTGATTCTGGGCAAGTCAATTAACTTTTATCTGCCTCAGTTTCTTTATCTGTAGGAGCAGGATAAAAATAGCAGCTAGATCCAAGAGTTGATATGAAGATAAATGAAATATTTGGAAAATGCTTTGTAAGCTTTAAATACCATATAAATACTAGATATCATCATTATTATTATATAAGTTATGCCTATACTCATATGTGTGTATGTATGTGCATTATTACTTTTTACATATTAACAGTTGTTTCTGTTGAGTCATTTTTCAGTCATGTCCAACTCATCATGACCCCGTTTGGGATTTTCTCGGTAAAGATACTGCAGTGGTTTGACATTTCCTTCTCCATTTCTTTTTATAGATGACTGAACTGAGGCAAACAGGGTTAAATGACTTGCCCTGGGTCACAGAGCTAGCAAGAATCTGAGACCAGATTTGAACTAGGAAGGTTAGTCTTCCTGACTCCTGGCCTGGCACTCTATCTACTAGGTCACCTTGCTGTCTATATATACATAAATGTTAAGAAAGGAATGTACATACACACAGGAACACACATGTATGTGTGTGTGTACATATGTATAAGTGCGTACATATCTATATCTATATATATCACACACACACACACACACACGCAAGAAAGGAAAATACCTAAATGTTAAAAAATAAAATAGAATATGGTCTTCTCACTTTAGTTAGGTATGTCAGAGCTGGAGGAAATCAAATTTAGTTTCAATTTTGTCTGGTCATCATATATACATATATTGATGTAGATTATAAAGACAGAGATAGAGATAAAAAATATAGACAGAAGAAACTTCCTTCTTATTTCTGTAATTATGTTTCTGGGCCATAGTCTTGACTTACAGAATATCCAAATCTTTGAATAAGGAAGTCATATCATGATGTAGTTCTAATGAATCCAAAAGTTTGTAAACAGTTTAAATAAAATCTTTCATTATTCTCCCCAGTATATATTTCTTTGTATTTATTAGGCAAAAATCATACCATCACTTTCTATTATTACTCTATTTTTCAACAATTCTGACTTTTAAAAGTATTTCCCCATGCAACATCAACTGATGTCACCTTCCCACACACTCACTTCTCTAATGCCACTCAGAAAGAAAAAAAAAGATATTTGAAAAAAATACATTCTGATAATCTCACTTCCAGTGGTCATGAAAACGAAATGTGATTGTCAGCTCTTAGGTGACTGCTGCTCTTCTTATTATAGCTATGACAAAAGGTGAAATTTAGACTCTCTTCCAGGACTCAAGATTGCATTCTAAATATGCTCTCCCTTAGAAAATTATCAGAAGATTATAGTGTGTAAAAGACATATGCTACAAATAAATGCTATACAGTGACAACTGTAATGTCTTCATTTTTGTCATATTATGTCTCTTAGGTATTCTGGTCCATTCCTGCCACCTTGGAAAAGATCAAATCTACAAATATCATTTTCAAATAAAAAAATCTTGAGAATATAAAGAATTATCTATAAATATTATTGATAAATAAATAGTTTTTCCCATCAAAATATTTGGAGGACAAAAGCAGAACCTTCTGTTTACTTTTATGGGCCAGTTGGCTCTAGTTATCAACCTGCTTCAGGGTATTAATTTTAATCCAGGACATGATTAACTAAATAAATTGGGTTTCTGTTGCCTGAAAAACTTAGCCATTGTTTAAAAAGAAAACAAAGCAAACAAACAAGGCCTTCAGATAATCAGGTATATAATTTATCAGAAGCAGATACAATTGAAGCTACCTCTGAAGTTGGCTAGGCAAAGGCCTGCCATTACAGGTCACTAAATGGAGCCAATATCTATAACAAGTAGAATGAATTGGAATCCAAAATTGAAATTTGATCTGTTGAACCTTCCCTGAAATGTATAAAATTATTTGCCTTTAAATCAGAACTTAGATAGGTCCCCAAATTCAGTCAGTTGGTCAACAGGCATTCATTAAGATCTTACTATGTTTGAGGCACGATGCTAAATGCTAAGACGCAAAGACAAATGTACATTGCTTGCCTTTAAGAGGTTCCAATTCTAAGGGAGGAACCAACATGTAAATGAAAATAATTTGAGAGAAGTCAGTGTTTCTGGGATGGGAGTAGGGAAGCTGAAGGAACAAAAAAAAATCTCCTTCAGAAGATTGGATTTAAGCTGAGACTTAAGAAGCCAATTCTCATTTATACTAACATGGAATAAACATAGAAGCAATCAAATTAGAATTTTCATTTCCAAATTAGTAACTCCAAGTAGACATAACCCGAGTTTCTAATGGAATGCTACTCTCCTCAGGGAGATATATATATGTGTGTGTGTATATATGTATATGTATATGTATGTATATATGTGTGCATGTATATATGTATGCATGTGTGTATATATGTGTGTATATACACACATATATACATATACACACATACATTCTACATGCCACCAGGCAAATGTTTTTTTTTTAATTTCTGGTTTAGTCTAACCTCTGACTTTATGAGTTTTAAAAATTAATTCTGTAATTCTAAATTTGCTTTTTAGATTCCGAAAGGGGAATACACATTCTGGCATCCTCTTTCCAGAGAACTTTTTTCCAGATTTATACATGATGCAAAGTGCATGAAAGCTTGAGGATATGCATTATGTAAAAATATCTTTGTTAGTGCACTAAAGAGTAATATGATTTTCATATTTCAAAAAAAAGATTTAAAAGATACTTTTGTATTACAGTTGGATATGTTCCATAAATTCTTAGAGTTATATTTAACAGACACCTGGCATCATATTTTCTTTTCAAACTTATGAGTCAATTACTGTGAACTCTTTAATATTGTATGTAAGAATATAAGTTTTAAAGAACCACATATGACATCTATTATGAGGCTACTTTTCTGCTCAGTTTTATCACATCCCAAAATTTGAATATGAAACCCTAAGGGGGCCTGCAATTTTTGTTATATACTGTCTAAACTATTTTACATAGAGATTCAAAATTCTATACACATGCATTTCATTTTCAAAGCTATATTTTTTTCCTAGCAGCAAAGAGGATATATAAAACATAGAACAAATATTCCCCCATGGTTATTTTCCATGTGCTTTGCAGTGAATGTAAAATATGTTTAATGAATTATAAAAACTATATATTTGCAAGACTAATTTAATCCAAATACTGTTATCTAGTTGAATTTCCTACTCTAAGATTAATAAGACTTAAATAAAAAATAGTTAAGTACAGTTTGAGCCCAATTTTGGTCCAGTTTCTTTCCTATAAAATACAGTGTTTATTAACATAGGGCAAGAACCTGCCCCTCATTAAAATCAGTGAAATAACAGGTTATTTTGGCAATAAAATCATCATAATAAGAGCTCATATTTCTATGACACGTTTAGGTTTACAAAGCACTTTTCTCAAAATGTCACTGTGAAATAGGTAGTACAAATTCTTACCTTTGGGGATTACAATTACAAATAAAATAATTCCCAACAGTACAATTACAAATAAAATAATCCCCCAACAGAAGACAATTGTTTTCTCTACTTACTTTCAAGGTGTTAAAATATTAAATGGAGTCTTATAAAACACATATATGGGAACAACATAAAATGGGTAATTTGTCCAGGTTTCATAAACTTGTGTGTGTGTGTGTGTGTGTGTGTGTGAGAGAGAGAGAGAGAGAGAGAGAGAGAGAGAGAGAGAGAGAGAGAGAAAGAGAGAGAAAGGTTCCTTTCAGCAGAGTACCTTTAACACAGTAGTTACCTAATATGAGTTGAAATTATTTTAAAGACGATCCCTGTACATAAGTTGGAAAAATGAAGAATAATGAATATTACTGGTAGATGATGTGCTGTGGATAGAGTACTGGGCCTAGAATCTGGAAGACGTGAGTTCAAATCTATCCTTAGTACACTTACAAGCTATGTAACTCTGAGCAAGACATGTAAACTGTCTCAGTTTTCTCAACTGTAAACCGAGAACAATAATAGCACTTACTTTGCAAGGTTGCCATGAATATTCAATGAGATATTTATAAAAGGAGCTTAGTACAGTTCCTGGCACATAGTAGGTATTATATAAATACTTATTCCCTTCCCTTATCTTCCTCATTTTAAACCTAATTTCAAAGAATACTCATTACCCAAAGCTATTTATCAAGTATGGCTTCTGTATCAGTGATACATTTCTTTTTTCTTGTTTCATTTTTTTGTAATTTTCTACGGGTGAACAGTGAGATTTTTGTGTTTTCCAATAATTTTTTCCAACATATTATTAATTACTGAAAGTCTGTATTACAATTTTGAAATGCATTTTTAAAACTCAGAGCAAACTACCACATTGCTGTATTCTATTTTTTACTATCTAATGTCTAACAGATGTGTATTATATAAATATTGACCATTCATTTGATATATAAAAGCAAAGAATGTGACTGATCCTTAAACCAGTGCTGTGAAATTGCAAAAGCCAAGGTGGAGTATGGACATATAAAATAATCTCAAACCACCTTGACATAAAAATAACCCTCACCCCACCCAAGAGGCATGATAGTGATGCCTCCTCATAAATCACAGGCCTTTTACAGCAATGTATATTATATTGTGATGTCACATCCTAAAAGTATGCAATGTATCATGACTATAGAGGTCATGATCTGTTACATTATTTTTCATTGTGTAAATTAATATCTCAATAACTAATGTATTCTGCAAAAAAAAGGTACTATACTACATGGTTAACCTCTTTTTTCTTAAGTATATGAAATGATTATTTTTTTTTCTAAGTTTGTAGGGATATACACAACTTTTAACATTAAGATGCTAAAAATAAACTCTTAATTTTTTCATAATTCATAAAAACCTCCTTCCTCAGTCATTCAAGTGTTACATTCATATAAACCAAAAATCATTCTACTGAATAAATTCAAAAGAAAAAAATAAGTTTCTTCCAATTTAGAGAAATTTTATAGCCTTTTATTCTGACCTTCATGAAAGGTACTTCTGTTTGTATTATACTTACTCTTTTTACAATTTCTCAGATATAATCTCATAAAATTTTACGCTCATCCAAAATTTATACTACTCTTAAATAAATACTCACATGACAGGGGCAAAAAACAAGTGAAAATATATTGCATTTTTAGTGTCACTACTGAATGAATAAAGATAATTCTCTTAAGAACATGATTTTGATTAAAATGTGTAATAATCATCTTTCACCCAGCCATCAAATTGATCTTCCTAAAACTCAGGTCTAACCATGTCATCCTCCTATTTTACCAAGTCCAGTGGCTCCCAGGATCAAATATAAAATATTTTGTTTGACTTTTTAAAGCCCTTTATAACATGTTCCCTTCATAGCTTTAGAGTCTTCTTACACCTTACTCCCCTCGCCATGTAATCCAGTAGTGCTTCCTTCCTTTGTGTTCCTTGTACATGACACTTCCATTGATTCCCTTAATTTGAGCATTCTCGGTGCCTGAAATATTCTGCTTCATCTCTATATCCTAGACTGTCTGGCTTCCTTCATATGTCAACTAAAGACTCACTCTCTGAAAAAGAAATCTTTGAAAGTCAGGTTTGATGTTAACCAGACTATCCCCAAATTATCCTGTAAATATCTTGTTATTACATAGCTGTTTACATGTTATCTCTCACATGAGACTATGAGTTCCTACAGAAGCCAGGATTTCCCTTTGCCTTTCTTTGTATCTCAAGCATGTAGCACAGGCATCTAGCTGTATAAATGCTACTTAAGGTTGTGTCTAACCTTAGGGGCCACTGAATCTAATCCTTCATTTTACATATGAGGAAACAGCTTAGAAAGGCTAAGAAAGATGTCAATAGCCACACAACTAGTATGATAACAGAAAATTTTAACAGAGATCTTTTTGAAAAGCAGCAAGACAAAATAGAGCATCGGACTTGGAATCAGAAAAATCTAGATTAAAGTCCTGCTTCTGACACAAGACATGTTATGTTGAAGTCACTTAAACTCTCTGAGATTGATTCTTCTCTTCTACTAAATGGGGATAATAGAAAGTATCTATGCATTTTCCATTAGATTCTGAGCAATTTGAGGGTAAGGACCTTGTTTCTGCCTTTCTTTGGATCTCTAGCACTTAGCACAGTGCCTTGAACATAGTAAGCACTTAATAAATGCTTTTTGATTGACACACAGGCTTGCCATAAAGATCAAATTATATCATATATACAAAGTGCTTTTAAAATTTAAAAACATAAGGAAATGTGAAATATTATTGCTAGCATTAGTATATGTGTTATTGACTTCAAGACCAGCACTTCATTCACGGAGAAATATGAATTATTCACAGATTGCTAATAGGGAATTTCTGCAAGAGCATCTATTCAAATATATAGTGATGATGCTAACCTACTATCAATAAGATATTCACTCTGAGTTGTTTTTCTATTAAGAGAAATAAATTTCATTTGCCTGGTCACCTATGTATGAGGGATGGGTAACCAAATTTAAAGGATCAAGCTAAGGTCAGGAAACAGAGCAAAGTTAATTGGGTCATGTTGCTTTGATTCATGAGTTTGGCTTCATTAACACAGGGGCTTTAATCAAATGCACGGTAAATTAGTTTTAGCCTTTAATCAACTGGTACTTTAGGTACAATAAAGGACTCTAGTAGCATCTTTGGATATTGTCACTACTCAGGGAAAGTAAGTAAGGATGAGAAAGATTCTTTCCCATGGCTTTCCATAACCTTTACATTAAATGACCTCCAAACTCCTTAATTCATTTAATAACGTCCCTTAGTCATTTTTTTCTTTTCAAGGTCTGCTAATTCTCTATGGATAATACAACCACACATTTTATTGTGAAATGTTGCTGTCTTTATCCAGGCAGTAATACAGCAATTCCATCCTCTTCAGTGAAATAAATCAAAAAGACCATGTAGATTTCATGGCAAAGTCCTAAAGTAAATTAGGTATGGCGGGGGATTCCTAGCTGCAATTTTTTGAGACTTTTTAGAGGCATCTATGGTATAGTAAATAGATAAAGACCTTGTAGTAAGGACGATGAGTTCAAGCCCTGAATCTAATAATGTAATGGTCCTGGACAATTCACTTAATTACTCGCTGCTCTAGGCAATTCGCTAGACATAGAAGGTGCTGATTTGCTTTGGTAGAGGGAGTTTTCAAGCATTTCTCTATGCCACAAAAGCCCCAGGTCCAATCCCTTGTAGTAGGAAGGCTGAATTTATAATCTCAAATATAATCAGGTATATGTTTGAATGGTTTGAAATCGCAAGGTATGAGAGATTCTCTAAGTAGAAAGCAACAAAACATTTATTTAGGGTTTTACTGTTGTTTTTCTGAGTTGCGTCCTTATAAGGACAAGCCACTAGTACAACTGAATAGGTGTCAACACACGTGCATACATATTTACATCCTTTATCCTGGGGTAGTGGGCCAATATAATCTACCTGCCAAATTTGGGCTGGAATTTTTCCCCTCGCTATTTCTCCAGTTACTATCCTAGGAAGAGTTTGTTCTTTTTCTAATTGGCAGGTACAACAGTCCTCTGTTATTTGTTTTAACAATGCATGAGAAATACTGATACCTCGAATCTGTGCCCATCGATGGGTGGCCTGGACGCCTAAATGGCCGGCGGTCTGGTGGACCCATCTTGCTAAGGCTGGGTTATCAGTTGGAGACGGAGTAGGGACAATACATTCAGTAGCAATCTTTGCTAGTCAATCCGTGTGTGCATTGTACTCACGTTCTGGTGTGGTCAGGGTTGTGTGAGTATCAACGTGAAAAACTGACAAATTTGTAACCAAAGACATATCCCATATACTTTCCCATAACTCTTTACCCCAAACTTGTCTGCCATGAATCTCCCAGTTCTGATTCTTCCATATAGGCATCCACATAGCTATATGACACTGTCCTCCTTTCTCCGTTTGGATGGCCTGATGCACTGCCATCAGTTCAGCATATTGGCTACTTCCACCTATCCCAGAACTTTCCAGAGTTCGCCTAGTACAGCGGTTATTGGCAACTGCTTTCCAATGTCTCTTCTGTCCCAAATATTTTGCTGTCCCATCAGTAAACCAAGCATGTTTCTTCTGTTCTTCATTTAGTCCATCATATCCATTATTCCATCTCACTAAGGATGGTACCGTCTGTTGCTTAGATTCAAGGGGTTTTTCATTCCTCTCAGGGTCAATATTTGCCACAGATTCATGTAGACCAGAAACTCCATTTTTGCCTGCTCTAGACCTATTCTGAATATACCACTTCCATTTGATTATGCTGGCCTTTTGTGCATGTCCAATTCTGTGAGAAGCTGGGGTACTCATCACCCAAGTCATGATTGGAATTCCAGGCCTTAATACCACTTCATGACCCAGAGTTAGTTGCTCAGTTTCTACTAAGGCCCAATATGCAGCTAACAACTGCCTCTCAAAAGGTGTACATTGCATTTCAGATGAGGGCAGTTTCCTTGACCAAAAGCCTAAAGGTACACTTTGGCTCTGTTGTTTTTGCCACAGACTCCAATTCGCATAGTCATCTTGTAACTCCACTGGCCCATTTTGTATAGGCCATAAATTCAGAGCTAATAGTATAGCAGCTTTTGTTTCCTCAAAAGCTCTACTTTGTTCAAGTCCCCAATCAAATTCATATTTCTTTCTGGTGACTTTATACAAGGGTTTTAAAATTTGTCCCAAATGTGGGATGTGGTGTCTCCAATAACCAAATAGCCCTATGAACTTTTGGGCCT
>CM053624.1:228770487-228790122 GCA_028646595.1 Phalanger gymnotis | reverse complement strand
ACCGTGCCCTACAAGAAAGTAAGGGAAAGGGGGATGGGAGGGCAAACTGGGGAACAGGGCAAACTGGGGAACAGGGCAACCAGAGTGTACGCCATCTTGGAGTGGGGGGGTGGAAATGGGGAGAAAATCTGTAATACAAACGCATGTGAAAATCAATGATGAAAACTAAACATATTAAAAATAAATTAAAAAAAAAGAATAATCACAAGGGACTTACTAATATTGAACTGTTTGTTTACATTTCTACATGGAAAGATGATGTGTATAATTAATTAGAACTAAGAGGTATTAGGGTAGCTGGAGGGAATATACAAATATATGTATATGTTTTGTGTGTGTGTGTGTGTGTGTGTGTGTGTGTAGACAGAAGGCACAGGGCAAGTTGAATATGAAAGGATCATATCTAAAAAAAAATAAAATGAAATTAAGGGATGAGAGAGGGAGAAAGGGAGAGATAGAATGTGATAAATTATCTCACATAAATGTGGCAAGAAAAAGCAGATCTATTGGAAGGGAAGAGGCCGCTGGTGGGGGGAAATGAGTGAATCTTGTTCTCATCAGATTTGACCTGAGGAAGGAATACCATACACACTTAATTGGGAATCTTACCCCACAGGAAAGAAGGAGGAAGGAGATTAAAAAAGGGGGGATGATAGAAGAGAGGGCAGACAGGGGGAGGAGGTAATCAAAAACAAACACTTTCAAAAAGGGACAAGGTCAAGGGAGAAAATTCAATAAAGGGGAATAGGTTAGGAAGGAGCAAAATATAGTTAGTCTTTCACAACATGAGTATTGTGGAAGGGTTTTGCATAATGATACATGTGTGGAAATGTTGAATTGCTTGACTTCTTAGGGAGGACAGGTGGGGAGGGAAGAAGGGAGGGAATTTGGAATTCAAAGTTTTAAAAGCAGATGTTCAAAAAAAGTTTTTGCATGCAACTAGGTAATAAGATACACAGGAAATGGGGCATAGAACTCTATCCTGAACCTACGAGAAAGTAAGGGAAAAGGGGATGGGTTGGGAGTGGGGCGACAGAAGGAAGGGTTGACTGGGGAATGGGGCAATCAGAATATTTGCAATCTTGGATTGTAGGGGAGGGGAGAAATTGGGACAAAATTCGTGATTCAAACTCACCTGAAAATTAATGCTGAAATCTAAAAATATTAAATAAATAAATAATGATTAAAAAAAGACTAAAATATCTACATATTCTTAAAATCTATCCCAAGAGGGTTAAAGGTATTTAAATTTCAAATCATTTTTAAAATATTGCACTCAAATTTTTGATGGAAGATAATAACTATCTATCCTCTAAAATTTTTAAAATATGCAACTAGAGTATCATAAATAGAGGACTAAGATTATTAACTCACTGTCATTTATTATATTATCTGTTCATATCACTGTCACTTTTCCCACCAACTTCCATAACTTAGTATTTATTAAAAGTCTGTACTGTACCCCTAAACAAAGTACACGAAAGATTTAAGCCCACTAGACACTGGAGAACCCAGAAGGAAGTGAACAATTTCTGTTGTCCAAAAAATGAGATGGCATTGGATGAACAGTCCATAGAGCTAGTCCATCAAGATATATACATGTATTTCTCGGACACAAGCTGCAAAAAGAAAATGTGCTAAGCACAGAATTGAATAGGAAGAAGAGAAACGGATGCATTGTATTTGGAAATTGATACATTGGTATTATTTACTCTGAGTTTCTCCTTTTGGAAAAGGTCCATCTTTTTATTTTTGGTATTCATGAGGTGATACCAAATGGCTATAAATCATGGAGTACCTGTCATGGAAGAACTAAAGTCTCAGATCATCCAAAGTGAAGTGGAGTGATACATGAAGAGTGTGACTAGATAGATTGTATCAACAAATACTTATATTCTAAAACCAGCACTGGAAAGCAGTTAGGACCAACATGGTGGAGTCAAAGTAGGGACTTACTTGGGCTCTCTGCCAAACCCCTCCAAATACCTGTAAAAATGACTCTAAAGAAATTCTAGAGCTAATAACAATTCATCTAGCAGCTACAACAAGCTCACAGAAGGCCACTAAAACAGGTTCTTTGATCTGCTTTACTAAGGAAAGTATCTTTAATGGGTTAATAATCTTGCTTTAATCCAACATACAAAAATCATTCACTTAGTTCAGGAGGAAAAGCCAGCACCCTGAACTTCAGAGCAAATACAAAACAAATTATAAACATATACTGTAAATAGACAAAAGACAAACCAATATCTGGGTTAGCAAAGCCAGGGGGCTCACAACAACAGCTTGCCCAGAATCATGTGCTACTCTTTCAGTGTGTTGAGAGTACCAGACAAAATGCTAATTCAGGGCACGAAGGATTCACACCTAAACAGCAAAAGAGTGTGAGCCTGGGGCTTAGCACCTAGTAAAACTTAATCAAAGCCACGTGATTACTTTAGCATTCTAAAAGAGAAAACAGTAAAAAACTCCCATTTTAATTACTAATACAAGAACCGATAAAATAAAAGAGTGAAACAAATCTCCAGCCAAAGAAAACCTGGAAGGACAACAGGAAGGACAACAGCAGGTGGAGAGGAGAGTGCAGTCCAGTGTGGGTCACATCAGCACAGACCACATGCCAGAGCAGGCCTCATGGGATTGAGTAATTGGTAGCTGTGGCTGTTACAAGACTCCTCAATCCACAAATGGCAAAGACAAAGTAGGTTAGTGGGAAAACTCTATCAGGCCTGGGTCAGAGAAGAGCATGGTCTGGCCCCAGCACCGGGGCAGCAAAGATGGTAGTGTTAGTGGCAGCAGCAGCAGTGGCAGCTGCTTCTGGAGCTCCAGGCCCACAGATCATGGGGGGATGAAGTGGCTACTCAGAAGGGAATTGCAGGGATTTCTTTGCCAGTGCTGAGGCAGGATTCTCTTGCTTTACCCTGCTTAGATCTGGGTCGCAGTCCTGGGTGGCAGTCCTGGGGTGAGGAGTGCTGGCATGGCAGAGTTTGTGATGGCTGTGGAGATGGAATCCTCCTCACTCTTCCTCCTCACCTTTCCCAGAACAGAGTGCTTGGGGTCACTCAGAGTCTAGAGAAGAGGACAGGAGAGGAGTAAATACCTATCCTTTGACCATACTATCTTGGAACAACTAAAATTTTATAGATGCCTAGAAGTATCTTTGAGAACAGCTGCACCAAAACCCTTGAAAATTGGGATAGAGCACTCTCCACTCTGTAAGCAGAATCTTACCTTGAAAAAGAGCTCTAAAGTCAAGTAATTGGCTCAGAAAATAAGCAAAAAGCATAAGAAAAACTCAGACTACAGAAAATTTACTTGGTGACAAAGAAGATGAAAACATACATCCAGTAGAAGTCAACAAAGTCAAAGAGCACACATCAAAAGCCTCCAAGAAAAATATGAATTGGTCACAGGCCATGGAAGAGCACAAAACGGATTTGGAAAATCAAGTAAGAGAAGTAGAGGAAAAATTTGGAAAAGAAAAGAGAGTGACTCAAGAAAATCATGAAAAACAAGTCAACAGCTTGCTAAAGGAGACCCAAAAAATACTGAGGAAAATAGCACCTTAAGAAATAGACTAACCCAAATGGCAAAAAAGGTCCAAAAAGCCAAAGAGGAGAATACCTCAAAAAACAGAATTAGCCAAATGGAAAAGGAAGTCCAAAAGATCACTGAAGAAACTAATGCCTTAAAATTAGAATGGAGAAAGTGGAAGCTACTGACTTTATGATAAAACAAGAAATTATCAAACAGAACCAAAAGAATCAAAAAATAGAAGACAATGTGAAATATCTCATTGGAAAACCCAATGACCTGGAGAACAGTTCCAAGAGAGATAATTTAAAACATTTTGGACTACCTCAAAGCTATGATCAAAAAAAGATCCTAGACATCATGTTTCAAGCAGTTATCAAGGAAAACTGCCCTGATATTCTAGGACCAGAGGGTAAAATGGAAATTGAAAGAATCCACTGATCACCTTTTGAAAAAGATGCCAGAGAGAGGATTCTGGGAAGATGGCAGGGTAGGTCAGAAAATTCCAAGCTCTGAAGACTTTCCCCCACAAAAGAGTTAAAATATCACCTTAGGGCGAACAAAGTGTGAGTGGAGACAAAGAAGAATAGAGGCACAACTAGGATCTTCCGGGACAATTTGAGAAGATCTTAAGAAAAATCCCAGTAACAGGTTCAGTCCCTGCAAGGAGTAAAATCCTCCAGGTCAGTTTCCCTTTTAACAACAAGCCATTAAAAAAAAACTAGTGTTAAGCCCTGGGGTTAGTTGATTTGAGAGGCTGCCTCAGCCTCAGTCACAGTAACTTTTCATCCCAGGATAATGAGTGGAGTCTTGAGTTTGAGCCCAGGAAGACTGAGGGAACCTGTGCTGATGTGGAACTCCAGACCGAATTGTGCTGCAAAGAGCGGTGGGGGTGAGAAGGAATCAATACATGCCTGGTGAGTGTGAAAGCAGTGGGAAGAAAGGCCCTGGCTGTGGGCACTTACAGGAGGTTGGAGGTTTGGCTTTCGTTCCAAGCTGGAGGTGAGAACTGAGGATCTTGGGCAAGAGGCACAATTTCCACATTACGGGGCTAAAGGTGATTACAAAAATCGAGTTATTACCTACAAAATATGCACAGGCAAAGGAGAAAGAATCCAGTCATAGAAACCTATTACAGGAAGAGAGATGGCTGGGGTTCGTCTTCAGAAGAGGATATTGAAGTTAAGAAAACCCCAAAGAGTAACGTCAAACAGTCACCTGCTCAAATAGAATTATAGAAGAGCTTTAAAAAGACTTTAAAAATCAAATGACAGAGATGGAGGAAACACTAAAAAAGAAAATAAAAATAATCCAAGAAAAAAACCAGAAGGTTATGAAAGGAAAGTCAACCAATTAGAAAAAGAGATCCACAATTTTAAGGAGTAAAATGAAATCTTGAAAATTACAATTGGGCAAAGTGAAGCCAGTCAAATTATAACAGATCAAGAAATAAACAAAACATGCATAATGAAAATATAGAAGAGAAAGTGAAACATTGTGTAAGAAAAACAGCAGATTTGGAGAACAGAACAAGAAGAGAAAATATAAAAATAATAAGAGTAACTGAAAATTATGATCAAAAAGAGAATCTTGATATAGTAATACAATAAATAATTAAAGAAAATTGTCCTGAAGCATTAGAACAAGTAAGGGAAGTAGAAATAGAAAAAAAAATTTATTGAACATCACGTAAAAGGGATCCTATGAGGAAAACTCATAGGAAAACTTTAGTAAAATTGTGAAACCTCAGGTCAAAGATAAAATATTAAAAATATCAAATTTAAAACAATTTAAATATCATCGTGCCACAATTACAATTACACAAGACCTAACAGCAGAGACATTAAAGGACTGCAGGTCTTGGAACACAATATAGGGAAGAGCAAAGGACTTGGGGCTCTGGCTGAAAATATCATGCCCTGGAAATTTAAGTATTATCTTGAATGGAAAAAAAGTACATTTGATAAAATAGGGGCAGAGCCAAGATGGCCATATGAAAACAGCATCTTACCTGAGCTCTCTCACAACGTCTGTGAGATTCCTATGAAAAAGTGAATTTGAGCAGATTTGAAAGAGTTAGAAAGCACGAGCAGTCTCTGTGGGGCAAATTTCCCAGCCAGGAGAGTATGAGAGGCCGCAGAAATGAATCTGTGGGCTAGGAGAGCACTTGTCATGCAGAGCTGCTCCTGATGGCACCAAAGTGGAAGCAGCCTGGCCGGGAAACCCACACAGGAGACAGGCTAGGAGAAAGTTGGGCACCTGAAACCAGGGAAGATCCCCAGACCTCCCAACACAGTACAGCAGTCTGTGGAAGCAACAAGAGTGAGCACAACAACACCAGCAGGGAGATATCAACTCCTGAGGCTTGCAGCCCAAAGGTATGAAACACGGCTTCTTGAACTTCCTGGAGACATAATGGCCAGGTAAATGGCTCTAATCTCTCCCCTCCCCACCCAGAGAATTCCTTGGGAAAACAACGCTGGAATAGAGGAGACAGAAGTGGGGCTTCAATGGCCAAGTAGTGGAAGTACCTGAAACACAGAGGGGCAGAGCCAGCAGGGGTCAACACTAGGAGCCCAGACATACTCTTGCTACCCCAGGGGAAGTGCCAGACACCTAGCTCAAACAACAAAGAGCTGAGACCATTGCGGAAGAGCAACAGTGCTGGAGGACAACCCCAGGGGAAGAGGAGATTTCGGGCAGCCAGACCCACTCCCCCACACCTCAAGAAACTGAAGGCTATAATTCACAGAGCCAACAACTAGACTTACAATCTCCAGAATAAGAAAGCTGAGACAGAGTGCCCTGAGCCCCAAAAGCAGAAATTTATTGTAAAGCCAGGAAAAGGTTAACTGACATGTAGAAAAACACAAAAAATACAAGGATCATTGATTCTTTTTATAGAGACAGGAAAGATCAAAATACCAATTTGGAAGAGGATAACAATGACACTATACCCACATCTAACACTTCAATAGGTATTGTGAACTGGTCTCAAACCCAAAAAGCATTACTGGAAGAGCTAAAGGAGGATTTTAAAAACCAAATTAGGGAGGTCAAACAAAAAATGAAAAAAAATGGAAAAAATGGAAAAAAAATCCACTGAAGAAATCAAGTCCCTAAAGAATAAGATTGGGGAAATGGCTATGGAGATTCATAATCTAAATAGAGAAAATGACACCCTGAGAGGTAAAATCAACCAATTGGAAAAGGAGATTCAAAAGCAAAATGAAGACAGTACCTCATTAAAAATTAGAGTTGAGGAAGTGGAAGCTAATGACTCTACGAGGCATCAAGAAGTAGTAAAACAAAATGGAAAGAATGAAAAAATAGAAAAAAAAATGTGAAATATTTCATTGGAAAAACAACTGACGTGGAAAACAGATCCAGGAGAGTCAATTTAAGAATTATTGGTATACTGGAAATCCATGATGAAAAAAAGAGCCTTGATAGTATCTTTGAAGAAATTATCAAAGACAACTGCCCAGAGGTCTTAGAAACAGAGGGCAAAATAGTCATTGTAAGAATACGCTGATCGCCCCCTGAAAGAGATCCCAAACTGAATACACCAAGAAATATTATAGCCAAATTTCAGAATCACAAAATCAAGGAGAAAAAAAGCAGGTGCAGCAATCTTGATTTCAGAAAAAGCAAAAGTAAAGATAGATTTAATTACAAGAGATAAGGAAGGACACTACATCCTGCTAAAAGGCACCATAAACAATGAAGCAATATCACTGTTTAACATTTATGCACCAAGTGGTATGGCATGCAAATTCTTAGAGGAGAAGTTAAGGGAGTTACAGGAAGAAATAGACAGCATAACTATAATATTGGGAGAACTCAACCTTCCCCTTTCTGAAATTGAGAAATTAAACCTGAAAATAAATATCAAAGAAGTTAGGGAAGTGGACAGAATTTTAGAAAAGTCAGATATGACAGACCTCTGGAAAAAACTAAATGCGGATAAAAAGGAATACACTTTCTTCTCAGTGGTAAATGGCACATACTCAACAATTGACCATGTACTAGGGCATAAAAACCTCACAATCCAGTACAGAAAGGCAGAAGTAGTCAAAGCATACTTTTCAGATCATGATGCAATAAAAATTATTTGTAACAAAAAACCATGGGAAAAATAAGCTAAAAATTAATTGGAAACTAAATAAGCTAATTCTAAAGAATGAGTGGGCCAAAGAACTAATCAGAGAAACAATTAATAACTTCATTCAAGAGAATGACAATGAGACAACATAACAAAATTTATGGAATGCAGCAAAAGCATTTCTTAGGGGAAGTTTTATATCTCTAAATGCTTACACGAATAAAATTGGAAAAAAAGGAAATCAATGATTTGGGCATACAGCTGAAAAAGCTAAAAAATGAGCAAATTGAAAATCCCCCAATTAAAGACCAAAGTAGAAATACTGAAAATCAAAGGAGAGATTAATAAAATTGAAACCAAGAAAACTACTGAATTAATAAACAAAACAAAGAGCCAGTTTTATGAGAAAAAAAACAATGAAAATGAAAACCTGTGGTCAATTTGATTTAAAAAAAGAAAGAAGAATATCAAATTACCTGTATCAAAAATGAAAATGGTGAGTTCACCTCTAATGAAGAGGAAATCAAAACAATAATTAGGAATTATTTTGCCCAATTTTATGCCCATAAATTTGACAACCTTAGAGATATGGATCTACAAAAACATAAACTGCCCATGTTAACAGAAAAGGAAGTAAAATTTCTAAATAACTCTATCTCAGAAAAAGAAAATGAGCAAGCCATCAATGAACTCTCTAGGAAAAAATTTCTAGGGCCAGATGGTTTTGCATGTGAATTCAATCAAACATTTAAAGAACAATTAATTCCTATACTTTGTAGATTATTTGGGAAAATAGGTGAAGAAGGAGTCCTACCAAATTCTTTTTATGATACAAATAGGGTACTAATACCCAAACCAGGTAGAGTCAAAACAGAGAAAGAAAATTATAGACCAATTTGTCTAATGAATATTGATGCAAAAATATTAAATAAAATATTAGCAAAAGATTGCAGCAACTTATCACCAGAATAATACACTATGACCAGGTAGGATTTATTCCAGGAATGCAAGGCTGGTTCAGCATGAGGAAAACTATTAGAATAATTATTTAATAAATTTTATTTAATATATTTAGTTTTCAGCATTGATTTTCACAGGAGTTTGAATTACAAATTTTCTCCCCATTTCTACCCTCCCGCACACTCCAAGATGGCATATATTCTGGTTGCCCTGTTCCCCAATCTGCCCCCCATCTGTCACAACACTACCCTCTGATCCCCTTTTCCCTTCCTTTCTTGTAGAGCAAGATAAATTTCTACGCCGCGTTGCGTGTGTATCTTATTTTCTTGTTGCCTTCAAAAACTTTTTTGTTTTTGTTTTTGAACACCTATTTTTCAAAACTCTGGAGTTCCAAATTCTCTCTCCTCTTCCCTTCCCACCCACCCTCCCTAAGAAGTCAAGCAATTCAACATGGGCCACATGCATATCATTATGTATAACCCTTCCACAATACTCATGTTGTGAAAGACTAACTATATTTTGCTTCTTCCTAACCTATCCCCCTTGATTGAATTTTCTTCCTTGACCCTGTCCCTTTTTGAAAGTGTTTGTTTTTGAATACCTCCATCGTCAACTGCCCTCCCTTCTATCATCCCCCCATTTTATCTTCTTCCTCCTTCTTTTCTGTGGGGTAAGATACCCAATTGAGTATTTGTGGTATTCCGTCTTCAGGTCAAATCTGATGAGGGCAAGATTCACTCATTCCCCCTCATCTACCTTCTCTTCTCCTCCTACAGAACTGCTTTTTCTTGCCACTTATATGTGAGATAATGTACCCATTCTACCTCTCCCTATCTCCCTCTCTCAGTATATTCCTCTTTCATCCCTTATTCATCTTCAGCTCACCCTATGCCCACTCTCTCTCTCTCTCTCTCTCTCTCTCTCTCTCTCTCTCTCTCTCTCTCTCCATATATATATATTATATATATATATATATACACACACACATATACATATATACCTAAACATATATATATACACACATATACATATACACACAAACATATATATATGTATATATATATACACACACACACGTTACATACATGCATATTCCCTTCAGCTACCGTAATACTGAGGAATCATGAATCATACACATCATCTTTCCATGTAGGAATATAAACAGTTCAGCTTTAGTAAGTCCATTGCAATTTCTTTTTCTTGTTCTTTTTCTTGATTACCTTTTCATGCTTCTCTTGATTCTTGTGTTTGAAAGTCAAATTTTCTATTCAGCTCCGGTCTTTGCACTGAGAAACTTGAAAATCCTCTATTTTATTGAAAATCCATATTTTGCCTTGGAGTATGATACTCAGTTTTGCTGGGTAGGTGATTCTTAGTTTTAATCCTATCTCCATTGATCTCTGGAATATCATATTCCAAGCCCTTCTATCTCTTAGTTTGGAAGCTGCTAGATCTTGAGTAATTCTGATTTCGTTTCCACAATACTCAAATTGTTTCTTTCTGGCTGCTTGCAGTATTTTCTCCTTGATCTGGGAGCTCTGGAATTTGGTGACAGTGTTCCTAGGAGATTTCTTTTTGGGATCTATTTGAGGGGGTGATCGGTGGGTACTTTCAATTTCTATTTTGCCCTGTGGCTCTAGAATATCAGGGCAGTTCTCCTTGATAATTTCTTGAAAGATCAGATCTAGGCTCTTTTTTTTTTGATCATGGCTGAAGTGAGAACTCTATCACCCTGTCCCCAGCAGCTTTTCCCACTAACCTTCTCTGCTGTCTTTGGTGTTTGTGGGTTGAGAAGTCTAGTATTGCTGCAGCTCACTGATTCAGGGCGCTAGGGCCCGCTCCACCTAGCTCCTGGTCTGGTTGGTCCACGTGGCCCACACTGGGCTCTGCTACGCTCCGCTCTCTCCCAGCTCTGTGTGGGATAGACCTTACCCAGAGACCATCCAGGCTCTACTGGGCTGGTGCCCTGCTTCCCTCTGCTATTTTGTGGGTTCTGCAGTTCTAGAATTGGTTCGTGGCCATTTTTTATAGGTTTTTGGAGGGACTTGGTGTGGAGCTCACATTAGTCCCTGCTTTCCAGCCGCCATCTTGGCTCCTCCCCCTATGTGTAAATTAATTCAGTGAAAAGTTATACATGGAAGTTATATGGGATTCCATGCTGTCTTGGGGAGAGAAGAAAATCTGGAACTCAAAATTATGTAGAACCATGTGTCGCAAACTAAAATGAAAATGAAAAAAGAAAAAAAAATATATGAAAAAAGAAAAAATGTACATTTGATAAACTCTTACACTTTAAAGACTTTGCTTAAAAAAAACCTGAACTTAATAGAAGAGTCAACATACAAGAACCAAGACAAACATAAGGTACATACCAAAAACTGACTATAAGGGATTCATAAGGACAAGTTGTTTTCTTTTATATAACATCAAATGTAAAATGTATGTCTAAGATTCTTATTAATAATTGGTGAGCCCATAAGAAAGAGGGGTGCAAACTGACTATTATATGAATTTAAAAAGTATAACCATTAAGAAAAAGCTGAAAATAGTAACTATTTTATACAAATGAGGTGCAAGAGAAAGAAAGGATACTGAAGAATTAGATGGAGGAGGAGAGGTGATAGTTGTGGTAACTTACTTTCATCGGAATAGATTTAAGAAGTAACAATACATATATTTGGAAGAGTATGAAAGTCTTCTAAATTTAGAAGAAATGAAATGGTAGGGGTATAGAGACGGGGGAGAGGACAAGGGAGGGATTTTTAGAAGGGAGCATGAGGGAATAGGTAAAAGGAGGGGTATAGAAGAATGTTTAGATTTACAGGAAAGGAAGGAAGGAATCTTTGGAGGGGGTAGGAAAGTAATAGAAGGGCAACATAGTCCAAAGAAGTAAAGTAGAGGAATCAGGAGGGATAGGAAACAAGAGATATGCACAAATATAAAAACAAAGATCTAGGTAGCATATGTTTGGGAAAGTATATGTCTATATATGTATGTATATGTGTGTATGCACATGTAGATATCTATAGCTATAGAGAAATCGATCTAAACTGTAATGTAGCCTTCAGTGTGGGGAGGAGAAAAAAGAACAAAGTAAAAAAAAAGTGCACAGCAGAGAACAAAAGAAAACTCACAAGAGAGCAAAGAAAAGATGGACAATTCCAAATACAACTGGCATTATTTATCATATTGGCTTTCTTGAAAATCTATTACATATTTTGAATCCTCAATTACATACTGCTATGCACGCAACATGTCTTTTTTCTTTTTACTTTATATTTAAGTTTATGATATGTTTTGTTCCTTTTCCCTATTCTGTATTTGTGTTCTTACCCTTGAGGCTAAAATAAAATTAAATTAAAAAAAAACAAACAAAAAAGAAAAAAAGATTCCAAAAGGAAAACTCTTAAGAATATTGCGGCCAAATCCAGAGTTCCCAGGTCATGGAAAAAATATTGTGAATGTCCAACACAAAAGTCAAAGTGCCAACAGTGACTATGAATGTGCTGCCATAGTTCTGAATTGCCAAAATATAACAGAATCTCTATATGGAAGACAGAACTGAAACACTTATTCAAAACCCAGAAAGCCAATTCCCAACACCGGAAAGCCAAATCCATCACAGCAACAAAGAAATGCATACACAATAGCAATGCACAGGGCATCACCATTCCCAAGCCTTCCCCTTGTTAGGACTTTCCTACAAACAATCACTCAAAGCTAGCTGCTTCCTCACTCTCCCTCAGCTCTAACTGCTCTGACTAACTTCATCTTGCCTCTGCTCTACCCTTCCTGCTCCACCCTTCTTGTTCCACCCCTTTAGCAAACTCCTCCCAACACAGGCTTCATGTAACATAGTGTTCATGTAACTTAAGCAGGTCACATTGGCCTAATAGTGGAATGGAAGATCTTCAAATCTACATTACCATTACATATTTCAAGCAGCCAGAAAGAAACAATTTGAGTATTGTAGATAGAAAATCAGGACAACACAAGATCTGGCAGCTTCTGCATTAAAGGACTGAATGGCTTGGAATATGATATTTCACATGGAAATTCAATAAAATAGGGGACTTTGAAGCACTCTTGATGAAAAGATCAGAGCTGCATAGAAAATTTGACATTCAAATAGGAGAAAGGGAGAGATAAAATAGGGTAAATCATCTCACATAAAGGAGGCAAGAAAAAGCTTTTACAATGGAGGGATAAGAGGGGGGTGGTGAAAGAGAGTGAATGAACCTCACTCTCATCGGATTTGGCTTAAGGAGGGAATAACTTACACACTCAATTGGGTATTTCACCCTAAAGGAAAGTTGGTGGGAAGAGTATGGGTGGGGTAATAGAAGAGAGAACAGATTGGGGGAGTGGGTAGTCAGACGCAAACACTTGAAATGGGACAGGGTCAAAGGAGAAAACAGACTAAATGGGGAGTGAGATAGGATGGAAGGTAATATAGTTAGTCTTTCACAATATGACTATTTTGGAAATGTTTTGCATAATTACACATGTATAACCTGTGGCCTTCTCAAGGAGGATTGGTGGAGAGGGAAGAAGGGAGACAATCTGGACCTCAGTGTTTTAAAAACAAATGTTAAAAAATTGTTTTTACATGGAACTGGAAAATATAATATACAAGCAGTGGGATGTAGAAATCTATCTTGACCTACAAGAAAGAAAGGAGGAAGAGGATAAGGTGGGCGGGGTGGTACAAGGGAGGGCAGACTGGGGGAAGGGGTAATCAGAATGCATGCCACCTTAGGGTGGGCATTTAGGGGAGAGATGGGGAGAAAATTTGGAACTCAAAATCTTGTGTAAATGAATGTTGGAAACTAAAAGTAAATTAATTAATTTAAAAAAGAAAGCAGTTAGGTGGGGCAGTGGATAGAGTATCAGTGTTGGGAGTCAGGAAGACTCATTTTTGTGAGTTCAAATCTGGCTTCAGACACTTTCTAATAATTTTTGCCTCAGTTTCCTCATTTGTAAAACAATCTGGAGAAGGAAATGTTAAATGATTTTATTCCTTCACCAAGAAAATCTCAAATGGGGTCATGAAGAGTCAGACACAACTGAAAATGACTAAACAACAGCAAAACCCCCAAGATTTATTGCCAGACAATCAGATAATTGGACACAAAGTAGCAGTGAAAAAAAAGATTAGCTGAATAGCTTTTGTTCCATTTGTACTCGTGTGATATTGTGCAATTTAGAGGGAATGTCCCCCATGGGAAGTGAACACTCTGTAGATAATTAACAAGGATTACATAGGATAAAAAGCTATGGATTGCTTTCATTTTATACCAATGGAGGGATTCTCCATACTTGATGAAATCACAAATTCTGAAAAGAATTCAAGAACATACTCAAAAAATATAGCACTTCACAAAATTTGCCTTCTTGCCTCATATAGTTTTCAATTCTAATTTTGCTATTGTAATCCTCATTCATTTATTATTTAATATGAGTTTACTATTATTTATTAACATTACTCTTCCCCAAAGCAAATTAATGTGATATATATGTGCATGTGTCTATGCACATATACATAATATATGTATACATATATGTATATGTATATATATGTATATGTATATATATATGTATGCATAATATATATGTATGCATATTTTAGGTATATACATACACACTTATATTTTCTATAATAATATCTTCATTTTTCCCTATGCTTTACAACTTAACCTAAGAAAATAATTTCTATATTCAAAATAATACTGTATATTTGACAGGGTATAAAATGTCATTCTCATTTGATAAATGAGGAAACTGAGGATCTAAGAGATTAAATGGCTCTTCTAAGTTTATCTGTGACTAAAATACAGGTCTTTTGATACTGAGTTCATTTTTTTTTCTAATTCATTTTTGTATACCTCACATTATGCAACATAGTATCCTGCACACAATTAACAATCAACAAATGTTGACTGAATTAATGAGCAATGCTTAGCACTACCAAATTCTTGCTGAATCTCATAATGTAGAAGGGCCAAAACAGGAGCTGGGCATAGAAGTAGATAAAAAAGATATTAGATGTGGAATTGGTCAGCTTATGTGACAGCTATACAACCCCTTCATCTTTTAGATACAGAAAATGTAGCCTATAGATGTTCAGTGATTTACCTGAGACCACAATACAGTGTTGAGGAAGAACAGTAATTTGGACTCTGGTCCTCTAACTCCCAATCCTCCTTTCTAATGTATCATCCTGCCTCAATCCTACTGATCTGTGAGAGAGCAATTCTGGATTGCAAGGAGTGCAAAGACAGAAAGCTAGGGTTAAAGAAGGGATTAGCAAGAACAGAAAGAAGGAACTATATACACAGTCCAGGAATACAGTTGTGAAAAATAGTATCTGATAAGGAGAAATAGGTTCTACAGGAGGTATTTTCTATCTCTCTGTCCCTGTCTCTCTGTCTGTGTCTGTCTGTCTGTCTGTCTCCCTCTCTCTCTTTCTCTCTCTCTCATGCTCCCCCCCCCCCACGTAACTGTTTGAAGGGAAAAGGCTTGTGGAACGGAGAATTTAAAATGGGAGGGAAAGGATAAAGATGGGAAAGAGACTCCAGTGGAAGTGATATCAAATAGGATCCAGAGTACATGACCAATTTCATCAATTACTGTCAGTTAATATTGATTATCTACTAGAATGAAAATATTAATACTATGTGCTAGAGGCTTGACTGAGTGTAAAGATGACATCTTGTGCTTGCTTTAGAAACTGGCAATTTTTTCATTATGTTGACTTTTCAATTGAACAAAAACAAAGATGAAAATGAGTTTAAAACACGGTGACACAGGACACAATTTTTATGTTAAGGATGTTTAGTCTGGAGCACAGTGAAACATTCATTAACATATATTTTATGTTTCAGAATTTAACTGGCAGAAATCAGGTTTCCATTGCCACAAACTGTGCCCCATTTCCAGCAATCTGCATTATAGGTGTACTCACAAGGAGAGTGCAAAGTATAGATTAAACCACTATTAAAAACTGCAGTATTTTTCAATTATTTTCACTGTAGATAAACAAAATTAAATTCACATTAAAAGACTACGACATCACAAATAAAATATTTTGCACTATCATAGGTTAACATCATAAATTTGACTCAATATGAATTTATTAGGTAACCACTTTATTACTAGTAGAGAAAGGGGGCAGCATTTATATAGCAGGGATCATATGCCAGGCACTGTGCTTAGCATTCACAGATACTATTTTGTTTCGTCACAACAACTCCGAGGTAGGTTCTGTCATTATCTCCATTTTCCACACAAGGAAACTGAGGCAGACAAAAGTTAAGTGACTTGGCCATGTGCATTGGTAATTAAGATGGGCTTTTAGCACTTATTCAATCAAGTGCCCTTGAAGAGTTTGGCCTTTGTTTCCTTGAATAAATTAAGAGTCCTTGATGACCTCCTTGCCTCAAGGGAAAGCCCAGTTTGCATGGACTTGGGTAACGTGTTTGTGACATCAGAGGCTTTTAGACCACATGGGTTTAAGTTGAATTTTTGTGACATTTTTAGGTCACATGTATGACTCACCTTTGACCCTGAGCAAGATATATAAACCCAGAGGTTGTCTTTTCCCTTGGGGCTCTCACTCTTGGAGGTGTGTTGATGTGGAGACTCTGCACAGCTGTAGTTAAGAGCCTTCCAGCTTGTTAACCTGGAAGTTGGGACTTTGTTAAGCCCTGGTAACTACGCTTTGAGATTTGAAACAGACAAGGTCTATCTGTTGATGTTTGTAATTTGTTTGTATTTGCTCTGAAGTTCAGGGTGCTGGCTTTTTCCCCTGAACTAAGTGAATGATATTTGTATGTTCGATTTAACTGAGGTTGTTAACTCCTTACCATTACTTTCCTTAGTAAAGCAGATCAAAAGAACTTTTGCTGGCAGCATTCTCATTGTTGGGCTTCTGTTGGTGTTTCAACAATCTGGCTAGGAGCTGTTGTGGCGGTGAGAGACCAACACAAGCCCAACAACAAGAATGCTACCAGCACACTGCAAAAGCACAGGTTATTTTTATCTGCTTTAGTAAGGAAAGAAATGTTAAGGGGTTGACAAGCTTACTTTAATTCAGCATACAAATACCATTCACTTAGTTCAGGGGAAAAAGCCAGCACCCTGAACTTCGGAACAAGATACAAATTACAAACATTGACAAACAGACCTTGTCTGACTCAAATCCCAATGCATAGTTACCAGAGTTTAACAAAGTCCCAACATCCGGGTCTATAAGCTGGAGGGCTGTTAGCTACAGCAGCCCAGAGTCTCCACATCATCATGAGCTATCAAGAAGGAGAGCCCTAAACAAATTACAAACATCAACAGACAGACCCAATACAGATTCATAGGTACCAACATTTTGGTTGAGCCTGGGAGCTCATAACGAGGGCTGGCCCAGAGTCACTCATGCCACCACTGCTGTGCGTAAGAGTTCCAAAAAAGAGAAAGCCAATCCCTGGTTTTATATCTTTTTCAGGGTTAAGGGTGAGTCACACATGCGACTCACCCACGTGACCTAGAATCATCACAAAGAGGCAATTTGAACTCCCATCCATGTAAATTTAGAGTCTCTGTTTTATTTTCTATACAGCTAAAGGAAGAATGGATCATTTCAAAGTCTGTCAAGTACAGCTCAAAATCTTTACTTTTCCTATCTTGGTTAGGAAATGACCCCAGCTTTAAAAGGAATGAAACTAAAAATTTATGTGGGCAGGGGTATTCTCCATGAAACATAGAATTTTCAAAATTTCAGATTCGTTCAGAAGGAATGAATGAATGAAAAATAAATTAAGAACTTATTATATGCCACACTACCAGGAACTGGGACTATAATTTAACTGTGAGATAGTCTCCTGCCTAATGGAACTTACAAGGAGAGACATCACAAAGAGGGGAGTCGTAGGCGAAGAAAGATTGTTTTGTTCTGGGAAGTCAAAGAGATACTTAGTAGAATAATAGAATAGTTCACTGACTTTCTAAAAGAAATGATATTATTGATTTTGCTAGCTCTGAGAGCAAAAAGTAGAAATGAAATGAGGTATGTATGTGGGGGAGGGAAGGAGGGAGAACATGATTGTATACAAGAACAAAATGATGTAAAATGGCCAAAGTAAGGAAGTATGGTCCCAAGGCAGAAGATAGAAGTGCTTAGCTCCTCCAAAGGAATTTTTGTATTACAAGTCACTAAAATCCTACTCTCCTCAAAAGTCATCATTTAAGCAATTACTGCTTCTTAATATAAAGAGGGGTCAATTTTTTTTCCAAAATTAAGACTATGGGCAAATAAAGTATATCTAACAGTTTTTGTTTTAGTAAACAATGTTTAAAATCTATAACATAAAAAGAAATCTTTCCCTAGTATTCACAGTTTTTAAAATTGTGTAGACACAAAAGCTGTTTTAAAAATAAGCCACATCAAAGCTTTTTATCTGATTGCTCTGAAAATATAACCAACCAGCAAAAATGAAAAACCTGTACTCGATCATCTTCTTTAACTGTATAAAATTTGGTATTTTAGAATAGCCATAATAAATTTGTAAAAAAAAAAAAAGAGGGTGAAAGTGTGAGGGGGAAATATAGGAGTAGAAGAAGGGCTCTTGGTTAATTTAATGTGTTAATTTGAGATTACAGAGAAACCTTTTGTGTTTCTGAGCCTTGGCCAGAGGATAGAGATGACGAGGGTGAAAATTTCCTTCCTAAGCAACTATGTCATTGGGAACATTGCTACAGAAGTATATGACTACAGAAGCATATGACAGAAGTAGACATATGCTGCCATGTGGCTCAGGAAGATTTATGCTTTGTGGTTGCCAAATAGGCAATCTAAATTTCAAGAGTGATAAAGTTCTATTACAGATCTCCAATAACATCCTTTTTGGAGAAGAAGCAGATTACCAAAGTGGCCTCTGCAGCCAAAGGATGGAAGTGACAGCATGGAAGGGGCTGAGGGTGGGGAGGGTGACAAATCTCAAATAGCTCATTCTGAAATATGAACCTTATCAACCTCTCTCCATTATTATCACGAGTTGTTCACACAGTGAAGACATGCCTTGCTCACCCTCTTAAATGAGCTTTACCTTCTAGACTTCGGTGAATTTTTGTGATTTTCTGTATGTGCACCTTTCTGTCATATACTTCCTGAAAGGGTGCAATAAAGGCCATCCTATTCTTGAATCCATATTGCACAAGTGACTAGGAATGAGAATACTTCTTTACTCAGATTTAGGGAAACCTAGACGCAAGTCAGGTCAAGTCAGTAAATTTGTCAACAAGCATTTATTAAGCACTTATGTTCAGGGCACTGAGGATAACAAAAAAAGACAAAAGTCCCATTACTCAAGGAGCCTGCATGCTACCTGGGGAGAGAACATGCAAACAAGTATGTACAAAAATAATACATACTGAATATTCATGAGATTATCTCATGAGGCACTAACCCTACTGCTGTTCAATCATTCTGTTATGTTCAACTATATGATCCCATATGGAGTTTTCTTGATAAAGATACTGGAGTAGTTTGTTATGTCCTTTTCCAATGGATTAAAGCAAATGGACATTAACTGAGTTACCTAGGGTCACATAGCTAGTGAGTGTCTTGAGGCCAAATTTGAAATAACCTTTCTTTTTTTTAATTTTATTTTAATTTATTTTTAACATGTTTGGTTTTCAGCATTGATTTTCACAGGTGTTTGAATTACAAATTTTCTCCCCATTTCCTCCCCCCCACTCCAAGATGGTGTACACTCTGGTTGCCCTGTTCCCCAATCTGCCCTCCCCTCCGTCGCCCCATTCCCCTCTCATCTCCCTTTCCCTTCCTTTCTTGTAGGGCAAGATAAATCTCTATGCCCCATTGCCTGTGCATCTTATTTTCTAGTTGCATGAAAAAAAATTTTTTTTTTGCTTTTGAACATCTATTTTCTTAAAACCTTGAGTTCCAAATTCTCTCCCCTCTTCCCTTCCCATCCACCCTCCCTAAGAAGTCAAGCAATTCAATATGGGCCACATGCGTATCATTA